>CM057384.1:17500-617500 GCA_030015415.1 Cynopterus sphinx
ATCACAGTTTAATTTATAAAATGTTATATGTAAGCTTTTACTATTATCTGGTGGGCGATTTTTGGAATAGCATCACAGTTTAATTCATGAAATGTTATTTCTCTCTGCTGCCATCTGGTGGGTAAATTGAGGCATAGCATCACAGTTCACTACATAAAATATTATTAAGCTTTTGCTGCCATCTGGTAGGCGGTTTGGAAAATAGGATCATAGTTTAATTTATAAAGTTATTTGTAAGCCTTTGCTGCCATCTGGTGGGCGATTTTGGCAATAGCATGACAATTTAATTCATGAAATATAATTTGTAAGCTTTTGCTGCCATTTGGTGGGTGCTTTTGGTAATAACATTACACTTTAATTTATGAATTGTTATTTGTAAGCTTTTGCTGCCACTTGGTGGGTGCTTTTGCTAATAGCATCACAATTTATTCATGAAATATTTTTTGTAAGCCTCAGCTGTCATCTGGTGGGTGATTTTGGGCATAGCATCATAGTTTAATTCATAAAATATTACTCATAAGCTTTTGCTGCCATCTGGTGGGCGATTTGACGAATAGCATTAAGGTTTAACGCATTAGATTTTATTCATAAGCTTTTGCTGCCATCTGGTGGGCGATTTTTGGCATAGCATCACTGTTTAATTCATGAATTGTTATTTGTAAGTCTTTGCTGCCATCTCGTGGCCGATTTGGGGAATAGCATCATAGTTTAATTCATCAAATATTTTTGTAAGCCTCTGCTGCCATCTGGTGGACGATTTGGGGAACAGCATCACAGTTTAATTCATCAAATATTTTTGTAAGGCTCTGCTGCCATCTGGTGGGCGATTTTAGGCATAGCATCATAGTTCAATTCAGGAAATATTACCTATAAACTTTTGCTGCCATCTGGTGGCCAATTTGAGGAATAGCATCGAAGTTTAACTCCTGAAATTTTATTCATAAGCTTTTGCTGCCATCTGGTGGCCGATTTGAGGAATAGCATCACAGTTTAATTCATGTAATGTTATTCGTAAGCCTATGCTGCCATCTGGTGGGCGATTTTTGGCATAGCATCACTGTTTAATTCATAAATTGTTACTTGTAACTCTTTGCTGCCATCTCGTGGCCGATTTGGGGAATAGCATCACACTTTAATTCATCAAATATTTTTTGTAAGCCTCTGCTGCCATCTGGTGGGCGATTTGGAGCATAGCATCATAGTTTAATTCAAGAAATATTACTCATAAGCTTTTGCTGCCATCTGCTGGGTGATTTTGGGCATAGCATCACAGTTTAATTCATGAAATTTTATTCATAAGCTTTTGCTGCCATCTGGTGGCCAATTTGGGAAATAGCATCACAGTTTAATTTATGTAATGGTATTCGTTAGCCTCTACTGCCATCTGGTGGGCGATTTTTGAAATAGCATCAAAGTTTTATTCATGAAATGTTATTTCTAAGCCTCTGCTGCCATCTGGTGGGCGTTTTTCGGAATAGCATCAGAGTTTAATTCATGAAATGTTATTCGTAAGCCTCTGCTGCCATCTGGTGGTTGTTTTGCAGAATAGCATCCGAGTTTTATTCATGAAATATTTTTCGTAAGCCTCTGCTGCCATCTGGTGGGCGATTGTGAGAATAGCATCAATGTTTAATGGATGAAGTGTTATTTGTAAGCCTCTGCTGCCATCTGGTGGGCGATATGGGGAATAGCATCAGAGATTAATTCATGGAATTTTTAAGCTTTTGCTGCCATCTGGTGGGCGTTTTGGGGAATAGCACCAGAGATTAATTCATGAAATTTTATTTGTAAGCTTTGGCTGCCATCTGGTGGGTGTTTTTGGGTACGGCATTACAGTTTTATTTATGAAGTGTTATTCGAAAGCCTCTGCTGCCATCTGGTGAGAGATTTGGGGCATAGCATCACTGTTTAATTTATTATTTGTTATTTGTAAGTCTTTGCTTCCATCTGGTGGCAGATTTGGGGAATAGCATCACAATTTAATTTATGAATTGTTATTCGTAAGCTTTTGCTGCCATCTGGTGGGAGATTTGGGGAATAGCATCACAGTTTAAGTCATGAAATGTTATTTGTAAGCCTCTGCTGCCATCTGGTGGGCGATTTTGAGAATAGCATCAGAGTTTTATTCATGAAATGTTCTTTCTAAACCTCTGCTGCCATCTGGTGGGTGCTTTGCAGAATTGCATCAGAGTTTAATTTATAAAATATTTTTTGTAAGCCTCTGCTGCCATCTGAGGGGCGATTTTGAGAATAGCATCTGAGTTTAAATCATGAAATGTTATTCGTTAGCTTTTGCTGCCATTTGGTGGGCGTTTGGGGGCATGGCATCACAGTTTAATTCTTGAAGTGTTATTTGTAAGCCTCTGCTGCCATCTGGTGGGCGATTTTGAGAATAGCATCAGAGTTTAATTCATGAAGTGTTATTCATAAGCCTCTGCTGCCTTCTCCTGGGATTTTTGCAAATATCACAGCACAGGTCACAGAGAATAACTTTGGCTGCTATTGTGCGCATTTTGAAAATGATACCTAAGGGCTTGTCTTAAAAAGCTACGGGCCGTGGCCATTGCATGCGCATCCTGGGAGAAATCGGGGAACTGATGTCATGAAAAATATCTTCTCCTACCTACTCGTGCCATTTCGCAAATTACAAACTAGTGTGTGTCATCATAAAATTTAATGCTGCCATCCTGTGGGCATATTTTGGAATAACAGCCCAGTGTATGCCATCTTGATAATATATATTGTCCGCTCTCATCTGCTTAGGATCTTAAAATAACCTGAGTGGAAGTAAAAAACAAAACTGCTCTCTGCTGTCATCTGGTGGGCATTTTAGGAGGAACATCTGAGTGTAGGTCACCGTGAATATTCATTCCTTGCTGTCATCTGGTGGGTATTTTGGCCATAACACCAGAAGGCAGATCATAAAAATTTAATTCCGCTGCTATCTCATGTGTGCTTGATTATAACAGCTAAGGGCATGTTGTCATGAAAAGTTGTCTGCTGCCGCTTGAGTGCGTATTGAGAAAAACAAGAAGTGCACGGTATGAAAAGTTATCCTTTGCTGTTATCTCCTAGGACTTTATGAAAATAAGACTTAAGTGTAAATTTATTTTCTGCTGCCTTCTGGTGTGTATTTTAGGAATCACACTTCAGTGGTCATCATGAATATTCATTGTTTGCTTCCATCCAGTGGGAATTTAGAAAAATTCATGCTATAAACTAAGGCATTATTTTCAAAATGTCCACAAGACAGAAGCAGAATATAATTTTCATGACTTGCAACCTGTGCTATTCTCAAGACGTTCACAAAATGGTGTCAAAAAAAAACTTTTCCAAAGGAAAAGCCCTTAGTTATATTTTTTAAATGCACATGAGATAGCAGCAGGAAATAAATTTTTAAGCATGCACTTTGCTTTATGCCTTCAATACACAAAATATGGTGGCACAAGATAACGTATTTTACTTATGCTCTGATGTGATTCACAAGAAACAAGGTAGATTAAGGCAGAAAATAAAATATCATGATGCCAAACACTCAGGTGTTATCCCCAAATTGCCCACTGGATGGCAGCAGAGGATGAATATTCATGATGACAAACAGTGAAGTGTTATCCCTAAAATGTCCACCAAAGGACAGCAGAAAATAACATGTAATTATTTACACGCTGGTGCTATTTCAACATGCACGGTAAGTGAGAGCGGAAAATATATTTTCACGATGGCATACACTGGGGTGTTGTCTCCAAATTACCCACAGAACGGCAGAAAAAAATAGATTTTTACAATGGCATACACTGTTTCTAATTTTCAAAATGCCCATGAGATGGTAGGAGAACATTAATTCATGACGTGCATTTTCGTATTTTTCCAAAGATGCACACAAAATGACAGAGGACATCAACTTTTAATAACCACATGCCCTTAGGTATTATTTTCAGAATGCACACGCTATAATAACAAAATAATTCTTTATTCCCTGTGTTTGGTTCATCCAAAAATGCCAACCAGATGGAAGCAGAGAATGAGTAGTCGTGAAGCTACACCTGGGTGTTATTTGCAAAATGCCCATAAAATGGGAGCAGAGAAGCACTTCATGACATGCACTCCTGTATTTTTCTCAAACTGCACATGAAAATGGCAAACTTTTCATAATGTCATACCCTTGGGAATATTTTCATAATGCACATGAGAGAGCAGCAAAAATAACATTCAATAACATGCTCTGTGGTGCCCATCAGATGGCAGCTTAGAATGATAGTTCATAAATATAGCTCCTAGGATGTTTCCCCAAAATGCTGACCAGATGGCAGCAGAGATTAATTTTCAAATAACATTTGGGGTGTAATTTCCAAGAATCAAGGGGGGTGCGGGAAAATTATTTTTCATGATGAAATACACATAGGTTTTATTCCCAAAATGTCCACGAGATGTGACCAGAAAATAACTTTTGTATTCTTAAATCATTTCCAAGATGAACACAAGATTCAGGCAGAAAATAAATTTTCATGATGACCTACACTAAGGTTATATCTCAAAATGCCCACCTGATGGCAACAGAAAATTTTTTTTGATGACATACATCTGGTATAATATTCAAACACACACGAGATGGCGGCAGAGAACAGTTTTCAGGACTTGCACTGCTTTGTACCCAAGGTTTACATAAAATGGGAGCACAGAAAAATTTTATTGCCACATGCCATTGGGTGTTATTTTTTACATACACAAGTGATACCACCAGAAATAAGTTATTCCCAAAATACCCACAACTTGGCTACAAAGAAAGAATATTCATAATGACAAACACTACAGAGTTATTACTTAAAAGTCCATCGATTGGTCTATGGCCATGCTACCTTGAACACGCCTGATCTCTTCTGATCTCAGAAGCTAAGCAGATTCAGGCATGGTTAGTATTTGGATGGGAGACCAACTAGGAAGACTGGGTGCTGTAGACGTTAAAAAAAAAAAAAGACCATCGATAGGAATAGAAAAAAACTTTTGATTACTTACACTGTGGCGTTATTCTCAAATATAACCAACACATGACAGCAGAGAAATACATCTAAGTACTTACACTCTGCTATTATTGCAAGATGCAGAGTGGATCAGAAAAAAATCATAATTTTCAGGTTGGCATACACTTGGGTGTTTTATTCCAAAAATATCCGCAGGATGGCAGAAGCAAATAAATTTTTATGACATATACTTGAGTGTTATTTTCAAAAATACTCACGAGAAGGCAGCACAAAATAATTTTTTGTGGCATGCAATCATGTTTCCTTCCCAAAATGCACGCTAAATGGCAGCAGAAAATAAGTCTTCATAATGCCATATTTTTCAGAGCACACAGAAAAGCAAGAGTCACTTTTCATGACGCACACTGCTGTTATCCCCAAATTGCCCACCCGATAACAGCAGAGAATAAGTTTGTTAACACACTGGTCAGATTCCCTAGATGCACACAAGATGATGTCCTGCACTCCAGTGCTATTCACAAAAACCCAGCAAATGACAGCAGAAAGTAAAATTTCAGATGATGTGCCCCTGGGTGTTATTTTTAAACTGTCCACAAGATGCCAACAAATAACAACTTTTCATTACCTACAATGCTATGTTGTCCCCAACATTCACACAGACTGGCAGCATAGAGGAAAACTAAATGACACACCCTGGGGTGTTCATTTTCAAATGCACGTGAGATAGCAGCAGAAATAACTAGATAGTCACCTCCCCAGACCTATCGCTTCTTTAGTAAAACTTTTAAGAAAGTCCTATCCATTGGTGCTCTGCAACTTCATAACAACAGCTTCCAAATAACACTAGAACCCCTTGAAGGGGTTATTCACCCTCAGAGGGCACACAATCTTGTTAGCTATTCTGTATCCATCTTGCCTCGCTTTTCACCACATAAGTGTAATCTTTCTTATGTGTTTTCCATAATCACAAAAGCCTAAAAGGAGTGGCAAATTTGATTCCCTATAGCATCTGAGATCTTGCTCTGAGGCAGACGTCATCAGTTTTATTAAAACTCTAATATATGCTCTCTAGAGGTTTAGAAGTATTTTACATCCACACCGGGCACCTGCTTTGCTCCTCACATGGATGATGATGGAGAATTTCACCGCCAGGATTCTCCTTACTGGTCCCACAAGGACCTGTTCTGCCCTTCACACATTGGGCTAAATGAGGATGGAGATCTTACAAGTCTCTATGACCTCATTTTCTGGGCAACCTCTTTAATCCTCAAATGCTGACAGCATCTGCGACGGAGGAGGGCTACTGTCCAGGTCTTTCCTACCCTTCTAGCTGCCTGGAGCTAAAACTGAGACATCTATCTCGTGAGGGTGTATCCCCTAGCCCCCAACCTCAGGAGTCTCTTGCCTACTTCATTGTTTTCTCTAGAAATTGAGGCTTCTGAGAGTAATGAATTCTAGTATACATAAATGAATTACTAGAAATAATGCAAGTGAGGAAAAAATTCTGTATGCAAAGTATGCAAGGGAAATAAAACGTTTTGAAATATAAAGGATATATTTTTAAGAAAAGAAAAATAATTTTATCCTAAAAGTTTCAGGTTACTTAAAGGTTGTTTAAGGCACAAAGGAGGAAAATAAAGAACAAAAACATAAGTAAATATATAAAGTTGTAACGGAAAAGAGAATCTTGTTTTATATAGTCGAATTGACCAAAAATAAGGATATTCATCATAAGATTTCAAAATGAACTTTAATATCAACAGTGTACTGACACGAGACTGGAGTTTGGATTATTGGTCTGTTCCTAATAAGAGATTGTAAAAGATCTTCTTTATCTGTTCAGCAATACCACCTAAGAAACAAAGACTCTATATCTTTTCAAAATAATTTATTGTGCTTTATAGTCTGATTACTTAAAAACTGAGTCTTCTTAACATTAAGAGTGCTAAGGTTTTTTACAGTCATATTTAACCCCGGAAATCTCTTAAAAACGCATTGGTTAAATAGATAACTAAGTATTGTTTCATAATGACCTGTGATCCCATTTAATCCAGTGATCAAACCTTGTGACATTATGAATAATGTTCCAACATAAAACCTAAGTAGGACTTTTGTTTTATCTCAAAATAACTTTGAGACTTCCCAGAGGGCACCTGGAAAATCTCAAAGGTTTAGTTTTGTCACTTTGTAAAAGAGAAATGTTAAGCTGATTCAGTCTACTTGACATATTAAATTATATAAAAGAACAGTGTCAAGTAATAGATAATACTTAACCTTCTTTAGGTTATATTTTATAAATATGTTATTAATACAAGTGTTTCAGAAACTGTATAGAGTTCTTAGAAAGTTGTCAATATTTTTGCTATTCATATTTTCTTGCATAATAATATCAGCCATAATTTCAGTTATTATAAAATATTGCATATCATGAATATCAAGAATAGATCTGACTATTCAGAAACAAGAGGCTTATATGGAAGCAAAGGGCATGGCTCTGATTGTGGCCATGACAGTAAAACTATTATAATAATTAGATAGCTATATTTTAGGTAAATACATGGTCTTAATATTAAATATTAGTTTTTACTATAATAACATTTTTATAAATATTGAATATATTAATATTATAAATTAAGATTTTGGATAACAGGAAAAATCTGTATAACTGGAAACATCAAAACTCTTCTTTCCAAGAGAAACCACAGACGAATCTCTCCTTTACAGACTATTTTCTTTACTCAGCAAACCACTTGAGATGACTGCCAACAGTTGTTACAAGTTTTGTTCGCCACAGAGGAAAAAGGTAGAATTCTAGAAGAAAGAAGAAAGCATATACTAGCCCCAACAGGGCAGCCTGCTACGGATCCTATGCAGGTGCAACATATGTTTCCCAGCACTCATCCCAACTGGAACCCCAACTCTACTCAAGGTGAGGAGGCTCCCCAAGTGTATCACCAGTTGTTGTTGCAGAACCTAAGAACAGCTGCCTGTCGCCCGATAATTTTGTCTAAGGTCAGTGAAGTGGTGCAGAGAAAGAATGAATGGCCATCTGCATTCTTAGAAAGGTTACTGGAATCTTATCGCTTATATACTCCTATAGATCCTGAAAACCTAACCAATAGACGGGCAATTAATTTGGCTTTTGTTAGTCATTCGGGCCCAGAGATTAGAAAGAAATTAGAGAAATTAGAAAGATTTGAGGGTAAGAATTTATCCAAGTTATTAGAGATGGCACAAAAGGTATTTAATAATAGGGATAATGTGCAGAAGGTCAGGTTTGTAGGACAATAAGGAAACCGACCTCCTTGGAGGAAACCTCCTAACAATAGAAAGAAACCTAATGACAAGGAGAGACAAAGCAGAACTAACCTAGAATGCTCAACCACAACATGCCTTTAAGACTCTAAAGAAGGCCTTAATTTCGACCCCAGGCCTGGCCTTGCCAGACTTGAAAAAAACTGTTCCAGCTATTTGTGACTGAGATCCAGTTTTTGAAAACTGCAGCCCTGAACCCCGCCACGCTGCTCCCGGATGATGACCCGCGGGCTCCATTGCATGACTGTGTTCAGCACCTTGAGCAGGTAACTAACTGGACTGCGGCCGGACTTGAAGGATGAGCCGTGGTCTGATCTGGATGCGGTTTTACCAATGGAAGCAGTTTTATATCAGAAGGAGTAAGGTATGACAAGGCAGCCGTGGTGACAGTCGGGGATGTGATACTGACACAGGCACTGAGCCATGGGACATCGGCAGAGGGCTCAACTCAGCCTTAACACAAGCTTTACGGTGGGGAAAGAACAAGACTGTAAACATCTGAACTGACAGTAGATATGCCTTTGCTCCTGCCCATGTACATGCAGCTTTATATAAGAGAAGGGGACTTTTAACAATAGGAGGCAAAGAAATTAAAAACAGGGAAGGGATCTTAGCCCTGTTAGAAGCCATTTGGCTACCAAAAAGGGTAGCTATAATTCATTGTCCTGGGCAGCAAAATGCAGAGACTGAAGTAGCAAAAAGAAATTCCTTTGCAGATCAGATAGCAAAGAATGCTGCCAGAAAACCATTGGGGCCCGTAGACATTTTGCCTCTGAAGCTTCCCCTGGCCCTTGCAGAAAGGCCTGAGTATATCCCATGTGACTTAGAATTAAGTTAAAGACTAGGAGGAAAAAAAAGAGAGCAAGGATACAGAATGCTCCCTGATGGAAGAATGACCGCTCCTTCCTCAGGTTTTAGAAAAGACCTTACTGGCCTTAATGCATCAGTCCACCCATCTAGGAGGAACTAAGTTGATTGAACTATTGAAAAGAAATAATTATGTTCCAGGACTAAAAAGTTTAGCCAAGGACGTGGCTAATAGGTGTGCAGTGTGCGCACAATTAAACCAAGAAAGGACCTCCACAGAACAAAGAGTGAGACTCAGAGGAAAGACACCTAGAAAACACTAGGAACTTGATTTCACAGAAGTTGCACCTGGAACTTTTGGATTCCAGTATTTGTTAATTTTCATTGGCATGTGCTCCAGACAGACTGAGACTTTTCCTACTAAGCGTGAAACTGCACAAGTAGTAGTAAAGAAATTAGTATCAGAGATAGTTCCAAGATTTGGCCTGCCCATAATATTGGGGTCCAACAATAGCCCGCCGTTCATCGCTGTAACTATTCAAATTGTGGCAAAATTGCTAGGAATAGAGTAGAAATTGTATTGTGCTTATAGACCACAGAGTTCAGGCCAGGTAGAGAAGATGACTAGGACTTTAAAGGAAACATTAACTAAGTAAAAATTAGAAACTGGTGAGACTTAGGTAAGCCTCCTTCCCTTGGCTCTGTTAAGAGCACAATGCACCCCTCTACTGTAAAAAGGCATGTTTGTGTGTTAGGCTTTTAAAAATTTTTATAACAACTTTTAGATAAAGGAATTTAGTAACTCACTGTTATTGAAAAATTTGTTTTTCAATTGTAATTTCATATGAGATAATTGCTATAAAATACTGTGTACTAGTATGCCATATTGTTAAAAGTCAATTATCAATAGGTAATTGTACTTATTATACTTGGGAAAATGTAAATCCAGTAAAACAAAATGTCAAGCTTTTATGTGCAGATTGTTTGACTGATTGAAAATGTTTAAAGTCAAATAATGTTAACAAGATATGATTTCTGAAAGTATATTAAATAGTTAAGAACCTTATTTTTTTAAAGTAAAAATTTAGATAAATTTTTGTTTGCTTTAATATTCATTTATTGCATCAACCATAGTTTCAGAATTAACCTTTTGAACAGCTTAATTTCAAATCTGTAAAATAAACTTAAAACTAATGTGGTCATAAAGCATAGATCTTGCTTTAATTGCATAACTGTAGGTAAAAACTGCTGTTTTTGTGCCAACCACTCTGGCATAATTCAACATAGTCTAGCCTTAGTAAGACCAAGAGTTAAAGAAAGAGAAGAAAACCTACTACAAGGTCAGTCGTGGTATGAACAACATTACTGTCATCTATCGCTAGACCTTTAATACTGGCTCTTCTAGGACTGCTGCTTGGACCATGTACAGTGAATTGCCTTATACAGTATACTGAACAGAGTCCAGGCTGTTAAATTAATAGTATTATCTACTCAAGTAACGGGGGTACCTCAGTTGCCCCAAGTTTATAGGACATCAAAGATTTGATATATTCCATGAAAACCAGTGGAGAATGTGACAGCCTGCTGAAATGTGGTAAGGCTAAGAGGTAATTAAAACCTAAAACTAGACAAAGGCCTAGCTCCTGGAAGCCTTAGCCACGTTCTGTTAATCATGAAACTTGTAACAACGAGCTCTAACGCTACCTGCCTGAGTATCGCTGCTTACCTGCGTGGCATGTGAAACAATGAATTGCATATAAGCTGGAAATTATTGCCTGGTACCGTCATGGGAACATAGGCTATTAACAACAGAACATTCTAACAATAAGCATTCTGCTTCTGTACCCCCTCTTGCACACCTGGCCAGTGGGTTGACAGGTAGTGAATAGAAGAAAAGTAGATCTTTGTGTTCAGACAGAATGAAGAGTGGGATTTAGGGCTTAAAAACCTTGTACCTCTCCATTTCGGGGCTGCTGCTGGCAAGGACACCCGCCGGCTAATAAAAAGCCTTTGAGAGCGTACTTGCTTTGGTCTGTTTAATGTTGGTCACAACAAGAGGCAGACCCCCAGGATCGGACCCGATTGCCAGCTGCCAGATTCTGGAGGTGAACTTTGGACCTGAGACCCTGTAAATAGACCCTGGATCCACAACTGGACCCCAGAGCCAAACTGATGGCAGTCCCAGGAACCCAGACGCAGAACTCCAAGTCTGATTCTAACTTCTAACACTACCCCAGACCCTAGACCCTGAGCCCATAAATGCCTAACATACATCAACATAAAACATTGCTGTACAAGATGTGAGGTTAAATCAAGCACGAGAGTCCTGTGACTCTCTTTTCTCTTTGTTTCTGCCTTATTTGATTTGGAAACCTTCGATTTTTAAGTTTTTTAAAATAATCTAATCTAATTGGAATCTTCCTCATAATTGGCATTGTAATTTGAGGTTTTCGATTCCTCAGTTGCTGCAACAGTTTCATATGACACTAGCCATAACTGCAGTTTAGTCCACGTTTTGTTTTAGAGCTCCCAACCTAACAGGGACTAAATAGTTATTCTAAGACATAAAATTTCAGGTTGTTGTGAAGAACTGGGGATGTGCTGACATGGTAAGGATCTTTACCTTATGCTGGCCTGTGTCCGATGGCTGTACATCTCTTCATCTACAGCGGAATCACAGGAAAGTGAGGTGTCCCAGCAATGAGTTGATCTTGCTCATGGTGCCAACAGCAGAGGAAAAATATGCTTTCCTTCACCCTCAAGGCTCTCTTGTCAGGTCTAATAATCAAATAGACGTGAGAAAAATTAGCACGAGAAAATAATGCAATTTAATACATCCATATGTATGAGAACCCAACACACATGAGAATCAGAGACTCCACATATGTGAGAGAGAGAGGACTACAATGGAAACTTGGGCACGAAGATCTTTCTTGAGCTAGGGATATGGTAAGATGCCTGGGGGGTTTCAAAGGGTCATTGCAGGATGATAAGAACAGACATTTCTTACACATTTCTTTGCCCTGCCCTGTAGGTGAGTCAAACGGAGATGATGGCTGAGGATCTCCTATTATATGGGCAAGGCCCTCCATTCAAATTGTTCTGGATAGATAAAGGGTGGGGCAGTAGTTTCTCTTCAGCCAGAAGATAAACTTACCCTCACCTGGAAACAATCTGAACATCTCTGGGTGATGCTTCTGAACTCCCACACCTTCATTTGAAAATGACTGCCACAGGAGGAATAAGATTATCTAAAAGAAGAGTTGGAGCCAAACTCTTTCTGGCTGGAGAAAGAAATTAAGTTTACCTGTGAAATGTCTAAGGTTTCCTCTTAATTTTTGTGGAAAGGCATTTTCAATTTATATTTGTCCTTGGCGAGGGAGCCTTGGAGACACAGAAGCAGTTTTTTGCTTTCGAAAACACTCTAGACATCCATGTTTCTCTTTAGTAGATTATTATGAAACCATATTAACTTATTCACCTATAACCAAAGTGACAAAACAAAACCTCGGTTCTTAGGATTGAGGAAATTGTCTCTTAAGTCTCCGAGCACTTGATTAGACAGAAAACTATTTTAAGAAAGCACTCTTTGATTTCTAGGCAGAAAACTTTTCATCTCTTATCTGGAGCAGAAGGACGCCTGAAAACTTTATCCTTCTAAAGCAAGAATAAATAAACTCTGCTAGTACAGAAACTTTCTTTTGATATTTAAATTTTGACTTGTTAAACTTATTCCAATCTCATTCACCTTAACTGTCGGTAAAATTTCCTCCCCAAGGTGTCTCCTCACAAACCCCCTACAACACTTCTTTTCAGATTTTTTATCCAGTTTCCCTCGTTCTCATTCTGCAAGAAACAGCCTTACATTAGGACAAAGGTAATTTTCTTTCCACCAAAACTTCCATCTTCATCGCATCCCTTTCCCTCCCCCTCTTTTTGAATTCCTCCTCACCCCACTTCCACTCTTGACCTAGGTTTGTGGCCAGTTCCCCTTCAGAGATGGATCTCTGAAGGCAGCGCGTCTCCTCCCACACGCTAGCAGCATGCACAAAGGGGGGGGGGACTGGTGCAACACCTGGGGAGGGAACCAAGAACCTTCTGCATGTAAAGCAGATGTGCTGACCACTACACTATGGAGCTGGCCCCCAGCTCGTCCCTTTTTTGTAGCTGCAACGTATCTTGCTTTTCTTGTACAGTTGGTTTCACTTGTAACTTTTACATTTGAAAATTTAATTACATATTATAAATCTCGACCTTCAAAAAAAGCCTTTCTAGTGAAAACTGCAAAGCAACTATGACTGTATGTTACAGGGATATTTAGCTACACTCTAACCAATTTAGTAATTTCTAGATATATATTTCCTCATAGCACAAAATTCTTAATGTTCCACAAGACGTGTATGCTGCAGCCACAAGGCCAGCATGTGGCGCATTAAAAACTTAATATTCAGCAGATCAGAGTTTGGAATAAGGAAAGATTTGTTTATCAAGATGGCACCATAATGATGTGGCTGCTGGAAAATCACTGCTTTAAATTTATTAGTTGCTGGAAATTACTGTTTGTCTGTCGCCCGTGGGAACATAGGCTAAAACCCATAGGGACGTGACATTCTAACAATAAGCTTTCTGCTTCTGAACCCCGCCTTGCACAACCTACCCGTGGGTTGAAAGGTAATAAATGGACAAAAAATATACTTCTGTGTTCAGTCAGATTGAAGAACGAGGTTCAGGGCTTAAAAACTCTGTGCCTCCACTTTTCAAGGCTGCTTAATGGGGGTCTGCATGCCCCCGGCAGGCCCAGCTGGCTGAATGGAGACTGTGTTTCCTGTAACTCACTGATCTCCGGGGGTCCGTGTGTCTATCGGGGGCTGGCGGCCACAACCATGAAATGTCGGGGAGCTTTCGATTTTTCAGAAATTCGCCTGGGAAGGCCCCTCACGCCCAGGGCTCTTTTTCCCAGGTAGGGAGGGGTGAGGGAGGAGAAGGCAAGAGGAGTGGTCTGAGAAGAGCGCGAAACCTCCAATTCTCTTTTCACTCGGGACTCGCCTGGATTAGCATGTCTATGGAAGGAGCTGGTAGCCTGGGGGAAGGCCGGCTGGAGCAAGGGAGAAGCAAATCCCATTACCTTTAGACCGACACACCTAATGTCTTTAATCCCTCTGTACGATGAAGCAGAAACTAGACGCGCTCACATTCAGGGCTCTCCACCCTCACTGCCTCACACCCGCAACAGAAATAAAAAAAGACTTTTCCACGTGGAGCGGGTTCCTCCCCCGGGCCCTCTAAAGACGGACACCCCCCATCGTAACCCTTCAGCACCCCTGGGACACAAAGCTCCTCCTCACCTTTCCTCGCGTGCCCGTCCGAGGCTCAGCTCCGGGGGCTGCAGAGTCCGGGAGCCGCCTCGGCGCCGCGGAGCCTCCAGCAGCCTCGGGAGGCTCGTGGGATCCCCGAGAAGGCGCAGCCGCGTCTGCGCGCACGAGAAGCGCCTGCCCCACGTGGGTCTCGCCGGGTCACGCAGAAACGCGAGGGTCCGTGGGGATCTCTTGACCCGAGTAACCAGCCTAAATGCAGCCTGAAGCCCGGGCACCGGTGCAGGCGGGCCCCGCGCTAGAGGAGTCCGCGCTGATTGGCGGATCCGCCCAGGCCCCGCCCCTCGGCTCCTCCCCTGTGGCTCTCAGCACCTCTGTGCACCCCAGGGTCTCAGCTCGCCCTGGCAGACTGACCCAAACCACCACCTCGTTTATCCCACCGCACGTTAGACAGACAAACACCAACGTTTCACAAATAGAGATCAGACACACACATGACGATGACTCTAGAAAACACCCTGATGTCTTACCGGTGAAATGGCCGCTTGTCGTGAGAGTTCTAGAAATCATTTTCCGGTTGAGAGTTCTTCCAATTCAGAGAATCCACCGTCTGACCATTAACGGTAGGATTTTAATAGCGACTCGGAGCAATAACTAAAGAAGCAAAAGGCTATTTTTATGGTATTTCTTTGTTATGTCAAATGACCAAAAAAAAGACAATGAAAAAAATGACCATCGCTAGAAGAGTTTCAATAAACAAAACGAGGAGTTGCTAAGTCCAAGTGAGGGGCTGAACAGGTAGTGCGGAGACATTGCCTCTGTGTTAGCTGCAGAATTACTGTTTAAAAATTAATTACTTGCTGGAAATTACTGTTTGGCTATCGCCATAGGAACACAGGCTACTAACTATGGAAACAACATTCTAAGGAACTTTCTGCTTTTGTACCCCGGCTTGCACACCTGACCAGTGGGTTGACAGGTAATGAATAGAAGAAAAATAGACCTTTGTGTTCAGACAGAATGAAGAATGGGATATTGGGCTTAAAAACCCTGTACCTCTACATTTCCGGGCTGCTTAATTTGGGGTCTGCGTACCCCTGGCAGACCCAGCCGGCTGAATAAAGAGTGTGATTCCTATAACTCACTGAGTTCTGGTGGTCCGTGTGTCTTTCGGAGGCTGCCAGCCACAACATCTCCCCCTCCAGGACATGGCTCTGGAAATTTTTCCTTTCTTCAGACCTCCCCATTTTAGCCCCAGCAGAGGTAATAAGCCAAAACCGGCCTAGATACCCTCTTTGGCCAAAGCAAAACTTTTGGCTAACTCTAATATCATTATCATCTCATCAACATTGCAAATACTAACATCTCGTTATGCACCTGACACTGACACAGTTCCGGAAAAGTCATATGAGAAAGAAAAGGCAGAAAACCAAGTTCCCCACCTACTGGGAGGAGACGACAAGGCCATGTCGGCACCACAATTTTCCAAAGTCTCCCTCCAAGGAGAACAAAAAGTTCGTAACCAGCCATGTTGACGGGACTTTCCCCTCTCCCTCTCTCTCTCTCTCTCCCCACCCCTTCCTCCCTATTCCTCTCTCAAGTTAAGCCTGCACATCACCTCCTCAAGCGAGTCCTTTAACATTAACGAAATCCGTGCTTTCTTGTTTGCTGTTCATCTTGCCTCTGGATTCTTTCTTGTAGAATAAAGCAAGAATCTGGTCACGGGACCCACAAGACCTCCAGCTGTTCATCTCACCCCGGAATTCTTTCTCGCAGAATAAGACGAGAACCTTTCCGGTGACACAGGTTATAGCTTCACAAACACTTTTCCATGACACTCTAAGTATAGATGAGAGGAGAAGGACTCGCAGCACTTGTAAATTCTACCAAAGCCCACAGAACTAGTAGTTCAAGAACGCTGACAGGGTAAACAAAACTAATGTTCATTTCTGCCAGTGGAGGACCATGATCTCTCAGCTACAGAAGTTTCCAGGAACTAGCGGCAACCCAGCCATTATTTTTCCTGACACCATAACAAGATGGAAGTTTTGTCGTTTTCTGAAATCCATCTTAAGTGCATGGAAAGAGGCAGAACCTGGGAGCTAAGGAAGACTGCAAAATCATCAAACCCCTTCGTTCAGGCAGAACTACTCCAGACAATTAGCATAGAAAGAGCTGCTAGCCTGGGGAAGATGCAGGCTGGAATTGAGGTAGAAGTCATCCCCTCTGTTACTTGTAGACTAATAGACCAAATATCTTTAGCTCCTCTATATCATTAAGCAAAAAAATAGATGCACGCATGTTCGGTACTCCTCACCCTCACTATGCTACACCACAGAGTTAAAAAAAAATTTTTTTTTTCCTCACTGAGCAATGTCCTCTGCTGTGTCATCTGAAGAGAGACAGCACCTCTACCCACACTTGGCACTCCTGTCCAAATTTGGGACCTTTGGATTTGGGACACTTCTCTTCACTTTTTCTTTTCCCCGGGGATCCATGGTGCAGCTCCCAGGGGCTGCTGAGATCCAAGGACTGCCACACCCAACGGCACCAATGGAAGCCTCAAGAAGCTTCTTCGGCTTTCTGAAAAGGCAGAGCATACACAATGTGGGCTCACGCTAGATCACATGAGTGTAATATGGGGGTGGGTGTGTCCATGCATGTTCACATGGGGGTCACATGGTGGTCTACAAGGGACGAGTCCCGGAGCATCCAGAGGACCAGGTCTGGAGTAAGGCCAACCCAACTCTCCACAGATTGGTGAATCACCCCCAAGACCAACCCCTTGGCTCCTCACTGGCTCTCAACACCACCCTCAGCCTCACACTGGCCCCAACCTCCGATACCCGTACCTTGCACCTTTTTGAGGCCAAGCGGCCAATAGCTAATGGTGAGAAGACATGGATTAGACCCATGTTGTGTGGGCTGCGTGCCAGGGAGGAATACACTGGTGCAAGGGCAACTGGTCTGTCCCCGATCCTCCCGATTTTCCCGCGGCCAAGAAGCCAAATGGGGCTGAGTTTGTTCAGCCGCAGCTGTTAGAGAAGGCCTTCCTGACTCAGCTTTGGCAAATAGGGTTTTTCAAGCATAAGTTTTTAACATAGAACATTTAGCAGGATTGTGTACTCAAATTACTTAATTTTTAATAACTAAATCAGTCTTTTAAACACAATTGATATAAAAGTATCAGAATGTTAAAGATGCTTATAAGTCATTTTCAGAATATCTATGGTTGCTCCTGTGCCAACTTGTGCTCTTCTAATTAAGCTTGCTGCATTTCAAAATATGAGCAACTGGGAGAAATGTGAATTTGTTTATCATGGCATTTATTTTCTCTTATGCTTAATTACAGGGTCCCCTTGACTTAGCAACATCTAATTCAAAAATCACTAGTGAGGAACCACAGGAAGTGCCTGAAGAGGTGGCATGATGGACCACTGCCCAAGAGTAGAAGATAACAAATTCTAAACAACATTCCCTTCAGTGTTATTTTTTATATGCACACGGGACTGCACCAGAAATAAGTTTTTATGACATGCACTGTGGTGTCACTGCCAAAATGAAGACCAGATCACAGCAGAGAATGTTCATGGTGACCTACACTCGGGTGTTCTTCCTAAAATGCCCACAAGATGGCATTTAGAGAGCAATTTCTGGTACAACTTCCCTCTGAAGTTATTCCAAGGTACAAAGTAGATGAAAGCAGAAAATATATCATCATGGTGGCATACACGGGGCTGTTATTAAAAAAAATGCCCACAGGATGGCAGCATAAAATTATTTTTTGTGATGACATACACTAGTTTGTAATTTGCGAAATGGCATGAGGTGGCAGCAGAAGATAGTTTTTCATGACATCACTTCCCTGATTTTTCCCAAAATGCACATGAAATGGCCACGGTCAGTAACTTTTCAAAATAAGCATGAAACAGCAGCTGAAATTATTCTTTATGACATGTGCTGTGGTCTTCTTTGCAAAATGCCCACCAGACGGCAGCAGAGAATAAATGTTTTACCTACACTCACGGAGTGATGGCGACAGGGCGGAGGGGACGACAGAGGGAGACCGACCGGGAGCAGGAGCTCTGCTCGTCAGAGCAAGGACGCGGGGGAAGACGGCGAACCCTGAGCCTAGGCGGCGAGAGGGACAGTGGCGAGGACAACGGAGGGACCGGACGGCGACGGGAGCAGAGAACACGAGGCGTGGGGGCTGGGCTGCTGCCTGCCGGGGTCGCTGCCTGTGCGTGTGGCCGGTGGGTTGGGACCTTTCGGGGCCTTGGCTGGGTCTTCACGCCTCCCCTGGGCTTCCTCACTCGCCTGTAGCGCCCTGCCCCTCAGAGCCGACGCTCCCACGCCAGGCCAGGCCTTCGGCCCCAGAGCCCCGACCTTGCCCGGGACGCTTCCCGCCAGGGCGAGGCCGAGGCCTCTCCCGCACCCGGCAGACAGGGCCACTCGGCACAGCCGCGGAGGAGCCGCTGCTCGGCCCCTCTTGCAAATGCCGCACCTGGAGTGGGGTCCCCAAGGCCCCTTCAGCTCCAGCCCCAGACCAGAGCCCGGGATCAGCAGACACAGTGCTGGCCCGGCGGCCACCTCCTGCCAGGTGTCTGTGAGGCCGGCTCCCAGCCCCGAGCTGAGGTTAAACCATCGTTGCCTTAGCTGTGTATTTACTGTGTCAGGCGGTGTGTTCAGTGCTTGGGGTGACTGCATTCTCTCCTATTTTATTTCGTTTTTATTTAAGCCACTCTATGAAGGTATGATTGACATACAAAAAGCTGTACCCGATTGGTGTCTGCAACCTGATGAGTTTGGAGCTCTCACCTGTGAAACCCTCCTCAGTCTATGCCATGAACACACCCGTCCACCTGAAAAAGTTTCCTCCCACCCTATTTATGTATCATTACTATTGTCATCATTATTTGTGTGTGAGGTGAGAACCCGTCCTGTGAGATTCATCCTCTTAGCAAATTTCAAGCGCACAATGTGATATTGTCAGTGTAGGCACCTATTATTCAGATCATAAACACAATTTCTCTGTTTCATTTTTAAATCCTGTTTTGTTGGGGTTTTTTTACCCTGATGAAAATGCCCTTAGTCCCACCCACCACAAGTGTGAGATTCTAAGGCTCCTGCTGCTTCCACTGAAGACGCTGATGAGCGTAAGGCAGACTGAGGGCTTTTTCCTGGGCCTACAACACGTTTCCTTAAGATCCTAGGGGCTCTGGCACCAGTTCTGGGGGAACTTGAGGAGGATTTGGCTCCAGTGTCTGGAGCCAGCATGGGCCCTGAGTAAATGGCGAGGGTGAGCGCGGCAGCCAGGCCAGGCCTCAGTGACAGTGACTACAGCTGCTGTCAGTTCACCTAGAGGGCGGGGCGCCCCTCTCCCTGGGGAGGTGTGAGACCCCCTCCAACCACTTGCAGGGGGGATTCAGAGTGAAGCCACAGCTGGGGCCAGGCAGTCCCCACAAAACAGGCAAGGGGAGCACCGCAGCGCCCACCTGGCGAATGAAAACTGGGGTCAGTTAAGGGACTTGTCCCAGTCCACCCGGATCCAGGTCCTCTCTGGGATACCCAGAACGCAAAGTGGACTTAGAAATTCCCAACCCTTTCTGCTGAGCCTACGCACTTCATTTCACCTACATCTTTGGATGCTTGGCTCAGAGATAACTGACAGACAGCGATGGGCATGTGACCCGGGCGAGTGCACACGGTTTGGGGCCCACCTGCCCTGCAGAGAGGGCCCACCAAGGCGCCGCCAGGCTCCTGTGACCCACGCCCAGGTGTCCACCGGGGACCTGTGGAGTGCTCTCCAATCCTGCTGCTGGACTGTGAAGAAGCTTTTCCCGCCGAGGGCTCCCCTCCGCTCCTCCAGTTGTTTCTGTCTATACCTGACCACCCACAGGATCCAGCCCTAAAGAACCCCGTTGGCGTCTTGGCTGGGGACTCAGGTTCCACACGCAAATGGCCAGCTTTCCTGGCATTTTCTCCTGCTGATCGTGCCCATCAAGGACTGCCCCGCAGCAGGTCACTGAGAAAGAGGAGCGACCTGCCCAGGAGCCGCTCTGGACGGCGACCAGTGCAGAGGCCACTTCGGGAGCCGCGCGGGCCTGGGCCACACTGCGCTGCGGGTGCGACACGAACCATCTCCCTCTGTGACGCATGGAGTCGTGTGGCTTCCTGCCTTTCCCCCCACTCTTCCTGCCCCGAGCTCGCCTGCCCCTCCCCCCGAATTCTGTTCATGCCACTCAGGCCTCGTCCGGCCTGGAGCATGCCCCCAGCCACTCCACCCACGCGACTGTGGCTCTTCTCTCTCATTCCGTTCGGGAAACTGCGGGCGGAGAGAAAGCCGGCCCCCGCCCCCGAGGGAGAGCCAGACCCCCTCCCCGGAGAGAAAGCCCCCCCCCCAGAGAAAGCCAGCCCCGCGTTCGCTGCGCTCTCTCAGGTTGGCCCCTGTGTCTCCTGGGTTTTTTTCCTTCGACGTGGAATTTATTACGACCCTCCCCGTGTCCCTTTCACGTGGACCTGTACGGGGCCGTGCCTCGGGAGTCGGCTTCCCGCAGACCTTCCGTCCAGACCTCCCTGCACCTGGCAGCCGGCGCGGACAGGTGTGGTTCCCACACCATCCGAGACGACAAGCAGGAGCGCCGGGAGCCGCCGCCGACCCGCCGCGCGGCGGGAGCGGGTGCAGGCCGGGGAGACCGGTCCCGGGAGCCGGGCGACGTTCCCCTTTCCGGCTCTGCTCGGGGTCGCGCGGCCCGGAGCGCGCACACCCCGCCCGCAGAGGCCTGGGGGCGGGGCCTGGGGCGAGGGGTGGGGCGAGGTTTGGAGGAGGGTCCTCCGGGCACCCGGAGAGTGACTTTCGGACGGAGGCCCTCGGGACGCGGGGGGACGGGGGGCGGTTCCAGGGGCGGCCCTAAGGGCGGGAGCGGTCCTCGGGGGCGGTCCCCGGGGCGGGGGCGGCTCTCGGGGGCGGGTCCCGGGGGCGAGTCCCCAGCGAAGGCGGGTCCCGGGGGCGGGATCTCGGGGGCGAGTCCCCAGCGGAGGCGGGTCCCGGGGGCGGGATCTCGGGGCGGCGCGCGCCGGCGTCCTCTGCTCCCCCCGCGCGCGGCCGCCGAAGTCCCCGCGGCGCGCGGCCAGCGCAGCGCGGGCGCCGCAGTCGCAGCTGCCCCGCGGCGGGGAGCCGGGCCGGGCCGAGGCCGCGGCGGGGGCGCCGCCCCCAGCGTCCCTCCGCAGCCCCCGAGCACAGGCGAGGCCGGAGCCGGGGCCGAGCGCGGCCGGAACCATGAACCGGAGTTTCCACAAGTCCCAGACCCTGCGCTTCTACGACGGCGGCGCGGTGGAAGTCAAGAGCAAGGTGAGCGCAGCGGGCGGCCCGCGCCCCCGCGGCTGAGCGGGCGCCCCGGGGCGCGGGCGCTGCGGGCGCCACCCGCGCCCGCCACCCCTGCGGCGCGGCCGCCGCCTGCGATGCGGAGGGTCCGGCCGTCCCGCCCGCCCCCTGCGGACACAAAGCCGCGGCCCGGCGCGGTCCGTCGGAGAGCCGCCGGCGCCTGAGGCCGGATCGGTGGGCCGGGCCGGGCCGTGCGGACCCCGGACCCCCGCGCGCGCGGCTCTTTTGTTCGGCGGCGGGAGGCGCCGGGCGCGCCGCGCGGTGGGGGGGCCGCTGGGGCCCGGGCCGGGGAGGCCCCGGAGCCCGGGGAGGGGGCCGGCCGCCGCTCCCGCCCCCCATCCGCGCCCCGCGCCCCGCCGCGCTGGCGGCCCCTCCCCGGCCCGCGCCCGGCAGAGCGTGCCCGGACCTGCGGGCAGCCGCGCGCGGCGGGGACGGGCCGGGAGCGTCTGGCGCTTCTCCCTGCGGGGGCGGCGCCTTCGCCCCGGACGCTTTGTCTGCGGGGGTCTCTGTGGAGGACCCCGCGGGCAGAGGAGGAGGTCCGGAGACAGGCGCCCCCCGGGCCTGGGCAGCCGGCCTCTCGCCCCTCCTCTCCGCGCCCCCCGCCCGCCGTGCAGCCCCAGGGCTGGGGGCTCGCCCCCCACCTGCGCGCACTCCTGGGCGCGGGGCCGATGCACCCCGACAGGTCTCCGCGGAGGCCAGGCCAGCAGCCCTGCCCGCTGCCTCTGCCGCCCCGCGGGGTGCTCTGCTGTGGGATTCCTGGGGCCTCGCGGGGGGCGGGGCTGGGTGGACGCTGCGCGGAGTCGCAGCCCTTCGCGCTCTTCAGGTCACAGCGTTTCTACGAACCCCCATGTCTAGGAAGATCTCACCCCTCCCCAATGCGAATTCTACGCCCTCGCCCCCACGCACCCCTGCGTTAGCCAGGAGCGTTCCCACCCCCCAATTCAAACGTGGCGGCCGTGAGTGGTGGGGGGGGGCCGTCGGGCATGGGCTCAAGTCCAGGTGGCCGGTTCCTCCAGCCCCAGCGGGGATGCCGCCTCTGAGGGCTCGCTGCCCCCTGCGTCCGCCGCGGAGCACGTGCGGTGCTTCGTTTTTTTAACTTTTTACTTTGAGATCATCATCGCTCCACCGGCAGTTGAGGGAAAAATACAGACTTCACTAAGGTGGCACCTTGTAGCTAGTGTTCAGTCCTGGACCTCAGCGGATGTGGTGGCCTCTTGCCGAGGTCACCGCTTTTGTCCTGTGCACGTTCCTGCTCCCACCACACTGTGGGGATCCAGGGCTGCTGTCGCCGCCCTCTGGGCGGCTACCTGATTCCCCGTGCACAGTGATGGCATGAACACTAAAGTCGGTTCCTGAGTCTCACCATCCACATTCCTGGGGCTCTGTCCCATGTGCAGCCTGCCTGGTCACACACACAGCCCCAGGGGGAAGTCCTGGAGAGGTCCTTCCAGGTCTGGACTGCTGGCACCATGCAGGTCACTCCTTGGGACTGTGGGCTGTGCCGCAGGCCACCCTGATCCTGGGTTCAAGGTCAGATACACCGAATGTTCCCCGGAGGTGAGTTGCAGAGGCAGAGTTTTGGTTGAGTTTGGGAGCAATCCCGGAAGGGCCACACCAACTATCCTTGCTGGCACGGGGTCGCTCTTTAGGCACGAGGACTGCACTTACACGCACGAGACTGTGGCTGCCACGTTTCAGGGAGGAGAGATGACTGTCCCCTTTCGGAGGATGGGCTGCCTCACTGTTCGTGCAGAGGGTCCTCTGGCTCTTCCCTGTGCACGTACCCTCCCCCGACCCTTTTTGTGGTTGAAGTTTGCTCCCACAGAGTCCACCTCTGCAGGGAGCCTCTACTTCTCTTGTTATAATACAGGAGGCAAAACTTTATGACAACGACATCTTTATGCAACCGAAATGTAGCGTCATAACTCCTGGGTTTGTAGGTTGGTGAACTGGTGGCAGGTGCTGAGTCCAGTCGGGTCTGCCACCTGCCGACCCTGTCACCTCTCAGACCGGTCGTCTCACTTTTCTGAGCCTCGGTTGCTCGACTGTGAGATGGGCACCTGTTCTTCTTACCTCCCAGCACCCACTGAGGGGTGGACGTGGTCGTACATGAAAGCCGCACGCACCCACGTCTGAGGGCTGAGCGCTGCAGGTCAGGGTGCCGGGTCTGAAAACCATCTCTGACTCTCTCAGAGGACCATGCATTAGCCATCGGTCACAGTTTCCAAAGTCCCAGGAACATTATCTAGACCTGGCAGCTCTCCCCCTTGCCTCTTAAACTTCCCCCAAATTTCTGCCTTAAACGCTGCGAGTGCCCAGTGCTGGCAGTAGGGCCGCCGTTTTCCCACCGACTTCGACTTCTGCCTCTTCCCCTGGGACCCGCAGGGGGAGGGAGTTGCTGTGCAGGTGTCCGGGGAGCATGCGTCTCATCCCTGCCCCCTGCCCTCCTGCTGTCCCCACCCTGCCCACCCTCCCCTGCAAGGCAGGTGGGCTCCCTCTGTCCTCTGACCCTTTTCCCTGTGCCCTCATGTGAGGGCCCTTGTCACGGTGCTGGCACGGGTTACTCTGGTGCAGGGGCCGAGGACCACGTTCACACCGGCCGTGTTTTCGGGAGGAGCGCACTGTGGGGCCTGCTGCCCTGTGTGAATGACGTTGGGGGCTTTGGTGGATGCTAAACAAATATGTTGTTGTTGTAGAAGATTTAGAAATCACGTCAGGCACAAAGGGCAGGAACTCTCCCGTCCCAAGACGAGCCTCTGTCATAATGTCCTCCTGACCCTTTCCATGTGCCCATCTGTTTTGCAGGATGAGGATCGCATTTTATAGGCATGTTATTCTGTAGCTGGCTTTACCCCTTCAACTTAGCAGGGGATTGCAAACGTTTTCTCCCGTCTTAAATACTTGTAGGAAATGTTTTTGAGATGACTACATGGTACTCCATCTCATGTGTAAACCATGACTTAGCCAGTATCCTATTTTGGTTATCTCCAATTTTCTCTGTAACCATGCTGTGAATGACATCTGTATATTTAAAGCTTTAGACAAATGGATAAAGTACATAAAGACTGCTGATTCTGTTAAGTCGCTTATTTCTTCAGGACAGATTCCTAGAAGTCAGATCACTGGGTGAAAGTATATATATGTGTTTTTGATATAAAATATATAGATTACGGCTATGATTCCAGATTGCTGAATTTTCGTACAGAAAGTCTCTCCTGCGAGTTTGCACGCGCTGCTTGCTGTCGGCCCACCCATCCCTCGCCCTCCTTCCCGCGTTCGCTGTTTTCTTGTTCTTTCCCAATCAGGGCAGTGGAATTTCACACCATTGTCCGAATCTGCATTCTTGGGCCTTGGTGAATTAAAAAGTTATATCTGTTCCTGCCCTGCCCTCTTCCCTCCACTGATGTTTGTGATTTCACCGCATCGTCGAGCTGCCTGTCCAGTGAGTGCCGATGGTGCTGAGGTGACAGAGCTGTAAGTCCCCGTGTCCCCCGGTCCCCACATCGCGTCTCTGGTTGCTGGCTGCTTGGCCTTCCACCGGTGGGGGGCTGGGCCCTTGCCTCCCATGGGCCAGTTGGGAACCACCTGACACCATTTGACTCACCTGAGTGTCAGCTGCACCCTTTTAAGGTTCTGGTTTTCTTCTATCTGTGGACGGCTGCGTTCAAACAGGTTTGGTGACTTCTTTTGAGAAGTTGCATCTGCGGGAGACTCCTCAGGGATCCGGGTGGGAACAACCTCTGTGGACTGCCGGCAAGAGGAAGTTCTGTGTGCCTTCGGGGCCACCGGGCTAGCCAGGGGTTCAGGCATTTCAGACAGAGGGTTCCCCAATTTTAGGGAAGGGAAAGGGCCCTTTCAAGGTGTCATATTGCTAATGCTTACCACTCGCATCCAGAATGAGTCGAAAGAAGGGTAACCCTGCCCCACGAAGACCCCTTTAGAGGGAGCAGGGGGCTGGGCGGCGGCAGCAGGCGCTCCCGGGCAGCAGTGCAGTGGGTGCCCGGGGCCCAGGTAGCACATCTGCTCAGCGGCTGCTTCCGGACTCCCCACTCCCCTTGGGCAGATTTTCCTCCACTGTGTCCCTCTGTAGCCCCCACACACGCCCGGCGTCCCCACGCTGAGACTGCCCCTGGGTGTACAGAGGTCCTGGCTGGACGCTGCGCTCTGCCTATTTCTTAAAATGTATCTGAGCACCCGTCCCGGTGTGCGTGTCCACGTGCCAGACGCTGTTCCAGATACATCGCTGTTGCAGATAGTCGTCCCCGAATCGCCATCTCGACCCCGTTCCACATGGCAGCCCCCAGGTCCAGGGCAGGGAGCGGCGGCCTGGGCCCGCAGGCCGAGGCCGCACCCCTGTGCCGGCCCTGCTCAGTCCGCCCCAGGGCCGGGTCCACATGGCGGTGTGGGCAGAACGCCAGGCGCCTTGAGCGTCTGCGTCCAGAGCTGGTAGGGGTCGGGTCCCTGTGCCTTGGGGACATCTCCGTAGCTGCTACTCACTCCACCCCTCGAGCGGGTCCCCCACTCAGCAGCGAGTTCCCTGAGGTCTACACCGCGCTCGTTCGCAGGCGGAGCAGCCGCCGCGCGCCAGGCAGGCTGCGCTGGGCGCCGGGCAGCGACACGGACGCCTCCCGCCTGAGCCCGCGTGCTCCCGAGGGTCAGTGCCACGAGGGGCCGGCGGGGCAGGCTGGGTGTGGCCGCTGCACCCTGACCTCCAGTGTGCCACCGAGTCACAGCTCAGGCCTGCCCGGGACCACCCGCCACCCAGCAGGGCCCTGCGGTGCTTGAGATGAGCCGGTGCGTCCCCTGGGCTCCGGGCCCCACACCCCCGACTTCAGCCAGGGCCCTTGGGTCCACCTTCGACCTTGAGCGGTGGGCTCCAGGGAAGTAGGCATCTTGCAGTGCCCGGCACACGGGTGGCACCCGATAAGTGGGTGAGGGAGCCAGGTGAGGAAACGGCTTTCCTTTCCTCTCGGCTTTCCGGGAGGCGCCAGGGATGAGGAAGGCGACTGAAGCCGGATCCTCGGATTGGCTCATCCCCGGGAAATCTCTGAGAGGGGTCGGGGCCTTGTCCTCGCAGCGCTAGCACCGGGGAGGGAGGGACGAGGAGGGAGAAGGCGAGCTGAACACAGAAGAGGAGCTTAGGAAGTTCAGGGGATCGGTGTGCTTGCTCTGCTGGCATTCCTGCCGCCGTCGTGGGTCCTGAGCCCCTCGTGTGGGACACACGGCAGCCTCCCGCGCCCCACAGGTCTCCACAACTCGAGGCTGCTGGGGGTCCTCGGGGCCCGCCCTGTGCTCTCCACAGCTGGGGCCCACACAGTCCTCTGTAACCCCATCGGCTGACGTGTGTCTCCCTCCAGGGCACTTGGGCAGCCTGTGTCACCTGCAGGACACGTGGGCAGGACCAGCTGAGACACTGGTGCCCTTTGCTGCCTCAGTTCCTCGTCCCCTCCACTCGGTCCTCCCAGGCTCCGGGGTCCAGGGACGCCCCTCCAGCACCCCGCCAGGCCCCACACTTCTCCCTGTGGCCGTGTTCTCGGCTGCGTTTCGTTCACAGAGGAGACCGAGCATCTCCCATCCGCAGCCGAGCATCGGCACTGCATTTTGGGGTACGTGTGAACCTTTCACTTGGGGGAAGAAGAAAAGCCTCTGCTGCTTACAGAGTTTGTAAACCACCCAGGTCCTTCCCTGCAGGTTCTGTCCCCTGCAGCTCAGACCTGGACACACTGAGGAGGCCTGGCCCCGTTAAACTCCTACTTTGTCGCCCTCCCCAGTCACAGCACCCCCCAACAGCCCGACCCTCTCCTGTTCTTGCCCATGGACGCTTAGCAGGAAGCTGTCCAGACCCCCTTACCGCACTGGGGTCTCTCCAGGGGGAGGCACAGTGTGTGACAGAAAGCACATTGGCCTCAGGCCCGCAGCTGGACGACCCCTGTGCCGATCGCGGCACGGAACATTCCAGCGTCCAGGAAGGTCCCCTCATGCCCTGCATCGCCAGCACCAACCCTCTGTAACCACCGCCAGGGTCTCCAACCCCAGAGACGAGTGCACTGGTTCTCGGGCACGGCCTGAGGCCACCGGGCCTAGCCGGGTGGCTCAGTCGATGTTACCTTCCAGGGAGGCCGCGGACTCCGCTGGGCGGCCATCGTGTCATACCTGGACTCGGGTGCCCAGAGCAGCGTGCACACCCTTGGTGACTGCGCACACGAGCTTGCTTCTCACTCAGTCCGCTCGCGAGGCTGCCAGGCCTTCATGGCAGAGCGGCCGCAGGGTCCTGCCCAGCCCAACGTGCAGGTCAGGGCGGTGGTGCCAGCTCAGGCGTGCGGACTCGGACCCGGCCGTGGCTGCACGTGGGTGGGCGGGCGGCCGCGGCAGGACATCTGAGTGTTCGGGGGCTCCTGCGGGCCTTGGGCCGCAGCTCATTTGGTATAAATCGGGAGGAGATTCCTGCCTGACGGAGTTGAAGGGGTCCGCCACCGACGTGAAGGGCTCTCACAGCCCTCCGTGTGGTGTGAACGTTGCGCCCATGCCTCACGGCTTCCCCTCCATCCACCTCGGCTTCCGTGGGCCCTCCTGGTGGGCCGGGCATCAAGGGAGAAGCCAAGGCTCCGGACGGATGAGATGGGCCTGAGCGCTCCACGACAGGTCATGACATCTCATGCCGCTGACCCTGCGGTGAAGGGACAGTCCAGCTTTTAGAAAGTGCCTGCGTCTCCCACGTGCAGGGAGGACCCAGCAGCCTCCAGCATGGCCGGCCGTGCACACCCGTGGCACCAGGGAGGTTGGCCTGTGTCTCCTGCAGCTCATACTTACACACACCTGAGGAGGTCGGTCATAGGGTCACTGCGTGACTGCCTCTGGGAGACTCCACTCCCCCCAGGGTCCTGCCTGGTAAGAGGTGCCACACACGGTGAGACCACACACAAGCCTTTGTGCCTCTGCTTCTGAGACAGGTTGGGGTGCACTGATGTGGCCCAGGGTTCCCCTGCAGGTGGCCCCCTTTGGGGTATGTGCTGTGTGGAGGGCCCTCTGGTCCCTGCGCAAGGGCTGTGGAGAGAGTGGTCGGCCAGCAAGCCGCCGACCCGAGGTGCTCGGCTGTCTGAGGGACCGTTACTGTCCTGTTTTCCAGGACTGCTGCCCCCAGGTCCTGGCCTCACTCCCCTTGCATGTCTGCAGTAATTGCGGGGTGTTGCTCTGGGACAAAGCCACGTTCTCTGCCTGGAGGATGGCCCGTCACACGGAGGAGGTGGTGGCCCCCAGTCCCTGGCCTGTGGTCACTGCAGGCCCACAGCAGCTGAGGAGGGCGCAGACCCAGACTTCCTAAGAATGTGCTCCTTTGCCTGGAAGGTGGCACATGAGCTCTGGGTGTCCAGCAGACATTGGACAGACGCTCCAGACACCACGGACGCTCTTATGAGGCCCGGCGTGTCAGGAAGCACACTCCCGGTGTCCCCGGTCCTGCCCACTGCCCTCCCAAGCCGGGAGCAGCTCCCCCAGGATGAGGCCCCACTGCTTGTCAGTGGCACTTCCTCCCAGCCCGGGCAGTTGTGGTGTCCGGTTGCAGCCTGGCTGAACGTCAGCACCTGGCCCTTAAGAGTGGACGGGCCGTGGGTTGCCCGCAGTTCCTCCTCAGATGTGATTCTGGGGGGCACACCGTCCCAGAGCTCCCTCCCTGCCTTGGGAGCCCAGTCCAGCCTGGCAGGAGCAGAGTCTAGCTGCGGGTGATGCTCGTGGGTCTCAGCGAAGTGTCATGGCTGCAGCTTTATTTGTGGGAGCATCAGCTGTGTGCCACGCTCCCTGACAGCCTTCCCTCCAGGTGGGACACAGCACGGACGTTTCTTGATGCTCATGACCCCTCAGGCGTGGGCTGTGGTGAGGGGCCCTGGGGCCGACCAAACTGTCAACTCGCCAGCCCAAGTTTCCAGCTGCAAGTGGCAGAACCAGGTCTTAAACCCTCATTTGGGGCACCTGCTGCCATCTAGTCCTCTTTGTCCCCAGATTCCACCTCCTGAGAACTAAATGACGCTGACCTGCTCTGGACAAGCTCTGAAGTGGACACGTCACGTGTCCCTCCAGCTCCCTCCCAGCACCGGCTCAGGGCTGGGCTGCTTCCCGTGAGCCCGGCTGTGTGCAGTCTGTTTGGTGTGAGGTGAGGTGGCCGAGGGGGAGCCTGTCCCAGTCCTGTCACACTGCATAGGCTCTTTGCAGCCGTGTGACTGCCACTGGTGACTGGCACACCTGGAGAGGTTGTTTGGCGAGGCCTCTTGGACTCCACGCCTGGGGGTGCAGCACGGACCGGCTGGGCTCTCAGCGGCCACCCAGCTGTGGGTCGGGGCGTGCTCATGAGCACCACTTTTCTCTCGCGGACTTCTGAAAGCCTCGTTTTGTTTTAAAAAGGAGCCCCGAGAAATTACTGCCTGCCAGCGACGAGGTGTGGGGTTCAAGAAAGCAGTGACCCCTCCTCAGAAATCAGGAGGTGTCTCAGCTGAAGAGGGGGACCTGTCGCAACGTGCAGAGGGTGTCCCCGTTGTGCTGCAAGTGCGGCTCCCTGAGAGGGGCTCAGCAGGTGGCCCCTGCATGCCCAGGGCACACGCTTTGCCAGGAGCAGGGGAAGCCTGAGGGCAGCCGCTGAGCCCGTGCACTCACGTGGCTTCTCACAGCAGCCGTCTGAGGAACGTGGTCTGTCCGTTTCGCACAGAGGCGGACACTCACTCAGAGAGTGTCCGTACCCACACGCACGCAAGGTAAGGCCGAGTCTGAATCTGAGCCCGGGGCACCCATCCAGGGCTCTGCCCTTCAGGACTCTGCCCACGGTCTGGATTGGTGACGCGCTGCCCACCAGACAGCATCATGCCTCAGCCAGTCCCTACCCCTGGAAACTGCCCCTTTTCCGCACGTCGTGAGCTCACGTCGCATGCCACCGTGCTTTCCTGCGCAGGCCAGGGTTCCAGGCCCCCTCCCTGGGTGGGCGTCTGTCTCAGGGCCGGAGCTCCATGTTCCACACCGGGGTCTTCTTGTGCCTTCGCTCCCAGCTCTGGGGCCCACTGCTCCCCCACATCGGCCCCTCTTGGCCAGCGCCGTCAGCTGTCCCTGGCCCTGCCCTCCCGCTTGGAATTCACACCCCACCATTGGAGCCCTTCGCAGTTTGTCTAAGTCCCTGCCTCTATTAGCCTCAGTTCCTTGGTTCATGAGCCTGTGACTGTGGGCAGTTTCCTGAGTTCTAGGCCTCAGGTTCCTGGCCTGTGCAGTGGGAACGGTGACACCACGGGTGCTGTTAGGATGGAGACGGCACGCACACCAGGCTTGTCTCTGGCCACGCGTTCTCTCCTGCACAGGAAATCTCTGCCGTGCAGAGGCTACAAGCCACGTTCCTCGATCTTTATCCCCCACTCTCAGCCGTGCCCCACGCCGACAGCTAGCAGTGCTCTGTGAGTGCAGATCACACGTATGAGCCGCAGTGTACATGTGTGCTCACAAACAGTGCGTTCTCGGTCCCAGCAGTCGCCGAGCAGCCTCGTGCAGGACCTGGGGCTTGTCTGGGCAGTTCTGCAGGTGCCTGCGGCTGTGCTGTCATCGCCGTGGATCGCAGTGGGTGGACGGGGCACAGGAAGGGGCCAGGTTCTGCCTTCAGCTCCACCCTGCCTGACTCACAGGTCTGTGGCCTGATTTTAAACCGTCCTGATGTGTCGGCCCCGGAAATCGCCCGGTGGCGGGTCCCACAGGCCGACAGACACAGGTGCTGGTTAGGTGGCAGCCTGTTTCCCATCGCTGGGTAAGGGAAGGTCTTCCTGCAGCTTTCTGTTGACGTGCACGTGCACAGTGCTCCTCAGCCCAGTCCAGATGGCCCCGACGCTGTGTTCACCCACAAATTCATGCTCCTTGGCTCTTTCATGATAGAAGCCTTGACCCTGCTCTAGGTGTGGCCTCAGGCGACACCCGCTGCCCTGCAGCGATTGGTTCAGAGAGAGGCATGTCCACAACAGTGAGAGAGAGAGAGAGCATCCTCTTCCACGGAGTGTTGTGTTGACTGTGACCCCGGGACCACCTCAACCATGAGGGGCATGGGAGAGAGCAGCCCACGGGACGCGGCTGCAGCGCCCCAGGCCCGCCCCACGCCTCTGCGGCTCCGGCCCGCTGTGGCCACACATCCGTCAGGTCTCCTGCCCGTTGGCACGTCCGCGCGCTGCTCGCCATTGGGCCTTCCGACCCACGTCAGCCCCGCGAGGACACCCGGACGGGCCCGCGGCTCGGCCCGTGCTGGCCCCAGCGGGCTCTGCCGAGTGAGTGGACACGGCCCGGCGGCCCGGGGCCGGACGAGCGCTGGGCCAACCCGGTGCCCCCCACCCCGCCCGATGGACCCGGGTGCGGCGGCCTCGGGCCGGAGCCGCAGCGTGGAGCAGGGCCTGGCGCCCCCGCCCCGGCCGCCCCCGCGCCTTTCCGAGCTCGAGGGTGCCCTGAGGGCCCGCGCAGCCGGCTTCGGGACGGGCTTCGGCTGCTTCGCGAGCCTTCGGTCCCGGTTCTCACTGTCGGGAGTCGGGAGTCGGGAGTCGGTCCCTGGATGTTCTCCGCCGGGGTCAGCCCATGCGTCCGCCCACTTCGGTTTGCTTTCCCCTGACCCGCGGGGGCCCCTGCGGGGCTTCTGGGGGCGGGGCCTCTGGGCGGGGCCTCTGCGGGGCGGGGCCTCTGCCGGGTCGGGCCTGGGCATCCTCCTGGCCCGAGGGGCCGAGCGCTGCCCTGAGACCCGGGTCTCGTGCGGGCGTCGCGTCCGTCTGCGTCGTGGGACGTTCTCATCTGACATAAACTCGGCCTTCAGCAGCAGGGAGACGAGCGCCGGACCCGTGGGCGCTGCGGCCCGGGCCGCGGCCAGTGCTGGGGCAGGACAACTGGCGTCCAGGACCCTGCTCCGCCCCGGAGCTCAGGGCCGGCGCAGGCGAGCCTGGAGGCGTCGGGCCAGCCCTGAGGCTTTCTGAGTGAAACGCGGCGACCGTTCTCTCGGGGCGGAAGCGCCCGCCGCCGCCCCTCACCTGTGGGCGCGTGAGGCCGCACTGGCAGTTTCCGGAAACCGCGGCCTCCGCCGGCGGGTGGGGTGACGGAGGCTGGCCGCGTCCCCCAAACCCCAGAGCGGTGGGGCGGCCGCCCGCCGGCCAGGGCCGTGTGGAAGGGACCCGGCGGCCCTGGCGCGGGGCCGGCCTGGGCGCCCACGTGGCGCGGCCCCGCCCTCCCCGCATCGCCTCGCTGTTCCCGCCTTTTCCCCAGGGCCCTGACCCCCTTCTCCGTGCGGTTCGGTTTAGCTGTTCGTTCCTTCCCTGCTCTCCGTCTCTCCCCCACCAGGCTGTGTGTGTCGCTAGGACAGGCGTTCTGTCTCGTCCCCGGGTCCCCCGGGGCGTAGAATGCTCCCTGGCGCCTCGGGCTCCTCCGTGACTGCGAGGACGGGGGAGCAGGGCCACAGCTTGCACTCCGTATTCCTCAGTACACGCGCTGCGGGTGTCGACTGTATGCCAAGGGAGGGTGGTTTGGAGACAAAGCCTTTTTTTAAGAAAGCGCGTTCCTTCAGTAGCCCCTGGGTGCAGCTGAGGCCCCAGTCTCCCACACTGGCACTTAACTCAGCTATGATGCCTGTGAAATCCGGCCACAGCTCCCTGCCGAGCGTGTCTCTTGTACGCTCAGAGACCCCCAGGCCACCTGTTTACTCATCCGTTTGCAAATGTTCGTTGAAATGTTGCCTTCCTGGTTGTGCCTGTGAAAACGTCTTCACTTTTGTGCGGACAGAGAAGGGGCATTGGCTTCAGACTGCTGAGGCTGTGGCACATGTGACGTACACAGGGCCAGCCTGCTGCAGGCAGGGCCCGGCTGCATGCTCAGGTCTCCCAACTTCCTGTGTTGTGGCTGTCAGTCAATGTTATCTTACTTAAAATTCTAGAATTTCATTTTGAGCTGGTGTACAGAAGTTTAATTCACGAGTTGGGTGAGGATGTGAGTGCCCGCTGCACACCAGCTCCCGCCAGGCCGCAGCGGCCAGGCTTTGCTCGCAGGACTCATCCGCTTGTGAGCTGTGGTAATTCCCGCCATCCGTCATGCGGTGATTAAACACGTGGCTGCCTGGGGTTTGGGAGGTGTCTTAGAATGACCCACTTACTAAGCAGATTTTAACTGGTAGAGCCTCCTTCTTAATGCCTGGCTCCATGGCCTTGCCTGGTGAGTTCGATGACACCCGTCATGCCCCTATGGGCGCCTTACAAACCAGGATCTGGGTGACTTGACCTCAGGTTCAGAACATCTGAGAGTCCAAGATACCTTCCCCATAGGACCACAGGCATCCAGCGAAAGACTGTTTTAAAAACATGGCAGATAAGTGAAAAACACCGAGTAGACCAGTGTTAGGACAGCATGTTAGTTTAGGAAAGAGGGAATGTAGGTGCATGCACGATTTTCACCTGTTCGACATGCAGCATTAGCTCCTGTGGGGCGGTGGGCCCGGGAGATTCTTCACTGACAGCCTTTTGAATGTCGAGCGGTGAGGTTCCATCCCTACACGAACCACAGAGAGCTGAATCGGCCCCAGAACCGCTGAGCTCTGGGCTCTAGATGGCACCTTGAGTGTTACACCAGACAGTAGACCATAATTTTCTTCCTTTTTAAATTTTATCATGAATCTTCCTGGCTTCTGCAGTTTCCAAGTCCGTGTTCACAGACACAGGTGGTTTGTGTGCAGAAGAAGAAAGAATGCTTTTTATAAAACAGCAGGGAAATAAGGAAATGACCGAGGGGGTAGAGTTGGGGAACGTTGCCTCTCCGGTTCGATCACCCTTGTGGAAACCGACCTGAAAGGGGGTTGAGCTCGGGATGGAGAGCAGTTGCATCTGACACTCTGGTACAGTTGGCCGAGCTACTTCGTCTCTGGGTTCCAGCTGCACACCTTTACGGAGGGGGCAGTACGTCCTTCCCTAGCGGTTCGAGATGAAAATCGTGTGTGTGCGTCTCCTGCCCCGAAGGGGCTATTTAACCACACGTGAGCCTCAGACTCTAACCTTTTCCCGCGGTGATGGGAACAGCGATCGGTTGGCCCTCCCTACCCCCCCCCCTGGGGGACATCACATGGGGTTCAGGCCCCGTGCTTCCTAGGTAGAAAGACAGCAGGGTGGAAGGCACTAAGTTAGAAGACAACGGCCTGTGCCATTGCCCTCCTCCTGTCTTTGATGTTAGCACACAGGTTCGCGGCGGCTGCTTCACTGGGACTCAGAAATGGTGCCGCACTTTCTTTGGGGATGCCCTGAGCTGTTTCTTGATCACAACGACGATGCCATTTTAGTTGTTAAATAAACAGTACGTGGGTGACTTTGAACTGAGAACCTTTTGGTTGGCTTGGGGGTGTCAGCAGCTTCGCACTGCAGATGGAGCCCGGGTCTTCTTCCCAGCTCTGTGACCCCGGGGCCTGTGTCTCCCTTGGAGCCCTCCAAGGGGAGGGGGCTTGGAAGGGCACTTCTGGCTACGAAGCTTGTGATGTGGTGGTGACCAGACTCTGGTGCACACTGAACAAGGCTTGTAAGCTCTGGGTTACATTTCATTTCTACACTATAGGTCAGTACAGAGAGACCTTCTCCAGTCTCAAGAAAAAGAAAATTTTACATTTTTTTTTGTTTTCAATGTGGGAAATAAGTAATCATGGTAATGGTGATGAATTACCTCTGGAGTCACATGACACTGAATGATGAAAACAGGGTTGTATTGCCAGAGCCTTATGGCTCCAGAAAGTCACATAGTCTTAGCTCCTGAACTGGAGGAGAGGGACCGAGGGCCTTCCGCAGTCCGGGTCAGGGTGGAGACAGGCCTGTGAGAGGCGGCCGGCTCTGCTCTGTTCGCAGTGCCTGCTCTCTGTCCTCCCCACCAGTTGAACACCATCAGACCGATTCTAACTGGAAAATCTCGCCCTACCAGCTTGGACAAGTCCCACATCCTGCTTCTCCTCTGCAGGACCCAGCGTAAGTGAGGGGCTCCCCCAAGTTCTTAGGTCTTCATCTTCTGAACCAGTGTGCGCTGGCAGCGGGTGGTCAGACCCTTGGTCCCGAGGTTTCCATCCCGGCGTTGCCTGGAGCTGAAGATGACCCTTCATCTGCACCTGCCCAGTGCCAGCCTCTGGGTTTCCGTGTATCAGACCAGGGCTTTCCATCACCCTTCAGTTTTGCTCTTTTATAAAAGATTATTCTTTAAGGTGAAAACCATTTTTAAACAGCTCTATAAGCTATAATTACCAAAATTTAAAGTTTACATTCAGTATTTTTTAGTGCTCAGTTATATAGTCATTACCACTCATTTCAGAACATTTTCTTTGCCCCAAAAGTACCCATTAGCAGTCATTCTCAATTCCTTTCACCTCCATTCCCCGGCAGCCGGCAGTCTGTTTTCTCTATGAATTGGCCTCTTCTGTCCATTGCCCAAGAGCGGACTCATAAAGGGCCTGGTCCTCAGCGTCTGGCGTCTGCCACTTGCCACAGCTGGCGTCAGAGCTCCATTCTCTTCTGTGGCCCCGGACGTGCAGCGCGAGGACACCTCGCGCTTGGTCCATCCTCACGGCCGGGCGTCTGCTCTTTCTGCTCCGCCTGTGGTCAGCAGTGCCGCCGTGGACATTCGGGTGCAGGTGTTTGCGTGGCCGTCTGCGTTCGTCACTCGTCAACACCCAGGAGTGAAATTTCTGGGCCATGTGGTAATTCTGGGGTCAGCACAGGGAATATAGTCTCTAATATGATAACGGATGGTGCCGTCTGCTGGGCACTAGACTCCTGGGGGGTCACTTTGTAAGTTACGTAAACGTCTAGCCCGCCTGAAACTGATACAATATTGAATGTCAACGGCAACTGGAAAATAAAAATATTTTTTAAGAGACAGTTGCGATGGTAAGTTTTATGTTATGTGTATTCTGGCACAATAAAAAAAGTGGGGGAAAATGTTTTTCTATATCACACTTCATATCACAGCTCTTTTTCAAACCTTGGAGCTCGTTCAGCATCTGAGCCATGTTCGCCGTGTAACTTGGCTGACAAAGCCTCATTACCAAACAGATCAGGCTCGCTTTCTGTCAGGAAAGAGTCTGGATTCATTTTCGTTTCAAATCACTATATTGTACATCTGGAACTAATATCACCGATATCAGATTGTATACCGACTTAAATAAAAATAAATTAAAATTAACGTGTTAAGGCATATTTTGAGAAAATCATTAAAAGGGCTGAGAAACAAATTGAGATGCACTTAGATCAAGTGCCAAATGCAGCTCTGATTAAAACACTGCAGAAATGACTTATTTAGCATGTGCTTCTCTCACCGCTTAAACGCAGGATGTGGCCCAAGCCTGTGGGCATGAGAGGGATGAGAGACTTGTGTCCCTTAGATGAAAATGAGTATGTCGTGTCCACTTTGGGGGAGTATTCAACTGAATTATATATGAAAGTCAGAAATACTAGTTTTATTATACATGGTGAAACTCTTTGCCTATATTCAGTGGGGAAAGGCCTGTACCGATTAAAAACCGATCGCTGTGGAGTTAGCATATCTCAGAAGTATGAGAGGGGAAAGACGACAGTTGGTTGTTATTGAAATAGGCATATGTGATGTGACTGGATAACCGAATATGAAAAAAACCACATGTAACCTATGTCATAGGCTCACTCTCTTGTGTCTTGAAGTTCTCGGCCCCAGTGCAGGCCGGCCAATCGCGTGTGCTGGGAATACAATCGAGAAGAAAAATGCTGCTTCCCTTTAAGTAGCAGGGGCTGTGCTCTGCCGCACAGGGCCCCCCTCAAGGGGAGGTGGCGCTGACAGCAGCAGGGTGGAGAGGCCTATGCCCCACCCAGGCCCCGGGATGCCACTGAGCCCGAGCTTTAGACCTCGCTGGCGGCTCTTGCACTGGAAGGCGTACAGCTGTGTGCCACCCACAGTCGAGGGGTCCGTTTCCTTTCCTCTTTGAAAGGGAAACAGGACAGGGCGCCGGTTCTCAGAGATCTAAGGAAGGTGAGGTCCGGGGACTGACTCCCCTACATGCAGTGGTTTTGAGCGTGCCGTACCCAGGTGACTGGCCGGCAGCACCAGCTCCCCTGGAACGTGGGGCCTGAGGTGCCGGTAGCCTCTGCCCAGTGTGAGAACCTGGCAAGCCGCATGCTTTGAGCCACTTTGCCCTTGACACGCGGACATACTGTCCAGATGACAGTGACCCGTGCCAACGTTGGGCATTTCACGTTCGCGTGTTTTGGAACCGGTACAAGTTACTTTTCCGTTGTCTCGAGGGGCTCAGTTCTGTTCTGCCTGGTGAACCAGGTCCCTGCTGCCATGTGAGGGATGACAGCATGCCCTGAGCAGACAAACAGGCGGTGTCCCGGGTCCCTGGACAGTGCAGGGAGGGGACCCTGGGTCCTCTCCTGGCCTGTGGCCTAGAGCTCTCTGGCTATTTCCCAAGACCGGGAGAGTGGGTGCCACAATCCTCAAGGTTGGGGGGGGGGGACACGCTGTCCTTTTGGTCAGTCCAGACCTGGGCCCTTTTCCTCCCGGGATTGGCGAGGCACCGGTTTTTTTACCGGGTTCCTCCCTTCTTTCGTTTTTGCTTCCGCTTTGATCCTTTTGCAGTGCAGCTATTGGATCTTTTTAACATGAAAACCATGTCACCTCACTTCCCCTCACCTTAGGGAAAAGCCCAGGGTCCTCCTGCCGCTTAGGGTCTGGCCCGCACATAGCACACTGCTCCCTGGGCCCTCAGGCAGACGAGAGGCCTGGCCAAGGCTGGCTCGGCTCCCCTGCTCCCCTCCATCCTGCTGCTCGTCCTTCACTTCGATGCCGCTTTCCCCCGGAACCGGAGCTCTGGCACCTGTCCCGTTCTCAGGACGCGCGGACTGAGCTGTTCCCACGCGCCAGCACACGTGCCATGACAGCGGGACACTGGCCCGCGGTGTCCCAGGCCTGTGGGGGCTCCGGGGCCTCTACTCGGGGGACCGGCCACGCGGTTTCGGGTGCGTCCCCCGCCGCTCACGCTGCCCCGTGCCTCGCGTTGCAGTTTGGGGCCGAGTTCCGGAGGTTCTCCTTGGACCGGCAGAGGCCTGGGAAGTTCGAGGACTTCTACAAGCTGGTCGTGCACACTCACCACATCGCCAACACCGAGGTGACGATCGGCTACGCAGACGTGCACGGTGACCTGCTGCCCATCAACAACGACGACAACTTCTGCAAGGCGGTGTCCAGCGCGAACCCGCTGCTCAGGGTCTTCATCCAGAAGCGAGGTACGGGGCGGGGGGGCGGTCAGGGTCTTTATCCAGAAACAAGGTATGGGGGCGGCTCAGGGTCTTCGTCCAGAAACGAGGGACGGGGCCGTGGCTGTCACTCAGCTTTTGTCACAGGTGGATGCCGTGCTCGGTTCCGTCTGTCATCACGGGACCCTTGTTTTCCCGCCTGTGGTGAGAGATGAAAGAAATGGACATTTGTTTTGTCGACTTTTATCAGCAAAGCTTGAAAATATCTAAACTGAGCTTTCCACTTTAAATACTGTTGATTTCTGAGGCTTAAATACTAAGAAAAAATCGCATTGCTACGTTCAGTATTTTACCTGGAAGCAAGTTCGTTCGGCAGCCCAGGAATGAGACCGCAGGCGGCCGGCGGAGGTGTCCCACCGTTTCTCTTTGGAAAAAGACGTTAGGCTTCACTCGGGTATGGCTTCGGGTAGCGGTCGCCGGAAGGCCTGGTGTGGCTGTGAGTCGAGCGTCCCGGGCCACCATGACTTTCCCACGCAGGCTGGGGGTGAGTCAGGAGGACTGCGGCTGCTCTCCTGGCAGAGCTGCACTCTGGAGGCGTTTTCTCGTCTCTGAACGTGTCCGCACCTGAACATTGCCACGCGGGGCACGGTTGACCCTTGAAGGAAACGCCAGTTAGGGCGCGAGCCCAACTGTGGAAAACCTGTGCACAGGGACTCCCAGCAGCGTTCGCACCCTCAGCATCCCCCGGTGTGTGTGTGCGTCTGTGCGTGGCGTCGGGACACCCTGTGGACACCAGAATCCGGGGCCTCAGGTGCCCACGCGGGGTGCCCAGGCGGCGGTGCCCGCGCGTGTCGGCAGCGGCGCGGGTGCTCGCAGCGCAGGTCACGCCCGGCGCGTTTGGGGGTCGGCCTTTCCCACAGCAGGGGCCCCCGAGAGGGAGCCGGACCTCGGGAAAACGGCCCCGTGATTGGGCAGTCACTGCTGTCCCGAGGGGCGAGGACGCGGCGTGCACGCGAGGTGCACGCGGGGTGCGCGGGTGAACATAAGATGCGGGCGGGTGCGGCCCTGTCATCCCGGGGACCGGCCCTGCTCCTGTCCGTCGCCGTGCGGTTCTTCCCTGGTTAAATAGCAGATGGCATACGCCTCTTGTTTGCTGCTTTGCCCATTTGAGTTAAGAGTGAAGGAGCCACAGCGGCAGAATCTGGAGTCGCAGACTCACCAGGGTCCTCTCGGCCCCTGAACGCTCCTGTCCCCCGCCACCAGGATGCAGGGCTGCTTTGGGAGGTGGCACAAGCGGGAGAGAAGGGAGGGGAGGACCAGCAGAGATGCTCTGAGCGTCTCTATTTTTAGCTGAATAAACAGGAAGTGCAAAGGCTTACCCTAAATAACTACCTGAGATACTCTGTTCTCCGTATTGACGAGATGGGCCTTTTTAAGGCCCAGACCCCAGCCCAGAGCCCTATTGGAACTTCAGTTGTTCCTCTGTTTTTGGGGTTCCGGGCTGGCCAGGGTGTCAGAGGAGGCGGATGAAGCCTCACACCAAAAGGCCTTCGGAACAAGTAGCGTGCTGTGAACTTTTCGCTTTAAACCAGACGTAAACATTGCACATCTGCATGTATCTGTGAACTGTTCTGGGCATTCTGGTGCCGTGTGGGTCCCTAGAATGCAGAAGACCCATTTGCAGACTCTGATTTATCAGAAGTCGCGTGATTGGGAGCTGGGGGCGGGGGAGTGTATTTGCTTGTGATTTCACTTGAGTGAGTGAAACGTGTGGGATTACTGAGCATTTGGTACACGATCAGCAGAACCTTAAGGTGTCAGGCACGTGACCTGGGTCGTGACTGCCTTTCTTGGTTGGACTCTTTGAAAGGAGCCAGAGGTGTGTTTGCTTTCTGCTGGGATTTGCAGCGCATCGGACAGCACTCCGTGTCCGACTCTAAGCTGACATGACTGAATTCCTGTTTTCCCCACTTCTCCTTCAGATGCTGCCATTCTGTGGGCTCAGGGTTCCGAGGGTGTGTGAGTCAAGGGCAGGAGAAGGTGTGACTTTGCTGCATTAGCCTCATCTGCGTCCCCGTGCTTATGATCTGGGCCCTGGGGTTCTGGAGCTTTCTCATGAGACACATTTGCTTCTTTAATTGCCACTGATTCCTGGAAATGTGTGTGTTTGGAACATTTTCTTTTTTTTTTAATTGCAAAATGCAAAACCTCTCCCAGTGCTCCACCGTGGGAACATGCAGAAAACAAAATGCCTGAAGCCCGCGTCCCCCCTGGAGTGGGAGTGATGGGAGAGAATGTGCTGATGCTGCTCGTTGAAAGGAAAACAAAAACAGAGCCGAGCCACCCACCATCCAGAAGAGTCCCGGCCTTGTCCCGGCCGGCTGGCAGCGGGCCGTCCCGGCAGCACCCGCCAGCCCACCTGTGTCCCCGGTCCACTCTTGCTCCCCGGCAGCGCGGGTCACGTGATGGAATTGGCTCCGCTCTTTTCTTATCTTTCAGTCATGTGTACGTGACATCTTTAAGCTCATAGTATATTTGACGTTTGGATTCTTGCATCTTAAAAACCTACCATCATAATCATATGCTACCTTGTTACACTTTTTGTGAAACTTTGTGCTTTTAAAAAACCTCTTCTTTTTATAACACATTTGTCAAGTAAAACGCAAACAACGTGCAGACAAATGGCCCCACCGCCAAGAGGGCTGCTGTAAGCCTGTTGGGGAGCCCCTTCCAGACCCGTCAGCACAGTTACCGATTTCTTATTAATTCATATTTAGCCCGTTCCAATTTTTCATTATTATCAGCTGTGTTGTACGTTTGGAGTAAGTTAGTGGACATGTCCTGGATGGAGTCAAGGGGCCCCCTCCGTAACAGGACACTAGAATGACAGAATTGCATCTTTTTAAAACTTTGGAGACTGTCCTTGTATAGCATGGAAGCGGGTGAGCTTTGAATCTGACCCACTAAGTGCCGTGGTGAAGGCCAGTGTGGGTCTGGCCCGAGGTGGGTGGGGGCTGCTCTCCTGTTAAGACGGCCCCCCCACGAGTCTGGGGCTCCAGCTGGCCACCGCACCGGCGCCGTGGGCCCAGGCTCCTCGTGCTTAGGTCCTGCGCTCGGAGAGCCCATCGGGCGGGCGGTTCTGCGTGTGCACAGCGGGCCAGTGGGCTGCAGGCGGCGGAGTGAGAATCTGCTCCATGTCTGCACACGGGCAGGACGCCGAGTGACCCTGGGCTGTGGTGAACAAGGGCTACCTTGGAGCTTCCTGGCCCTCGTGGGGGATGAGTGGCCCCAGATGTCAGCGCAGAGGTTTCGGAGAAGGGATGTGGCCTCTGGTCCTTGCTTCATTCCCCTTGGACCTGATGGTGGTCCTAGGTCCAGCCTTACCTTCGTGCCGTAAACCACAGGGGCCTTCGCCCAAAAGGTGTTGCCTTGGGTTGAGACTTTTCGGCGTGTTCACAAGGTGGCTGAGGCATCTTCTGTGGGGGCGAGGCGCCGAGGGGCGTCCATCCCGCCCTGTGTTGCCTCAGGCATCTTGCACTGGAGGCCTCTTTGCTCGAGAAAAGCACCCGACAGCCCAGGCCCAGGCTACTCACAGCGCTTCCCATACCTGAGACCGGACCGGAGGCCAGTCCGGTGGCCCCTCGCGGGGTCACTGACCTCCCTGAGGGACACCCCAGGCCGCTGGTCTCAGAAACAGGTGCTCGTGACATTCTCCCGTCAGCCAGGGACTTTGACATGTCTCGTGACTGTCGCAACAAACGAGCTGTATGAATATTCTCATTTCACGCGTGATGCCACTGAGGCTTCGAGAAGTGGCCAGCCTCCCCTTTCAGCTCTGCCTAGATGCAGCTGGGGACCCCAGCACCTCTCCACGCTGACTGCAAGGGTGACGCAGGCTCAGGCCTGGGACCTGGCGGGCCCTGGGGTGCCCGGAGCCCCCGGCACCCCGCGTCCCCTGCAGACGGCGGCTCCTCACGCGCGTGCACCGTGCGTCGGTGCGAAGGCAATTGCGGTGGTGGCGGCCTTGTCCTGCAGCCCAGAGGATCCAAACTTTCCACTGCGACCTTTCCTCTTTTCCAGTTTCTGAGCGAGATGTGGGCTTCCTGCCGCAGTGTTTGGCTTCCTGTTTTTTCCCCTGTATCTCCGTACTTTCCACCCTCTCCCGTGGGAGCGTGACTCAGCCCGGGGCTCCCCCTGCGCCCCAGGTGCTCGCAAACCCTGAACCCGGACCACGCAGGAGAGATGACAGATTTAGGGCTGTTTACCCCTGAGCTGTTCTGTGCGGGCGCAGCTGCAGGGCATGCCCCTGACCCCACCCAGCCACACGCCAGGCCCCGCGGACACCAGGGCCCGGCGTCCCTCAGGGAAGGGCGCCGTCAGCGCGATGCGTGTGGTTACCCAGTGACGAGGGCTGATTTTCTCCGGCGGCCAAGCGCAGGTGACAGAACATTTGCCACTTCCACCATCTTAGTCGTGCGTTCCCTTGTGTTCCGCACATTGGCCTGTTCACACGTGCAAGCCCCGTCCGTCTCCTGAGCGTTTTCCTTTTCCCAGGGGAACCTGTGCGCGTTAAGGCGTGAACCGTTTCGGTGAGTTGAAGCCAGACTCACAGGAGGGCTTCGTCCCTGAGAGTAAATTCCTACGAAACGCCCACGAGCACACTCCCGCGTGATCCGTGTCTGCACTGTGGCCAGGCGCCCCCGGGGAAAGGGGGAGGGCTTAGACCTGTTCAGAGAGCACGTCCCTTAGGAAAGGGCTGTCACCGGTGGACGGGGCTGTGCCCCTGCAGAGACGCGGGTTCCCCTCGTGCCTCCGCTGCTTGTGCCACGCCGCACCAGAGGCCGCTGGGCTGCACGCTGCGCGCGGTGAGCCTCGAGTTGCATTTCCCAGGAAGGAGGCCCTCCCCGCTCCTCTGGACACGTTGGAGTATCCGCGGGGACTCGGGTCGGTCACCCTGACGCTGTTTCCGCCTGCGTGGGACCCCTCTGAGCCGTGTAGGTCCCAGTTGGAGAGCTCATGGTCTCTCGAGATGCCGGTGCTGGGCTCTGTGTCGGGTGGCAGACCCCAACAGCCCCGTGACTTCCTCTGCTGCTGCAGATCTGCTTCCCTCCAGACATCTGTCCTCTCTCCTCCCAGACCCAGCTGAGGGGAACCTGGTGACAGCCGGGCACCCAGGGTTCCCTCCCCGCAGTGGCTAAGCCCAGGAGGCTCTCTGGCGACGCAGCGGAGAGCAGGAAAATGAGGAGACGCGGGGCCTCCCCTCCAGGGTGGTGTGTTGCTGGGGTCTTCCTGGCCCTCTCCACCAGCTTGTGCACTGGTGGCCGCGTGTGGTGCGGGCCACGTGCTCGCCCTCCACCGCGTCCTGCGCGTTAGGTCTGCCGTCCCCGGCCTGGCTGCCCAGGCCGCTGGGCTGCGGCTGGGCTGGACGGTTGGTCAAGGCCCCTCTGTGCTCTCCTACACGCATCTGCCCCACATGTCCCCTGCTCACCCCCTGTGCGGCCTCAGTGGCGAGGTCAGCTTCAGAGACCGCCGAGGGGTGTGTCCCGGTGCCGCCTGCCTTTTGGCATGAGTCTGCGGGGCCTTCTGTGGAGCAGTGTCTCTCGGGGTTTCTTTTTGGGGTAATGAAAGTTTCTTAGGCAGCTGTGCAGCTCTGTGAAGGCGCCGGGAAGTGCTGAGCTGTGAACCAGGAGGTGAGTTCACGCCCGCGGCATCGCGGTCCAGCTGTCCACACGTCCTCCTGACACCATGCTTCATGGCGCTCCGAGCCCCGTCTCGTCGCTGGACACGAGTGGAGTCCGTGGCGCTTTGTCCCTTCTCTGGAAAGGCAGGTCCAGCCTGACGGAGATGAGAGACCAGCCTCTGGCTGGTGGGACTCCCGGGAAGCCGGGTCTCCGGTTCGGGCCAAGGTCAGGGGAAGCACAGGCCCGCCGTGGAGCGAGGACCGGCCGGCTGTGGCGACTTTCCCACGGGAGTGGGGCTTCTCGGCAGCCTCAGAGAGGGGACGTCGGCCTGTCGGCGTTTCGTGCCGCCGGCCGTCTTCTGCAGCTGCGTTTGCCACCAGCTCAGCTGATGGGCGCCTCGCGAGGCCCAGCCGAGGGCGGGGCCTGGTTGAGTTCAGGAGGGACACAGCCTGCCGACTCTCTATGGGGCTCTGTGTGGGGCTCCTGCGACCCCCGCTTTGAAAGGGAAGGGTGGTCGGGGTGGTTCACGGCCAGGCCGGGGCCGCTGGATGCCGCGTGGGGCTGCTGGGGCATCTGCCCTAAGTGTGGGGTTCTCTGCCAGCAGCTATTTTCAGCTGCTTTGATTACAGTTGTCCTCTCCGGTGGCCGCCATAGCATCCGGTAAATACAGGCTGAGTCACAGCCCTGGGCCACGGGATGGACACATGGCAGCCCTGCTCCTCCGGGGGATGTTGGTGGCCCCGTGAGGCTTCAGGTAGCACCTGTGGGGGACGGAGCTCGTGAGGCCATCCTTCCCTCCGCCTCTGCTCAGCCACCGCAGCCGCTCGTGCAAGCCCAGTGAGCCAGGGACGCGTGGCTGTGGGGGTCCCACGCTGCCCACCCTCCTGTGACCCCCGCGTCTGCCCCCAGCTAGCACTGGACAGAGGACCGGGAGGGGTCCCAAGAGGCCACATGAAGTCCCACCTGCATCTTCGTGGGAAATCGGGGTCCACATTGCGTCCTTATTTCCAGTGTCCCCGTCCTAAGCAGATTCAGTGGCAGGAGTGCAGGGCTGGAGGAGGGACCCGTGCCGATGGGTGGCTCCTCGGGGTTTTGCACGTGTCCCCTGCAGTTGAGCATCGAGCCCCGCATCCGGAACGAAAACCGAAACCTTGGATTGAAAGGTCTCCACGGCGGTTGGTTCTCCCCATGTCTCTGTGACTCCCTGAGGGACTGGTGCCCGGGTCGCTGCTTCCTGAGGGGCGGCGGGTGCGGGTCGGACTGAGGGCCATGTGCCGCCCCCCGAGGATCCCCGGGAGCTGGTGAGTCCGCGTTTGTGCTCGGGACGCTCTGGCCGAACACGTTACGTGACGTGTGACTTATCCTCAGTCGGAAACAAAGCCAGAGTCGAGGTGTCAACAGCGGGAGATTCCTCAGTCCTAACGAGGACAAGGAAGCGTCATCAGCGGAAGCTACTGGTTTTCAGTGCGGTCCGAGTCCAGGCTGGGCACAGAGCCTGTCCCTCCAGCCGTCCCGTCCCCTGTCCAGCATCTGTCCCCAGAGCTGGGAGGGGCGTCCGGCTCAGTGGGACCGAGAAGTGCCAAGCACAGGGCCTGCCTCCGCTTCGTTCCGCACGGGAGGAGCCTGCCCAGCACGAGGGGGAACCGCAGGCCGTGGCAGGGACTCTGGGCCCGGGCTCTGGTGCCGTCGGCGGTCGCTGGGGTAGGAGGTCCTTCTCCGGGCGTCTCTGCGGGAACCCCGTGTTCCCAGTCCAGACTCCGAGGGGGCGGGCGGTGCTGTCCCTGCTGGATCACTCATGACCCCGTCTTCACTCGCTTCAGGCGGGGGGGGACCCCTGACCGTGAGGGGCCTTTGCTGCTAGAAGTGAGTTCCGTAGAACTCATGGCCGCAGCACTACGGGCGCGTGGGGGGCCGGCTCTTCCATGGGCGTCCTGGGCACTGTGGGCTGTCAGCACCCGTACCCCACCCACGTGATGCCAGTAGCACCCCAGGTCTGACCACCACAAATGTCTTCACTGCCACCACTTGTACCTGGTGTCAGAAGCCTTGGGGTCAGTCGTGGCCAGTCCCTGGGCTCACAGGCCGAGGGCTGTCCGCCCCAGGAAAGGCTGCCCGGGCCTCGGCCGTGTGGACCGCACTGACGCAGTGGGCACCCGCTGGGCCACCCCTGCTTCCCCCCATATCCAAGAGTCCCCGTCACTGGGGGGGGAGACAAGTTTAAGAATGAGAGGGTCCTTCTGGGAGCCGCGGGCACCTCGGGCCCCAGCCAGTGTGCTTCCCGGCTCTGCTGCAGTTACTGTGACGAGGAGCCCGGGTAGACGAGGACGCCAGGCCGGTCGGCTCGTCTGGGAGGGCCCAGCACCCCGTCCCTGCAGGGAGCCAGCTGGACCAGGGTTCAGGGCACAGACCCAGCGCCACATCCCTCCTGACCCCGAGAAGAGAGCGAGTGTGGCCTCCGCGTGCCACCACCGCCCAGCTGTCCCCGCCGCAACAGAGGGCGCCCAGGGCCCTGCCTTCCTGTCATGTCCAGGGGTCACGTAACCCCCTGCCTCTCGGCAGACCGCTGGACTCTGTCACGGCCGGGGTCAGTGGGCGCCGCGGTCAGACCTCTGCCCCGGTGCAGGGAGCCCGCAGCCATCGGGGGCTCGCCCTTCGCAGCGGCTGCATCGGCGTCTCCCGGGGCCCGCTCCTGGCCGTGGCTGCAGCAGGACCCCGCCCTGTACGGGAAGGAATGTCTCCTGCGGTGGGCGGGAGGGCGGGAGGCGGCTGCGGCACAGGCCACAGGACGGTGTCACCCCCCCCCCAGCCTCTTGCGTGTCGGGGGCCTGCTCAGGGGAGACACCCAAGTGATTCCGCTTCCAGGACGAGTTACTGGAAACGTTGCCCTCGCCTGCGGCCGCCCTCCAGGCCCTCCACGGTGTGGGCCTGGCGCTGGGCATGGTGCCGGGAGGTTTGGCCAAAAGCCCTGGACGCGAGGCTGGGAACGCGCGTTCCGACTGCTGCCTCGTCGTCCGCCCCCCTCGTGGCTTCTGCAGAAATGGAGGGACCTGGACGGCCGGCTCTGCCGCTCCCGTGACTCGGTGGTGCCGCTGGTGACTGTCTGCCCAGGTTGGCGCCTTCCCCGCGGCGTCCAGGCAGAGGCCCACGTGGCGTGGACCCTCACAGCTGCTTCTCCGAGTCCACGTGGTCCCACACGGGGGGGGGTTGGGCTTCGGGTGAGCTGAGGGAGGACGTTCGAGGAGCTCGCGCTGCAGGCCCCGCATGCCCCGGAAACGGTGTCCCTCAGCCCCTGTCTAGGTCCCCGGCCCTCCTGAGCAGCACAGAATGCCCGGCCCCCAGCGCCCTCCCGGGACCCTCGCCAAGGCCGGGTCCCCACTCACCGCGCCGGCTGACTTTAGTGCCACGCGTGTCGGGGACGTAGACTGATTTCCCAAAGGGCCGTGATGAGAGAAGATGGAGATGAGGCTCCAAGCTGAATGCTCGGTCGCCCGGCCCTGTGAGAGCCCCTGTCGCGCGGTGGGGTACCATGAGAGCCAGAGAGCAGGCGCCAGCCCCACGCAGGAGCGAGCTTGGGGGGGCGGTGCTGGCGGCGGACACGTCGGGATTCGCCCCGGGGGCTCTCAGTGTCTGCTGTCGCGTGTGAGGACAGGCGGGTGAGGGCTGCCCGGGCGTTACGTGCTCTCAGCTTCGCGCTGGTTTTTAGGGGGAATCACAGCGCCGTCTGGTAACTGAGCCCGGAGTGGTCACTGCTTTTTCTCTTTGGCAAGGTGTGAGCCAAAGAGAAGCGCCGTGGTGACCACGTCCCGCCGCGTGCGCTCCGTGCCGTGGGGCGCCCTGGGCTCCCCGGCCGGCCATGCCCGTGGCTGGGCCGTCTCTGCAGGCCGGTTCGTTGTCTGGGGCTCTGGGGTACTTTGTTTACAATTGTGAAGAAAGCGGAAAGTGGGCATGGTAAGCAGGGCGACCAGTTCTGAGGAACTTACCTTCCCGGTGCAAACCTTCCACCGGGCCCAGCCCTCAGCCGCCCTGTGTGTGGGACCTCTCCCGGGGGAGACGGTGGGCTGCTTTGAGGGGGCGCAGACACCTGCCCTCACCCGTCCCTCGGCCACCGTTCCTCTGCACACGCTTCTGTCTGTGCCAGGACTTTCCGGCTAAAACGCGAATCCCCTCGGTTTCGGGACGTGCCCCTCAGCCCCGAGCCCTGGCTGCTGGCTCCTGGCCTCCTGTGGGACGGGGCGCGTCGCGTTTCCAGCGTCTGCGGCCGGCTTGGCGAGGCCGCCGTCTCCGGTAGAACAGAGTCTTGCTCTGACTTGCTTCGGGCCCAGTGGCGTGGTTCTGCCGGGACCTCCCGTGCGTGTTTGCCCAGTCCCGGGCGGCTGCTGGGTCTCCGCCGCCACTGGACAGGCCGGGGCGGGAAGCGGGGCTGCAGTGGCGTGCTGTCCCGTGGGCTGTCCCGTGGGCTATCCCGTGGGCTGTGCTTCACGCACGGCCTGCCCTCCCTCGTTGGTTCTAGAATTGTTTTGCTTCAAAGCCAGCGGCTGCTCGCACAGTTTCCTGCGGCTCTTGGCCCCAGGTGACCGGGGACGGACTCCCGGCAGCTCGTCTTGTGACCCTGGTGTCAAGTTTAGCTGATTCGTCACCTCTCCTCAGGGGCTCACAAGTCCGTGCATGTCCCGGGCGGAGGCGGGCACCGGGAGACCCGTCTCTCTCGGCCCGGACTCTGCGGGCAGAGCGGGGTCCCCGAGCGCCGGGCGGCCCTCCGCACCCCGGCTGCGGCGAGTCTGGCTGCACGAGGCAGCGAGCGTGTGCAGCGCTGCGTGCGGGCTGCGCCCGGCCTCCGCCTCCTCCCTCCGGCCTCCGCGCGGCCCCGGCCCCGGCGCCCCCGCCGCGCGTCCACCCCCGGGCGTTGCTCTGCAGCCGGGACACTGCCCCGCGCAGCTGACAGTCCCGTCAGCGCCGACGTAGCCGGCGTGGACGGAGACTCTCGCGTTTGCGTTCGTGTCGTCACGTGAGGCCGCTCACAGCGCGTCTGACACACGCACACGTGTGTGCGACAGGGAGCGAAGGCGAGCCGGAGGTGCCGCGGCAAAGCTACGGTCGAATGGATCCAGGCGAACCCACGCGTGGTCTCTGACCAGGTCTCAGCCAACGTCCTGACCTGCAGCACCAGGAAAGCCTCGCACCAGACACACTGCAGGACACTGTCACACGCGCCCACACGTGCACACAGACACCAAGAGCCACGCGACGGATCAGGACGATCGTCCCCAATGCGGACAGACGACCTTGTCCTGTGTGTGCACAGCTTGGCAAACAGCGAAGAGCCTGACTGTTCCTGAAATCAGAAGAGGAGGAGCTGTTCGACGCAGCGAGCAGGGTGACGGGTGGCAGACGCTCCAGACAGGGCCAACCCCCGCACCCGGCCAGCAGCGGGAGCCCCGGCCCGCTGAGCCGTGGAGGCCACCGGGCCGTGAGACCCGCTCTGCCCGGGGCGCGTGGCAGCGGCCGGTTGTTCTCGGTGCCGGAGGAGGCCGTCCCTCCTTCAGCCACTGTGACCCGACGAGCTGGGCTGCCCGTGGCTGTGTGCTCCTCCCGTGTGAGTGGACACGGCCTGGCACCTGCCCCCCTTCAGGGCCACGGTGCCTGCAGCACAGGGAGCCCAGCTCCGCGGTCACTACAGCCCCCACCCTCCTCCTGTGGGTGCCCTCGGTGCCAGGATGCAGGCACAGGGGCCGAGCTGAGCGGCGAGTGCGGGTGGAGTGTGGCTTCCAGGAGGCCGTTTGCCGCAGGTCCCAGTGCCCAACGAGAGGCCGCTCTCTGCCTCGTCAGTGCGCGCGCTGTCCCCCGATGCGCGAGGGGCGGTGAGCGGGGCCTTCCCTGCCCGCCCACCCCGTGCTTGTCCTCAGCCACCATGTCCGCCACCCACGTGGGTGAGGACCGCACTGGACCCCGGCAGCCTCTGCTGAACCCCATGCAGACTGAGTCCCCGTGGGCAGCCAGGAGCCGAAGGCGAGCCCCAGACGGGCAGTGGCTCCTCCGTGAAGTTCACCGTCTCTGACTCCCCAGCCCGCAACCGCGTTGCACGTTGTGAACCAGACACCTGGGCTCCGAGGACCTCCCTGAGGGGGGCGGGTGAGGACGGTCCAGTGGCTGACGTGTCATCGAGGCCATGTGCTGGGGCAGCTCCCGCTCGGGCCCCGCTGTGCGGGCCCACCCTGAGGCAGCCGTGCAGGGGTCACAGGCGGTGGCGGGAGGCATCTGCCTTAGTCACCGCTCCTCAGGCGTCACGTTTAAGTGCGCGTGTGGTTGGACGGCAGGTTGTGTCAGCGTGCTGGCAGACGCGACACGAGGGAGCAGGGGGCCGTGCGTTACCTGGGGGACAGGCTAGGAGAGGCCACGACGGACACAGCTCGCGGCCAACACCTGCCACAGGGAGGCGCAGCCGGCTGCCACACGTGTCGTCACCCCCTTTCACAGGTGCCAAGCACACGGGCTAAGTGGCTTGTCAGGGTCCTCGAGCCCGAGTCCTGCCCACCAGTCCAGGAGAAACGGTGTGGGGCGGGACGAACGCGCCCCGTCTCCCCTCCCGGCTGGGCGGCGTGTGTTCCACCCCCGGTCCCTTCTCCAGGAGCGGCTTGGTCCTGCTCGCGGGTCCACGCCGGCCCAGGGTGGGAGGCTGTACGGTCACCTCACTGCCTCTGGACCCCGCACAGTTTCTGTCCCTCCCTGGGGGGCCCCTCCCTGCCTTCCTGTGTCCAGGGGATGGCCCTCTGTCACCTAACAGGAAAATAGGACTTGGCTTTGTGCCAGTTTGCCGAAGCGACTCTCGGGTTCTTGGCACGGCCTGGGCTGCAGACCGTCCTGCCCACATCACCCGCCGTGTGTCCCGCGACCCCACTGCCTGGAATGTGTCCCCATCACGGCTGCTCGTGACGTGGAACTGCAGACCCTCCCCCACCCGCTTCCTTCCCAGCACATTCACTGGAAACTGCTGGCTCCGATGCTGGGCTGTTGGCTCCGTGAGCCAAGCTGTTGTCTGTCCTTATCATAGTTGTCGCCAAGAAGCTGAGGGCGCAGTGCAGGCAGGTGATGGTGAGTGACCGGCCCCAGCCTCCAGGGCAAGCCCAGGTGTCCTCACAGGTGCCGAGACCCCGGCAAGGCCCAGAGCCCAACACACCTGCCTTCCCCCTGCTTCTCATGCCAGCGGCCAGGACCCACATCCAGGCAGCGAGCGGTCCACCCTGGGGACCTCCAGGCGGTCCCGCCAGCCAGGCGTCTGCCACAAGGGACGAGCCAGAACCAGCATGCTGTGGGCTGGGGTCGCTGTCCATCAGGGTCTCCCTCGGGGTGGCAGAGTCCGGTGGGTCCTGCCAATGTGCGTGACTTGTGTCCCCCACGACGAGTGTCACGGAGGGGCGTCCTAGCGTGCGGGGCAGAGGCCCCGTGTGGCCGCCTTGCTCGTCGGCCGTGCCCAGAGATGGTGGGGAGCGGGCCGAGCCGGGCGCGGCCCCAAACACTGTTTTCCTCACGACGTTCCTGTCACAGCGACTGCAGAGCGAGCAGCCGTCTGCTGGCCGGCCACTCCCAACAAAACGCACGTGCCCCCGCCTCTGCCTCCGGGGCCCGAGGCCATAGGCTCGTGTCCCCCGTGGGGAATGCGTGACGCCCCCTCCCAGAGGCGCCTGTCGGCCACACCTGCCTCCTGCCACGTTTTCCATGCCATCCTCCCGATGAGACATGTCCCGCTGAGCCGGGCAAGGGAGAGACAGGAGGGGGGACGCCAGCGTGGTCCCCACCTCCCCGTGCCCTGTCTGTCCTCGCGTCGAGGAGTAGAGGAGACAATATAACTTGAGTGGAAATGGGGAGCAGGACTGGGGGCGACACTGGCCTGAGACTGGTCACTTCGCGGCCAGTACGAGAGGCTGGGTGAGTGCGCCGCCCGCTCTGCCGTGCGACAAGGCGCCTCAGGAACCACAGCTGGGATCTTAGGAACGGGGCGCTTCTGTAGCAAAGTTCGCTTGAAGACTGGGGGACCCTGGACGGAGGTGCGGGTTCGTGGGGCACGGAGGCGGACGTCCGGCTGCAGGTCTGGGCCTTGGGGGTCCACACCTGCGCCCCCAGTGTCCCCCTGGCGGGAATGAGGCCAGGGACTAAGTCCCGAGCCCTCTGGCGCCCCTCGGGCCACTGCAGCCCCCCCGAGAGCCGCCTCCCGGTGACAGACACCGGATCCCTCCGTCTTCCACCTCCCAAAGCGCCGTCGCCCACCTTGCCTCAGGCAACACGAAGTGTCTGTGCGCCCCGGCTCCGCAGCGCCTCGCCTCGGAGCAGGACACCTGTCCGGTCACGTGCCCCCACCCCCCGTGGTCCTTGCCCCCCCACCCGAGGGGACACAGGTGCCATGGCCAGTGCCATGGCTGGTGTGGTGGCCGCAGTGTGTGTCTGCGTGACCGGCCGGGGCCGGCCCGCCCCTGGGTGCCAGGAGCGACTTTCCAGGGGCACAGCCCGGACGGTGACCGCCTCCCCCCGCCCCCCACCCTGCGTCCGCGCTCCGGGGCCCTGCTCATCTGCGCTCCCCTGGAGTCACCATGCTGTCCCGTGTGTCCACATGTTTCCCAGCAGATGAGAGGCCCCCAGCTGGAGCTGTCCCCCTTGTCTGCAGTGACCGGCCAGTGTCTTTGACTGAAAAGTCACTCGACCCAGCAGCGTGACGCTTTGGGTCAGCTTTACACTTGGTGAGCCCCCTGGGAGGCTCTGTTAGATAAAGCGGCTTCATCTAACCTAGAGGGGTCACAGCAGAGGGGTCAGCGTGTGCGACGAGGGCTGGACGCTAGGGTCGCAGACGTGAGGGCCTTCCAATGTGTGCGCAGTGAATGGGTCCCTAAGAAAGGAGGCGCCTGGTGCAGAGAGAGGGCGTTCCAGCCCCGCCTGCCCTCTCCCGCCCTCTGCACTTCAGCGGGGGAAGGGGTCAGCGAGACCCCGCCAGGAACAAAGCTGCCACCTGTGTCCTGGGCTTCGCGCCCGAGAACCACGCGCCCCGAGGCGGAGGCATCTGCGTGACCCCGCGGTGCCCTGCGGCTCCAGGAAGGGGGACAGGCTGGGCCGCACGGCCCTCCCCCGCTGGGCTGGTGATCGCACCGAGCACGGTGGGAAGAAGATTGGAAATTTTGTTTTGTTTTAAGTCACGAGCTGCCACTGAGCAGATGTGTTTTCCTATGTGGTGACTAATTAACTGTCACGATGGAAGGGGTCACGCCCTGACGGGAGGGCGGGGGTGGCTGTGAATGGCTTAGGACAGGCCTGCGGGGATCTTTCGATTCTGGCGGGTGCACTTGGTTCGATGATCCATCCCGACACTGGCTTTCACGTGGTCCCTCGTACAGCCGGAGCACCCTGTCGTCGTTTCCAACACGTTGGCAGTGTGAACGTGGGAACCCACGGTGCGTAACACCTTCCCGGTGCCCGCGTCACGGGTGGAAAGCAGGGTCGCGCTCAGAAAGCTCAGGGTGATCCAGAACTCGGAAACCGCCCCTCCGTGCGACCCCGGGCTCTGTCACCGTGACGTTCCGGCCGAGTTGGGCCGTGTTTCTGCGAGCCGCGGGGTGAGGACAGCGTCATGGCCTTGCCGGTGGCCCGCGTCACCCTCCAGGGCACTGGCTGCAGAGACCCCGACTCACCCGCCGCGGGCGCACAGCGCCCCGGCCTGCCCAGCAGCTTCCCACCCGTCTCAAGACCTTCGTTCCCGAACTTTCTGGAGGGAGCCGAGGCAGGAGAAATTGTCCTGTTTATAGGTGTTGGAGGCCATTCCCAAGGCTGTTCCATTGAGGCGCCTCCCGTTTTCCCAACCCTCTGACCCGGCGGTCCCACTCCTGCTTTCCGAGGCTGCTGCTTGTTAACCCAGCGACCTTCGCTCTCGCGGACGTGCGGACGAGGAAGGGCCAGCGCTGCTGCGCGCAGCCTGTTCCGCGTGTGCCGTGGGCCGTGCTCACCATGACAGCTGCGGGGGCACCTGCCAGAGCCCAAAGCGGGGTGGCTGGGGAGGAAACAGCACCCTGTCTGTCACTATTTTCCTTTCCGGCCCGTCCTTTGGTGATGTGCAGAAGTGCGCCCCGGCGTCCTGCTACTTTGCTGAGGTCATTTATTATGTCGGACAGCTCTTGTGCAGTCTTTAGAATTTCCTGCGTATGGGATCATATCTGCAAACAGAGATAATTTCACGGCTGTTTTCCGACGTGCAGGCCTTTTGTTTCTTTTTCCTGTCCACGAGCCCCGCCTGGGACTTCCGGTGCCGTGCTGCGTGGACTTGGGGGGATGGGCGTCCTCGTCCTGTTCCTGAGCTTAGGGCAGGAGCTTTCTGCCTTTCACCGTCAGGTGTGTTTTATGTGGCTTATTCGGTTATTCCTGTTATTATGTCAAGGTAGTTTCCTTCTATTTCTATTTTGCTGTTTTTAGAATGAAAGAGTGTCGACTTTGTCAAATGCTTTTTCTGCATCGATCGAGACGATCATATTTTTTCCCTTCATTTTGTTGGTGTGGCATATTACATTGATCACTTTTTGTGTGTTCAACCATCCTTGCCTTCCAGAAATAAACCCGCCTGGTCATAATGCTGGATTCTGGTTTCCAGGATGGTATTGATTCTTTTTGCATCATGTTCACGAGGATGTTGGTCTGTAGTTTTCTTCCTTGTGGTGTCTTTGTCCGGCTTTGGTGTGGGAGCCATGGGGCCTCCTGGAACGAGCCGGGAAGTGTTCTCTCCTCCTCTGGAAAGGGTTGGCCTTCTTGAAACATTTGGCGGAATTCACTAGTGAGGCCATCAAGCCCGTGGCTCTTCTTTTTGGGGAGATGTGTGGTAACTTAATTCCTTACTATAGGTCTGTTCAGATTTTCCATTTCTTTCGGCGGCAGATGTCACAAACTTACATCTTTAGGCATTGTGTGCCCCAGAACGCAAACTAATAATTCTTGTTAATGCATTAGTTTTTTAAGTTATACAGAATACAAGATATGAAGTTATAGATCAAAATTACAAATTACTAGCTTTTAGACTATTATTATTTTCCTTTACACTTTCCTCCTGTAAATTTATTTATCTCTGAACGTAGAAATAAAAAGTACAGTTCCAAACCATCCTGTCCGTGACACCAGCTTTTACCGTCGCCCAGGAACGGACCTCGCCAGCCTGCTCCAGGCGGCTGTCTGGCGTCCTCCCCCTTTACCCGCGGGGCTCCCTTGAGCGTTCCCCGCAGGGCTGGTCCAGCGGTCCAGACGCCCCGGCTTTTGTTCTTCTGGGAAAGTCTGGATTTCTCGTTTACCTTTGAGGGACAGCTTTGCTGGATACAGGATGCCTGGTTGACAGTTCTGTCCCTTCCGGCACTTCGACTGTATGGGCCACTGCCTTCTGGCCCCCGGGTGTCCGACGAGAGCCCTGCGGACGCTCCCACGGAGGACCTCCTATGTGGCCCTTCTCCCCTCCCCCGCTGCTTTCCAGTTCTCTGTCTTTGCTTTTGAAAGCTTGATCATAGAGTTCGTCCTACTCAGAGTTCCTTGAGCTTCTTAGGTGTTCACATGCACGCGTTTCATCAGATCCGGGACGTTCCAGAACAGTGAGTGCGGCAGCGGGAGGCGATCCTTCCACTCCCGGCCGGCGCCTAAGCCCGGTAAAGGCTTCTCATGGCGCGTGACCTGATCGTTCCCTTCCCTGGGGTCGCCGCCGGTGGGAGAGGGGGAACCTGGAGCGCAGCCCCGGGTTCCAGGTGCTGCCCGCCGTCTGCCGAGCGCTCTCTGGGGCCTGTCCTGTCCGCCCGCACCGTCCCCCCGGCCCCGCCCTCACTGTCCCGCACCCCGTCCCCGCTGCCCCCGACCCCCGGGTCCCCGCCCTCACCGCCCGCCTTTCCCCTTCCGCAGACGAGGCGGAGCGCGGCCCGGCCACGGGCTCGCTGTCGCGCCGGCGGCGCGCGCACCTGCACATCGGGCCGCCGCGCGACTTCCGGCCGGTGTCGTCGGTCATCGACGTGGACGTGGTGCCCGAGACGCAGCGGCGCGTGCGGCTGTTCCGCCACGGCTGCCCGCGGCCGCTCGGCTTCTACATCCGCGACGGCGCGCGCGTGCGCGTGGCACCGCAGGGCCTGCAGCGCGTGCCCGGCATCTTCATCTCGCGCATGGTGCCGGGCGGCCTGGCCGAGAGCACGGGGCTGCTGGCCGTGGACGACGAGGTGCTGGAGGTGAACGGCATCGAGGTGGCGGGCAAGACGCTGGACCAGGTCACGGACATGATGATCGCCAACAGCCACAACCTCATCGTCACGGTGCGCCCGGCCAACCAGCGCAACAACGTGGTGCGCGCGCGCCGCGCCGTGCCCGGCTCCGCCCCGGGCCCGCGCCCCGGCCCGCCGGCTGCGCGCGCGCCGCCGCCGCGCCCGGGCCCCGACGACGCGGACAGCGACGACGACGCCGACGTGGTGCTGGAGGGCGGCGCGGCGCCCCGGCCGCCCCCGCCCCCCCGGGTCAACGGCGCGGGCCGCGACGGCGGCGGCAGCGCCCGGCGGCTGCTCAGCTCCCTGCGCGCCGACCCGCGCCACAGCCTCGCGCTGCCGCCCGGCGGCGTGGAGGAGCACGGGCCGGCGCTGACGCTGTAGCCGGGGCCGCCCCACAGCCCGGTCCGGGGGTCGCCCCGCAGCCCTGCTAGGGGGTCACCCTGCAGCCTGTAGACAGCCCCGGAGGCGTGGAGGAGCCCGACAGGTGGCCACCCCGCAGCCCGGCCCGGGGGTCACCCTGCAGCCCGCGGACGACCGGGCGGCGTGGAGGAGGCAGACCAGGTGGCCACCCCGCAGCCCGGCCCGGGGGTCACCCTGCAGCCCATCCCGCAGCCCGGGCACCGCTCGCAAGCACGCGGCCTCGCCGCCGACCACCCCCGCGCCCTCCACGGCCAGCTCCACGGCAGCTCGTGGACGGCGGAGACGCCGTTTCATGGCATCTGCAGCGCGGCAAGGACCCCGTGTGGCCGTCCCGCAGAGCGGATCTGACCACAGGCAGGAAAGACTGCATCTTTAGGTTTAAAAACATTTTTTAAGTGAAGCTTTAAAATTACCTTTTAAAAAGACTCGTGTTCTTAACACAACTGCACCCGCTCTGTGGTCGCTGGGCGGCCCTGGGTCTGGCACAGACCCTGCCGTGGGAGAGGCGCTGGGACTCCCCGGCCCGGGTCAGAGGCCCCGAACCTGTAACGGGGGTGGCTGTAGGAGGCAGGTGCCAGATTGTCCTTGTTTATAGTCCCATTTTCAACAGCTGACTGGGTGTTGAACTCCTGATGTCGCTGAGAAAGGTGAGCTTTGCTGACGGGGGTGACACAGGGGACACGGAGCGTCCTGTGGGCCTTCGTGGCATTGGCAGCAGCAAGTGGACCCTGCCCCACCGGAAGGAAAAGCTCAGCAACGCTGTTTGTGACCCAAAGGCGACACTGGCTCAGATAAAGTGCAGCCTTCGGGGCTCCTCTGACTCAGGCTGCCCTTGAAACGGTTCGGTGCTGGGTGGACAAGCCTGCCACACGCCTCCAGAGCGGCCTGTGAGAATGCACCCCCTCCTACCTCCCCCCCCAGATTGGACATATAGGTCTGTTATCCTTGTTTTTAAGTAACAAGTCGCACAGATCAAGTTCATTGCCACTAACCTTTGATCTTCTAGCCACATTCACGTGTTTAGTAATTTCAAATGTTTATTCATGTTTTACCAAATTTATATGAAGAGTATTTTCTGTTTGAATTTAATGTTGAAAAGAGAACTAAACTTTTGAGAACTAAACTTTGACCAAATAAAGCTTCCGTGTAAATACAGGGAAAGAGCTTTCTAGGTGGCCTTTCAGGGCCGCTGCCGCTCGGTGGCCCGGCGCCCCCTGCTGGTCACGCGCAGACCGGTCCTGCCCTCGTGGCCGGCGGGCCCTTGGCAGGCGGGAAACGGCACCTGGACCTTTCACTTTCCTGAATCCCTTAAGTGAAAGGCAAACTGTTTTCCTTTTGTGCAGAAACTATTTATTGCTCAGAACTAGTTTTGACTGACTGGCTGAGATCTTGCGGCGCCAGTGCTTGACGTGGCCATTTAGATGCCAGGCTGTCTGCTCGGCTCCTGAGCCGGGGGCACACCAAAGACGCTCGCACGCTGCCGGGTTGGTGAGCTCCAGGGCTGCCCCAGCATCTTGCTGGGCGCTCCAGCTGGAGGAAGTCTTTACTGCTGCAAGTATTACAGAACCAAAGCAACGCTGACTGACTGTCACAAAGGGAACCTCCAGTCACTACGCTATTGCTGGTGAAGGAGTATCTTGTTGAATAACTGGGTCTGTCACCAAGAAGGAAAGTTGTATTTCTCACCACGTTTTAAGTCGTTAAGCAAATGTGAATGATTTTTTAACGAAAAAAGGGCTTACTCTGAGGTTTGTATGCTATCTTAGGAGTTATGAACTGCGTGAAACCCCTGCTTGAGTGTATTTTTCTACCCAGGTCTATACTTCTATTTTTTCTTAAAAATGTTGTATTACATGTTAAAAGTTTTCTTGGTTTTATATATCAAAAAATAAAGATATTTTCTCTGCTTTTAATGATATTTTCATTTATGTTCTAAATAATGGAGGGCATGTCAGTGCCGATGATGGCTAGAGTGTGGGATGCTGGCCCTGTGTACCAAGACCCTTTCATGTATCTTTTTTTTTTTTCATTTAATCCTGACACAGTCTCCATGAGGCAAGCAGTATAATCCCCATTTCACAGGCAAGAAGATGGACCCAAAGTCAACCAGGGAGTAGGTCATTTTAAATCACTACGTTACAGTCACAGGTGACGGGAGAGAGCTGTGTCGTGCCCAGACCCTCCTTCAGAAACGCTCTTCTGAATCCTTGCTGTAGAGCTCTCCCTTTATCGTTCTGATGATGCTAAGTGTGCCCTGCAGAGCATCGCTCAGCAAATTAACGTTACGGAGACAGCACGGAGCACCGATAACTCCTGGAGGAGTATGTCGGGAGCTTTGCCAGAATTCGTCACCAGCTGAGTCCCCTTAATGACACCAAGCTACAGGTGCCCTTGTCCGGTGTCCAGCTGGGAAGACAAGTAGGTGGACATTCGTCCTCATAGGCCGATGAGCTGGCAGGTGGTCAGATGCCAACGCCAGTGCATGCGCTAACTGAAGTCACGTGACGCAGTCAGATGCAGGAGCTTGACCGTGTGCAGGGCACACGGCCCTGGCTGATGACAGGTAGTCACACTGCCAAACCCAGAGCAGGCAGTGATGCTCAGAGGAGGCAGCCTCTCAGCTGAGGATGAGGCCGTCCCCCGATCGGTGCGGTCATGTCATATCTTACAAAGGGATCACAGGAAGTGGGGTCTTATGGCAAGCTGTAAGGGCATTTGGAAAATGCTGTTTAAAAACCCAACTGAGCTAAAATTTGAGGTCAGTTTTGCAACAGAAGGCCGCGAAGTTGCTTTGACGTCTCCATCGATAAAACTGTGATGCAAATATGAACGAAATGTGGAAGAAATGTCCCTTTTTAATTCTTGCATTTAAAAAATAGCCCCAAGGGTCAATGACAGGTCATTTCGTGGGCAAAAAATGCCTCCATTGCAGGAGTTCGTGCCCTGAAGTGTCGTCGCGCTGAAAATTACTGTCTGCACAGCCTGAACACACAGCCTGAAGTTCGGGCTGATGGAGCCGCCAGGTCCCGAATGCCGATTCCCTGGGGACGAGCGTGCGCTGTGCGGGTCCGCGAGGGTCTGCCCCGACGCCGCCTCCCGCGCTGAGCTGTCCTCTCGGGGGGGAGCCGCGGTCCGCACGGAGGGCGCCCCCACCCTCCCCACCCCACCCCACGCCCCCGCCTCGCGCAGGCTGGAGGGCGCCAGCCTCCGGACGCCCTGGAGCCGCGGCTCGGGAACTCGGGAACTCGGGCTGGAGCTTGACACCTTCGTCCCCAAGAAGCTCCCAGCCGCCGTGGACGCGCTGGCCCCGGCTCCCCCTTGAATTGCTGCGGGGAGCGCCGGGCTGCGCCCCCGGGCTTGGACCTGGGGCTGCTCCCCGGGGCTGGGGGCACGGGCGCTGGGGCCCAGCAGCCCGGGGTCCGGGGACGGGAGCTGCGTGCGGGACCCCCCCCCCGCCCCCCGCACGCGCCGCCTCCGACGCTGGCCTCCCCCGCGCCCACCCCCGAGGCGCCCACGTCCCGCCTGAGGGAGCTTCCCTCTCGCCTTCCCCACGCGTCTGCTTCCTTCCGCTTTCTCTCCGCGAGGGCGAACCTGTCCGCGTGTCCGCGTGTCCGCGGGCGGGCGCTGCTCCCGCGTGAACGAAAAGCAAACGGGCGCCCCGGGCCGGCCTCCCGGCCGTTTGCCGCCCCCGAGAGCCCTGAGAGCAGGCCCGTTCGGTGGCCTGAGCTCCCTCGTGCCGGGATGAGCCCCTTCGTGACACACTTCAAGTGCCCCGTTAACCAGGGCGGGCCGCCCCGCTGCCCCTGTGGGCGCCCCACTGAAGCCCGCCTGCGGGCGACAGGCTCAGAGGCAGGCGGCTGTCACAGGGCCGCCCGCAAGGCCCCGAGAGCAGCAGGCCATTCTCGGGGTCATCGGGCTGCCGCTCCCCTCGGGGCTGCCACTTCCCGTCAGAATACACCACAGAGACACCAGCGTCCCCAGGTCGCAAGACACCGCTGGAGCGAAGGCCCACCCCAGCCACCACCCCAGCCGCTACCCGCGCCACCCGCGCAGGGACCGCGCAGCCCCAAGACCTGCACCTGCCGCGCTGGGCCCCGCCGCCGGTCACCGCGGCGGATGCCGTGCCGAGGGCTTCGCTCACGCCGAGGGCGCCAGGGCCAGGGTGGAGCCCGTCCCTCCGCTTTGGACCTGCCCCGGGCCGCGGCGGCATCGCAGGACCGGCCAGGCCACCGCGGCCAGGCGGGCGCCCCGGGTGCCGATGCTGCCCCACCCCCAGCCTGGACCACAGCGTGTTCTCCACTCTGGGCATCTGCCCGTCCAGCCTTCTCTGCCCCGTCGCTCAGTAAAGCGGGGGGGGGGGGGGGGGGGGCTGGGACAGGCGCCAGCGAACCTCTCCTCACGCAGGTCCCACAAGACCTCAGGACCAGGCAGAGACCCGCCCTCGGCTCCCAGTGCGTGGGGGATGACGCGCGCGCAGGGCGGCGCTGAGCCCCACCGGCCTGCGTGGGAGAGCGGCCCGGGAGCCGGCGGGCGGAGGTTCTCGGCCGCGGTGGGAGAGGCCTCGCAGCTCCCACTCTCACGTGCTGGGAGACTGGGCTGAAGATGCTGTTGGCACTAAACCAGGGCCCCCACCGAGGCGGGGATTTTATCTTAGAAGCGAGGCCTGTTTCACTGGGACAGCGGTGTGCGCTTCTCAACATACTTCAGGACTAATTTCCAGTGGGACTCGAGGAGCTAAGAACTCACAGGCACAGTGACGTCCCCAGACGATCTGACTCTGTCACCGGATAGGTCTCGCACTGAAGGTACCGAGTCTGTCGTGTCAGGTTGTGAACTACTGAGCTGACACCACGTGTAAGAGTTCTCTAGCGACGCATCTATTTTGAGCACCGATTTTTTACCTTTACACACCAAATCCACTACCACGGAATGGCACGTGGAGGCCGAAAACCTGACGACGTCAGTAGCTAGAATCTGGCTGGACAATGTCACAGTGCTGCGCTACATGTGCACTCCGCTTCTAAATTAGTGACGTGGTGGATGAAGATGGTCACTACCCCACCTGAGAACAAAGCCAAGTCAACAAGAACCAGATGGTGACCAGGAAACAAGGCGCGAGAACGGCTGTCGTGGCAACGGGCGGTCACTGATTCTCTGGTGAGTTTCCAGAAGGCCGCAAGCCTGCCTTAGCACCGGGTCACGAGACGAGGACGAGGGCGGGCGCTGCCTGGGACGTCCCCAGGGCACTCGGAAGAGCCCTGCTGGCGCGCTCACATTCACTCGTTATCTGAAAGCACTTGTAAAACGTGGGCAAAATGAGTTTTTAAAAATAACCCAAAGTCACGTTCCCTGCAAAATGCATGATTTCCTTAAAGCCGTCGCTGATGAATTCCCCATCGTTGTCAGAAGTCATCTTCCACAAGACAACGACCCCTGGACGAATCTTGTAGGCGGGCACGTTCCTTGTAACGAGACTTAACTCTATATCTGCCTGAAAGCTCTTTCCGGCATTTGTGGAAAAACGGTCTCAGGAAAACCTGCTCAAGCCTTATTATTTATTATTCACTGCTATTAGTATTCGATTTTCTCCAGTTTACTTTTTAGGTAAATGGTAAATTATTTAACATTATGTTATACTTTCATACCAAGGATTATAAACTATAAGAAACGAATTTCTAAAAAATATATTCATGACAACCAATTCTGAATTTGTATTTGAAAGTATGACCACGCCGTGTTAGTTCATTCATAGTCAACGTGTCTCTGTGGCTGCTGTTGTTTATAATTTAAATATTAATATATTTTCATTTGAAAAGCTTCCCTTCTGAAAAAGACTGCATATAACTATTTTGGGGTTTTGGTTTAAAAATAATCATGCTGCTCATGATTTTGAGTGAGTTAAAGAAAAGTGGTTTGAGGAGCACCTTCCTGAAAACTAACTTTAGCTTCTATTTAACAGTATTATATATTTTTTCCTCTCAAAATGTGAGGCCAGATCATTTGTATGGATGACTAATTGGTCTTTGTTTTCAACCTGACAACATGATGGATTCGGAGACGCCTATTAGGTAGAACAGACTTTTATTTTAATCCCTTTTATAAGGTCGCCCTTCTAGACAGCAGACCCCAAGTGCGCGTCCAGTTTAGGCTGCCTTCATGTGTGATCACCACAGGTCTTTGAGGTTGATAATGCAGGTAAATTCTCATTGTAGCTGAGTCCTGTGACGAATCTGGTACCGTCACGTAGACTTAGGCTTTCACTGACGTTTCCACTTTTCACTGACATGGTTCATGGATCACAAGCTAAGACACTCCTGAGTTTAGAGCCTGAAAGTAAGTCCTGGGCCTGCTGTTCGTACTATGTTCTGACGGCAGCCACTGAATAGGAGAGGAGTTTCGGTGTAACATCTTTATTGCTAAAACTATTGTAAAACTTGTAGTTATTTTTAAAGACTAAGTAGTAATTAGAACAAGTCATCAGAAATTAGAAAAGTTCTAAAGCTGCGATCTCATAACCACAGAACAGACACTTAGATGCTGGCAGCCGCCGGTGCTACACAGTGAGGCTGCTAGGAAGGGGCGTGTGGTGTTTGGGCATTTTTCCTCAGCGCCCCTGGAAAGGAAACTGCGCACATCAGAACCATAATAACCAACAGGAGGAGACATACCACCCGGCTTCAGTTTCAAAGCTGAAGGACGGTTTCTGGCAGGGCCTCGAGCGCCGTCTTTGTTCCTTGTTGCTTACCTTCAGGCAGGACTGCGCTCAGCACCGGGGGCCTTTCTGCTACCGTTGTCCTCACTCGGCCCCGCTGCCCCCCTTGACCGCGTCCTAAATGAAATGTCCCCGAGCTCAGGGCTGGCGCGGCCCCTGGCCCGGGAAGCGCCTCCCCGGGGATGCTGTGACACTGCAGGGGGCCGTCTGGGAGGCTGCGGCCGGGCCCTCAGGAGCCATGGACACGTCTGGAGGAGGAGACGGCGCGGCCCGGCCACGAGGTGTCGGTCCCCTCAGGGACTGCACCCACTTTTGAGGGGGCGGCCACGCGTCCCTGCCTGTTGGATGGACCGCTCTGGCACTGAAAGTCCAGAAGATTCCTCGAGTCTGAGCAAACCGGGACGAGCCCAGGTCTTCACCCGCATAAAGCAGCCCCCGGAGCGCGGGGCGCACTGGGGGGAGCGGGTGGGCCGAGGGGGCGGGAAGGGCGGGCGTGGCCCCCCCACCTCGCGGCCGGGGCGCTCCTTACTCCGCCCCCCCCGCCCCGCCCCTTCTGTCAGCTCCCGCGGGCCGCGGCGGGGAGGGGGAGATGGGGGGGGCCTGAGTGTGAGACGGCGCGGCCCCCCGGGGGGGGGACAGGCCGGGGTCGAGGGTCCGATTCCCGCCGCGGATTATGGGCGCCTCGTTCACCCCCGCGGCCCGCAGGGCTGCGTGAGGGGGGCGGGGGGTGGCGCGGGCTGAGGCGCAGCCCGAACGTCAAGGCCCCGGCCCTGCCCTGAGCTCGGGGGCCGGGGGGCAGGGCGCCCGCCCGTGGGCGACGTCCGCACCCGCACCGGCCGCCGCTCCGGGAGGCCGGCCCGGGCCGTGGCGTCCCCCTCGGTGGTCGCGGGGCGGCGGGCGGCCAGGGCCTTCCGCCCACTCGGGTGGGCTGACCCGGGGGCGCCCCGGCCACCGAGGCGGACACCCCGACGGTCCGGCCCACGCGGACGTGACTGTGACGTGTCCCTGTCCACGCTCGGGTCGCCTCGTCCTCCACCTCGGCACCCACCTCGGCACCCGCGCCCTTTCCCCGGGCGGCCCTGGGCCAGGCACGCGTTCGTCCTGGAGACGTTCGCCAGGTGTGCTGGGGTCCATGTCCCCTGGGAGACCGGGCGCAGCCCCCACAGCTGGTGGGAGCCACCTGTTCGCGGCGCCCGGGGGCCTGGAGTCGGGGGCGGGGGGCTGCCCAGCCCTGCCTGGCGCCCCAGGGAGGTTCGGGACCCCCTGCGGGAGGGGGTGGGGAGACGCAGCCCGGGAGCCAACCGCCAGGGGCTCGCTCGGGGGGTGGGGGGACCCCTTCCGCAGGCCGCACCCACGCGGCAGGAAAAGCGACGGGAAGGCAGGGCCACCGGGGCTCGGGAGCGGAGGAAACGGCTTCCTGGGCCCCCCTCCAGGCCGCCGCTCGCTTATTCGCGTTAACGCGGGACGTGGCGGGGTTCCCCGTGTTAAAGCCACGCGGCGCAGCGGTCAGTGAGCGCGGACGCCGGTCCCGGGCACGACGAACGCGGACGCCAAGCTCGCGGCATCTGCAAGTCGCCGCCGCAGGAAGTACGTAAAGGACGCGACTTCTCGCGACCGTGATGCGTCCCGTCGTCTTAGGAGAGACTTGAGGCCGCCACTAAATCTATTAAATCTGTTGTTTTTCCTTTTCGGATAAATGTGCGCATTTTCCCATTTGCAAGGACTCCCACGTGCTCTTTGAAGCTTCTACCCACTTTTGCCTGCTGTGTAAGCCTAAAAGGATGGCTAGCGGGTAACCCGCATGACAGGTGGCCTCGAGAGCTAAGCCACAATTGGAATTCCTTTATGGTGACTCTCGACAATGACACTTCTTGTCAAGACGGGGGTGGGGGGTGGAGGTGGGGGGGTAGGGGTGGTGGTGCTGACTGGGAGCAGGTGGAGGCCAGGGACGCTGCTCCGGTCCTAAATGGGCAGGACAGTCATCAAAGAACTACTGGGCCCAAAAGGCCCCCAGAAACCCTGACTTCCACAGCTGAACGAAGGTGCCCTCGCCAGCACCTCCAAACTGGCCACCCTGCCTGGGCACGAACCGGGCAGCCTCCAGAGAGGCAAATTCCATCTGACAGTTTGGGGGCCACTGTGACAGACGCATCAGGGCTATCCAGCCACATCTGTTCTGTGACCCTGGTCATTAATTAGCCCTTTGGGGTTATGCTGCACAAGTAACATTTTTTAGAAACTAAAGGCGGTACCTATTTCCGCACAGATTATTCCTGAGTCACGGTGATGTTTTAACTGTTAAAATAATTCAACAGTTCTATTTGCAGTGGTATAAGAAATTTTAATTCAAAATAGACACTCTGAAAATGGGTAAAAAAAAAAAACCTTCGACAGGCTCTTTTTGAATGTACAAGAGTACGCCACACGGACCACTTTCACTACTGCCTCAAAAATGCACAGGATAGCAAGGACATGCAAGTGTACCCATGTGGTAAGATTATCTCATTTCCCAGAAAACGTCACATTCCCTGAATCTGCTGGATAGGTGCCTCTGCTGGGTACCACCAGCCGGATGGCGTGAGGTCTACACTGGCTGGTCTCCATGACTGGTTCTGGCGGTTAAATTTTGAAATTGTTACTAAGTGAAGGTCAAACAAACCGACAACAAAACGAGGTTTAGCTGTCCCAAGGACAGCAACACAGTGGCGTTCTTCAGCAATACCCACCCGTCAGCCGACACCGGGCTAGGCGGACGCCACGTCCCCGGTCTGAACACGCTGACCCAGGACACGTCAAAGGTCGGGGACCCACCACGGAGGCTCTGCTCGCGGCCCACTGATTCGCCCTCTCCCTGAACGTCCACGCTTAGGTTTCAGCGTCCACTCAGGGGTCGCGTATCGTTCCTGAGCAACACAGTCCTTCCCTTCCACTGGTCATGAGTTAGGTTAGGGGGTTCGCTGTGTGTTTTGTGTTTGTTCTCAAGGCACTAAAGATCTGTCGTCTTACCTCTGAACGGAGAAAACGGGGGGGGGGGGCCACACTGAGAAGTGCTTTCTGCACACGCAGTTATTTACTTCATGTGTAAAGCAACTCTCGTGACCTAAATACCAGTCTTCGGGTGCAGTATCATTTTTAACAGACGAAAACATCTGGTTTTCTGAGTTCTACTCAAAAACAGCTGTGAGGACGAAGTGGGAAAATGTACGTGAAAACCATACTGAGCAAACGCCTCACGGAGAGGAAAGCAGCGTCCGGCGCCGCGGCGCGCGCACGCGGCGCGGCTCGGGCTCCCTTTTCCCAACGCCCACCACACGGCTTCTGGCCGCGCGCACCCGAGACAAGCTTTAACCTGCCGTTCCCGGAGGGTCCTGAGACGCTGCCACGCCCTCGACTGAGAAAACCCACGCGCGAGAGACTTCGGTTTGTATCCCACTGACTGACACCACTGGAAAAACAAGGCGTGCGTGAAGTATCAAAGAATTTAATTTACTCGAGGGGAGAAAACTAAAAATAATCGAGACAAAATCAAACTGCAGGAGACAACTCTGAGAGACCTACCATGTCTTCATGTGACGTCTCGCTGAGCACCTGGAATACATCTAAAGAGCAGCATAAAGACCACCGAAATTCATCATCAGTTCGACATACAGTGAGGAAAATAACTTGAAATCTCCATTGGAAAAACTACTAACGTCTGTGAGTTTTCTTACGAGGTTTGTGGCTGACACTCGAATCTCAACCTATGTTTAACATTTTTAAGTTCAGACATATCAAAGCCTAAAAGTACAGAAGGCTTGTGGTTTTTTATTGCTTTCATGCAAATATATCTTCTTTTTCCAAAAAATGAAGCCACGTCAATTTTCCACACCCATAAGAGGGAGGACAGCAGTTCGATTTCCTTCTTACTGGGATACGGTCTCTTGTGAAAATAATCTCGAAGGAACTGCTTTTTTTCTTCATAAGAACGGTCTTCATATTTTTTAGGGTTTAATGCTAAAATCTGAAGAGCGTCGTCACTGACCACCACTGGTCCTTCCGTCCTGCTCTCGCTCCTCTGCCTTTTAAAAGGCATGACACCGGGGACCCTGTCAGGGGCCAGGGCAGCCTCGGCGTCCACGACAGGAGGCCGTTCCTCCTCCTCTCTCTGGTCCTCCGGCCCGAGGTGGCCCTCAGGCAGCTTCCTCTTCACAGAGAAGCCGGCGTCGTGCACCACCTCGCCGTTGACCAGCAGCAGCTCGCCGTTCTCGATGAGGTCCGGCTGGCCCCGCAGGTCCGAGCTGCTGTCCTTCGGGGCGCTCCGACAGCGCACCAGGTGGATGGCGATGGCCGCCAGCGTCATGTTGCCGGTGTAGACCCCGCAGCAGTGGATGCACTTGAACGCCGGCGACTTCAGGATCGTGTGCACCGTCGGCGTGATGTGGTGCCTCTCCTTCAGGTGCAGCTCGTACGCCTCGGCCGTCACGAACGTGCCGAAGCAGAAGGGGCAGGTCAGCGCCTGTCTGCCGGGCCTCCCGGGCGCGCCCTCGGCCTGCGGCCTCACCTTGATGTACACGGGCACGACCGACTTGGAGTGGAGACCGGCCAGGACGGCCAGGTAGACCTCGCGCTCCCCGAGCTCCGGCCCGGGCAGCGCGGTGACGAAGTCCAGGTGGGGGAAGAGCAGGCTGCCGTTGGCGTCGACGTCCAGCCGGAAGCCCTTGCCGCCGTAGTCGGCCGGCAGCCTCTTCCTGCCGGGGTGCACGGCGCGGCTGTGCTCCGACAGGCCCCGGATGTCGTGGAAGGTGCGCGGGCAGAAGAGGCAGCCCAGGCCGTGCGTGAGCAGGTGCCGCACGAGCTCCTCCTCAGCCAGCAGGCACTTGCAGGGCAGGCAGCGCACGGTCTTCTCGCGCAGCCACTTCAGGAAGGGCGCGCACGCGGCCAGCTTCTCCGGCTCCAGCTTGTCGGCCGCCCGGGGCCCGCCGTGCCTGTGCGCCACCTCCATGTGCACCTGGTAGACGTTGGACGGGAAGAGCTCGTTGCACACGGGGCAGGTCTTCCACTGCTTGGCCTGCCGGAGGGCCGGGCCGGCCTCGGGCGCGGCGGGGGAGGCCGGCACGAGCGTGTGCGGGGCCGTGCCGGCCCCGGAGCCGGCTGCCTGCGTGGCCGCGCCCGACGGCAGCAGCTGGATGGGCACCTGGGCGGGGGCGACGCTGGCGACACCCCCGGGCGGCACGGGCAAAGTGACGGACACCGGGGCCAGGGTGTAGGTGGGGATCCCGTTCACCTGCTTCCCGGTCGGTATCAGCTGTCTGAGGATGGAGCCCGACGTCAGGAAGGTGGCGTTCTGGGAGGTGCCGGCCCGCACGGGCGGCCCCGCGGGCAGCAGCCCGGTGTTCACGGACTGGCTGAGCTGCAGGACGCCGGGCCGCACGGGCTGGCTCACCGGGAGCACCGCCGGCATGACAGGCTGGCTGAGCTGCAGTACGCCGGAGGCGACGCCCTGGCTCACGGGGAGGATGCCGGATGGGGCCGTCTGGCCGGGGGAAAGGAGCGTGGACGGGACCACCTGGCCTGCCGGCAGCACCCTCAGCGGGACCGCCTGGCCGGCGGGGACGACCCGCGATGGGACCGTCAGCCCTGGGGGCAGAGCTCCCGGCGGGGCCGTCTGGCCGATGGGGAGAACCCCTGACTGGACCATCTGGCCAGCAGGCAGGACCCCCGAAGTTGCCGTCTGTCCGGAGGGGATGACCCCAGCAGGCGTCATCTGGCCTGTAGGAAGGACGCCTGACGGGACTGTCCGACTCACGGAGACGGCCTGAAGAACCCCAGTGGGGACAGAGGGACTGACGGGAAGGACAGCAGACCCAACGGGTCTGTTCCCTGCAAGAACCCCAGACCCGGCCGGTCTGCTGGGGGGCCCGACAGGCTGGCGGAGGGGCAAGACCGTGGGGCGCAGGACCCCGGTCCCGGCGGACTTGCTGACAGGTCCCCCTGGCCGGCTCAAGGGCAAGGCAGGCGCACCTGCCGATGGGCGCAGCGGGGCTCCGCGGGCCAGGAAGAGCGGCCGGGGTGCGGAGGGCGGCAGGGCCAGGCTGGCCGGGGCCAGCGGCAGGGGGCTGGGCACCAGAGTGACGCGGGGCTGGGCGGCGGGCGCATGGATGAGGCTTCCGGAAGGGCCAGAGGCGGTCGGGGCCAGCGGGGCCGGGCCTTGCACGGGCGGCGCGGCGGCCTGGCCCTGGCTGCTGGGCGGTGGCAAGGCCAGGCGGAAGCAGGGAGACGGCGCCGGGGCGCCGGGCGCAGTGCTGGGTGGGGGTCTGGCCACGCAGACAGCCGGCTTGGGAGCGATGTGCGTTTGCTTCAAAAGCCCAGACTTCTTAATGTGCTCTGAGATCACCGACCTGAGCTTATTCTCCAAATCCCTGTGGATGTCCGACGTCAAAATGTGGTACATCAAGGCGTCCTGGCTGCTGGCGTTGGCGTTGCACTTCTTACAGTAATACTTGTCGGGCGGGGGCATCTTCTCGGTGGAAGGGGCCTCGTCGGCTGTCGGCTGCTCACCCGTTTCCTCACTTCTCAGGCCAAAGTAGGAGTTAATCAGGTAGTGAAAATGGGCGACCAGCACGTGCTTCTTCATGCTGTAGTACAGAGTGTTGGAAAAGTTACACTTCAAACACGTAAAGCTGATCACGTCGCTCCTCGAGGATTTGGCCTCGCCTATGATGTTCACTGTGTAGTTCTGGACTTTGCGCACCGGCGCGTGGAACATTCTGAAGTGCCTGCCCACCACCTTGGGCTGAGACGAAAATACACAGTTCGGGCAAGGGATCACCAGCTCCTGGTCGATCTCATCTTCATGGTAGCGATGCAAGTGATTCCTGAATGAAGTGAGCACCTTTGTGGAGTACTTACAGAGGCCACAGCAGTAAGGCTTCGTGCGATACCTCTGTTAAGAAAAAGAAAAGCCAAGATAGTGAAAGGGAACCAGCAGATGCGACGCCTTCCAAGTTCACAAGGGCTGGTGCTCCTTCTTCCAACAAACTGGACAAGCCAGTAACACTGTCGCTCCTCAGAGAACGTCTGTTCTAGGCCAGCGCAAGCTTCTGCATGAAGGGCCGGAGAGGAAATACTTTAGACTTTGTGCGCCACCCAACAAAGCAGAGCACCCGCAGGCGACGCTCCCGTCCGGGACCGTGGTTCTGTGCTAACAACAGCACAGAACACTCAAATTTCGTGTCATTTTTACGTCACAAAACAGAGTTCGTTTTCATTTCCCAAGGAAAGCAAAAACTCGTGTGCGAATATTCTAGGATGGTGACCGATCAGAGACACATTGAGCGGGAGGCCCTGCTCGCTGAGAAGAGGACAAGCGCATAACCAAGGGGCGAGGCAGAAGAAAGTGGGGTCCGGGTCCTGGGAGCCGGGAGAAATCCTGTCCCCAGAATGAGTATCTAAGGCTAAGAACTTAGCTCCACCGCCAGATAACACAAGCACGACTCTGTCCCCAAGACCCGAACGTCTAAAACATGTCGCTTCTCCCAGCCTGAAGACCTCCCTGCAGCACGAGCCACGCAATCCAGCACAGTTGCACGTCGTTTCTGCTCTGCTGCCCCCAACTGTCTCTGCTCAGACATCATATTTCCCATTAAAGGAGCTACCTGAGGGATGGAGAGAAATAAGGGACTCAACCTAGCAGACGACACAGTCGCTGCCACGTCAGCCAACAGTGTTTCCCCCCTGGAAAATGGTACCTTAAATAAAAATTCAAATACAAGTTCAATCTCTACTCTCTCTGTTATTTCACAATGTCATTTAACATTTTCTGCCTAGGCCCTCTTCACCTCCACAAAAAACAAACTCCTTGAAGAAAAGAACCCTAATTTTTGTCTCTTTGTATCAGACACTCAAAAAGTTTTATCTACTTTATAGCAGGAATCCAGAAAAACATTTCTTGATTAGGAGCCTATATTTACATATTATACCACAAGATCTTTTCATAACTGAGATGAGAAAAACCAGTGAGGATTAGAAAATATTCAAGAAGTCAAGGTCTTCAAAGCGAGGCCTCCTGGTATAGCCATGAGCCATCCTAAGCAGGACAATAACCAAAATGAGGTGGTTGCGGGAACCTTGCTTCTGACATAGAGATGAGCGTCAGGCTTAGGCAGCCAAGAGCCAAAAAAGCTGGGACACAAAACGGGCAGAAAAGTGAGACTCGAAAGGATGGGCTGACAATAGATAGATAGGGTTTTAAAGAAGATTCTGACAGAACAATGACTGACCAGTTACAGGAACTTTTTTTTTTAAGCTAAAATGCCCAAGACCAACAGGACTTGAGCAAACAGGGGGACGGGCTGAGTCGGATGCTGATGCAGGCAGGTGCTAATCTGAGGGCTGGGACAAGCAAGGGCTTCCAGAAGATGCCGTTTTAATAATGTTGCCGCATGCTTTCAGCTTGAACCTGTTCAGGTTTGAGGTTTCAAATGATCATAAACTGTTTTCCTAGACTGGAAGATCCACATTTTTAGTTTGTGAAACCAGGATGCATCTTCACTGTATAGACTCAATGTCGGCATTTCTTTTTCCTCAGAATAGTTATAAGGCCCTTCTTACATCAGTGGCAGCTTATAATCAAGGACAAATAATAGTTTCACTGTAGTAATCAACTTTGCATACAGAAAACTCTCAAAGTATCGATAACCCTATATTACGACACTTGACTTTTGTTTTCACAACACCCTCCTCCCCCTTCACTCACGGTGACCCCAACACATGACGTTCCTCAGAATTATACTGACTCTAACCACCCCCCCAACTGTTAAGGAACCATGAAAATCAAAAACAAAGGTACGTACCACTTTCTTTCCAGAAGGTTCCCAGAGAGCAATATCTTCCCACGATGTGTTATAAAAGTACTTCTCTCCTGGATCAAAGCTTTTAAGGTCCTTTAAAAAGGGAGAGAGAGAAATCATTATGCAATTTCAAAAAATAAATATTTTATTAGAGCTTGATGGGATGCCTCGACACCTGAGAAACCTACACAAGAAAAGTGCGATGAAAACGCAGCCCATGAGCAAACTCTGAGAGGGAACCCCGCTAAGTGCGAGAACTGAGGCAACGGCTGAAATAATCCAACTGAAAAGTACAGCCTTATAAGAAATGAACAGGTAACATTTCCCACAAGTACTTTTTGGGAGCGAGAAACAGCACAAGCAAACAGCATCTTCCACGGGAGGCCAAGAGTCTTTCAAGGTTGTGGGGACGGGGTGAGCACGAGGCAGGAGCTCCGGGTTTGGGCCTGACAGGTACACCAGGCGTCCGCCATAGGGAGGGTGACTAAGACAGGGTGACAGGGGTGAGAAGACTGAAGGGATGAAGTCACCGGAACCGAACAACCAGATGCAGTAGGGTCCAGACTAAGCCTTGGTTCAAACAAACCAAGAGTAACACGTATTTGGAGTAAAACTGGAGAAACGTGATTATGAACTGGGTAACAAGTAAGATGAACGTTTAATGACACAAAAAGGTAAGGAAATAAAGGAACTGAAAGCAAATGAATAAAAGAAGCATGATCAATAGGAACTCACTGTGGTAAACACTAACACAGATATATGCATTTACACACACACACACAGAAGGCTAAACAATAAGATACTAGGAGTGGTAATTTCTGAATAGCAGACATGTGGTGTTTAAAATTTTGTTTTCTAAAGAAACTATTACCTGTATTTTCTCTTTCATAGATTACCGTTTTTATAATAACTAAAGGCCATTTTTATATATTAAAAAATGTTAGTTAAGCCACTCAATTAACATAACAATTGCCTTTGAATATACCAATGCTAATATGTTGCTTACCAAGTCAATTCAGAACTAAAGAAAAGTACAAACTGTTACAAGGATTTAAACTGGAAATAATGTACAGTGATGCTTCCAACACATACAGAAGAAGATGTATTATGAAGAGGTGCTCAAACTTACTACCAATTAAGGAAATGCAAATCAAAACCACAATGAGATACCATCTCACACCTGTTAGAATAGCTGTAATCAACAGGATAAGCAGTAACAACGAGTGTTGGAGAGGATGTGGAGAAAAAGGAACCCTCATACACTGCTGGTGAGACTGCAGATTGGTACGGTCACTATGGAAAACAGTCTGGAGGTTCCTCAAGAAACTAAGAATTTATCTACCATAGGATCCAGCAATCCTTCTAGTAGGTATTTACCCCAAAGACTTGAAAACCCATATCCAAAAGGATATTTGCACACCGATGATCATAGCAGCATTATTCACAGTGGCCAGAATCTTGGAGACGACAAAGAGTCTTATGATAGATGGCTGGATGAAGCAGCCGTGGTACATGCATACAATGGAATGCTACTCAGCCATAGGAGGGATGAAATACTGCCGTTTGCGACAACATAAATAGACCTCAAGATAATCACGCTAAGGAAAAGTTGAAAACCACACGATGTCACTTATGTGTGGGATATAAACCTAAAAGCAACAAATAAACAGGACATTAAACACTTACAAAACAAACTAAAAAAAGTCAATCTAAACTGCCACCTTACGAAACCAAATAAATGAACTTAATAAATAAACCCTAAATGGAAAAAAGGAAAACATAAAAAGCAAAAATAAACGAAATAGAAAGCAGACAAGAGAGAAATCAGTGAAACCAAAACTTGTTTCGTAGAAAAGATTGGTAAAATCGATTAGACTCTATTTGAACTATACAGGAAAAGAGAGAAAACTCCAATTACTAGAATAAAAAGGAGAGAGGTGACATCACTACAGCTCTTACAGATTAGGGACTAACGTGAACAACTTTCTGCCAATAAATTTGACAACTTACATCGAATTGAACGCATTCCTTAAAAGACAAACTACCAAACTTCAACTCAAGAAAAATTATGTAACTGATAGCCTGATGTCTCGCTAGAATGCATAGTTAAAACACTTCCCACAAAGAAAACTCCAACTCTAGATGAGATATTATGAAATGAAAACTACAGACATATCCCTCATGAACACAGATGCAAAAATTTTTAACAATAATTGTGAAATCAATCCAACATATCAAAACAATCAAGTGGAATTTATCCCACGGATACAGATTGGTTTAATGGCTTATTTTTAAAAAATAGATGCAGAAAAATCATGTGACAAAATTCAACATCCAGTCATTCACTGTTTGCCCTCAGCTGAGTAGAATAAGGAACTTCCTCCACCTAGAAACAGGACCCACAAAAACGTGCAGCTACAACCACACTGTGTGGTGACATAAGGAACAGTGTTACTGCTATTGCAAGCTTTACTTCGAAACGTCTTTAAAAACCAATACTCTCAGGTGTTGGTAAGGATGTGGAGCAACTGAAACCCTAACGCACTGTGTACAGGAGTATTAAGTCATACAACTAGTTTGGATAAAGGCCTAGCTACTTCCTATCAAAATGAACACACAGCCTTATGGTTCCACAACTAGATATCTTCTCAATGGAAACCAACACACATCCACAAAAATACTTTCACCAGCATATTCGTGAGAACAATCTTATTCATAATAACCAAAAACTGAAAACAGCCTAGGGGTCCCTCAGGAGAAAGGATCAGCAAACCAATCTGTTCCTAGAACAGAATACTTCTCAGCCACAGAAAGGCGCCCACACATGCAGCACACAGAGGAGCCTTCCATGGGAGCATGCTATTCCATCGACACGGAGCTGCACCACAGGCGCATCCAACCCACAGTGGACATCTCAGAAGACTGCAGACAGTGGGGGTGGGGAGGGGGCCGAGCAGGACTGACCAGAAAACGCTCAGGGAGACTTTCTGGAGTGATGGATCGCTCTACACCTGGAAAGGGACCTGTATGAATTACATAAGCGCATGCATGTCAAGAGTCATATTTGGAGACCGTTAAGGTGTGTTTCACAGCATGTAAATTTCCCTCCCCACCAAAACTGGAAACAAATACTGAACTCTAATTAACGATATGCATGCTGAAAGACTTTAATCAGAAAATAAGAGAGAACGATGGGAGGAGAGAGATACATATATGCATTAATTTTGTAGGATTTAGGTGGCAGACAGAGGAGTTTTCACTGTATAATCCTTTCAACATTTCTGTAAGTTTAAACTTTTCACAAAAAAATCCTGGAAAAGTAAGAAGGAAAACGTAATGTGTATCACAGAAGAGACGGGAGAAGGGTGAGAAGAAAGGAGTGCTTTCTGTTATCAAATGCAGCAAAAAAAGGATAGTAATAAAAATTAAAGCAATTATAAGAAAATGAAAACAATATTTCAATACATTTTTATAGATAACGGAAACATAGGATAATAAATTTTTTAAATCTATTTATACAAATGCAGGTCTTCGAAGATCGCTACAGGTGTGGGTTCAGGGTACCTGCTTTTTTTAAAGCTTCCCTGATTCCGACGTAGCAAGTGCACATTTGCAGACACTGGTTTAAATGTCTCAATCCAAAGTACAGCTTACGTGTGCCAGTTAGGTGCAGGGTGCCCCAGGAACAGCCAACGACTGAGTGGTGAACTCTCTAGGGTCCTTTAGAAATTAACATTTGTCCATTCAAAAGCAAAAATCAGTGCTGATCACTAATGAGAATACTGGTATTTAGCCTTTCAGTGTCAGGCTGCCTTTTGAAAAATAAGATCAATCTGGCTGAAAGTCTGAGATTTAAAAATAAAAAAACTGAACTTTTCCCAGGCCAATATTACTTTGAATCAAATTCTTAAAACAAGTTTAAAAAGTTGAAAGCAGACATGATCCCAATTTTGATAGTTACAAATAAAATATACACAGAATTATCAATGTCTATAATGATGCATACCATGCCCTAATTTAACAATTTTATTCCTTTACTAGATATACTAGCCATATATTCTCAGGTCATAAGGATACAACCACATGAGAACACAACTAACTTATCAATACAGTGTGTGACCGTGACCTTTATTTTCAAACTTTCGTAAGACTAAATTAAATTAATAAATCAGAAAAGAAACACCTTATCATATCATGTATGCATTCCCATTTGTTGACTAACAATACTGGAAAATTAAGTTAGGGTCTGTTTTTGACAAAATAAATTATTCAATACATTCCCCTCAAAGATCAAAAACAACCATACACTTAACCCTTGAATGACGTGGGGGGGTAGGGATCCCAACCCCCACCCTTACCCACTGTCGAAAATCCACATATACTTTGACTTTCCAAAAGCATATTTGTCCTTAGACATCCATGGGGGCGGGGTGGCAGCAGGGTGGGGGGAGTTGAGGTTCCAAGACTCCCTGTGGACACCAGCACCCAGGGATGCTCAGGTCCCTACACAGAATGGCAGAGCTCCACAGAGCCGGCCCCACGTTGTGGCTCCCGACGCCCAACCAAGTATCAGAATACTGTCTTTGGTCTGCAGTTCGCTGAGTCTGCAGATGCAAAACCCCAGGGATAGAAAGGGCTAACCATGTATTTATTGGGGAAAAAAACTGTGTATAAATGGACCCGTGGAGTTTAAACCTGTTGTTCAAGGGTCAACAGTACTTTTAAATTTACTACAAAAAGCACCCCATAAAAGTAACTTTAAAAGCTTGAAAAATTTAAAATAATTTAAGTCACAAAGAAAAAAAGAACTAATGATACCCTCATGCAGTCTTTTGAATTATTAGCAGTCTCCGTTTTCATGAATCTTACCCACTCTTCCAAAACTCAAATCTCACCACCAAAAAGCCAACCCTGGCATCTCCAGTGTTACTGTGGTCTCTCAACCTGTTATTTGTGTCTTCTTACCTTCAGCAACTCCTTGCAGCTGTCAAGCCCAATATCCACAAGAATGCTTTTCACCTTTTTCCGTACTTTCCTGATGTTGTCAAGATTTTCCACAGGAATTTGAAACATTTTTGAAATTTTCCTTACAAGGAAAGAAAACAAACTGTAATAAGTATACATGTACTTTTTTTAAAACAGAGTTGGTAACACACTGAGAATAATTTTCAATAAATGACACTTGGACAATGGAACATCCACACACAAAAGACTGAGTTGCACTCTTACATCACACATAAAAATCAACTCAAAATAGGTCACACGCCTCCAGTAGGAGTTAAAACTTTAAAATTCTCAGGAAAAACCATAGGTGTAAATCTTCATGACCTTGGATCATGACACACCACCCAAAAGCACCAGCAACAAAAGAAAAACTAGGTAAGTTGGACTTCATAAAAATGGAAAATGTTTGTGCTTCAATGGAAACCACCTAAAAAGTGAAAAGAGAATCCAAATATGGGAGAAAATATTTTCCAATCATACTTCTGATAAATCACCTATACCCAGAATACATAAAGAATTTTGATAATTCAATAATTGAAGTACAAATACTCCAACTTAAAATTAGGCAACAGAGTTGCGTAGATAATTCTCCAATGACAATGTACATTAAGCACCTTAAAGATTCTAAGCAACACCAACCATGTGGAAATGCAAATCAAAAGCAAAATGAGATGCTACTTCACAGTAACAAGGATGGCTATAATTCTTAGAAAAGAACAAGTGTTGACAAGGATGTGGAGGAACTGGACCTCTCAGGCACTGTTGGTAGTAATGGAACATGGTGCAGCCAGCTGCAAGACAGTCTGGCAGCTCCTCCAAAAATTCCACCCAAGAGAAACTAAAAACACACGTCTAAACAAAAACTTGCACAGGAAGGTTCATAGCGGCATTACTCTTAATAGCCAAAAGGGCAGGAATAATCCAAACTTCTATCAACTGATGGATTAATAAAAGGTGCTGTACCCATACAATGAATACCATTTGGCCCTAAAAAGATGCTATAATGTGGACGATCCTAGGGGAACGTCATGCTAGAAGCCAGATACAAAGAATCACATACTGTCGTTCCAATTATACAAAGTGTCCAGGACAAAGACACAGGGGCAGAAAACAGAACACTGGTTGCAGAGGACTAAGACGATAGGGCGATGGCGAAGGTGAAGGGGAATCGAGTTTCTCAGGGGAACGCTGAAAGTGCCCTAAAACTGCCTGTGATGATGGCTGCACAGCTCTGCGAACACACTAAGAGGCCCTGAATCGTGCACTTTAAACAGGCGAATCGTCTGGTCTGCAAATCACATCTCAATACAGCTGTTTTCATAACATCTGAAAAGGATACAATTAAAATAAACCCTACTACTTGGCCAGAAAAGAAAGGACAGGTGTGACCTTACTGCTTTTCATACATACCTAGAAAAAAATAATGGGAGGGGTGTGTGCGTGGGTGCGCAAGCGCACACCACTGCTCTGCCCACTGAACGAACCTCGAAGCAGTGGCACACCCCGGTAGCGGTCAACACGCCCAGGGCCCGAATCTTACTGCCTAAATGCCACTTTTCATTAAAAGGAACCAGGGCCCCTCGGGGAAACATCTGATTCTAGGACTAGAAAAGACAAGACGATCCTAGAACATCTCGTGTCAGAAAATAAGGGGGTTGCTCAAAGAATGATGACACATGTCCAACGTACTCAAAAGAAGCCAGTTTAAAGAAGGCCCCAAAAGCCAAACATGGAACAACTCGGATATCAAATAGAGAGTAACGGATAATACGACACCATCTCCTACCCCATGAGCTCTCATAAACATGACTCTGACACTCCTTCAAAATAGTGAGGGCATCTATGTCGCCACCCAATGAACCTGGGCAGAACCTTGTGGCCACCTCACCTAGTAAAGTATGGCAGCAGTAACACCATGTGACTCCCAAGGCTAGACCATGAAAACACCATGCTTCCGCCTGCTCTCTGGGGACCGTCACTCTTGGAATCGAGACATCATGTTGAGAGGAAGCACAACTAGCCCGGTGGCGAGTCTGCACAAAGGTGTCATCCCACATCAACCCCGACACTTGTGCAAAGATGGCTCTAGAGCCCATAGCTGTCGCATCACCTCCAGCCTTTGCGTCTTCTCAGACTGGAGCGCCAGACGTTGTGGAACCGCAACGAGTCATCACCCTACTGCCGCCTGAACTCCTGACCCAAAGCATTATTGAGCTTTTTAAATAACATGTTTTGTTCCGTGAAGTTCTGGGGTGGCTTGGTATACTGCAGTAGCAACTAAGCTAAAACCCACTAGAATATAAACTTAAGTCACTGGTGACACCGTTAAGCAAACTGAAAGTCTGATGAGAAATGGGACATTTTCATGGTTTCCAAGCGCCTCCCCACAAAATAATAAGGAAAAAGAGTAACTCACAAGTCTGGCAGATAAGCTCAAATTAAGACTGTAAAAAACAACTAGCCTATAATCTTCCAAAGTGTCCAGATCGTTAACACTACTCCTAATAGCCGAAATGCGAAAACAATCCAATTGTCCCTCAAATGGTGAATGGATAAACGAAGTGGAACAGCCACACAACAGAATGCTATTTGGCAATAAAAAGTAACTAGGTACTGAGGCATGCTGTAATACAAACGAATCTCAAAACCAACATGCTAAGTGAAAGAAGACAATCCAAAAGTCCACATGTGCATTCATTCTGATGCCATTTGTATGAAATGTTCTGAAAAGACAAATCTGCAGAGATAGAAGGCTGATTCGGGGTTGGCCGGGGGTGGGAAGAGGTAGTGACTGCAAATGGATACATTTTGGGGGTGGGAGGATGCTGGAAACATTCTAAGACTAGATTGCGGTGATGGCTGTACAACTCTGTAAATTTACTAAAAACCGATGAATACGCTTTTTTAAAAAGATAATGGGAGGAAAAACTAAAGACCTGTTCCAGACTGAAAGAGACGCGATAACTATATACAGCGTACAATTTTGAATGGGTCCTTTCACTGCAAATGATATCAGAACCACCGGCGAAATGCCAGGGCTCCAAGTGTCAGAGGGGTGATATGCCGGAGTCTGGTTTTGGTGGCTGTGCTGCGAGTGCACAAGAGCATGTTCTTATTTGTAGGAAACACACAATATTTGAAGGTAACACATCACCTTGTTTGGCAGCCTTTCAAATGATTCAACGGAAAAAGTTCTTTGATTGGACCTGCAACTCTACAAATCCACAACAGTTTTTAAGTAAGTTTTTTTAATGGGTAAGCTATAAAAGCAAAAACAAAATCAGCAAAATTAAAGCTAAAGAAATGCTAGGTAAAATAATAAATGCCAATATTTTACTATCAAACCAATAACTTTTAAAGACTGATAATACCCACTCATGGTGAAATTTTTTTTAATTTGTAATTTCTACATGTTTAGAGGGCAATGTGGCAGTCTCTCCCAAGATTTTAAATGATTTCTGAGTCAGCAATTCCACGGCTACAGCCCTCTCGTGACTCATCCCCCCCGCCCAAGGTAACGTCGGGCCCAAGGACCCCCAGGGTAGCCATTCCATCCTTCCCCCCCTGCTCTCACCTCACTATGCTGCAATTATCTGTGAACATATCTCTTTCCTCTACTGGACCAAACTTCAGGGTAGATATCGTGTTTTATTTGCATGTCTGGATCCTATCCCAGAGCATCAAGATAGCAAATGTTCATAGTAAACGAACAAGAGGTATAAAATAAAACAGGGTAAAAACCATAGAAAGTGCTATGGAGGTTCAAAACGGAATGGCTATGGAGGATTGCAGAGGTGGAGCTCAAGACATCCCAGGCGACTTGCTTAGCATCGAAACCGACTGAGGTAAAGGTAGCAAAGTCTGAAGAATTGGCAAAAGATAAATTAAACCAAAAAAGACACACTGGCATCTAATGCGGGCGGAGGCGGGGGGGCGGAGAGACAGGGAAAGTTAAAATGTGTGAGGAAGGAATTTGTGGTGGGTAATGAGGAAAGTTTTTTAAGAGCTGACTTAGAATTGGTAAGTTTTCAGAAAAAATACCTATGTGAAAAGTATATCTTAGGCTAAAAAGGAGAGATGAAAGGATCATTTATTATTTTAGAAATGACTACGAAAATAAATAAAAGTAAAATGCACTGATTTGGGTTTTAGCCTTTAAAAGCATAATTGAACAGAGGAGCTGTCAAGAACCTCACGAAGGGGCTCTTAGAAACTAAGCACAAGGTCACTTTCAAGCCCAGACTGCCTTTAGCCAGAGCAAGCCTCAACAAAATTTCTGAGATGCTTTCCACTCAGACTTGCTTTCACTTCATTCTTAAAGTCCCACTATCCTCTCTACCCTTTGGGATTTCTTCTTATTGTCCAAGGCGTCATCCACACGTATTTGAAACAAGAAAGCTACACTGATTGCTTGCAAAGAGGAGAGCAGGGACTGATGGATTCTCAGAGCAGCAGTTGAGGCTGACTTTCCCAGGTTGGTCCCTGACGGCTGCTGCAGACTGGCTGTCTCGGGAGGAGGGCACTCTGTCAGGCACTGGTCGAGCTGTAAACAGACTCTCTAGTTACTTGTTCAAGGCTCAGGAGAGGGGCCAAGGAACTGCCAGTCTTCTCTCCTGAATTTGGAGAACAGGAACTCTTTATTCTCAAATATAAGTGCCCCCATTCCATCACCATTTTTACTGTGGTTCCCTCTGCCCCCCCCAAAAAAAAAACACAGAACTCTTCTTATTAAAATTTTTTTTTAAGTTTCCCCTTTTTCCTTTTTTTCAGTTTGCTATTTAAGGATAACAAAAAATAAAACATAGGTAAATTACAGAAGTTTCATAGCCTTAAAACAATTCTTTCAAGAGCCATAGTCTATTGTTGCCAATCACTCTGGGGAAAAGCAGCTGAATTTTACCATAATTTTTCCATTCCAAAATACCAAAAATTACCCATTCTAAGATGCAAGATTCCATACAAGTACCCAGTGGCTTAATTATGAAAGCATGGGTTCAGTGTTCTCATATTTATAGATCCTCTGTTGATGCTGCTCTCCATTCATTCTGAGGACTCGGTTAAACCAGCACGTCTGTAATAACGTGTAACACCACGAAACAGCAGGCTATTCTCCAGCTGCACTATCTATCAACCTCAGATCCCAGTAAATTACCTTTAATTTCATAGTATGTGGTAGACATGGTACTACTAAAATTTCCACTGATGTGTGTAAGAAAATGTTTCCCAAAGGGGAACTCAAAGGGTTTCCTTTGTCATTTTTTGAGTGTCATGATCATTTAGGAATATTCCACTGTGGGAAAAAATACCCTCCAAAAGATAAAGTCAATCGGATAATGAATAATGCCTTTTAAGCCACAGCACTTTGTACTGAGTTCCTGTGAAATCTAAATTCTAAATGATTTCACCTGAGTGGCAACACAGCCCAAGACCTCACCAGCAAGGATCCTGGAGTAGTACTGCTTGGGTTCAAATCAACTCCACAATTTATGGACTATGCAATATTTGGCAAATGACTTAATCCCTGGGCCTCAGCTCCCTACTTGTGAAACAGGGAGACACAGCCTAGTCCTGAGGCAGTAGCGAAGGTGAGTTAATACAAGAAAAGCACTTAGAACATCCGCACTGTGAGTCTGCTATTTATTTATCTAACTCCAAAAATCTAAGTGAAATGTCACAACCGTTAGAATACTGGCATACAGGGCTTTAAAAAAATTCAAACTAAAAAAAACACGTACTATTTGTGCTGTGAATGAAAACAAGATTCAGAAGGTCTGGGCTGAAACACAGGCAAATCCCTTCCTAGATGCCTGGCCTTCAGCAACAGCCTTTCCGTTTCCTCGTCGGAAACACACTGCCCTAACGACCAGGTGCGTGACAGCCAGAGTGGAGGGCCCCACAGAACTGGGGACTTGGCCCCTCAAAGTGACTACAACCGTAAACTCACCAATAGCCTGTCGCACACCTGGGTTCAAATTAAAAAGGTGTCCCAGGCTCTCGTCAGCTGAACATCTTGCCACATCCCCCATAACCAATCACCAACCCCCAACCTTTCCCCCAGGCCCCCATTCCCCCACCTCGCAGTCACGAGGACCGGACCTGCCTCGGCCCCGATGCCGCGGTTCCCTTTCCACACACACGGTCCCTTCCGCGCTTAAAGACCGACGGCCCAACCAGGTCCCAACTCCAACTGCACAGAAAAGTTCGCTCGTTGTACGGCCAGGTCTCCAGTGGCAACTTCTCAGTTCCGTTCATGACTCGACCTCCACCCAGCAGCGACCGTGCACTGTACACGCGGTCCCGTCCCCCCAAATGCTCCCACACCCCCACACCGCCGCAGCCCCAGCCCTGCCTACTCGCCAAAAGCTGTGCACCCTCACGCGTTGGCAGCACGCGGGCAAGTCTCTCGCTCCGAAGCAAACAAGACACTGACGACACTTTTTAGTCCTCACCCGCGTGCTGCCTGAACTGGCAGCTGTAGTTTCTGACACGCAAAGCCCAGTGCTGGAGCTGCCGCGGGCAGCGGCACGCGGGGGCCGGCTTTCCCCCGCCGCACGCCGCCCGTCGACATCCCCGTCCGACGCGCGGGGCCGAGGGCGCAGGTCTTCGCGGTCAGTCAGCTGTCCTCCACTGGCCTTGCTTCCGGAGGGCCAGGGCCGCCGCGGCCAGGCTCAGGTGTGCCCGTGCCCTCCCGGCGCACGTCTGCGGCCGCTACCGAAGGCGGCGGCGCCCGGGCCGCCGGAGGTGCGCGCCGCAGGGGCGCGCCCTCCCTCACAGCGCCCTGTCTCCCGCGCACCCGCGCCGTCGGCCCCCGCCCCGAGTGCCCGCCCCGCAGCCCCCGCCGCGGCCCCGCCCCGCGGCGACCACCCACGACCCCACCCCACGTGACGCGGAGGGACGACGGGCGCCGTCCGGGCCGCGAACCCCGCGCGCTGACAACGCCGCGGCGTTCGCGCGGCGGCCGCGGAGTGGGCGGGGCGGGGCCGCAGACGGGACGCCGCGGGCCGGGCCGGGGGCGTCGCCGCGGGGCCGGGCCGGGTCTACCTACCGCTGGGCGCCCGGGGCGCCGCCTCGTCCCTCGCCGCCTCTCGCCGCGCCCGGTCCGGGGCCAGCGCCCGCCTCCGCCCCGCGCGGCGGGACCCCCGCCTCGGCGCGCGCCACCCCCGCGCGACCCCGTCCCCTCCTCCCAGCTCGGCCAGAAAGAGAAAATGGCGCTCGATTTGCCACCGGAAGTGACGCGCGCCCTCATTTGCATGCCGGTGCAGCCAGCCAATGGGAGGAGAGTGTGCGTGGGCCCCTTGGGCCTTGCCCCAGAGACCACCTGGGGCCCCTGCCCAGGGCTGGACTGGAGGCCCTGGGGTGGGGGTGAGGGGGCCCCCACTGGAGCCCCTTCCCCTGACCCCCCCCGCCACGGTGGGTTGACCTGCCAGCCCCTCAACAGCATCTGTGCACTCTCGTGAGAGTTTGAGTGGGCGATGACGTCATCAAAGGGGTGGGGCAGGGTGGCCTCCACCACATGACCAATCACGCGTCGCACCAGGGCTTTGACTTCATTTGCATGGAATGGGGTGGAGCCACTGCACGACGGAGTGGCCCCGCCCACAACTCTGGGCCAATAGGAAAGGAGCTACCAGGAGGATCCTGTCCTGCCATTGGAGAGCAGCACTTGGGCTGTCAGAACTTTGAGGAGTGTGCCCTTGATTGACACATCTTAGTGACCCGCCCCGACGGGGTCTCCCGACTTAATTATTGTCCAGGAAAATTAATGTCACACCTTTTCTTGAGAATGCTGGGTTTTAAGTTTGAGCCACTGTGTGTGATGTAGGGAAGAGGTTAATTGCATAGATTTGAAAAAACTCCGACATGGCCTAAAAGTTCACTTTGGCCCAGAATTATCAAAAATTGTGAAGCAGGAGTAGTTCTCAAAATGAGAGAAAGTGGAGTAGGGGCTTCCAAATGGCTCTGGGTCTTCACCCAGTGAGTCAAGGGCCCACGGGAAAAGCAGGACCATGCCGCCCGCAGGGAGCTTGCAATTTAACAGGAGGCCAGGTGTGTTTGCAAAGGCCCGCTCCCTGGGCGACCCCTGTCTCCCTTCAACTCCCCTTTTCGAAGACCGCCCAGACCATCGCACTCGGTCTCCTTCAGCCTCCCAGCCTCCTTGACCTCAGAGCTAGTTCCGGAGTGTGTGTCTGTCCTTGGTCACTACCAGTCCATCCATCGTGGGACTGTGTTCGCGCTGCCCTGCCCGGCACATCGCTGTCCAGTCATCCTCTTTCCCGTAACTTCAGTTTCTCTCTCTACTGGTACCTTCCGCAAAAATTAAAGCTACCAGTTTTAGCCTAGCGACTAGAAATGTGATGGGGACCAGATAGATATCATTTAAAAATTGTGTTCAATGCCGGACCGATGTTCCTTGACCACAGTTGTTCCCTACAGAAATAGGAGTCGTCCCTGAAGTATCTACTTATGAATTGTGTTTGATAACGAATCACGGTGGGAAATGGGTCCTTCGAAGAACCATGGGTGTGATGAGGAGTAAGACATGTGGTCCCCACCCACACGGGTGCTCAGACGACAACCTTGTATCGCACTTCTCGGAAAAACATCGCCTCGGCTCCCCTCGCCTCTCACCTCTGCTCTCACGCCACCTGCACCGCTTCGCAGAAACGCCCTGGTCATCTTGACTTCCTTGTTGACCCCAAGAACAGATTTGAGTCCTCATCTCTTTGTAGCTCTTCTCCCTTTCCTGAAGTCTCCTCTCCCCGACGACCCCCAATCATGCCTTTGAGCTCCAACCTCTTTGGTTGCTCCTGGCTTCGTCATCGGCTCCACTTCCACAACCCTTGGTCCTTGAATGTCGAGTCCTTGAATGTTGGTCTCCGGGTTTCTGTTCACTTTCATCCATCTTTTCAACCATATTCGTTACCCATGTCCTCTGTGCCAGGCAGGTACTGAGATCCCGTGCCTTTCATTTATGACCCTGCGCTCTCCCTTGTTAACCACGATTGCATATTCAAACTTTATTATTTGATTTCATACCAACATCTCCACCCCCTTCCTCAGTTTCAGTTTCACTTTTCCGGCTGACAACTGGGCAGCTCCACTTGGGTGTCTCACAGGCACCTGAAATTCAAAATGTTGCAAACTGAACCCATCATCCTCTCAACAGCCTTGAAGTAAGCAATGTGTTTACCTCTTCTTCATTTTTCCCATTCCCAGTTCTCCAGTTTTACCTCCTAAATAGTCCTCAAATCTGTTCCTTCAACAGCAGCACCATTACCATGGAACACCAGTGCAGGCACCTATCTTACCCCAGCTTTGGCGCCTCAGGTGTGTTCTCCAGCCAGCCCCCTTAGTGGTCTCGTTAAAAGCAAATCTGATCCCGCCATTTCCCTTCTTACCTTCAGCCATTCCAATGCCCCCACGGGATCAAGCCCAGAGGGTCAAGCATGGCACACCAGCTCTCCAAGGGCTGACCATTTCCAGCTCATCTCCTGCTCCTGAAAACACCACTCTTTGAATGTCTTCCCTCCCCGCAACCGAACTAATTTCTATTTCATGCCATTCAAGGCTGAGTTCCGCTGGCCACTCTTCCCGAGAGATCTCCCTTACCACCACCACTGCATACATAAACGTGACAAATGGTGATGGGAGCTTCTTGCTATGCCCCAAACACTGCAGTGTCTTTCACTGCGCTTACTGTGTGTTTTCTCACTCTCTGCCAATGCGTCTCTCTCTGAGACTGCTGTACCAACAGGGACCGTACCTTTCTTCTTATTGTCTCCCTGATGCCTGGGTTACTTTAATATGAATAAGCAGACATTTTAATATCTTAAAATTGTAATAACTGTTGAAAGACTTGTTTTCCTTCAACATTATAGTTTTGATCATATTGAGAAGTTGAAATAGTTGCACAGTGAACACCATCACCTAGATTTTACAATTAACATTTTGCTCTACTTGCTGTATCACCCAGCTATCCAACCATTCATCTCTTGATCCATCTTTTTTCTTTCCTGATGCAAAGAAAATTGCAGACATCAGTCCACTATGTCCCTAAATATTTTAGCCGGGATGGATAAATAAATATGACATTTAAACTCCCATCGACAGCTTTGATATTGAAAGGACGGCCCCTGCCACTACAGAAGGAATGAGCACTATGACTCTGGGGCTTATCAAGATTCTTTTCAAGATTCAGAAAAGTGCATGACAGAGATGTCATCAAATCATTCAAAAGCAGAAGTTAGACCCAAGGACTTATCTGCCAGGCATGTCATAGCTCACGCAAATTTGTTCTGCTGCTTCGCAACCTGCTTGGTGTCAGTGTGAGTACTGATGCTCCGGTTTGGGTTGTTCAGGAGGGTCTAACAGTGAAGATGCTGTGCAGCGTCTTTCCTACTCTCATCTGGTTCCCCCTGTAATCAGCATCAGCGCTTGTTAAGATGGTCATTCAGCCTAAGGGGAGCAATCTGGGTGACCCCAGAACAAAGACAACCTTAAATTGCCATCAGCCCGCAGCCTCCCTTGTGAAGATTACAAAAGCGGGAACCCTTGGGCGTGTGCTGCTCTAAGGCCCTGAGCTTCGATAGGAATGTAAGTGCCAGCCCCAAGTCAGGGCACAGTCCCCACTCCCCTAACTTATGCTCATTTCCATGCAGAGTCTGCACACTACACAACTGCACCCGGTAGCCAGCAGCCCTACGTGGCGAGCCGCAGACACAGCTGTGTCCCTGCTCGTCTGCAAAACATAAACGAGATTCATCTAAAACCACTGAAACTTCTATAGAAAAAGGAGACAATTATTCTTTGTGAACAACTTACATGCAATCTTGCCTTTCTTGCCTCTGTTCCTCGTATGCTTTGTGTATGTGCTCGGTGCCCAGGAGGCAGGATGAGCAGAAAGGGAAAAAAAGCAGACTCGGTGCCTGCTTTCCTAGAGCTTAGAGCCCAGTCGGGTAGAACGTCATTAGTGAACTAACTATGCAAGAAAGGTTAATTATAAACTGAGGTGAATGCTCCTGGAGAAGGCAGGCTCTCCAGGCATCTATGCCCATGAAAACGGATCAAGATTCCCAGTCTGGAAGCGGCAGCAGCCAGGAGGAGCAGCAGACACGGGCAGACCCGAGCGCTGAGAGGCAGTAAAGGAGGTGACTTTGCAGGGACAGCCCCGCAAAGGCCCTGTGCCTGGAGGGTGCACGGCCCAGGCAGACAGATCCGAAATGCGACTGACGGGCACAGATCACAGGAGGGAACGTGTTATGAGGGGAGACTCAGCCCCAGCTCGCGAAGCCGGGTCGGTCTTTTTAGGACCAATGGGAAGCCAGTGCGGGGTTTTCAGTGGGTGGGTTGATAGGATCAGGGTGGCATTTGAAAAGCACAGCTGGCTACCGTGTGCGGGAAGGAGTGGCGGTGGAGAAAGGGCAGATGTGGGAACAAGTTAGGGGACAGTTGGAAAGGTCCGGGTGGAAGGTGACGGCAGTGTGGAAGTGAGGTTAGTGCAGCAGCACCGACGAGGAAGAGAAGCAGGCAGCCTTCAGGGGCACTTGAGGTGACGTGGACGAGACTTGATGACAGTTTGTATATGGCTGAGTGCATGTCAAGAATGATGGCACTGAGAACGGACAATGGGAACACCGGAAAGAGAGAGGGGCTCACAGGTTTGGTCTTAACCACGTGGAGCATCGCTGCTGAGACCTGTAGGTGCTAGGATCAAATAGACGGTGGGAAATGCGGGTCTGGATCCAAGAGCCTGGGGTAGAAAAAGGAATTTCAAGTCACCATAATACGCATGATACTTAAAGCCATGAGCTTGGATTAGAGAAAACAGTGAACCAAACACAGAGGAAAGGACTAGCTGCAGGCTGCTTCCTGAAGTCACTTCTACACTGTGATTCCATTATTTCAATACGATAGAAAAAAAAACCCCTTTATAGCCAAATAACTTCCTAGGTTCGTTGTGACAAATGAGATGATGAAAATAGGATACTGAAGTCTTCCAATCCATGAGTGTAGAGTGTGTTTCCAAGATATCTATATATCTTCATAATTTCCTTCAGCGATGTTTTGTAGTCTTCACTGTACATCTTTCACCTCTCTGCCTAAGGTTTATTCTTTTTATGCTGTTGTAAACGGATTGTTCTATAAAGTTTTTCAGATCGTTCGTTGTTTTTGTATAGAATTGCCATTGATTTTTGTGTTGTCTCTGTATCTTGCTATTTGCTGGATTCGTTTATTGAATCTAACAGCTTTTATGTGGAATCTTTACGATTTTCCTATATATAAGACCATATAATCTGAAAAATAGATGATTTTACTTCCTTTCCAGTTTGGAGGTCTTATATTTCTTTTTCTCGTCTAATTGCTCAAGCTAGAACTTCCAGTACTGTATTGCATAGAAGGGGTAGAAGTAGACATTCTTATCTTATTCTTGATCTTAGAGGAAAAACTTTCAGTCTTTCACCATTATTATGTTTGCTGTGGGTTTTTCATATATGACTTTTATTATATTAAGGTAGTCTTCTATTCCTGTTTTGTTGTTTCTCTTGAGTGAATTTTGTCACATGCTTTTCTTCATCGGGATTATCATGTTGGTTTTTTTCCCTCCATTTCGTTGATGTGATGTATTACATTGATTTCTCGAATGTTAAACCTTGCATTCTAGGAATAAATCCTATCCTGGTTATGATGATGTATAATCCAATTATTAACTGCCGAATTGTGTCTGCTAGAACTTCGTTGGGGATTTTTGCATCAATGTTCATAAGGAATATTGGTTTGTAGTTTTCTTTCCTTGTAGTGTCTGTCTGACTTTGGTATCAGGGTTATGTTGGCCTCAGAGATGAGTTAGAAAGTGTTCCTTCCTCTTCAACTTTTTGGAAAAGTTTGAAAAGAATTAATATTGGTTTTCTTTAAATGTTTGGTAGAATTCAACAGTAAAGCCATAGGTCCAGGGCATTTGTTGTTGTTGGTAGATTTGTGATTACCGATTCTATCTTCTTACTAGTTATAGATCTCTACAGATTTTCTATTTTTTCATGATTTAGTCTTAGTAGATTTTGTCTCAAGGGGTTTGTCCATTTCGTTGACATTTTCCTGTTTGCTGGTATACAACTCTTCATTCTCTCTTATAATCTACTTTATTTCTGTAGAATCGGTAGTAATGTCCCCACTCTGTTTTGATTTTAGTAATTTTGGATTTCAATTCTTACTTCATGTAGCTAAAGGTTTGTCAATTTTGTTGCTCTTTTTGGAGATCCAACCTTTAGTTTCAATATTCTGAACTGTTTTTCTACTCTCTATTTCATTTATCTCTGCTATTCTTGATTTCCTTCTTTTTGTTAGCTTTGCGTTTAGTTTGTTCTTTTTCTATTTTCTTAAATTGTAAAGTTAGGTTGGTGATTTGACATTTCTTGTTTTTAATATAAGTATATTTGGCTATAAATTACCCACTTAACACTGCTTTCACTCTGTTCCATAAGTTTTGGTATGTTGTATTTTCATTTTCAATCATGTCTAAGTATTTTCTAATTGCCCGTGTGGTTTCTCCTTCTTTGAGCCACTGATTGCTTACGAGTATGTTGGTTACTTTCCGCAGATCTACATTTGTTTTATTTCTGTTGACGTCTAACTTCATCTCCTTCGGTCATAGAAGATACACTATACCATAGCTATGTTTTTCAATCTATTGAGACTTACTTTATGGCATAACACATGATCTATCCCGGAAAATGTCCCAGGTGCACTTAAGAAGAATGTGTATGCTGTTGTTGGGTACAGTGTTCTGAAAGTGTCTGTTAGATGTAGTTTGCTAAGTCCTCTATTTCCTTACTCATCTTCTGTCTGGTTTTTGTATCCATTATTGTGAGAGGAGTACTGAAGTCACCAACTGTTATTTTAGAACTATTTCTCCCTTCAATTGTCAGTTTTTACTTATTTTGATGGCCTGTCATTTACCCAAATATTTATAATTATTATATATCTTGTTTTACTGAAACTTTTTGCAATATACAATGCCCTCCCTTGTCTCATGTAATCTGATATTAGTGTGGCTAACCCTGCTATCTTTTAGAATATCTTTTTACAGTCTTTCACTTTCAATCTATTTGTCTTCAGTTCTGAACTGAAACTTTTGTAGGCAGCATGTAGTTGGACAGTGTTTTCTTTATCCATAGTCATTCCCTGTCTTCTTAGTTGAGAGTTTAATCCATTTACATTTAAAGTAATTACTGATAAGACTTCTGTCATTTTGCCATTTCTTTTCTATATGCCATATAGCTTTTTTTGTGCCTCATTTCCTGCATTACTATCTTTTAGTATTTAGTTGGTTTTCTTGTAGTGAAATACTTAAATTCCTTTTTCATTTCCTTTTATATATGTCTGGTATATATCTATCCTGTGGCTATTTTCTTTGTGGTTGCTATGAAGATTACACTTAGTATCCTAATGCTATAACATTCTAATCCGAATTTATATCCACTAAATTTAAATAACACAAACAAAAAATCTGCTTCTTTAATAGCTGCCCTAGCCCTTTTGGTTGCTATGTCACAAAACTGCATCTTTACACATTGTGTACCCCAACAAATAATTCTTGTAAATGCATTAGTCTCTTAAATCACATAGAAAACAAAATGTGGAGTTACAAACTGCTGTTACACTAAAATTAGCTTTCATACTTGTCAATGTATTTACTTCCATCAAGAGCTTTCGTTCTCCATATGGCACAGGATGACTGGTGTCCTTTCATTTCCCTTGCAGGGCTCCCTTGAGCATTTTTTGCAGAGCAGGTCCAGTGGTCACAAACTCCCTCAGTTTTGATCTGGGAATGTCTTAATTTCTCCCTCCCTTTTGAAGGGCAATTTTGCCAAAGATAGGAATCCTGATTGAAAGGGTTTTCTTGTTTTTTGTTTTGTTTTGTTTTGTTTTGTTTTTAGCACTTTACCAGCCCACTGCCTCCTGACCTCCAAAGTTTCTGATGAGAAATCTGTTAGTCTAATTGAGGATCCCTTGTGTGTGATGATTTGCTCCTCTCTTGCTGCTTTTTGAGATTCTCTCTTTAGCTTTTGAAAGTCTGTGTACCTCAGTATGGGTCTCTGAGTTCATCTTTCTTGGAGTTCACTGAGCTTCCTGAATGCTTCATTAAATCTGGGATGATTTCAGTCATCATTTCTTCAATATTCTCTCTGCCCCATTCTCTCTGCTCTCCTGGGACTCCCATGGTGTGTATGTCAGTCTATCTGATGGTGTCCCACAGGTCCCTCAGGCTCTGTTCACTTTTATTCAATCTTTTTTATTATTATTATTCCAAAGACTCAATAATTTCCATTGTCCAATATTTCAGTTTGCTGTCTCTTTCTTGTGCCTACTTTAATCCACCTTGAATTCTAATGAATATTTCATTTCAGTTATTGTACTTTTTATCTCTAGAATTTCTTTACGGTTTCTCTTTGATTCTTTATTAGATCGATTTTGTTCATACATCGTTTTGAGTTTCTTTACATTTTCTTTAGTTCTTTCAGCACTTTAAGACAGGTTTAATATCTTTGTCTAGTAGATCTGCCATCAGAAATTTTTTTTTCCTTTTGAATGAACCGCAGTTTCCTATTACTTTGTATGCCTTGTGATTTTTTGTTGTTTGAAACTGGACATTTGACTCTAATAATGTGACAATTCTGGGAATCAAATTCTCCCCCTCCACCAGAGTTTGCTGTTTGACTGTTTTGGGGTTTTTTCTTTGTTGTAGGCTGTCTCTGTGCCCCGAACAATCAAACTCCATTCCCCGAGTCCTCTCCCAATACTCAGGCACCTTATGTCCTCCACTTATCAGAAATGCACAAGGACCAGGGTTCCCACGAGAGGAGGGGTGCTGCAACCCAGGGGTCAGGGTGGCCACTCTGGGCTCCAAGCCCAACTTGTTGCCACAGATCCCGGGGGGTGGGGGCGGGGTATGCAGCCATCGCTGTGCAGCAGTGGAGCCGTCTCACACAGTTACTTCACTGTGCACAGAAAAGCCTCAGTGTGTTTCTACCCATAGAGTCCATCTCTGCAACAACGTAGAACCCCATCTTCAAGGCCACCTCCTCCCTGACCTGGAGGGTATGAGGCTTGCCGAGATAGCACCGAATCCACAGTGAGATGTAGGCTAGGTGGGAGTGCATGTTATGAATGTTGTGCCTATAGGTCTGATAGGACTGTGCACATGTACACACACATACTCAAGCACACAGACACACACACCGGCACACATGTGTACATGGGCACTCGCACAGAGGCGTGCACACTCCTACACACAGGCACCCACACACATCGTGGCATAGCTCTGAGGCCATGCGTAGCACACTGCCAGGCCTTGCTGGATTGTACAGACAGAATTCAGGCACGAGTCTGCAGTGCATCTTCAGTCATTTGTCACTAGTTCTTCCTCTGCTTTTCTCCTCCTGTTAACTGAAATACACTCATACACACTTATTCTTTGCTTTGTTACCCTGATTAACACTCTGATAACAGCTGTTTGGAAACCCAGGACTCACACACGTGGGGGCAGCTGACTCCTCACGAACCTTCATGGCCCCAAGGATGCGCGGTACCGGTACCCGGCCCCTGTGCCAATTTGTATGTCACAGGCCTGAGCCAACAGGGAACCAACGTCAGCGAGTCAGCTCATCCAGATGAAAGAACCAGGCTGCACCACACAGACGCCACTATCATGCCAGCCACTCCAGCGGGAAGTCGCCTGATCCTCCGCCACGGTTCTCAGCCCCAGGACACGTGGCGCCTGCGGGGGTGCACGCCCGCGTCTCGGCCTGCAGAGCCCGCATCAAGGGCCCTGCAAAGCCAGAGCCGTGGCCGTCCGCACGCAGCGGAGGCACAGAGGGAATGGAGCTGCCGTCGAGGCCCTGGGCCCGGGCCAGCTCGCCGCGGGTTCTTCCCGGGACCGCCCCTCCCGCGGCCGCACTCCAGAGGCGCCGCGTGTCAGGCCAGCTGGAAGCACGTGTCCCAACGCTGTCACGGGGCGTGCGGCCACCAAACGGAGCGGCTTTCCCCGGAGCTAAATGAAAGGCTGTTCCCGGCTGTTTTGCCTTCGGACACTGAAAATCTGTTTAACAAAAACAGATGGAACCAAACTGCTTCCGCCGTCACCGGGAAGATCCGGGTCCGGTCTCAGCAGCAGCGCACGTTCGCGCGTGTCCCCTTGGGTTTCTAGCATGGTGACATCTCCCACGTCCATCTTCCACCTGTCTGCTAACCCCTGTGACCTTGACAGCGGGGTCAAGTGAGACTTGGACAGCTGTCAGAGCTGCTGCTCCCCACGCTGTCAGGCCCAACGGAGCGCGTGGCTAGGGGACCAGAGCGTCTTCAGGGAAAGCGGCCGCACAGGGGCTGCCGGCTGCTCGGCCGTCTCTGCGGACCAGGCCCGGGAGGAATGGGACAGTCTCTCCCGTTGGTCTTCTGCACCTTGCAGAGAACAACTCCTGACATCGCGCTTTGCCAGAATCTCGGAAGGAGGGGGACCCGCCTGCAGGCTCCTGTTCCAGGAGAGAGAGCAGCAGGCCCCGGGCCCTCTCCCCAGAGTCAAAGCTTCGGAACAGGCCCGGCCGCAGGGAAGGCCACGGGGACTCCTGCAGCGGCGCACCCCGCTGGGCTGGCGGCTAGCGGGCTCTGGGCAGCTGACAGGGGGCTCTCCGAGATCCGGGGTAAGTGGAGGCCACTGTCACCCCACAGACAGAGGAGACCGAGCAGAAGGCACTCGGCCACTAAGCGGCAGACCCTGATTTAAGAGCCAAACCGCTGCAAGACCCTGCCTTGTGGCCTGGGGCAGACGCACACTCAGTCCCAGGGCACGGCAGGGGTCCCAAGCTCAGAGGTGGCGTCTCCTACTCTGTCTCCGTCCATCCTGGCCACTGCCTCCACCTGCCCCGGGGATAACCTCCCCTCCCTGACCCCTCACCTGCCCCGGGGGCAAACTCCCATGTCCGAGCCCCATTCTAAGGCGGTTCCACACGGATGCCAGACACAGGCAGCCACCCGTCGCTGCAGCGGCCACCAGCTCAGGTCACGACACACAGTGAGGCCACCAGACCCGTTCAATGCGGCCACAACCCTGTACTTTGGTTACCGACACTTTAAGTCCCAATCACAGGAATCCACAATTACCTGTCAAATTTCCTTCGGCTGATTTTGGTTCATCTCAACCTGTTAAAAGACAACTTTAAGTTCTGTCGTGTCATACAGGACGCTTTCTTATTTCCAGTGTTCCCTTTTACCTCTTTTTGATAACCTGCAATTAAGTGGTGAACAAATGCTGAAACGGGGTTTTCGGAAATGGGTCCTCATGCTTTCCAACAAGCTGGTGGTGAACACGAGGCAAGAAAGGGGTGTGGTGGCAGGCTTTTCGCCACCCTGTGCCATCAGGTGGAACAGTTAGACCTTTTCTTTCACTCTAGAGCTTAGGTACGTCACAGATTTGACTGTGATGTTTGCATATGCTTTTATTCTGAGGAAAAGTTTTTTATTTTTAACAAGTATGTGTAGCAGAAACTATTGGACAGAGAAGATGCCGTAAGAAATTTTGAGATGTTTTGAACTTTATTGAAAGCATCTAGAAGGCCAAGACGCCGGATGGGAGGCTCAAGGTAGGAAAACGCTCTTTAAAGACCATGAAGTTTTTAAAATCAGGAAAGCACTGTCCTTTGTGGCCAGCATTTCCCTGGCAGCCTGTCGAATTTTCTCTCCTCTTAGCTGTTTCCAGTTGCTTAGTATCTGGTTATTTCTGGTTTTGTTCTCTGGCTGCTCAGGAAGTCCTAAGATACCCACTTGGCCCTTTGGTCTCATCGTCCTCAGGAAGTGACATGTGGTTGGACTTTGGAGCACCCCGGGTGCCCAGAGAAAGGTGCTGTGGCCTGCTGGGCCTGCAGAGGGGAGGGTCACGCTTTCCCTCCGGAACCACCACAGAAACGAAACCACGTTCCAAGGCTCCTCGCTCCTAGTCGACAGCGCAGTCTCTGAGGTTCTAAGCTCTGGTGACACTGCTGCAGTGGGGACACTGACTTGACCGCGAACAGCACCGCTATTGACATGGCGGGAAACCGGCAGGCAGGATGTCACCTTGTCTGCCCTCAACTGGGGACGTGTGCATCGCACGGCTGACTCTCACACGGAGAATGACCACGAAGGCATCATGTGCCACAAGACTCCAGTGAGCCCAGAAATAATGACCAGCCTTACTGTCATCCACCCACGAGGTTTTCAGCACTGTCTGCGGGTCACCCAGCTTCTCAAAGTGACAGTACAGCAGGGCTCAGACAGGTGACAACCGTTTGCCAAACGGGCTGCCCTGGAACCTTGGAAATAACTTCTCAGGGCAGAGCTGTGGCCTTCCCCCACCCAGGTGCCTCACCTCGGTCTTTCCGTCCACCCCCTCCACCTCCGATCCCTGCCATGCCTCTCAGTGCTCCCACTCGTGTCCTGCAGTGAGCTCCCACAAAGAGCCTGGCTGTCATCCATGTCGCTTTCACTCACTGCCCCTCACGGGCAGTTCGTGGAGGGCAGGTCCTCGGCCGGGCGAGCTGTGGCCTTCCTCCTCTTTTCTGCGTTGCTCAGCTCAGCCGCCGGCTCCCGCGTGGGCCACGCCAGGTTCCCACGTCCCTTCTCCTTCCTCCTCTTGTACTCCACAACCTGCTTGCTGAGCGCCTCATGGTCGATCCCGCACAGACTCACGGGCACGGCTGAGCCCAAGGCGTCGCTTGGCGATGAGGCACCCGGGGCCTCAGGGTCCCTGGCAGGAGAAGCACAAATGAAGCGCCAGAGCGACGGCCTCACGTCCACCTGGGACAGGGCCGAGCAGTGGTTTGGACCTTGGGCCTGCCGTCTGCCCACTCAAAGGCCGCGGAGCGCCGGGCCAGCGCCACGGAGCTGTGGGCGGGGCCTTCCCAGCCCCCACGCAGGCTGCCGGGAGAGCCGGATAGAGTGTGCCTGAGGCAAGGCCAGCGCCCCTTCCCACAGGACCCGGCCTCGCCCCGCCTCGAACCCCCGGACCCTGCACGGACGGTCCCACGCCCGCGGTTCGCCTCTCCACGCCGGCTGCCGACGGGCTGGGACACGTGGCTCAGGGCTGCTTGGGGCCTCTGCCTGCGCTCGCGGTCCCCGAGCTGGTCCCTGGCGGGCCGGCCCCAGTGCGCACGCGAGGCTGACACAGCCGGCCGAGGAGCGCCGGCCCAGCGCTGGCCTGGCCGGGCCCTACACACGCCCCTCGAGTCCCGGAGGCTTTCTTGAGGCCACCCTGGCCTTCGATGGCAGCTGCGATGCTGCCCGCCCAGGGCTGTCTGTCCCCTCCGGACGCAGTCACTGGTCCAGGTGCAGACCGCTCCCCCCCGGCGCCCACTGCACGCAGCTTCCACAGACGTTCATGGACCGGCTCGGTGCCGTCACCGCTGAGAGCGTGCTGCGTCACCAAGGGGCGAAGGGACGCCAGACAACCTGACGGGCCAGTGCCGCGACGGCAGGTGCCCGAGGCCCTCGCCGCGGCCCCGGGCACTGTCGCCAGGATGCTCCCAGGCCCGGCCGTGACATGGCTGGCGCATGCGAAGCGGGGAGCCACCAGGGGAGCGGGGCTGCACCGTGGGGCCTGTCCAGGACGGCCGCGCGGCGCACAGGTGTCACCTGCTACTGTTTGGCGGGACGGCTTCCTCTTCACCCGGCGAGCCAAAGTCGGCCACGGCCAGCAACCGGTCAACCTGAGAAGGGAGACAGAGCGGCTCAGCCGAGCTTCTCGGCCCCTGAGACACGGCTGGGCCGGTGTGTCACCACCGGGCCCACGACACCGCTGGGCCCACGGCATGGCCGGCCTCACGCACACACATCCGGGACCCTGTGCTGGCCCCCGCGGGCCTCCCGTTGACACTTCACGTCATTCCTTTCAGTGACACTGACCAAATGCCAAGCGCGTCCCACAATCTGCTTTCAAACACGTTGCTTCAGCAACCACATTTTCTCTGATCACGAAGATTTTTTTAAAAAAACTACATTTAAAACTTAAAAATGACTCAAATTAATGGGGGGGGGACTCGGAAATTAATTGAATTAAATAACTAACATTTACTGGTTTATCAAATCCTTCAGTTTTACCACAGAACTTGTGCTTCGGAAAAAAGCCCTTAGTGCGACACTGTAAAGTCACCGTCAGGGGTATCCTCAAGTTAGCCTGCGGTGGTGGAGGGCCCTAACCCGCAGGGCGCCCACGACACTGCCACCCCAAGGACCGCGGCCCAGAGGGCCTTGACCCTACACACCAGGCTGCGGGCACCCGCACGGCCTGCTCTGCCTGCCTCACGGCAGCGACCGCTCCGGGTCTGCCCAAGAGAGCCCATGATTCTGCAGTGCACGGCACTGGCACCGGCGGGGCACCCAAAAGAATCACAAACGTGAGAAGCGGCGCCGGGAAAAAGTCGTGCACAGAGAATACCAGAGACAGGAGCGTCGCCGCCACGCTCCAGGACACTGCGCTCTCCAAAGGTAGCACCGGGAGCGAGATTCGCGACACACGCTCTGACAGGGGACCCAGGCTGGACACACAGGGAGCCTGCGCAGCTTGGCAAACAGCAGAAACGACCCTGGACAGGGCCTCCGAGACGACGGAACGGCCGACAGGCACGTGAGAAGACGGCCGGCGCCGCAGGCCGGAGGACACACACGCCGCCAGCCGCAAGGCGGCCCCGCCGTGCCCTGAGAGACACACCTGCCGGCCCTCCGTCTGACCTTCAGGCAGCAAAACATCCTTCCCAGAAAGAGTCCCCGCGCAGCAGCTTTCCTCACAGCAGCCGGAGTCCAGGGGAAAGGACACACGGCCATCGGCAGGCGAGGCTGAAGGCAGCTGCAGTGCGTCCGTGCAACGGACGCCCCTTGCCGACCGACACGAGCTACGCACGCGAGACGCGGAGCCAGCGGCGGGGGCAGCGGGCGACACCGCCCGGCTCTGGTCACATGGAATCCTGGAGATCTAACAGGGAGACTGATCCACGGCCCGAAAGCAGGCGGGTGGGCGGAGAGGCAACAGCCAGTCACAGGAAGGTGGGACTCGGTCCCATTCGATCAGGAGCACAGCACGCATCAACAGAGCTTGCTGCAGAAGTGGCGACGCAGAACCAGTGCAACCCGGAACCTCTCCGCGGGGCCACGTTCGTTTTCCTGGTGACAGTGACGCTGAGACCCCTGCCTGGGTTTACCGGCCTAACATCGACACTGCTAAGCGTTCCCCAGGGTTCAATCACGACAGGGCTCACTACGTCGCCTCTCCCAGACGCCTAGATGTGACCTGGAAGCCATCCTGAGAATGCGAAGCGAGCTGAGGAAGCTGCTGGTGCCTCTTGCCCCTGGCGACCACCTGTGAGTTCTCAGTCTAGAGTGACCAGCACATGACACAAACCGACTGACTGGAGACAGACAGAAGTTCCTCCCGTAACCCCCAACTTTAACGTTTGGGGCTGTCGCTGGCTGACTTCAAACCTATTCCAAACGTGCGCGAGTGTTTGGAAACACCACTGACGGACGCAAGAGAAAGCCGGTGATGACCGTGCCCTCTGGTCCAGCCTCGCCTGCCTCCGAGCCAGTGAGACAGGCTTCGTGACAGAGAGCTGAGGCCCGACCTTCCCTTTGCCTCTGGCTCTATGATAGCTGAGCTCTGTGTGCACACGGGGCCCATCATGACCATGTGGCATGTGGTCGGACCGTTGACCTTCTCTTCTGGGCACACGCGGGACGTGGTAAGATAAGACATCAGACAAGCCAGAGGCGGCCCCCAACACAAATACCTAGCCACACAGTCTCTGGAGAAAGGACCTCTCCAGAAATACCTGAGCGGCTCATGCACCACCCTCTTTCCAGGGACTGTTCCTGGAAAGGAGCCCGCAGAGCCAGGGAGGGCCTTGGTGGCTACTCATGCTACCTCCCCAGGCAGGGACATGTCGGGTGAGTTAGCAGGGGCTCCACCTCCGGGAAAGACGGGAGCCTCCCCAGGCCGCCCCTCGTGCAGGTGGGCCCTCACGGCCACAGCCCTGCTGGGCCCCGAAGCAGGCCTGCAACTCACCTAGTTCCCTTCTCTGCCAAGGTTATGCTCGTGCGATGTTTTCCGTATCGCTCGTATAACGAAGAACAAAAGACAAGCGTGTCCAATGAAATATTTTTCCTCTGGGGATCTAATTATCTAGTTCTACAATGAACAACAGCCATCTAATCAGGGTATAGTAAACGCTACTCCCTGGCTTTCTGATAAAACTTTTCAAAAGAATAACGCATCTTAAAAACCATCAGATAACCAGCACCCAGATAAAATTTGTGAATATATTTTCAGACTTTAACTATTCAAAGTAACCTATTTCTAAAGCAAGGAAAATAATTGGAAAAGTCATAGTTACCGGACAGAACGTAAACCTCGTGAGCTTGACGGTGTAAAATCACCACAGATACACTGGAATCTACGGAGCTGAGGGTGGGCGAGCAAGGGGCGGCTCTGCCCGCCTCCCATCCGTGAACCGAGAGGCAGAGACTTGCTTCACTAGCTGCCGTCACAGGGGTACGTGCTAAAGAAGATTAAAGGCGGAAAGCAAGCCTGCCTCCGGTGACCCGGGCTGGGAACGGGCACGGGAGCCTTCCTTGCCATTTGCACCCCTTGAGGTGTCACCTTTTAAACTGTACACATCAGCTTTTTGGAAATCTTACTCATGCAAAAGTTTACGTCAACATTCCCTAAAGCCCTCACCTCGGCAAGAGCCGCAGCTTGTTTGTCCTGCACAAACACGATCGGTGGCACATTCCTCAGAGTCTGCTGGGACATCAAAAGATGCCTGGAGAGAGACAAAGCAGGCTTATGCCATGAGGGGTGACATTTGCTGGAGAGGCACGGCAGCGCCAAAACAGAAACTTATGGTAATCTCATGAACACACAAGAAATAAGATTTGCTGATCACATTATTCAAAGGTGAAAACGTCAGCCCACACATCTTCGTTGGCCAACTGCACATTACAAAAAGGATAAGAAACACATGACCACAGTTGTTTTAAATTCTCGAAATGCAGCTTTTGAGGTTCCAGTCAGTATTCTGACCTGAACTTATCAACATCCCTCTGGGCATCACTGTGGCCTTGGGCCCACAGCTGGGCAATGATGACCGGTCAGTGAGCCATCCTCCACTCAATGGACATGCACTGGCAACACTGCCACCCACGTACCACGGTCCCCAACAGCAGCGCCCTGTCCGTGTGGCCACCGACTCCGGGAGTCTGTCAGTCCCGGGAAGCCACCCAACGCAGTGGTGGACACCAGTCTCCTAGCGTTCCGACCTCCCCTCGGAAGCCTGGCTTTGTCACAGGCAGCAAGCGGTCAGCCGCTTCCCCTGGAGTGACAGGCTCGCTTGGTCGTTGGCAGAGAACACGTGTCAAGTGGCCACATCTGAGAACCACAGTGGGTTCACCCGCGCCGTCAGGAGAAAAAGTGACCGGGACAGCTTGGCCCTGGAAACCGCGAGAGGGACGCGGAGCCCCCATTCTGGGACTCGCGGGCCTACTTCTGGCCGAGATGAAAATTCGTACGGGACGCTAAGTGTGCCGGACGCCAGGTGCAAAGGCCTCACCTGACGCGCGCGGCGCTCCTCTGCAGCGCGGCCCCGGCGCGCGCGTTCCGCTCGGCCGACGCCGTGGCCCGCCAGTGCACTCGGCAGGCAGAGAAGTCGGGCGTCAGGGACACCTGCGCCGGGCAGGACCCCCGTCAGCCGCTCGGGGGACGCGCCCCGCAGGCCCCGCAGCCGGGCAGGGACGCCCGGACCTCCCCCGCCCCGCCCCGGGGAGACGCGGGGAGCGGACAGCCGGCAGGAAGCGGAGGGACGCGGCCCCGCTCCCGACCCCGTCTCCGCCGGGGGCACCGCGCCCGCGCGGCGGAAGCACGTGGCCGCGGAGGCACCGCGCACCGCGCACGCGCAGTCACAGCCGCCGCCCCGCCCGCCGCCGCCTACCTTGGACAGCTCCACGTGCAGGTCGCAGAGCTCCTGGCCCACTTGCGGGGTGCGCAGCAGGTCGCTGAGCGCTTTGTGCAGGAGGCCGTTCAGGGCCCGCAGCCGCACGCCGTCCTCCCTCCTGGTCCTGTGCGAGGCGCTCCCGGCCAGACCCTCCAGCCGGGACGGCCTGTAGGCCTCGGGGCAGGACGGACACAGCCGGTCAGAGTGCGCCGTGCCGACGCACCCGAGGGGCGGCTGGCAAGAAGCGAACGCCTCGGCAACCGAGGGACAACTGCCTGTTACGGAGCTGGACCCTTCTGGATCTTCCCCAGGCTGCAGGGACTGCCATTTTAATGTTCCCCCCAACACGAATTGAAATATAAGCCACGTATCATAAAACTCTCCCACTTAAAATGTACAATTCAGTGGCTTTTAACACACAGCACTTTTTTTCTAATTAGAGCCAATCGTTACAGTATATTTACACATGTGTGTTTTAAACACACACACACACACTAAAAACTGAATGGACACGACCTCATTAGAATTTGATAACAATATGACATCTGGAAAACTTTAGTACAACTTTTAAGGTCAAAATCCCATGTTACCAATGCATCCAGTCCACTGCTACAGACCCCATCCCTTCCAGCACAAAAACGAGAGGGCCACCGGGCCGGAACATGGCCAACTTGGGCAGCCTTGTGCCCACCAAGGTTCCAAAGTGGCTCATCGCCACTCCTCTGTACTTACCAAGTGAGAGCCCAAGGAAGGACCTTCATACCAGAATTTTTTTCTATGGGGAGAAAATAAGAATTGTGTTGGATATCAACAACAAATTACAGAAGAAAAAGTTCCAAAAGGCGGGCTTCTGGTACCACAACTGTTTCTAATGGGCTCAACTTGGACACAAAAATCGTGAGACTGGGAATCCAAGAAATTTAGATAGCTAACTGACAACACGGTTGTGAGGGAGACACAAAAGATGGTTTTAATTTTCCCTCACAATTTTTTACACAGAGTCCCAAAGGTAGAGAAAGAGGATCTTAAAAATATGCCTAACAAAGGGCATGTGAGCACTGCACTCTGCTGGATAAAGCTGTGTCCCAGGGGTTCGGGTCAGCGACTCCGGTTGCTACCTGAGTCATGGGATCAAACAAGTGAGTGGGGGCAGGGTGGGGAGCCAGGCTGATTAGTGTTGCCTGGAGGTTACAGATGAGCAAGGAAAGGAGGTTGGAAGGGTCATGGGGTATGGGTAGAGCTGGGGATCTGTATGAACTTAAGTTTCACTTCACGGAAACAGACGGTGACACACAGAAACATTCACAGGTAAGTGCATATACAGGACTTAATATAAACACATTTTTGGCTGTCAGCTGAAAGGGCCTAAAAGCAACCAATGCGCATGCTCAGCTCTGAAGTCCTGATTTCTAATGCCACCCTCCAACACAGGAACCAGAGCTCCTTGGAGGAGTGGCTATTCCCGAGCTAAGGCATCTTGCAGTGCCACAGAGAAGTGCTAACTAACTAACCAGTACCACTAAACTTGCGAGGTCTTCAAAACAGGGACAGTCTGGGTGAGAAACTGCCACAGTTAAAAGGAGCCTAAAAAGATGATGACTATGTAACGCGGTCCCTCAGTGGGACCCTGGAACAGAAAAAGGACATTAGGTAAAATCTATGGGAGCATAAATAAAGCATGGACTTTATTAATGACACCGTATCAATACTGGTTAATTATAACGAATGTGCCAGACTAACGTTAAGATGTTAACACGGGGTAAACTGGGTGTGGCTTATGGGAATGCTGTACTCTTTGCCCATTTTTCAATAAGCCTAAAACTATTTTTAGAAAGTCTAGTAGAACAAAAACAAAAAAATATATATCCCGACAAGCTTTCTGTAGTCCACAAATTCCGCCCACATGGAAAACATTAACATGGAAAGAAAATTTCTCATATATTTTTGATTTCCCTCTTTAATCGATGAAATTACTCTCCTGAAAAATGCTCCTGATAAAAAGAAAGTAAATCTATACATCACTTCGTTTCATACGTTCCTGACGTATGCTAGTTTTCAGAAGACTTAAAACTATTACCTGACCTGTGAAAGCACAGAAGGAAGGCTGGGTAGGACAACGGCAACGTTAGGGACTTCTAGTGACCTTTCCACGGTCACCGCCTGGCGAGCCAAGACTGAGCTCGCTGGCCGGGCCCGTGGACCCCCGGCCTGTGGGCATCCCCCAGCCCGCAGGTCCCCTACGTGGAGCGCACCGCCCCCATTCCCCACCCCGCACTCGGGCGCGTTACTTGGTTTTTGAGGCAAATTTCTTGAGCAGGTTCTTGCCGCAGGAGACCGGCGAGCCGTGCAGGTCTCGGGCGCCGCCCAGAAGCCCTGCGTGACGGGCGACAGGCAGTGCCTGGAACCCCGCGCGGAGGGCCCCCAACCGGCGTGCCACCACGTTCATGACCGCCCGGCGAGCGCCGAGCGCGGCCACGCGAGGCCTGGAGGCCGGGGGGGCGGGACTGACCGGGGGGCTGGGCGACGCGGGGGCGGGCCCTGGAGGCCGGGGGCGGGACTGACCCGGAGGGGCGGGGCGACGCTGGAGGGCGGGGCGACGCTGGAGGGCGGGGCCTGGAGGCTGGGGGCGGGGCTAAACCGGAGGGGCGGGCGACGTGGGTGGGCGGGGCCTGGAAGCCGAAGGCAGGCCTGATCCGGCGGGGCGGGGCGGGCGGGGCGTCACCGATGGGCGGGGCCTGGAGGTCAGGGGGCGGGGCAGAGTGGGGCGGGGCAACGTGTGGTTATTCGTGGCGACGCAGGCGGGTCCTGGAGGACGAGTGGGCGGGACGTGACGAGTGGGCGGGCTAAGTGGGGGCGGGGCTACGTGAGTGGGGCGGGGCCTGGAGGCCGGGTGGGCGGGCCTGACCCGGCGGGGCGGGGTTTGGAGTCCGAGTGGGCGGGTCGTGAAGTGAGGGGCGGGGCGACCTGCCTGTGGGACGACGCGCGTACGGAGCGGTGCCCCGCGGTGCAAACTACGTGGGCGGGGCGGCACCCGGAGTACAGGCGGGCCGGACGTGAAGGGGCGGGGTGACGTGCGGAGCGGGGGGCGGGGGGACGTGAGGGGCGGGGCCCGGAGGATGCGGGGCTGGTCCGAGAGGCAACGGGACTCCCAGATGGAACGCTCGCCCGCCACCAGGCCGCCGTGGCTAGAGTACGCAAACGCACCGAGCTAACCGGGAAGACGCTCTCAGCTGCCCTACAGAGAGCAGGGAGGCGAGCGCTCTTCGCTGGGTGGCTTACATGCCTGCCGCGGAGCCCCTGCTGCCTACACAGTCACCCGGGACTCGTGTTTCTGCCTGTTTACAGGGCCAACTCATTTGCTCATGCCCGAAAGTTGTCTTCCTACGTACCACGTCCTCACTAGGATACCTGGAGAAGGACAACGGACCCAGAACCACTCCGGAAAGGCGCGGTCCCTGGTAACCCCTGCCGCAGAGCCGGCTGTCTCCCCAGTTGTTCCCCGCGCTGATCGCTGGCTGGTTTTCTCCCCCTCTAGTAAGTAAACCCCCTGAGAGGGGTACTTTGTTCCCTACAGTAGCCCCAAGACTTAGAACAGGACTCGGCGCCTAGAATGTGCTCAATATTCATTTTTTAAATGATTGAAAGAAACAAACAGGGATTAGGGTATCAGGGAGACTATGCGATCCAGGAGGCTATCAGAATTTAACAGGATGGAAGGCAAGAGCCTCCTGGGACATCCTCAGACCTACCCCAGGGTTTTAATCCAAATTTAATTACTTGCAAGTTTCTGGACCTTAGACAAGTAACCCTCTACTCAGATGCACTGTGGGTGATCACAGACTCCCCTAATGGAGCTGCCTTGAGGATGGAGTGGGGATTTAGCAAGCTCTCAATAGATGGTGACTAATTTATTATTATTATTATTATTATTAATATTATTATTATTATTATTATTAAAGTTTTTCAGATAAAATATTAACCAACCTACATAACAGACTCTAACATAAGTACACAAATATTTTTTTCCCCATTTTATCTGCCATGTTTTCATCCCTGTAAAGTCTCAGCTCACATAAATCATTCAAGTAGCACTTCATTGGGATGCTTTCCATCAAATTTCCATCATCTGTCATCTGGCTTGATGGGTTGCACTTCCAACGTGAGGTGTCAGAATGATGTTCTTAAACTTCAGCAAAGGATGATCTCTGAAATACAGATGAATTGAGGAAAAGCATTCAGAGCTGTTTTGTCTCCCAAACTTCTTACTCGCTTCACACCCCACCCTGAGAAGAACAGCTATAGGATGCTTTATGGCATACTTTAATGACATCTAGCTATGACACCTCTCATCTAACTCCCGTATGAGGGATCCTACATTTTGGGGTGCTAACACCTAACTGCATCCACGCTATTAGTATACAATGGCACAACATGTGTGGTGGATTAAACACTAGCCCACAGGACAGAAAATGGCCTTAGGGGAGATAGATGCTGGTCCAGGCATCACAGGACAAGCTGGATGCGCCTTTAATGAGTGGCATTCAGAGGGAAAAGATTTATTAACTAAAATTAGCAGATTAGACAGGGTTCTCTTCCAGAAAGAAGGCAAAGGATGGGAGTCAGCCTGGAGAGATGATGAGGTTTTAGTGGAGTGGGTCAGACAGACTACAGATATTGATGGATAACAGTGGAACTGCTGGGAAAGGGCTGTGACCTACCCCAACAGGGCCTCCAGTTCAATACAGAAGCCAAAGGAGCCATATGGCAATGACCCTCCATCCTAGATACTGCAGCTCAAAGGGCACACCTTTGGAAAGTGTATGGACCCCAAAACCTATGGACATTCTCTGGGGCACTTGTATCAATGCACTAGGACTGCCCTAGCCCCCAGGACTTCTAGCAGGAAGTCATCCTGAAGAACCGCTTTACCTTAAATGAGTGAATCTCACGAGTGGTGTCCCCAGGAGGCTTTTTAACAGACATCCGAAGATGGACAGTGGTGACGGTTGCCCATGATGTGAATGTACTTGATGCCACCGAATGCTTACAGAGTAAAAACGAAAACTCATGTAGCTGACCACAATTAACAATGTGAAACCGTGTTCCAGTAAATTATTTGGGGCGTTTGAGTCTTGCGCATTAGCTTGGAGTACTTTTCTGTTAATGAACTGCTTTTGACGAGCAAAGCAAACGTTTCGATGTCAGGAAAGCATGACTGCCAAAATGACACTCGGGGCCTTTGTGCGGGCGTGAGTGGGGCCAGCCGTCCCTTACAGGTGCAGGTGCCCCGCACTGTCCACTCCCCGGTCCCGGCGGCACCGCGGGAAGTCCGGTCCCCGACGCCGCGACGGGACAGGTCACAGGTCCGACACGGCGCGGTCCCCGGGCCGGCGGGGCCGCGTCTCACAGCCGACCCGAGGCGACCGCCGGGGGCGCCCGCGGGCCCAGCGCGGACTCCCGGCCGCTGGCGCGCGCACGGCGGACGCACGCTCGGCGGGCACGCGCACGCGCAGGTCGGCGCGCGTCCACGCCCAGGGCGGCTGCGCGGGAAGGCCTGTGTGGCCGGAGGTGCGTGCCGGCGGGGTCCTGGGCGGGGAGCGGGGAGCGGGGCCCGGGGGGAGCGGGCCCGGGGGGAGCCGGGTCCAGGGCGGATGTCCCGGGCGGGGGGCAGGCCCGGGGGAGCCGGGGCCCGGGCGGGGGGCAGGCCCGGGTCGGGCGGGGGGCGGCCCCGCGCGCGTGACCGAGCCGGAAGGAGCTCGCCCACCGAGTCGCCCCCTCGCAGAGGCCGGTTCCGCCGCCAGGATGTCGTACATGCTCCCGCACCTGCACAACGGCTGGCAGGTGGACCAGGCCATCCTCTCGGAGGAAGACCGCGTGGTCGTCATCCGCTTCGGACACGACTGGGACCCCACGTGCATGAAAATGGACGAGGTGCTGTACAGCATAGCCGAAAAGGTAGGGCGGCCCCTCGTCCGCGCGGCGTTCCGTTCCTTTTGTTCGGCCCGTCGGCTGGAAACTGTAGGTGAAAGCTGCCCTCCCTGTGCCTTCTCCGCGCCTAATGTCTGCCGTGCCGCCGCCGCCCCCGGTCTCCTGGCAGAGGGGAGACGCAGGCCGGTGCGCGGCCGGACTCCCGCCTGTGCCCTGCGGGTGTGCTCCCTGGAACTGAATACAGTGGCGAGTGTCCTTTTCTGGGAGGACTTTCAATACTTTTTCACAATTTAAAGAGGTTCAGGATCCCGCTCCCTGAGAAAATTAATGATTCCAAGGGGTAGGGCGTTTTTCAGAGTTGGCATCCATAGTGCCTTGAACAAGACACGTTTGCAGACTGGCAAGAGCCCGGAGCTTACTTGATTTGTTTTCTTTTTGTAATTGTAGCAAGAGCGAAAAGCAAATATGTTAGTGTCTGAATGCAATAATTAACATTCTATAAATGACTTGAGAGGCCGTTCATTTAATAGAAAGTAAAAGTGGACACGTTGTAACCGTCTTTCTGGAATAGGCGATGCTAAAGTAGGCTGGGTCGGAATGGCGCCTTTGAGTGAAAGTAGCAGATGTGAGTAAGGCTGTGTTTCCTATCCAGGAAGGGAAGACCTGCCTGACCTGCCGCTGCTTTGTGCCGTGTCCACTCGGTAGCGAGGTGCGAGAGGCGGGGGTGGTGCAGCGCGCACGTCGGCCGTTCTGTGCAGCCGTCACAAGTGCCGCTTGGAACACTCAGCGTAGCGCACTGCAGGATGCCGATTCTGTCCGTCTGCATGGAGGTCCAGAAACGGCATGTCTCAGAAGCTCCCCTGGGAACTGATGTGACCTTCAGACTCCCCTCAGCAGAGGTCAGGGTCAGGGTAGGAGTGCTGCAGTTATCAGCCACCCCGCTTCTTCCTCTTGGACACTGAGACGGAGGTACCTAGGGAACCAGGAGAGCCGGCTGTTCTCTCACCGGGGTCCTCCCAGTCAGGTCAGAGGTCACAAGTGAGGTGGGCCACGGGTCACTTACACGTCGCTTAAGCTGTGGCGGTCGGGCAGACACTGCTGAATTGAGTGAAGACGTGCTAAACACTTTTCCCATAGGTGCATCGTTAGCCTGTTGACTTTGAAACGACTGAGGTTGTGTGCTCTGGGTTCTACCTTGCAGGTGGTGGCTTAAACACCAGGTGATGTCCAGATCCTGCTGCCTTCAGTATGAGGCTAGGACGGCTGCAGACCTGAGGGTTGGTTGGCTCTTCATGTCTGAGGAAAACTCAGCTGACGACTTTGGCTGGGAGGCAGATCCTGTGTCTGCCCGGCTTGGGAATTGACCAGAGTTGTTCCCTAATCTCTTTGTGTCCATCACAGGCCAAATTGCTGTGCCATGTTGACAAGGACAGTTGAATTGGACTCACTTTGAATATACGTAGAGAGAGAGATGTTTATTTTTTAGTATAGGAATAAAATACGAGGTTATAATTCTGGACGCTCTTTTTGGGGAAGCTCAACAAGAAATTTTGAAATCTAAGGTTTTAGTAAAAGAACAATTAAACTCTATTTAAAAATCTCTCTTCGCAGGAAGAACAGTTAAAGGGGGATCTTCCTCACCTTGTTATAAGTCCCTTTGGGTCCCCCAGCTCTCTGACCTGGAGTGAAAGTTCCAGTGTCGAGTTCAGACCTGATGGCACTGTCCTCTCCTGGAAGGTGGAGTGGTGACCGATGCTCCGACAGTGCCCGCCTGTCCTCATGCCGGCCTGGTTCTGGGCAGCCCGGTCACCAATAGCCTACGGGTCGCAGAGGCCTGCGGCCGGGGGAGCCGCGGTAACCAGCAGCGCTCCCCGGGAGCGGTCGTCGTGGGCGGTCCGCGAGCTGCCCTTCTGTCGCAGGGACTCACTGCTCCCTGAATCCCACGACGAGTAAAAGTAAACGGGACGTCGACTTTCTGTGTGTTCAAAAGCCCGTTCAAAGAGAGTCTGAACTACGCAGAACTGACCCCGCGTCCTGATCGTGCGTTCCAATGAAACGGCGTTTGCGGACCTGCAGGAGCGGCCGGGCCATTCTCAGGTTCACGTGAAGTGGGCCGAACCAGCAGAAGCCGGGGCTCCGATGGGGAAGCAGCGGAAAGCCCGCTTCGGGCGGGGATCGCAGGCGCAGGCTGGGCTGCAGGCTGCACCTGCCGCCCGCGTGGTCTTCAACGACGGTCTCTTCGCCTCGTTTTGCTCATCTGTAGGACAGGGTGCCAGTGCCTACCGCGCGGGGCAGTTCTGAGGATCCAGTTCACCAAAGCCTTCTGGGACGCTTCCTGTCACGGAGCAAATAGTGTGTTCAGTAACCATCAGCCACCATTATTCCCTCCCGTCACAACGTCTGCAAGAGTTGTGAGTAGAACTCATCGGCATGTAGTAATTTTCGAGAACAAAGTTATGCAGTTTTTTGGGGTGGATTTGAAATAAATTACCTAAAAGTGTAATAATTAGCCCTTCAGAAGTGCACAGTCCAGAACATTTTCTTCTGTGGGGCAGTGGTGGCACGCCTGGCCACCGTGCTGCCGCTCAGAGGCACACGGAAGGGCCGCCGGACAGGCCGTCACTGACTTGCTGGTAGGAGGTAGGCAGCAGGGCTGGAAAGGGTGATCAAAACGATTCATGTTAAAAACAACTTGCTAGTAGGAAGGACGTTTGTGCACGTGGTTCTCGGTTTACAAAAATACTGCTTAACGACCAGTGAAATGCTGCAAACGTAGGAGGCAAAATGTATCTTAAGTGCGATCGACTTTTGCAAAGAAGTTCTGAGTACCGTTTCAAAAGATGACTCCCGTGGGTAGATGGGCAAGAACTGGAAAAGGACATTCCAGGGCTTAGGTAGACTTCAGAGGAATACATTGAAACGGCGCACTGTCCTTTTCCCCATGCGGTGGAGATGAAAAGGTGTTTAATTGTCGGGCGGTGGTGACGGTCCCCTGCCTTTGGGAAGCAGCCTTCCAGGCAGGCGGAGCTTCTCGGCAGCAGAGCGTCATGCTCCGAGATCGTTGGCGTAGCATCGCACGGTCCGAAACAGCCACAGTGCCCAGTGACGGGGCCCACGGTGCCAACTGCGCAGTCACAGCGCTGGGGAGGAGCCCGCCTCGCCTGGCCCTCACCCCTCCTGAGCCCTCTCTCTGCACTTGGAAATTGGGATTTAAACTCCACGTGTCCACCCTGCTAAGTGGGGTATTATTTGGCCATCGAAAATGACTTTTTAAGAGCTTGATCTAATGTCGTGGGGAAATGTCACATGTCTGCGAGGTCAGCTGGAAGGCCCCTTAGGGTTCCACTGGGCTGATGGGTAGGTGTGTGAGTGTGTTCACACTGTGATGTGGATGTCTCGTTTTAAATCTTAACAACTTTTACTCCGCGGGAAGTAGGAAGAGAAGAAGCTTTTCTTAAGCAAGTGCTCCTGCGTGCTGACTTCACATGTGGGCAGCCCCTAGAGACCAGCATGGTCCCTTTCGGTCCCTTTCGCTGGAAGCTATTGTGCAGAGAGGCCGGGGACTGCTTTGCCCAGCTCCCTGTACCTGAGTGGCTGTGGTGGCCCTGACAGTGGCACTCAGCAGAGGCTGTTGGGACACCTGGTCACCTTGCTCCTCTCCAGGTGCCTCTTGTTGGACCAGGAGAGGGAAGTGGGGGCTGGGCAGACGTCCCCACACCGAGGTTCAGCAGGACCCCCCTTCCTCACCTGTCTCCATGCTCGATGCTTTCTGTGGCCAGACTGCCACATGGTCTCGGCCCTGCGCTGCCTGGCACTGCTGCTGATGACCCCAGCGGTGGCCTCGCCTGACCTGACCCTTGTGGCGCTTGGCCAGCTCCCGCCGCAGCCTCGGGCTGCACCTTTGCCTCTTTCCTGCCCTCAGCCGCAGCGTGGCGTGGTCACTGGTGGGTGCAGATGCAGAGGTGTCCAGCTAGCCCCATGCCTGTCACTTCTGCGTTGCTGCTTGGTTGTCTCTGGTTGGCGCGTACGAAATCCAGCCCTTCAGCCACCCCTTCCTTTAAGGAAGGAGCAGGCCCTGGAGTCTGACAGGCCCGGCCTGCACCTCAGGCTCGTCTCCCACCTCCGAGCCCTCGTCGGGCGCGGCCCCCGCACCAGCCACCTTCCCTCTGTGCCTCTCTCGACACATGCGCTTCTCTCTGCCCGACAGGTGTCCCCACCCCCCCTTCACAGCCCCTCGCCCCCTCCAGGCAGATTGACTCAGCCGCCCCGGAGCCACACCTGCTGGTGTCAGCTGTGGCACTTGCTCCTCCTGTGGCTTGGAGTCACCCCATCAGAGAGCTTCAGTTTCATCACAGAGAATAGCAATGTCTGTTTAGTTAGGGTGTCGAAAGAGCTAGAACACTTGAGAAGCGTCCTGCGCAGAGCGGATCCTCAAGTACTCGTGACACCTGTCTCTGGTGACGTGGGCACATTCAGGTCTTCCTATTGGGACACCGTCAGGCTGGGTCAGGGGCCACCCGGCTCCTGCGTGGCCTTGTCCGACAACTGGCTGCACTGCATGTGAGTCCACTCCGAGTGCTGGGGGTTAGGGCGTCCGTGGACCCTTGGCACTGGGGGTCACCATTTAACTCACAGCGTGTGACTTCAGAAAGCTTTCTGGAAGGCATCGAGCCTGTATGAGGAGCCTTTAAAATGCCATGTTCTTTGTTCTGGAGATTCGGTTTTAGGAATTTATTTTTAGGAAATAATGAAGTATGCACAAATTTAAGGGTAAGAATGTTCACAGGTGAATGATGTTAATGAGAATGAATTATGTTCATTAAAATCAGAAAGAAAATAACAGAAGAATGGTAAAATAATGGCATAGCCATTTCATGAACTGTGCTGTCACCATAAAAATGTGTTTGGGCAGCATATAATTTATGTAAGAGAATGCTCGTAAGTAAAGCAGGATATAGAATGTTGTCTCGTAATCACTGTGTGATCACATTTTGTTAAAACAGTATAAACCGATTTTTTTATGTATGTACCAGAAAAGTGGGGAAAATACACTAAAACTACATTCACAGCAGTTAAGTGTTGTGATTGAAGGTGATTTGATTTTTAGTTTTCTGGGTTTCCTCAGTCTTCTCCGAGGACTTGCAATTAAAGAAAAAAATGAAATTGGTTACACACAGTATCACTGGGTGTACCAGTCTGTCGGTACAGCGTTCAGATGCGAGCTGGGGAGCTGTGGCTGAATGCTAAAGGCACGTTTAAGGCAGCTGTTTAAAGCACGTCGGCAAGTAGTCAGAGTTCAAGGTCATGCAGATTGTTACAGGATCAGCATGAGTTTCTGTGAGCTGCCACGGTGGTGCAGCCCGCTGTGCTGGAAACCCTCAGTGAGGTGCGAACAGCGGAGCGGCGCGCTCCTGTGCGAACTCTGCCGGGAGGCGCTGGAGAGCGAGGATGCAAATTGTTCTCTTACACACAGATTGTTGTTTGTGTTTGTTAATGTCCTTTTACCAAATCAAGCATTGATTTGTTATTTTAGTTTTTTTTTTTCCCAATCTTCTTTTAGGTTAAAAATTTTGCAGTTATTTATCTTGTGGATATTACAGAAGTACCCGACTTCAACAAAATGTATGAGTTATACGATCCGTGCACTGTCATGTTTTTCTTCAGGTATGTCCTCTTAAAGTTGTTACTTCAATTGAAATTATTCGCCTAGAAATTTAGTGTGATCCAGGTATCTTTAGGTGCTTGCTTGGAAGGAAGGCAGGTTGTAGCGATAGCACGTACAGTTGGCTTCACCGGACAGCTGAGCTTTTCAGTCATTTTCGAAGTGACACTTCCAGTTTCGGTGTTTCCTCAGTGGCTGATCACCCTTTTGAAATGCCTTGCGGAAACGTAGACACAGACGAAGCGCAGTTAGACAGAGACTCCCCGTTGACGTTTAAGCTGCGTCTGAATGTGACCTGTTGGTGCAAGTGTCCGTTTCTAAGTAACCCACTTGAAAAATCTGAGGTCAGCGACCCTGGGTCGCGTCCTCTTCTGATGCCCGAGAGGAAAGCCTGCGCTGAACCTCTTTGCTGTCTGCATATACAAGACGCTGTATCAGTGAAAACACCCTGCTGAGGACGCCAGTCGGTGACGGTGTGAGGAACAGACTTTCCCTCGTGGCCTTACGTGAATCTGTATCCGTGACTTGTGGGCTTTGCAGTGAGGGGAACTGCGGGGACGGATTCTGGCCACGGACACTGGGCCTGGTGCGGGTGGCAGGTACGTTCGAAGGTACTTACGTAGTAAAGTTAGGTGACGTCCTGAGTAAACATAATTCTGTTGCGGAGCTCCAGTTTGGAAGGGAGTCGTCATTTGACCTTGCACTTGTCACACCTCTTTCTGTTGCTGCAAACGCTGGTGAATAGCAGCATCAGTGCCAGGCCGTGCTCCGAGAGCAGAGCCTCTGGGGGAAAGGAAGGTCCGGGAGGACGGTCTGGGGCATGTATGGGCTTTGTGTTCCACGTGACACGCCAGCACACGCCGAGTACCTGAGGATGGCACCACTCCCCAGGCGGCCATGGGCCCCCGGGGTCTCACAGGCCAGAGCTACGGGCGGGCTGAGCAGGGCAGCCGGGCGGATGGGGGTGATCCCCAGAACTCACTCAGGCTGTTGGCCGAATGCAGGGCCTCACGGCCGTGGGCTGAGGCCTCCTGTTGCTGGGGCTCCTCTCTGCTCCTCGAGGTCCCCCCGCCCAGTCCCTAAGCCCTCGTCAGCAGTCTGAGTCCTTGTCACAGTCTCCCCAGCGTCCTGCTCTGCTTTCAGGTCCTGCGTGGTTGGATCAGAGTCACCCAGATGCCCCAGGCTTGCCCCCTTACTTGAACGTCAGTCATTTGGTGACCGTAGGGACGTCTGCCGATCTCTGTGAGGTTCAGCAGAGCTGGTCACAGCCTTGTCTCATCCCTTCTCAGTCGGCAATCCCGGGGTTATTTTAGGCTTCTGCCTCCCACAGTCTGCCCTTCGCCTCCCGTCTGCAGAATCGTTCTGGGCGACCACAAAACCCAGCTCCTGGGCCACTGCTGTGGCCCAGCTGTCCCGGCGTGCCGCACGGGGCAGGCAGAGGGCCGAGGGCGCCCTCGGGCAGGTTCCACCCAGGTTTTCCGCCTTTTCCATGAAAGGCACTTGCAGTGATCACCTTTCAGCTTGCTCCCTGCCAGCAGCGCCTTTCATCGTGTCCTCTGTCCCTCAGCCTGAGGGCAGCCCTTCTGCCCTGGGTGTTGGGGCCGCCTCTGCTTGGCCGGGGCTCCCCAGAGAGCGCTCCCGAGGCGCCCGCCCGGCTGCGATGAGCCGTCTGACCTGCAGACCTTTGGTAGGTTGCGGTGGACGACGCGTGGCTCTTCTTTTTCCGTGCCACAACTTCAGCCATTTCTAGGTTTCAGCACCCTTTGCCATTTGGCGAGGCTGAGAGTTTATTCTTTCTCTGTCACCAGTTTGTGAACCAGCTTGGCTTTTCCCACTTCACTGTGAGCGGGAGGAAGAAACCAGGTCGCGCCTTCAAGGCCCGGCTTGATGTTTCTCCAGCCAAACGTCCAAGCTTGTTGCTCATGCCTTGTGCTTCCCACAAGCTGCAGGACATGGTGCCGCTGACATTGTGCACCGGCAGTGAGGACCCCTCTCCTCCATGGCCTGCGATGCACCCCGTTTTCTCCCGGGCCCTTGCCAGAGGCGTTTCTGCTGCCTGGCGGGTCCAGGAGTGCGGGCCTTTCCACCGCGCCCCTCAAACCCTGACTCCTTCAGGGGAGTCCCGAGGCTGTGTGAGAGCCTGCCCGCCCCTGAGGGGCAGAGGGCCGTGCTGGGGAGGGAGCCGCAGAAGGAAGTCGGGGCAGTGCGTTGGTGCCGTGGGCCTGGTGCTGCTCCCACGAGAGGTGGTGGTCCGCCTCGCCCCGTCTCCGCCGCCCGCAGCCCTGAGCCCAGCAGCGTCGGTGCTGGACGTCGCCCGTCCACCCGACGTGTCTTCTCCTCCGCCTGGCTTTGCGGCCTGGTGCTGGGTCGTTGTCAGACGAGACCGGGCTCCCACTGTCACAGACCTTCACCTGATGGCCACTGCTGCACATACTGGCCGAGGGAGCGGGAGATGCAGGAGGACAGGGCTCTCAGAGACACGAGCTCCGAGCCAGGCGGGGCGTGGGGAGGGCTCAAGGCGGCGCGGTGACGCGCAGCGAGGCTCGGGTGAGCGTTGCGCCCGGTAGCAAGTGTGGGCCCCGCAGGACCGAGCTGCGCGTGCCTGCGAGGGGGGCAGCCTGAGGGCCCGGGCTGCCTTGGGGCTCGGGTTTGCCGCAGCGGAGTCGTCGGATTTGCGTGTGGGCCGCGCGCTCTGTCGAATGCCGACTGAGGCTCCGGACGCAGCGCCCGGGGCTGGTGCGGGTCCGGCCTTGCGGAAGGGACGAGTTCGGTGGCCGAAACGCGACGTGCAGGCCGCCGGGAGGGTCGCGCGGCGGCTCAGCAAGGCTCACGGCCCTGCTCTGCGGGGCACGCGGCGCGAAGTCGCCTTTTGCAGACACGTTTGGAAAGCAGCGGCCGCTTCCCTAACAAGTGCGGGAGAGCCCGCGGCGGTTGCCCGTCCCCTCACAGCCAGTCGGGCTGCTGGTAAAACGTGCCCTCGGGGCCCACTGTGGAGTTGCCAGGTGCACCCTTCTGGAAAAGCTTGGCTTTCCGAGGGACGGAGACTGTGCCCTTTGACCTTTCGGTTGCCCCGTGGGGTGTCTGTCCTGAGGAAGTGGGCGCGTACGGAAAGCGCGGGGACAGCGCTCTGTGTTTAGGTGGCCCTCCACTGCTCCCTTCGCGGCGCCCCTCGATTCTGAGCCGACCTGATTTCGTGATCGCTGGACGCCTCGGCCGTCTCTTGCATCTCGCTGCCCTGTGGTGGCATCAGTGACCAGCTGGCTTTGAAACAGCTCAGCGTCACACCGGCTGTGGTGACTGAGGCCCCCCCCACCCCGGGGTGACCTCCCGCAGGGCCCAGGCTCCTGCTCCCAGCCTGTGCTGCCGGGAGTGGCCGTGCACCGGCTGACAACACTCCCACTCGTTGTGGAAACCCGTGTCCCTTTCGGTGGCCCTGCCTTGTCACTGCTTGCTGACCGCTTCTCATGAGACACCTCAGGGTGTTTCTGGCCCAGGGAAAGGGTCCGGAAGCTGGGTCACCGTGTGGCCAGGCCACGTCCGAGGGGCAGTGGCAGGCGGTGGCAGGCGCTGGCGGCAGGGAAGACGGGCACCGCGGGCCTCCTCGTGGGCGCTGACCCGTGTCCTCCCGCAGGAACAAGCACATCATGATCGACCTGGGCACCGGCAACAACAACAAGATCAACTGGGCCATGGAGGACAAGCAGGAGATGATCGACATCATCGAGACGGTGTACCGCGGGGCCCGGAAGGGGCGCGGCCTGGTGGTGTCGCCGAAGGACTACTCCACCAAGTACCGGTACTGAGCCCGCCCCGCACGGCCCGGAGCGCGCCTGCCGGTTCACGCGAGCACATCCCTGTGACTATGTCGCTGACGTGAATAAAGCGCACGGTGCTGGGAGCGGTCGTAGCCGGCTGTTTCTGAGAGGCTGCGTGTGTAGGTGACCCACTGTGCCCGGCCGCCGCTCGGGGCGCCCTCTGGGCCGAAAGTCGCGGCTCCGTCCTGCGCACGTGGCGGTGAGACGCCGTCTGGGGTGTGGGGGAGCACGGGGTGGGGGGCGAGCAGTGCTGCAGCTGGGCTACAGGCAGGATTTGCTGCCACAGGCCTGGCGACACAGCCCAACCAGGTGTCCGGCCCCGTGGGCTCTGGCAGCCTTGCACGCCCTCGGCTTGGGGGATCAGGCCTGGGGGTTCACCGTCGTGGCCTCCCTGTGTCTGTCTGAATTTCCGCTTTTCTAAGGACGCCCGTCACTGGATGAGGGCCACTCGGCTCCAGCAGTATCCCCATCTCCATATGAGGTCACCTTTCAAGGTCACCGGGGTTAGGACCCCAGTGTGTGCATTTGGGGGGTGGTGTGCAGCGCAGCCCACACCAGAGTCCCAAGGCTTGATTCCAGAAAGAAAACACTTAGGGAAAGAGTCTTTAGTTTTCCTGGTTCTAAAAAACGTTATGAAACAGCGGTCTCCGGAGGCCGCCTTTTCAGCGTGAAGAGAGGGTGGTCCCCGCCCGCCTGAGAGGGCAGCAGGGCCCTGAGCAGCAGGGTCGGCCCGCCTCCCCGTCTCCATCCCAGCAGCGCTGGCACTTGGCGTCTTCCCCAGCACAGCTCTGCATGACTGCACGGGGGGCACGGGGCAGGGGGAGCACGGGGCGGGGGGAGCACGGAGCGTACGGGGAGCACACTCGGAGTCCCCATCTGGTGTCACAGCCTAGCTCTGTCGCTCGCTCACTTTGAACCTGGGCAGGTGGCCTTCTGGAACTCCATCTTCGGAGTGAAGGGGACAGTGGGACAGGAGAGGAAGTCTGAGGTGTCCTGAATGGAACCGGTAACAAAAACGACGGGAGTAGCCCGTCGTCGGCTGTGGGCCCTCTGCCGGGCCTGCCCGCGTTCCCGGATGTGCACGTTGGAGCTCTGACCCAACGTCTAGGCGTCCATTAGCCCACAGCAGGTGTCACGCATCCCACAGCCGCGAACTTCCAGGGCTCGTGTGTAACCGGCCAGAGGTCGTGGGTAACTACAGACCGGCCCGCCGCCCCTCCCCCCACCCGTAGCCAGTGTAAGTTCCTCCCATCGACTCGCTTCTTTCTTCCCCAAAACGCGTGTAAGAGCGCCCGCCCGCCCAGCGCCTGCGGGCTGGCTCTGCGCCCGCCCTGCTGCTGCTTTGGACCGAATCCCCGGGACCCGGGCCCCTTCCGGCTGGCACGCGACTCGGGAGACCCTTTCTTTCTCAAAACAAGACGAAGCAGACTTTTCAGCCGGGAGACTGTGTGTTTCACGCTCGTCTCTGCTGTTGGATTCACACGCGTCGGGACCGCATAGGACGGTGCCTGGCGGGGCCTCTGGCGTGGCACTGCTCGTGCCCTGTCAGGCCGAGGGTCCCTGAAACAGGCGGGGCGCCGCCCAAAGGCTGGCCCGACACCCGCGAGCGCGGCCACGCTGCTAACCGGCTTCAAGGCTCCATGCAGGTCTGCGGGGCCGTCTCCCAGCTGCAGCCGTCCCACGTGACAGACGGGGTGGGTCGCGCCGTACCACGTGAGGGCCGATGGCAAACCGGCGCGACGCCAGGGCCGGGCGAGTCGCGGTCAGTGGTGCGCCTCCCCGTTCCTCCGGGATAAGCTGCCGGCGACCCCATGGAAAGATGCTCCCTCTCGTGTGTCGCCAGGGAAATTCCCATCGAAATGGGAGGTGGCAGCTCCCGCCTGCAGACTTGGGGGGCAAGGACGCAGAGCGGGGGCAACGCCCACAGTGTTGGTGGAGGGCGGAATGGTCCGTCACCATGGGAACTGTTACCCTTTGTCACAGCCACGCCAATCCTAGGCACATGCCCAGGAGAACGGGTCGTGCGTGTCCACACGGAAGCTTGCACCCGCACCTGCACGACGCCGATGGCGGTGTTCGTGGCCCCGACGTGAGCAGCTGCAGGGTCCGGCAGCTGCCGACCAGGGAAGCCGTGTGGTCCATCCAGACGGTGGACCCTTTCGGTCAGGAGACACGAGGCTGCAGCACGGGCGACAGCCAGCCCCCGCGCAGCGCGTGCTGCCTGTCGCGACGGGCCCGGAGCAGGTGGGTCCAGGGCGCCAGGCAGGGGCTAGTGGGAGGTGGTGCTGCTGGTGTGGGGTTTCCTCCTGAGACTGAAAACGCTCCAAAGCTGCCTGGCGACAGTCGTGCGCGTCCGTGAACATGCTGAAACCAGCGACCGCTGCATGGACCGGGTGGGCAGTGGCACCGGGATTCCACCTGGTACCGTGAAGCTCTGTTGGCTGCACGTTTGTGAATTCGGTGTCCATTGTAAATGTGTCACATTTGTCGGTCGTGATAACTACCTCCCGGCTCACTCGACGGCTCCTGTCGCCGTGTGGCTGCGGCAGGCTGCCTTCAGAACGAGTGAGTCTCTGTCGCAAGTTTATGTCATACTGGATCGGCCGACTGTCTCCCTCCCCTCCCCACCACTCACCGCTCCCCACATCAGGGACACGGTTTAGGAGGTCTGCGAGGTCCCCAGACATCCACAGCCCAGCCCTGACTTAGTGCCACCGACAGGCACAGGCCGCACAGATCTGAACGTACCGAGGCCCTTCTTTTAATTGAAAAGGCATTAGCGGCTTCACACACAGATCCGTGGCCTCTCACTGCTGTGAGTAGTGGCTGCGCGTCAAAAAAGTGGAGTTTGAGACCCATTTGGCCATTTAACGTGATGCTTCATGTTCAGTGTCTTTCGACCCACTGAAAACTGCCAGCTGGAGTCTGGTGATGAAGGCAAGGGACTGCGTCACCATCCCGTGCCTGGCGGTGTGCCAGCGCTGGGGACGACATGGAAGCTGGCTCACTGGCCCCTGTCCTCGGGCCCCGGCTGATCCCGTCAGGCCGCAGTGGGCAGAGGCCCTGGCGTCCAGCTGGCTGGAGAGCAGACGGGACCGTCTGGTGCAGCCTGGACCAGTAAAGCCGCATTTTCGCCCCGTGGACAGAATTTCAGAGCGCCCGCCCCGGCGCGTAGCAGGACACGGGGCAGGGTGCCAGCTAGAGGCATTTCCACGCCGCTGACGGGGAACTGCGCCTGGCTCATCGGTTCGGACGGATGATTCGCCAGCTGACTGAGTGACGCTTGTGAAAGAATCGGGAAAACGAGGACAGCAAAGGCACCCAATGGGCTCAAACGCGCCCTCCGGTCACACTGCGATGCCGGCACGTGTGCGTGAGCATCGGGACGAGGCCGCGGCCTCTCGTGACTAAATCCAGCTGAGGCCCGGAGCCCAGTGCTCGGCCGCGTCTTTGAGACCAAAGGCGGAGTCCCCTGGAGAGGTGTTGGCATTGGGGGGGCCGGAGTGGGGTCCTGCAGACCCCGGGAATGCACCTGCGTCGCCCTTACAGGGTTCCCGACTACACTGTCTGCAGCGGAAGCTGCCAGTTACACCCCCCGTCTTCGCGTCATCGTGATTTGCGTTTTGACTGAAGACTAAGTTGACAGGTGGGAGTAAAACATACTTTAATAAAATCCAGTTTTCAGGTCATAGAGTTTGTCATTTAAAATGTGCGTTTTTAAAGGGATTATGACAAAGTGTTCCAGGCGGCCTATTTGGAAGAGAGCATTTGTGAACGGCTTTTGTCATCCCTGAGTTTTCGTGTGGCAGAGGCAGTAATTCTCAACACGGACAGACATGGGGGTGCATTTTTCAAGGCGAAGGTCATCGTAAAATCAGAAAGTCAGCTCGTTTGGTTTCCTGGTGAGGGCCTCACCGCCTGTTCTGCGACAGCATTTTCGATCCCAGCCTGCAGCATCAGGTCGTTGACATTCTTCTGTAGGTCCTCGATCCGACTCCCCATTTCTTCCAGTTCAGTGTTAAGGAGAGCCTCAAGCAGAGGACCCTCCCCCCAAAAGCCCTCAAAGACCCCGCTTCAAATGGCGGCCCCCGACCAAGTGACCTGGCACCAAGGCCCTGGCAGTGCCACTTGTGACACGAGGGAGTCGGAGGCAGAGTGGACTCACCCGTCGGCAGGTACCTGACTTGGGAACGTGAGGTCGTCTCTCATGTTTTCATCATAACCAAACTCCCACAAGTATGTAAGGGGAGTGGAAATCTCCCTCCCTGTGGGAGCCTGTCGCTCGTCGTGGTCCCGCCTGCAAACACTGCATACGGCTTTTGAGGAAGGAATTTGTGTGAGTTCTGCTCACACTGCCAGGTCTCAGGGCAGCTGTCCCCCTTGTCTGGATTTGCTCAGGCTGGAAGCAAACATTCTACCTCCATTCTGTTTGAATTCGTGTCTTAACAAAGCCTGAGCTGCTCAGGTGATAAAACACAAACAGGGCCAGCTGCCCGTGCCGGGCCCGCCCTGTCACGCCTGCGGGTTCGAGTGTGCATAGGGTCTGAACGCCGTGCAGCAGGCCGCCCGGGTCCCTGAGGGCTTGGGGGACAGTCCCGTGGGCGGGTTGTTTGTCCTTGCCACACAGGTTGCCTGTCCCGCCCGTCAGGCAGGAAGGACTTGACTTACCTGTGGGTGCCGATCGCACCCTGGATGCCATGTAAAGTTGTGACTGTGAACCCAGGAAGTCCTAGGTCCACATTAGTCACCAGAGAGGCGTCCGCGATGACACACCAGCCCGGGAGCGTCACAGTTTTGCCACGAGAAAAGGATATTCCTGAGGTTCAGCGCTGCCGCCAGAGCGTGGAAATGTTCCTGGAGCTCCTGGAGGAGGTTTTCTGCCTGAAGAAATGAACCGCAGACAGAGGACACCTTCACACTTGGGCTGGGCCCTTCGGCGTGTGGGCAGAGCCGCCCACGTACAGGGCCCCGGGTCCTGTGGGTGCCAAGGCCCCTGCACCGCACAGGGCGGCAGCGTCTTCGGCCGTGGGGCTGGGGCAGTGAGAGCCAAGGGCGCGACCCGCCGGGGAGGGGGCCGGGCCCGGCCACAGCGCTCACAGGCGCCCCAGCGGGTCCTTGGCCCGAGCGTCCGCCCCGGCACCATCAGCGTCTGGGAGACACCGAGCGCGCCCCGCACCGCCCGCCCCGGCCCTGCGTCCCCTGACACCTTCTCTGCCAGACCCGGGCCTCCCGGGTCTCGGGGTCTCCGTGGGGGCGGGTTTCTGAGCCCCTGGGAGGTGCGGTCTTCCCCCCCGCCCCCCGCGACCCGCCCCAGTGCCCGCCCGGAGGGGCCCCAGCGCCCGCGGGGGTGGGGCCCGCACTCACCGCGCCTCGCAGCGCCGCGCCCGGGGCTTCGGGCGCCCGCGCGTCCATGTGGCCCCAGGAGCGTCCGCGGCGGGGGCCCGGGGGTCGGGGCGTGTGTCCCTGCGTCTGTCCCCGCGTCCGGTCCCGGCGGCGACGGCGCGGGCGGGGCCGCGGAGGGGGCGGGGGAGCGCGCACCTGGGCCCGGCGCCCCGGAACCGGGGGTGGCGACGCGGAGGGCGGCCCCGCGCCGCGGTCCCGGGCCTCGGGCGGGTCTGAGCGGCTCCTGCGGCTTCGGCGGCTCCGGCTCCCTGTTCCCTGCATCAGAGACCGAGGCGGAGGCGGCGTCGCTGGTTCAGGACGCGCGGCCTGACACCGCCGCCGCGCCCCGTCGGTGCGGGCTCGCCGCGGTGGCTTTAGGCAGAGCCAGCGTGCGCCGCTGTCACCACCGGCCACCGTGGGACCCTCGTCTCACGACACGGTCCCCCTCGAATTCACGTCCCTCCCCCAGCCTCGCACTGGCTCCGCGTCCCACCCGTCCCCTTTCTGATGGGGGATCGGCCCTGTCACCCCCGTGCCAGGTGACAGGAAACCGCCGCCGGTGGCTCTGCTCTGTGACCCGCACTTGCACCTGGGTTTCCATGTTACTGGCTGTGGGGAAGGCCAGCCTCGCCTCCCCCGCCCCCTCGTGCTCTCCAGGGTCTGGACTGGGTCCATGGGTCACTTTGCGGGTGGGCCCCCGGGCCTGGCTTTAGACCCCGCAGGACTCCTGCTCTGCGGGGCAAGGCTGCGTCTGCCCAGGTCACCCCAGGGCCCCGGGGGCCTAGCTCAGCAGCAGCACTTAGGTTGCCCAACGTGTTGGTGACACACGGCCACGCGTGCAAAGACGCCCAGCATCGTTCGGCATCAGGAGCGCGCGAGTCAAAACCAGCTGAGGCCCCGGCCGGCCGCGATGGCTGCGGTCCAAACGCAGCGTCGCAGCAGCCGGGAGGCGGGGGCCTCGCGTCGCCGCGGGGGCGGCAGCGCCTTTTAAAGGTAGACACAAAGGTGCCTGTAACCCCGATTCCCCCCTCCGTGTCCACCCAAGAGGAATGGCACCACGTGTCCAACACCAACGCGTCCCCAAACGCTTCTGCGCGTTATTCACCGAGGGGGGTTGGGGCGAGGAAGAACCCGTGTCCGTGGCGGACGGGACTGGGTAACCGGTGTCCCCTGCGGTGCAGAGTCAGCAGCTGTGAGGAGGAGTCAAGCGCCGGCAGGAGCCATGGCGACATCACACTTGGAGAGAAGCCAGTCACAAAGGCCACGTGGTGTATGGTTCGATTCACGTAAAACGTGCACAAACGGCGATGCCACAGAGACAGCGGCCTGGTGGCCGTTGTGTTGTGCGAGAGACTGATAAAATACTTGGGCATCTTTCAGGACAGAAATATTCTCAAATTAGATTCCGGCGGCGGTTGTACAACTGTGGAACTGTTCTCTTCAGTGGGGTGGATTTTATGGCCTGTGAATCAGCTTAATAAAGCTGTTAAAATAACTTCCTTCAAGGATGGCCATTTTGCCATTTTCCATGACTTTTTAGCTTCTGCCTCTTTTCCTCCGAGGGGCTGAGGTGGGAGGGAGTGCTGTGTTGACATTGGAGTGGCCAGTGATGAGGGGCATCTGTCTGTGCTTCTTAGGGTAGAGGGTGGGGGTCGGGGCCCCTGGGAAGCAGCCTCACGCAGGGTGATCTGTGCGCCCCCCTCCCTCCCACAGGGCAGGCCCAGAAGGGCGGGAGCCAGAGGTGGCCTGCACCCCAGGAAAGCCCACATAGAGGGGTGACCGGAGGGAGGTGTCTCAGTAGAAAGCGAGGGTTTTAGGGACCAGAGCTCACTCAAGTGAACCTAGGGAAAAGCAGGGGAAATTATTTACGGGGTCACTTTGATGCAGGAAAGGGTGAGTCCCCACTCTCCCCTCCCCCGAGAGGCAGTGAGGGGCCTTGACCATGTGTGGGAAAGAATCTGAGTGCGTGCCAGAGCCAGGAGCGAAAAACAGTCTGTTAGAGAAGGAAACACGCTCGCCCCACGTGTGTGAGAGGGACCCCGGGTGCTGGAGGAGGTCGCTTTAAATGTTTTCCTTTCCGGAATCTTCCCATAGGTCTGCCTGGCCTGAGGCCCTGGTCTGGCCACGTGCTCATCAGCGAGGTCACACGACTTGGCTTAACGTTGAATTGTCATGCTCGTCACTGTTTCAGTCTCGAAGCCCCACCAGGCTCGTTAGGGTTCCACATGCAAAGGGAGGAAGTTGGGCCCTTACCTAACACCCATGCGAAAGTCTGCTCAGAATGGATCGCAGACCTGAACGGAAGACTCGAACCATAAACTCGTAGAAGAAAGCAGGGGAAACTTCACGACATGGGTTTAGCAGCAGTTTCTTGGATATGACATCAAAGGCACAGGCAACAAAACAAAAAAATGGGTAAGTTGTGTTGCATGAAAATTAAAAACTTTTGTGCATCAAAGGACACTGTTGATAGAACAGAAAGGCAACCCACAGAACGGGAGGAAATATCTGCAAATCACATATCCGACAAGAGACTGGAATCCAGAACATTTAGAGGACTCCGAAACCTCAAGAACAAAAACCAGTCCACGGCCACACCACCCTGAACAAAGCTGCTCCCATCTGATCTCGGAAGCTAAGCAGGGCGGGAGACCGCCGGCGCAGTAGGCGTGAAAAATAAAAAATGAGGGGTGGTGGGCTGACGAGGTCCCTGCAATCTGTGAGGCCGACCAAGGGTTGCCTCGCCTAAAAAAAGAACAAAAAAAGCCTGATTAAAAATTGGCAAGGGACTTTGAATAGACTCCACAGAATACACACCAGCAGCCAGCAGCACATGGAAAGATGCTCGCGCCCGCAGTCATAAGGGGGGTGCGGACCGAAACCTCGAGGAGACAGCCCTTCACGTCCCCTGGAAGAGCGGCCACCGGATGACCGGAAACCAGGGCGCTGGTGAGGCTGGGAGGGACTGACCGCTCGGACCGCTGCTGCGCTGGTGGCGGTAAAACGCCGCCTCTGTGGCGGCGCGGATGGCCTCGGAGTCGTCCTACACTTGCCACATGGCTCAGCAAACCCACTCAGGGACGTCCCCAACAGAAGTGAAAACAGGGACTCGACTAGGGCGTGACCCGAGTGTCCATCGACAGACGGTGGATAGACAAACTGTGACATGAACCCAGAGGAGGATCACTCAGTCCTAAAAAGGAAGTCAGCTCTGACACACATGGCAGTGTGGGGTGGACCTTGAGGTCATTATGCTCTGTGAAACGAGCCCGATTCGGTACCGGACGCGCGCTCTAGAGCGTTCTGACTCACGACGGACGAGAGTCAAATGGTGGGTGCCGGGGCCGCGGGAGGCGGGGGCAGTTCGTGTCTACTAGGTGCAGAGATTAGTTTGGGAAGATGAAAATGTTTTGGAGAGGACAATGGTGACAACTGCACACCATGAATGCACTCACTGTCGCTGAACCGGACACTGACATGGTTAAGACGGTAAATTTGATGTTACGTATTTTCCTCCACGATGCATATGTTTTAAGGGGCATGTCCCCAGCTCCACACCCGAGGCTGCAGATCCCAGGACCCATGATTCTCCCTCCTTCCCCTTGGGCCTTTTTAACGTGTTTTCCCTTTCTCGACCGTAATGTCTCTGGCCCAGTGGAAACCGACCCGAAACTCCCCGATGACCCTGCGAACCCAATCTTCGCTGCAGCACCAGGACCTGTCATTCTACACCTCGCACCTGGATGGTCTTTTATCTGCACCGCCCAGCCGGGGATCGAATTCTTGGTCCTGCATCCATGGGGCACAAATTCATTCACGTGGAAATGAGACTCGCTCCACGGAAACTCATGTTGTTGAGAATATGACGTTTCAGGAACTAGGTTCAGGAGGAAAACCCTCTGATGCGCCTGACCCCGGAGATCTACGAGTGTGAGTGTCAGCAAAGCTGCAGCGACGGGGTGGTGGTTCAGAGTGCGAGGGCAGATCGGGGAAGAAGATGGCCTGAGGAAGGAGGACGTGTTTGTGGAATCGAAGACACAGATGATAAGAGCAGAAGCTAAGTGTGAAACAACACTCGACACCGGAAAACTACAGTTTTGATTGTGATAGACGAGAACATCGTGGTACGCCCCGACTGAAGAGGAAGTTCCATCCCGTGAAGGCCCAACGCGATTCCGCGTCTGGTCTCATTTCTAAGGCCTTGAAGAAGACGCCGGTTTTAGGGTGCGCTGCCGTTGCCAAGGAACGGAGACATGCTGGCACTTAGACTGTCCTGTTCAATTTTTACTTTATATTCATTTAAAGAGCTCTCAGACCTATTGATGCGGGGTGATAGGCAGACAGTGCCGCAATCTCTACTTTCGCGTCTGTTTACAAGTTCTCATGGAAACATTCTGTAAGAAAGGAAGGGTTCTTTGAGGGTATAGATTTGGGCATGCGGATTCGATGTAGAATTATTTTTGCTTTTTATTCTAAAATAGTGCAATATTTTCTTAATTTTCGCTTTAACCTTTACTGCACTATTATCAACTACTTTTTAATCCACTGATTATTTGCTGTGCAAGCCTGGCTCCATAGATGGAGCGTAAGTGGCCTTTCCTGGAAGCTGACTTTCCTGAGTCATGGACTTCCTGTCTCCGGTGTGAGTTCAAAGCCGAAGCTCTCAGACCTGGCCACACGCTGGCGTCCCCGGAGGCTTCCCGGGCTGCTTAGGCTCCAGCTGCCCCTGGAAGTGCAGCCGGGGACCTTGCCTGCACCCCCACACCCACCCCCGTTAGACGGAGCAGCAGGTGGCCGTGGGCTGGCTACCAGTTTGCCCACATATGCCAGGAAAACAGGGCCAGCAGCAGTGACCCCACAGGTTCCCGGGCCAGTCGGGAGTCTCTCCAGACCACCTAGCCTCCTGAGCGCCCTGTTTTTGCTTCTCTGTACTCCCCCCGCGGTGCTCTGGGTGACTTTCCACTGAAACTCCGAATAGTGAGGACCCAGGAACACCTAAGGCATGCTCAGAGGTTGAGAGGGGGGAGAGCAGCCCTGCATTTTGGGGGACCCCCATCACATCAGGATTCTTGGGGAGTTGCTCTCGGTGAGACTGAAACTCCCAATGATCTCCCGGGAGACCTGCCAGGTGGGAAGCAGCAGCAGGACCTGTGGGGGAGGGGACTGTGAGTTGAGGCCGTGCCAGGTGTGTGCCCGAGGCTGCCTTGACGCATGCACCAGGCCTTCCCTTCTGGGTTGCTTCCCAGCTGAGCGGTTCAGAGGGAGCCCCCCAGGGAGGCCCGGGGCCCGCTGGCTCCTCGCGCGGTCCTCCCGCCCCCACCGCACCCCACCCCGGCACAGGGCGCCGTGCCCCCCAGGTCCCCAGCGTCTCCGTCCTGGGCGCCGTCCCCTCGGGCCCCTGGGGCTCAGCTGGGCCAGGTGACCACTCAGAAAGCCTCCTTTCCGTCCCAGCAGAGGGCACCCCGTTCGTTCCGCTCACAGGACCGTGCGCAGAGACGAGGCGACGAGGCGGCGATGTCTCACATACCTGTGCCGGGGCCGCGGCACGGCCAGCCCAGGACCCCCGGGGCGGCGGGCTGTGGGGTGGGCCCCGCTGCCCGGTCAGCCTCCCCGACGCTGCGCTCTCCGAACCCCGCTCCTCAGGGAATGGCCGCGCGGAAGGACCCCGGAATGGCCCCGCCCCGTCCCCCCGAGGGAGGCGACCCCCCGGGCTGCCCCGTCCCCGCGAGGCGGGTCCCGGGCCCGCGCCGCGTCCGCACGGCCGAGGGCGTCCGCCGGGGCCCCGCAGCGGCCGGCGGGCTCTAGGACCCCGCGGCGCGCGTCCGGCCCGGCGTGGGCGGGGCCGCGCTCTGTGACGTCACGCCGAGGCGGGGCCCGGGCTCGGACGGACGGACGGACGGACGCGGGGCGGACGGGCGGAGCCGGCGCGGCGGTGAGGGCCGGGCCGGGGGGCGGGGGGCGGGGGGCGGGGGGGCGCGGGGCGCGGGGCGGGCGCCGACGGCCCGAGCCCCGGGTGCGAGCCCCGTCCCCGCCGTGCGCCCCGCGCCCCTGCCCCGCCGACGCCGAGGCGCGCCCTTCCCCGAGCCCCGCGTGCGCCCCGGGCGCGCCTCGGCCTCCGGGGTCCCCGGCCCGGCCTCAGCTCCTCTCTCCTGTCCCGCCAGGTCCCGGCGGCCATGCGGGGGTGACGGTCCACGCTCGGCCGGGCCACCCCGGCCCGCGGCGGCCGGCAGGTGCTCGCCATGGACGCGCAAGGCTTCGACTGGCTCGTGGTCCCGCTGCAGCAGCTGGTGTCCTGGGGCGCCGCCGGGGCCATGGTGTTCGGGGGGGTGGTGCCCTACATCCCGCAGTACCGGGACATCCGCAGGACGCAGAACGCCGACGGCTTCTCCACCTACGTGTGTCTGGTGCTCCTGGTGGCCAACATTTTACGGATCCTGTTCTGGTGAGTCGGGGGCGCCCCTGCTGGGGGCTGCGCCCAGAGAGAGCCTTTCTCGTCTGGGGGTTCCTGGGTGCGGCCAGAGGTCGGTGCTTCCTGAGACGGAGCTGGTGACACCAGTGAGATGCTTCCCCAGGGAGGGCGGTGGGAGTGGGGAGCAGCGCAGCCCCAGCCCGGGTGGCTCACGCTCAGCCGCTCCCTCCCCAGGCCTCTGTCCTGGCACTGAGTCCCTGACCTCTGGGAAGTGGGGGTGGGGAGGGACTAGCCCAGTGAAGGAGTGTCAGGAACAGAAAGGGGTGAGCGGTTGGAAGAACATTCCAGGGGCCCGGGAAGCCCCTCAGGAGGGGACATCTGAGCCTGATGGAAGCAGTGCTCCAGGTGGCCGAGGGCCTGCGGTCCCCTTCAGCCTTTTCTGGCCTGTGTGTGGTTTTGTTTATTTTTGAGTAGGAAGTCGACTTTCTGGACAATACAGACTAGGCTACTCTTGCTCCTCCCAGCCCAACTTCCTCTTATCGTTTTCACTTGGTTAGGAGCTTTAATTTTAACAGTTGCTGAGGCCAGCCGTAATTGGGACGGTGAATTTCAAAGGAAAGGAGAAGAGGTCTCAGCCTCATTCGAAGGCCCCAGAAGTCTGGAACTTTCCTTCCTCTAGGTGGTCCCTGGCCCTGGGGACAAGGGCTCAGGCTCCTTCCTCTGGCTTTTGGTCACTGTCTGAGTAATCATGCATTTTTGCTAATTGATAGTAAGTTGTCCTTATTTAACTTTTATTAAATAAAACCCCATTCTAAATGTGCAGTTTGAAGAGTTTGGGTGACTGTCCCCACCCCTGTAATCGCCATCTCAATCCAGATGGCAGTTTGTTAAACCTGGAAGCTCTCTCTGCTCCTGCCGCTCCCCACCCCCTTCACTTTCACTGTGGGTCAGTTTTGCCCCCGTCTGGGGTTTTTGAAAGGTGAGCTGGCGAGTGTGTCACATCACAGTTGTGTCTCCAGGCGAGCCCACTTCATTCGGGCTTATTTGTGCTTAGCACAGGTTGAAAATCTGCACTTTAAAGATCCTTCCTTTTCCTTTGGCCGAGGGCGGGGTTGACCTCTGAGACCCAGGGCGCTGCTTCCCTTTTCTGCCATGGCCTTGAGTCTGAGACTGAACAGAAGCAGGTGGACACATCGGTGTGACACTGCCCTTGACCCTGAGTGCTCTGGTGCATGCTGGGAGCCGGCCGCAGGCCCAGGCCCGCGTGCCATGCCAGGTGTGAGCAGCATGCCCCCCCCCCCCGGCGTGGAGTGAGTTTTCTCCCACAGCGGAGGGAAGTGCCAGGTCGGATTACCCAACAGGGAAAACAGTTCCACTTGGAGGCCTTTCCAGCTCCCTGTGCTTATTCAGGATTGCAGAAAGACAGTTGAGTCATCTGCGTACCTGGTTTGGGGAGGCAGAGGTTAACCCGGTCCTTGAAAGCTGTCCTGTCGCTGCCTCTGTGTTTACTTGGCACTCAGTGCGTGGACTGGGTGTTCTCTCTGCACCGCAGGGCCCGCGTCTTTGAGGACTCCTGCGCTCTCTCCCGATGCCACATAGGGTGGCCTTTAGGGGGACCTGAGGCTTTGTCCATTTCTGCCCCTCCCCTTGGCCCTTTCCCAGAGAGTCCGTGTCCTGAGCTGTCCTGGGTCACTCCAGGGACTCTGTGGCTACCACACGAGCACACAGGGCTGCCTCCAGCCAGCTTTCCAGGAGCCCGCAGACGTGTGGGGCGAACGGGGCTGGCAGGGGCCGCTGGTCTCTCTTCCAGGCTTTCTCCGGCCTGGGACACACTTTCTCTGTATTTCGTTCCCGGGGAAGGCAGACCTCCCTGTTCACTCATGCCGATGTGCACCTCTGCCCACCTGGTCCCAAGATGCCCCTGCTCCAGGGGGAAGCCGATACTCCTTTTATTTCTTTCTTACCCCTGAGGCCGCCTCCGAGCTGTCCGAGCTGATTTCAGAGGCTTTTGAGAGTTTCCATGTGCCAGACATTGGCAGATGCTGTGGAGTCCCCCCTGTGGAAGCACAGTGGGGAATGCGCGCGCGCACACACACACTCACTCACACACACTCACAAACACGGGGGGGGGGGGGCTGGCTCTGCGTCAGGACAGCGACGGAGTGAGAAGCACGAAGTGTGCGTTTCCCAGAGCTGGGACCGCGGTCCTCAGCCCAGGCCGCCTGGTCAGCCAGCCCCCCTGGGACATCCGTGGTGCCAGGCACGTGAGCGGCTGTGCAGCCCTACAGCAGGGGCCGACTGGCTGTGCAGACCCAGGGTTCTGAAACTTGGGAAGCTCCTGGGCCCTCGTGTCCTTCCGTCCTCAGCAGCCTTCAGCAGATCACACCCCAGAAAATGCTGAGGAACGGGGTTTGGTCTCTGCTGTCAGAAGCCAGGAGAAGGGCTGAGTGATCCCTCCTGACTGGTATTTGCAGCTTGTGATTTTGTAGAGACAGAGGGGAGGGAAGGGCCGGGGTGTGGGCCGCCGCGGACGCTGTCAAGCCCCGGGGCTGCCGGGTGAGAGCGCCGTCGCGGGGATGATGCAGCCGCGCTGCAGTGAGGGCTGGGCGCCCTGTATCCGGGGGGAGTGGCGCTGACTGAGAGGCCACGCTGTGTCTGTCAGAGGTGGTGACTGGCCGAGATGGAACATCGTATCAGACACAGAGGTGGTGACACTGTCGCAGACTGCCGACATTGTGCCACAATGGGCCGGAGCTGTCGGAGGCCCAGAGGAGTAGGCACACGCCTTTTCTTGTATTTGAGCGTTTTTCTGTGACTTTGAAGAGTCAGAGAAGGTGGCCGCTGTGGTGGCTGTCGGCTCGGACTTGCTGGAACGTTGCCCGTCCCCTGCAGTGCGCTTCTCCCTGCGGGCGAGACAGATGTGCCGCCACCGAGGGAGAAGCCGCTTCAGGCAGCTTCTCTGAGCAGCAGCCCCCGCACCTGTCTGCGGCCTGTCCCGTTGTCGGTCACAGGGGGGCCGTGCCAACCCCCGTTCTCCGGCAGGGCGCGGGGAAGCACTCCTGGGACACCCCGCCAGCCCCAGACCGTTAGCCCTGAAGGAAGGGAAAGTTTCACCCATTTGATAAGTAAAAACGGTATCTTCGTATTTTAATTCGTTTCTTAAAGTGACTAACGATGCTGAACTCTGTTTCATATTCCTTTTATCCGCTGTATGTCGTTTGTGGAAAGTTGTGCTGTTTGCAAGTCCGCGTCCCGCTTAGCCTGCCTCTATCCTGGTACCAGTTAAGTGTGTATCTCGCTCCCGGTCACTTCAGGTGAATGACCTCATTTTTACTGTAAACACTGAGTTCATCTGGATTTGATTTTCGGTGAGTGGTATAAGGAAGCGCAAACCTTGATATTTTTACCCCCGTTTTTCTAGTCATTGTTTGTTGAATATTTAAAAAACAACCACGATTTTTCCCGTAATGGCCCAAATAGCCCGTCTTCAGCCTCGTAACTGGGAATGAGCCTGGGGTGGGGTGCCTAGTGTGAGCCCCCAGCCTGGCAGAACCTTCGCTGTCGCCTCGTTTGACCTTCACTGTGTGGGTTGACCTCCATGATCAACCAGGTCGCCATGGAGACCGGTCCTTAGGAATCACTGGAACCGTCCTCTCGGCCTTAGGGGTCGGAGCTGTGCTTTGGAGAAGGGACGGGGCTTGAGGCGGCGGGGCCTGGGCCCCGGCCCCTGCCCCACGCGGGGTGGAGGCCTCGGTGGGCAGCCAGCGCCCTGACCCGGTGTCGCCGCCTGCAGGTTCGGCCGGCGCTTCGAGGCCCCGCTGCTGTGGCAGAGCATCGTCATGACGGGCACCATGCTGCTGATGCTGAAGCTGTGCACCGAGGTCCGCGTGGCCAGCGAGCTGAGCGCCAGGCGCCGTTTCTTTGCAGGTGGGTGAATGCGACGCTGGACGGGGCGCTCGGGCCCACGCGGTCCGGGCCGCGTCCCCGGAGGGCGCCGCGGGGACCGGCGTCTTCTAACGGAACCGGCCTGCGCTGGGACTTGGGCGAGTTCTCGACTGGACTCGGAACGCGGTCCTCCCCCGGGGTCTCGCGCGCGCGGTCCGGGTCCGAGGGGCCGGTCCTTCGGGCCCCGTCAGGCTCGACCGGTCAGAGGAGCGCGTTGCGGGGGGAGCGAGTTCCCTCGGCACGTGGCCGGCGCCCAGGCCGGGCGCACTCGGCCTTCTCGGCCCGCGGGTGCCCGGAGGACGCTGCCTCCTGTCGTCGCTTTCTCCTCCAGAGAAGCCGCTGGCAGCGGCCGCGTCGCCGTCAGGCTGGCGGGCCCCGGGCCCCGGGCCGCGGGAGGGTGGCGCCGGCCCTAAGCGTCCTCACTGCGATTAGGTGTGCGAGCTGCAGCCTCCCGGGACTGCTCGGAGCGGGGCTGGACCCGGGGTCTGGCCCGTATTCGTTCCTGACGGTCCCCCCCCGCCCCCGCGGGCGGCTCCTTTGCCCCGCGGCCTGTGTTTTGAGTGACAAGGATGTTGCTAACTTCGGTCTTGGTGGAAAGTGGGTCAGCCTCCGGCTCTGAGGTGCGGCCTGGACCCATCTGTGTCCCTGACGCGGTGAAGGCGACCACCCTGTTCCTGGCGTGGTTGGTCCTTTCTCCCCGCCGATGCTGTCCTCTCCTCTGCGGGTCTGACCCGGGTCCCCTACCCTGCTCAGGGAGTCACACCAAGCCTGTGCTGACCGTTGCTGGTCTCCCCGGCAGCTCTGGGACGCTGGGCTCTCCCTGACTCTTGGGTGAGTGCCTTCTGCACCCGAGGCTTCTGCCCCTTGTCGCTGTGGTCTGGGCCGACATGGGGGGGGCTGTGGGGCTTCCCAGCAATGCCCCCCCTCGTCCAGGAAGCAGGAGAGGCGGGGGGGCACCCTAGGGCGGGGTTGCTTGTGTCCCTGTGCCTCAGGCGCTGAGACCAGGCTCTGCAGGTGTGTGAGCCTCAGGCACACAGCCTCTGCGGCTAGACATGAATGTGACCCGCTTGACGTAGTTTGTGTTCCCTTCCCTCGCATCCTGCTTGCAGGTGTCAGGCTGGCACAGGTGAGGTGAAGGCAGCGTGCTTCACTGGCTCTCTCAGGAGCGTCCTTGCTGGGGTGAGGGGAGGCGACAGCCTGCACTGTCTCTCGCGTCCCAGTGTTTTCGGCGAATGTTCCTATGGGGGTATTTCTCTCCTGTCCATGAGGCTCGGGTTAAAATAGTGAGTCTCAGCCCCAGAGAAAGAGCCGAAGTCTGAACTTTGACAAGTGACCTTCTGTGTGGCGAGCAGGTGAATGGTCCCCACGTGTCCACACCTGAGACCCTCTGATGTCACATCATGTGGCAGCAGAACTTTGCAGTTGAGGTTGAGGTTGAGGTTGGGGCCTTGAGTGGGTTGTCCTGGATTGTCGAGTGGCCCCATGTCGGCACAGGGCCCCTAGCTAGTCAGACACTGATCGACAGGACTCTGCTGCTGGCTTTGGAGGTGGAGGAGGATGTGCCGTCACGGCGGGTGGCCTTCACCTTACAGCCAGTGAGGACTTGGGACCCTTAGCTCTCCAGCCGCGAGGAACCCGATGCCGCTGCAGGGGCTGGCATGGCCGTCGGGCCACCTTGTGGGCTCTCTGCTGGAACACCCACGTGGGCCCCCTCGTGTGGCCTGAGCCCCCACAGCGTGGCCCCGGTTTCCAGGGCGCGTCGGAGGACCCGGTGGTGACACTCTCAGCTCTGCTCCGGGGCCGCAGGCGCCACCTCCTGGTGGGAGCGGCGAGGTCGGGGAGAGCGTGGGCGGGGCCTGGAGGGAGTGCACATCGGTCTGCCCCGGGACGGTGGCACTGCCGGGCACGTCCCCAGCGTCCCTGTCCTTGTCCGTCTTGCTCAGAGGCATTTGTCTAAAACACGGGTCTGGCCGTGCCGCTCTCCAGCCAGGGCACCTGAGGTGGCAGGGGGTCCACAGGGGCCGTGCCCAGCCCGCCCCCTCTGCAGCACGTCAGCGCCCTGCTGTGACGGGGACGGCCATCTGCACCATCCGCACCGCAGCCTAGCTGAGCCGGCTCCCGCACTCCCTCCCCACGCCCCCCCTCCTGGGACCCTGATCTTTAGAGGAGGTGCCAGTGAATGGTGAGATTGGGCTGAATCCAAGAAACAGAAGCCAAAGGCTGAGAAAACCTCTGGACTCCGGTCCTGACCCAGATGACCCGGGGGTGGAGCCGGGAGGGGCGGCCGAGCGGGGCGGTGCGGTCCTGGCCGGTCCTGTCCGGTCCGGGAGGGGCTGTTTGCTGCCAGCCGCGCCCGTTAGGCAGAGTCTCCGCTGCCCGGGTAGATGACACTCGCCTTTGGTGCCACCTCTGCTTTCCGACCCTGGGCACCTGGCTTCCCTCCGAGGGCCTCAGGCAGGGGGTGGGCTGCTGGCCGAGGGGCAGGCACTCAGAATGGAGTCTTCACCCGTGTCAGGTGCTCCTGGGCTGGGTCACCTCGGCGTGCAGTGGCCGCGTCTCCGGGCTTCCCAGTCCTGTGCTCCGCGGCGTCTGGACCCTGGGCCTGTACCCGGAGCTTGCAGGGGCAGGTCCGCCGCGCCTCCCCCCACCAGCACCGCAGGCTGCAGTGGGCTTCGTGCCACCTCCGACCTCAGGAGTTAAACGAAAATGTGGTGACTTCTCATTTGGGGGCCAGAATTTCCTCCCCTTATTCTAGGCACTTACTTCGGAAGAGGGTAGGTCTGGAGACAAATCGTTAGATGTCCCAGTGCCCACGAACCAAAGTCGTGTGCTCTTTCTGTCCCGACGGCTTTGCTCTGTTTGGTTTTTGGCAAAGAAGTGCAGGAAGGGCTGGAGACGCGCCCCCGTCCGCGTTTAAACGACTGTTTTGTCTTTTCTCTTCTCTGTCTCCCCCTTTCTAAATGTAGCTGCAGATAATAAGGATGAAGAAATCAAAGTCCCCCCCAGGCGGCCGTATCTGGGTACGTACTGTGCTGCACGAGGCCGCCCACCGGACGCTGGTTTCATTTCATTGCAGCTTTGTCCCTCTGTGTCGTCACTGTCGTCTGCGCTTGCATCTTGACCGTGCATGTGACTCATTTTCCCCGTGTGGCCACGACTCCAGCAGTCGAACCAGCCGCAGCCTGCTCTCCGCAAGCATGAAGTAGTGTCTAGAGGCGGCCCCCGCGTCCCGCCTGTGTCCAGGGCGGGGGAGGAAGGAGAAGTGGTCAGAGAACGGGCCCTGGAATTCTCCCGTCAGATTTGTCCTAAAGCACTGGTTCTGTGTGGGGCTGTGGTAAATGGACTCGTTTGCTCGATTTCAGTTCGGATTGTTCGTGGCTCCTCTGTAGAAATAAAATGGATTTTTGGTTTTGGTCTTGTGTCCTGCACCTTTGCCGAGCTCATTTATCCTGGTAGCTTCTCAGTGGACGCGCGAGGATGTTTACGCCTCAGGCGATGTCACCTGCAGACAGAGAGCTCCACTTCTTCGTTCCCAGGCTGGAAGGTTCCTTTTTCTTGCCTAACCCCCTGCCTGCAAGCGACGAGAGAATCTGCACGCTGGTGCAGGAGACCTTTGGTCTTTCTCCGCTGCGTTGGTGGATGTTCAAGACGCCCGCCACCGAGGCTGCGCATGCTTTTATCGCGAAAAGGTGTTCAAGTTTGTCACGTGCTCGTCTGTGTCTGCTGAGGTGACCCTGTGGTTTTCCCTCCTCTGCTACGATGCTGTGTCACAGGGATTGCCTTTGGTACGCTGTGCCAACTTTGCGTTCTTGGAGTCAATCCCATCGGATCTCGACGTGTCATCCTTTTCATGAGTTCTTAGATTCTCTTTACAAATGTCACGTGAAGGGTTTTTGTGTCCACGTTCATGAGAGACACTGATCTTTTCTGTTTTTTCTTGTGACGATGGTGGTTTTAGCGTCAGGATCGACTGGCCATATAAAATAAGTTGGGAATTGGCATTATTCCCTTCTCTGCTATTTTTTTTTGAAGAGTTTGGGAAAGATTGATATCAACTCTTTATTAAAAACGTCGAAATAAGTTGAATAAACTAAACAAATTGAAACATGTTTGACATGTGACATCGTGTAAATTTGAGGTTCGTGTGTTAATCTGCTACATTTACGTGTTGTAACGTTGCCATTGTGGTGACTAGCACCTCTGTCACGTCGCAGTCATTTCTTTTTCAGTGGCTGGAATAATTTCCGTCTCGGCAAGTCTGACAATCATGAGACAGCATGGCTTACACTTCCCGCACTGTCGTCCTCCTCGCTGCGCTCCGTCAGCTCCCCGAGGTCTGGCGGACCTGGCCAGCGAAGCCACCGGGGCCTGCGCTGTGTCTGCGGGCAGCTGTACCGTTCCGGACCAGTCCCTCGGTCTTTTCCTCAGGGAGTTTCCGTAGTTTCTGGTTGGGAATTTGTGCTGGAATCGAGCTGCCTCATTCGCTGGATTCCACTCGCTCTCTGGGCCCCTCATAGCCCCCTTTGTTTCCTGGGGTGTGGGGAAGGCCTAGTTCCTGACTTGGAAAGTTGCGTCTCCCTTTATCTTTGGTGATTCTGGCTGAAGTTTGTCAATTTTATTGACTTTTTCCCCCAAAGCAACTTCTGGTGTCGCTTCTGTCCATTGGCTTTCTCTTCTGACTTGGTGCTTGCCGACCCCAGATGCTCTGCCACCTGCTTCCTACAGACAGACGCGTGGCCCTCTGCATGCCGCACGCAGCATCCACTCCAGTGTCACCGGCACATCCCGCCGTGACCGCAGCAGTGTCATCACTGTCCCCTCAGCGGGACGGCTCCCGTCAGTATCGTCTTGCACCTCCTTGTCCTCAGGAGCCATTCCCTGACCCGCGCTCCCCAAAGCCAGACCAGCTGTGATGGGGGGCGTCCCTGGGCCGCCCTCCCGTTCCCCACTCCCAGTGCCCCCGGGGCCATTTCCCACTGGAGATTGGTCCCTGTCCCCAGGGCCCCCATGAAAGGAGAGCAGCCCCGTCCTCTCAGACAATCAGCACAGTCCCCTGCTTCGTCCCGTGGGGACTCAGCTTCCCGCCTCGTTCAGTGAGGAGCCCGTTCTGACCCCGCGTCTGCTCGGCCTGCAGGCTGGTCCCCACGTCCTGCCACCTCGGGATGGGCCAGGCACCGGTGCAGCTGCTGCCCGGCCCAGGACGCAGCCCTTCCCCCTGGGAGGAGGTGCGATTGCAGATTGTGACAGAGGATGGTGACCAGGACAGAGCCGGGGGCTGCCAGGTGGGAGGGTCCGGCTGGGTCTCCAGTCACTGGGGATGACCATGCAGGTCCTTCTGGGCTGGGTGGGACCGAGAGTTGGTGAGTGTCTCCTCCCAGGGGGTGTAACTGTCGCTGATGGAGGTGTGGCCCGTGAGAGTCGCCGTGGCTGGGAAAGAGGCTGGCGTGGCCCCAGCCCCGTGGGCTTAGTTTTAAACACGGGTGACAACGACCGCTCCGTGCGCGGCAGGCGCTGTTTGCGTTTACCTGCAGTGCCAGTCCTTGTGCCGGCCTGGCCGCGGGCTGGGCTTTCCCCTGCTTCACGGGGGAGGAGGCTGAGGCACAACGACGTGGGGCTGCCAGGCGGGCGGCTGTGCAGCGAGCGGCAGGCCGGGGCCCCAGGGCCTTCGTTAGTGCCAGGCCTGTGCCCCCCCGTCAGCCTCGGGGGCCCTGCACCCCCCGCTGGGGTGGCCTGTCACTGTGGGTGCAGATGGTGACCCTTGCTCTGCCCGATGTCAGCAGCCCCCGTCCCCACGCGTCCTTGGTGTCCTCGGCTGGGGCACAGCTGACTGTAGAGCGCTGACTCCCGTTGCTGTCCCCTTGCGTGCCACACACACCGTGGCACAGCGTGGAGCCTGTGACCACACCCGGGAGGGGACGGAGCGGGGTCCCAGGCCCCGGGGCGGGTGCAGCTTCGCCTCAGTCTTGGGAACGAGAGGACTCGGCCTGGGCTGGCAGAGACGGCCACGTGGGGGCGCCGGCGGGGTGGGAGCCCAGCCCTGGGGTGCAGGGGGGTGTGGCCCGGGCCGTGGCCGTGGCCGGCGGGGTCTCGCTCAGCCGTGGGAGGTGGGGGCGGCGCGGTCTCCCCGGCTTCCGGGCGCTTTGGCGTCACCCTGCGTCGTCGTCGGTGAAGCGTCCCGATCTGCCGACTTAAAAGTTGTTCTGGCCGAGTTTTGGAGTTGTTCATACTCTAGGTGCAGGTCCTCTCTCAGGTCGATGTGACCCCGTCCCTGTCCGTGGCTCACGTCTTTTCTCAGTCTCACCTCTAATCAGCAGCAGGTTCCAACTTCCAGAAGTCCAGTCCCTCCGCCCGTTCTCTCAGGGCTTGTCTCCCCGTGTCACGTCTAGGGCCGCTTTGTCGCAAAGGGTTTTCCTGTTCTGGTAGTTTTAGTCGTTACGCTTAGATCTGAGGTCCGCTTTGAGTTACTTTTGTTTGTGATGCTTTGTTTACGTCGTTTCTGCACGAGGAGACCCAAAGGCCACCTTTTCTGCACTAAACTGCCGCGCGTGCCGTGGGGAGCCGGCAGTGCGGGGCGCGTCTGGGTGGCTCATTCGGTGGCCGCCAAATTGTTCCGTGGCATGAAATTAACTTTCGTGCGTGTTTCTGTACACGGAGGTCGCTCTGGCTCCCATTCCTCCACGAAGACCCTCTTCTAGATGCTTTGGGCAGTCGGGCCACCACATGAAGGGAGGCTTTTGGAGCACAGTGGCCTCGCGGTGGCAGCAGACGCCCCAGGTGCCCGCCGCCTCCCACTGCGAGCCCGCGGTGTCCTGTGGGCTGGGGGCGCACACTGTGGATGGCCACGGACTCTCAGCCCCCCGGAAACGCCTCATGGGCCGCAGGGACTCTCGTGTCCCTCCTGCGCCTGGAGCCAGCACGGCGTCCGCGGGCGGGGCCTGCATGGTAGCCAGTGGCGTGTGACCCGCGGGGCTGTTTCTGACCCACGCTGTGTGGTTTCTGGCAGCTCGGTGGACGGGCTGCTCGGCTGACACGCTCTGCCGAGTGCTGGGACGCGGGCCAGCAGGCCAGGCGCCTGAAGGACGCGGGGGCGCGGCCGCCCGTGCCCTGGCGCACCCCCTTCTGGAGCCCTTCTGCCCGAGCAGGACTTGAGGGCCCGCAGCCCCTGGAGCCCTCAGGACCTCTGCCGGCTGCTGGCCTTGCTCCCAGGTGAGCACGCACGACTCTTCCCGCCACGGACAATGGCCGCTGGAGTGGTGGCCCGGGCCGGCGGGGAGCGGGCCTTTCTGATAACGAGCCGGTGGCCGTGGCTTCATTGGGGCCAGCAGAGAGGACCTGACGGGTCCTGCCCAGCAGCTGCCCCCGGCGCTCAGCCCCGCGCTGCCCTGGCCCCTGCGCCCACGCGTGCCCCATCCTGCTCCCTTCTGGCTCTGTGTCGCCCGCCCTGGACTTAGATGCGGCCCCGCGGCGCTCTTTGGCTTGTTTCACTCGGCGTGACGTCCTCGGGGTCCATCCGTGCGGCAGCGTTTCGGAACCCCCTTCCTGTGTAAGGCTGGACACCACTCCGTTCCGGGGTGGGCCACATTCCGCTCATCCGTTCATCCATCGCGGACACTGGGTTTGCTCCCAGGACTCGGCTCCTGTGCACAGTGCTGCTGCTGTGACAGGTGGGCAGATGGGTCTGGCGCTCTGCTTTCAGTCCTTGGAGGTGAACACGCAGAAGGGGGTTGCTGGCCGGGTGGTAGTCCTATTCTTGGCTTGCTCAGGGACCCGCACACTGTTTTCCACAGTGACTGCAGCATGTCGCATCCCCAGCAGCAGCGCGCGGGGACCCGGTTTCTCCGCGCCCCCGCTGACTTGCGTCGTCTGTTTTCTTCAGCGTGACCACCCTAGCGGGTGTGAAGTCGAATCCGGTTGTGGTTTTGATTTGCATTTCCCTAATGACTAATGACATTGAGCATGTTTTCACGTGTCTTTGGAGAGATGTCTATTCAACTCCTTTGCCCCCTTTAAAAATTGGATTTCATTTTTCAATTACATTCTTTACACATTCTCGATACAAGTCCCTTCCTAGATAAGTGATTTGCAGATACTGTCCCCTTTGTGGGTGCCTTTTCACTTGCTGACCGTGTACTTTGGAGCAGTTGTTTTCAGCTTTCCTGAGATACTGATTCTAGAAGTCTAAGGAGTGTAGCGCTGCGACTTGATACACGGAAATGTTACAAAGCGATCATGACGACGGGTTAGCTAACACCCCCATCCCTTCCTACGGTTACTTTTCGTGGTTTTAGCATTTAAGATCTGCTCTCCTGAGAACTTTCGAGTGTGTCTCACGGTGTTTTCAGTCGCAGTCGCCACCCTGTGCATTACACCCCAGCCTGTTCATCCCAGCGGGAAGCTTGCACCCCGGACCAGCATCTCCGCATTCCCGCCCCGGGACAGGCGCGCCCCGTTCTCCACTGTGTCTGTGGGTTCAGCTTCTCGGGTTGCACTCGTTCAGTGAAAACACGGTCTCTGTCTCTCTGGACTGACTCCACTCCAGGTCCACCTGTGGCAAAGGCCGTCGTCCTCGCGCACGCCCCGGCCCGCACGGGTTCACGCCCCTCTCCCTCTCGCCCTAGACTTTGACCCGCACCACTTCTGGCACTGGAGCAGCTTCGCCGACTACGTGCAGTGCGTGCTGGCCTTCACGGGCGCGGCGGGCTACATCACCTACCTGTCCATCGACTCGGCCGTGTTCGTGGAGACGCTGGGCTTCCTGGCCGTGCTGATCGAGGCGATGATGGGCGTGCCGCAGCTGTGCCGCAACCACCGCCACCGCTCCACGGAGGGCATGAGGTAGGCCGGCGAGCCCCCGCGGCCCGGAAAGTCAGACGGGTCCCCGTCTGGCCGCTTCGTCTCCAACGACATTTGTGGAACTGCCGGGTAGAGAGCAGCGCAGGGGTGACCGCATCGAGCAGGCCTTTGACCTCTTGGTGCCTGAGCGCCGTGCCAGTGTGAAACGGGCCAGGAGGGTGGGACCCTCGTGAGGCATGGGCCTGAGGGCTGGTCCTCCAGAGCTGTGGAGCCAGGAGCGACAGAGCCGGAGGGGGGCTGACTGTAGAGGGGAGGCAGGGCGGCGGGCTGAGCAGGCTCCGCCCACAGAGTGCAGTGTGCGAGGGTGCAGCGTGGGCAGCGACTGTGGGCAGTTTGTGCAGCTTGTGCAGAGTGAGGGTGTGCAATGTGCAGTGTGTAGAGTTGCAGGGTGTGCGGCGTCCACTTTGAGAGTCTTACGTGTGTTTCCGTATAACGTCGAAGACCGTTACTGGTGCTTGGGGGGAGGAAGATCGCACCTCCTCGGCCGCTGCATCTGTGTCTGCCCCGGTGCTAAGTGTTTTTGTGCCCGATTCTCTTCCTTTTGGTGCAGAAAACCTGCAGCGGTGCCTTCAGCTGGCCGTCTCATTTCCTCTCATTAATTTTTGGCCACTACCCCCACCACCCCCGGAAGCGTCCCTGTCCAGGCACGCTGACTTTCAGTTTGGGGTCTCGTTTGAACGAAGGCCTTGACCGGGAGACTGTCTCCCGTTCATTTCTCCCCCTCGTCCGATGAAGTGTCTAGAAAACTGCAGCGGTTCAGTAAATCGTGAATGCATAAACGAAGTAGTGAAATAGGCGACCCTCGCCGCCACCCTTGGGAAACAGGAGAAACCTGGGGGAGCGTTTAGAAATGTGGGAAATCGACCCCCGCGGACGAGCCCCCCCCAGGGACTCGGCAGCAGTCAGGTGGGGTGGGCGTGGCACCCGGCCCCGGTCCCGCCCCGTCCTCGTGGTCCTGGCATCGCGTTGGGGCCGGACTTAGGCGCCCGAGGCCGGGTTTGGGGTGTGTGGCTCCGGCCCAGGCGCCGTGTGGTTTGGTGGGCTGCTCGAGCAGCGGCAAGGGCTGTGCGGTCCTCGGTCCCCCGCCGCGTGGCGCCTGCGTCGGGAGGGGGCGGAGGCGGCGGGGGTGCGGGCAGTCGGGATTCAGGGCCAAGGACGGGGGACCAGGCCCCCCTGCGCCGCTCGCGCTGTGCCCGCGGCCTGCCTGGCGCGGCCCTTCCAACCCGCGGGGCCTGCGGCCTGGTTCTGCAGCAGCTTCCGGTTTGTGCCGCCTGCGCCCGCACACGCGCACACCTGCGCACACCTGCTCACGCGCACATGGCACCTGCACACCCGCACACCTGCACATGCACACACCTGCACACGCGCACACCTGCACACGCGCACACCTGCACACGCGCACACCCGCACACGTGCACACCTGCACACCCACACACCTGCACACGCGCACACGGCACCTGCACACCGCACCTGCACACGCGCACACCTGCACACCCACAGACGTGAACACGTGCACCCGCACACGCGCGCACCCACACACGCGCACACACGCGTGCGTACACGGTACCTGCACACGCACACACCTGCACACCGCACCTGTACACCACACCTGTACACCCGCGCGCCCGCACACGGGTCGCTCGTGTCTGACCCTGTGAGGGACCCTGAGACGGGCCCAGCGGAGGCCCGCGCCTGCAGCTTCTTGTCACCCGCTCCCTCCTCCGGCCCCGGGAGGTTCTGCCTCTCCGTTCCCGCACCCTAGGGACCGATGGTGCCGCGTCTTCCCAGTGGTCGCTGGGCTTCGTGCATCTTCTCCGGGGAAGGTCCCTCCTGACCGTCCGCCTCGTTTAAAACGCGGTCCTCTGCGTGTGGAGCCGCACAGCTGTTAGCGGTGGGACACCGGACCCCGTCAGCCGCGTGCTCCTCCGGTCGAGGGCCGACGTCTTCCATCGCCGCACCGGGGTTTTAGTTTTGATGACGCCGTGTGTCTTTTCCTTCTTGAACCACCTGTGCTTCGGGTGCCAGACCCAAGAAGCCACCGTCTAATTCCGGGTGACAGACCTGCTCTCCTGCGGGGCGTTTCGGGTGGATTTTGAATTGCAGGAGGAATGTCGTCGGGAAGGAAGGAGGGGGAGGCCTGGGCTGGCCAGGCAGTGGGGGCAGGGCAGGAGCCTGCGGGGTGGCGACGTGCCTGAGCCTCCTGTGGGGCACGGGGCCTGGGCTCCGGCTGTCATCTCCTGGGTACTGGGCGGGGAGGCCTTCGAGGCTGCTGCCCAGGCCCCGGATGAGGCGAGGGGTATTTCAGGGAGAGTGACCTGGCCGCCCAGTTGCAGGGGCGAATTTCTGGAGCCGAGAATGAGGTAACGGGAGCTGGGTTTAAATTGGGGCTTGGGGTGGGGGGAGAGGGGGCAGCTGGAGTTGAAGACAGCGTGAGGGGGCCTAGAAAAGGGAGTCCAGCTCCCAGGCCACTAGCCTGGGGTTGTCAGTGACCCCTCCCACCCAACTGGCCCCCCTGCAAGGCCCTCTGCACTCCAGGGTTAAGCTCCCCGGCTTCTCGCATGCTGGGACCCTGAGCAACTTGAATTTCCTCCCTTGAGGAGAGGGGGGCTCAGCTGGGATGCCCACCACCAGGACGGGGCCAGAGCCAGCCATTCACAGTGGCCGAGTTCCAGACGTGGTGTCCACGAGGACAGCTCTGGCACATTGAACAGCGATAGCAGAACCTCCAAGGCGTGCCCACTCATCCATCCATCCCTCCCTCCATCCACCCACCATCCCTCACCCACCCATCCCTCTACCCACCGTCCCTCCCTCCATCCGTTCATTGTCAGTGAGGGTGAGGGTCGCGTTCACAGCCCATGTCGAGGAGGAACGGGAAACCACAGCCCGTTGAGAGCCCCAGGCAGCGTGTGGAGCGAATGGCTGCACTCCAGCAGACACGTGCCGGGCACTGCGGGGTCTCCGGTGTCAGAGGGTGCTGACAAGGCCGCCTGCCATGTGTCGGGGCATCCCTGTCCCTTGCCCCACCCTCATGGCCCTGGGTCCAACAACATCAGACGTGTCTGACTTGCTCCTGGGCCCCGCCCCTCCCGGAGCCCTCACGCGGGCGGCTGGGAGTGGGGCCTCGGCAAGGCTGTCAGATTCTTGTCCCCATGTGATGGCCAATTGAAGGCCAAGGCCAGGTGAGGCGTCTGGGCAGCTAAAAATGTGTCTGTGCCTCAGGCAGAGGCAGCTGCAGTGATGACCTCACCGTGCACCTGCCGGGGTGGAGCGTGCACCGCTGTGTTCAGAGCTGAGGGACATTGGCAGGGCACCAGGCAGGGGCCTCCGGACGCGACAGGCGGTCCCGAGAACCCACTCCAGCTTGTGCTCCGCTGCCCCCGCCCCATCCCTCCCTGCCCCTCGAGAAGCACTAGCTGCGTGTCCTTGGGCGACTCACTTAACTGTGCCTGCCTCCTCCGCCGTGGAAAGGCCACCTCCTCTTGTTTGGGGACAGGGGATGGGCCCTGGTAGCGCTTGGTGTGCGTGTGGCCTTTCCGGACGTGTGCGTGCGTGAGGGCGCTGGTAGGGGGGCTGCTTTTCTCGGGGGCCCCTTGGTCCTAGTTGTTGAGCACGCCAGGCTAGAGCCACACCTGTCAGACCCGACCCGGGTCACAGCGTGTCCCATCACTGGCCACCCGCACACTCCGATCGGGGCTGTGGCCCGTGGCACCTGGTCCCCCGCCGCCCCTGCCATGCTGCCCCCAGGGGGCGCCCCGGGGCTGGCTCTGCCTCGGGCCGCAGCCTCCGAGTGGCCCGCAGCGCCGGGGCGCGAGCCGCGAGCCCGCAGCCACAGCCCTCGGGAAAGACAGACGCACACGTGTCTTCGTGCTGAAGGTTCCGGAACGAACCGGCCCTAAAACCGGGCGATCGTTTATTATCTGTGCGCGCAGGGCTCGGCGCACCTGCGGGCGGCGAAGTGGCCTCGCCGCGCGGTCGTGACAGCGTGCCGTGGGGCGGGGTGCCGAGCGTGCTCCCGACCGCGGGTGGCCGAAGCGGACGTGAGGGCTGGGGCAGGGCGGCCGCTGGGCTGGCTCCTCCTGAGGCGTCACCGTAACCTGGCGTCGGTCCAAGGGACACTGGTTCTTGCTTTTGTGCCTGAGCTCGGTGCACAGAAGGAAGGTGTCGGGACAGGGGCAAGGCAGGGACGGACGCTGACGGGAAGAGGTTGGGAGAAGTGGGAGGTGGGGATGCAGTGGAGGTGACAGCGGGCAGGTGTCTCGTAGGACGTCTCCGAGGCGTCTGGGTGTGTCAGCGCAGGGCCCTGCAGGCAGCCCAGGAAAGTGTCGGGTGTCCCTGACCCCTGGTGTAGGCGCCCCGACCCCTGGCGTGTCCCTGACCTGAGCCGTGTCTCCGCAGCATCAAGATGGTGCTCATGTGGACGAGCGGCGACACCTTCAAGACGGCGTACTTCGTGCTGAACGGCGCGCCCCTGCAGTTCTCCGTGTGCGGCCTGCTGCAGGTGCTGGTGGACCTGGCCATCCTGGCGCAGGCCTACGCCTTCGCCTGCCGCCCCCCCAAGCCCGCGCCCCACGCGGCGCACCCCGCCTGCGCCAAGGCCCTCTGAGGCGGCCGGGAGGACGAGGACACGTGACCGCGGGCCTCTGGGACGGTGCTGGGCTTCACCCCCTTGCCGGGCTTCATGTTCTCAGGGTGATGGGGACGGCAGTCTCTGTCCCGCCTGCTCTCAGGACACTGCTGGAACCTGGGACACCATCGCAGACCCAGGAGGAGGGACAAGGGCCGTGGAAGACCGGCGGCCAGGAGCTTCTCCGTCTAAGCCCAGCGGGTGGCCTCAGCCCACAGGGGCCCGGGAGCCTTGGGACGGTGGGACGGGGACGAGCGCGAGGAGCAGCGTCGGGAGGGCTTGGGCCAGGCACATGGGGCTGTGGTCTCAGAGTGGCCGCAGCGACTCGGCGGGTGGCCGAGCACGGGGGGCTGGGCTCCGCGTGCCCGTCCCTGCAAGGAGGCGTGCCAGCACGGGGCAGGTGTCCTCACCTATCTGGCCGGAGTTGGCCTTCCCAGGGCTCAGCAGGGGCCCCCGAGGCCTGGCTGCTGCGCCGGCCTCGTGCCTGGAGATGCTGCTGTGGGCCACGGTGTCGGGGACGAGCCCAGGCCCCTCAGCCGGCACTGGCCAGCGCAAGCTCAGGGGATGTGGGCCAGAGCCAGGAGTTCTCCACGAGCCCTAGAGGCGGTGGCGGGTGCAGAGGGCGCACGTGTAGTCTCCCCACTCTCCCAGGAGGCACCACTGCACGCCGCCCACCATGTCCATGTCTAGCACAGGGACACACGTCCACGTCCCCGCTGCTGAGGCGGCCCCACACCCCGCACCCACAGGCCTGAGGCAACCCTACAGGGCAACAGGCAGTGGACTGGCGCGGGTGTCCCCACACTGTTCTCCAGCCCGCGGCTCTCCGTGCCCGTCCACTGTGTCCGGCTGTGGTGGGGCCGCCAGTCTACACCTGTCACCCCGTTACCCCCCCTTCCACTGTCACATGAGCGTTTCAGCCGTGTCAGTCAGTCCTGTGCCAGCTCCCAGGCCTCCGAAGGCCAAGTGTTCCGGATGCGTCCATGCGGCTCACAGGCAGCGGGGTGGAGGGTGGCCCTATGCGTCGTCAGTGCTGGCTGCAGCCGGGGTGCAGGCTCTGGAGGAGTCGGCTGTGGCCGGTGAGGGGCGTTCGAAGGCGTCTCCTCCTCCCGAGTTTTCCTCCAAGCTCCCGAGTGTTTGAGTGAGGGTCCCCCTCGGCCCTCTGGCCTGTGAGATGCTTTGAAAACGTTTATTTTAAAGCAGTGAAGAGAGAAGTCCGTAGCGGTGACAGTCTCTACGTCAGGGCACCACGACTGCGTGGTCGCTGGACGTGCACACAAGCTCTGTACAGTGACTAAAGATCAATAAAGCGCTCGAGGGTCCAGTGTGGCCTCGTGACTGGGGGCCGGGGCACTTCACCTGTCCTCATTTCACCTTCGGCGTCCCCAGGGAGGGGCCAGCCCCAGGCACTGGCCTCTGGCCAGACTCCCCCCCGCCCCGCTAGGCTGGCGCCCCCTCCTGGAGTACACCTCTGGCTGTTGTCCTGTGAGACTTGCAGGACAGAGCAGCCCCAAGGGCAGTGACCACAGGAACCAGGTCACACACCCGGGCCGGGCCGCCGGGCTGTGCACACGCGGGGTGGCAGGTGCACGGCCGACGCTGTCTGCCTGGCTCACCATTGGCAGGGCTGACGTGGGCACCTTGGGAAACCAGACGGGCTGTGCCTTCCGCAGTTTGTGGATCTTGGCTCAGCCCGACCCCAGAACGTTGCTCGTCGCTGGTGAGACCGAGTCATTCCGGTTCCCCGGCTTGCCAGGGCCCTGCCCGCCTGACACTGCCTGGCACTCAGTCGGGGGAGCCACGGCGTCAGTGCACTTACGCACGGCCGGGAGTGAGGCAGAGGAAAGGGGAAACTGAGGCTGCCTTGTGGCCCTGCAGAGCCCCGGCTCAGCGCAGACATCCCGCCCCACCCAGCCCTGGGGTCTGTTCCCAGCGAGTCTCCTGGACACCCAGCCTCGTCCTGGGGCTGCAGGGACACTGTCCAGGTAGATGGCCCCACAGCTGCATGTCCCAACTTCCTGCGAACCAGGTCCCTGCCCTCCCCATGCGGCGCAAGGTTCGTGGGGCGCGGCGTCCTGTGTCTGTGCCCAGGCAGCCGGGGTCACGCGGGCCCCGGGCGCGCCTGCTCACGGTTCGCGGGGTCCCCGGGCGCCCCCGCCGGCCGCCGCCGCCCCTGCAGCTCGGCGTAGGAGCGCGAGAAGGTGTGGAAGATGGAGGTGACCGGGAAGGCCATGAGCAGGATGCCGCTGAGGATGCTGCTCAGCGCCACGACCTGGCCGGGCAGGCTGCGCGGCACCATGTCGCCGTAGCCCACGGTGGTCATGGAGATGACGGCCCACCAGTAGCTGGCCGGCACGCTGGAGAAGGCGCGGCGCGCGCCCAGCTCGCGCTCGGCCAGGTGCACGAGCGGCGCGAACAGGGCCATGGCCACGCACAGGAAGAGCAGCAGCAGCGCCAGCTCGCGCGCGCAGCGCCGCGCCGTCAGCCCGAGCGCGCGCAGCCCCGGCGAGTGGCGCGCCAGGCGCACCACGCACAGCACGCGCCCCGCGCGCAGCAGCCGCAGCGCCGGGCCCGCGCGCCCGAGCGGCGCGGCCCCGCTCCCCCCGGCGCCCCCGGCGCCCGCGCGCGCCGCCAGCCCCGCGAGCAGCGACACGTAGAAGGGCAGGATGGCCAGCAGGTCGACGAGGCCGAGCGGCGTCCGCACGAAGGCGCACGCGCTCTCCGCCTGCAGCGCGCGCAGCACGAACTCCACGGAGAACCAGGCCACGCTCGCCGCCTCCAGCGCGAACAGGTCGCGGCACCGGCGCGAGCACTCGCCCTGCGGGGCGGAGGGACGCGGGTCGGTCGGGGCGCAGAAGCCGCAGCCCGTGGTTCCCCGCGACGGGGGAAGGGTAGGGGGGTCTCCGCCGGGCCACCCAGGCTCCCGCCCAGCCCACGCCCGGGTGCCAGGGGCGCCAGGCCGCCGCGGACATGCTCCCCCCCCCGCCGGCAAAGGGACGCGCGCGGCCCGGCTTCTGGAACGAGCTCGGCCGACCTGCTGCCCAGCGACGCGGTGTCCAGACCCCGCTGGGCAGGCGCCCCCCGGCCCCGCCCCCGCCCGGCGCACACTCACCCGCTCCTCCTCGGCGCGGACGTCGGGCATGGTGCTCAGGCAGAGGCCGACCGCCGTGACGGCCACGAAGGCGACGGACACGCAGGCGAAGAGCTTGCCGGCCGGGCCGGCGCGCGGGTTGTCCACCACGTCGCGCAGGCGCAGGCGCAGGGGCCGCGCGGCGGGGCCGTGAGGGGGCGCGCGCCGACGGGGCCGCGCACGCCGACGGGGCCGCGCACGCCGACGGGGCCCGCGCGCGCGCCTCAGCCGCCGCCTCCTGCTCGCGGCGGCGCAGGCGGCGGCGGCGGCGGCGGCCGCGCTCCGGGCGCGCCTCGTCGAGGCCCCAGTAGGCCAGCTCGTCGCCGAAGGCCCGCGCGCACGCGCCGCGCAGGGGCCGCAGCGGGCCGGCGCGCCGCGGCGCCACGAGCGCGCGGAAGGCGCCCGGGCTGCGGTCGAAGAAGAACTCGTCGCGGGCCGCGTCGTAGTCGTCGCACACGCGCAGCAGCTCGTCGCGGCCGCGGCAGGCGCGCAGGCGCTCCAGGCGCGCCAGGGGGCAGCGCGCCAGCGCGGCCCAGGCCAGGCGCACGCGGCAGCCGCCCACGTTGATGACGACGTGCCGGGCGCGCGCCCCGCCCTCGCCCACGTCCGCGCGCTCCGCGGGCCCGCGCCCCTGCGCCATGGCCGCGTGCGCTCCGGGCCGGGGCTGCACCTGCGGGAGGAACAGGCCGCGCGTTAGGCTGAGAGGAGCTCAGGGGACCCCGCCACCCCGCGCCGGGGACCTGCCCGCGGGGCCCTTGCCTCCCGCCTACCCGCCCCGCGGGCCCCAGAAGCGGACCAGGGAGCCGACCGCAAGCTGGCGGCGGCCACGGGGGCCCGCCCTGCACAGGCTGTCTCGGGGGAGCTGGGACCTGCTCGCCATCGGGTTCGGGGCGCGGGGGCTGCTGTCCACCCAATGGAGACGTCACCGTCCCTCGCTCGGCACTCTCACAATACTGGCGATGCCGGGCATTCCCCCGGGAGTTGCCACAGGAACGCAAGGACGGTGACCGGGCAACGCCAGGTGATGCCGAATCAACGCCGTGTGCGACCCATCTCACAGACGCAGAAGACGCATCTGACGGCCCCCGACACCCTTTCGTCGTAAAACCCCTCGGTAACCAGGGGTAGAAGGAGCGTCTGCCCCACCACGAAGGCCACGCACGCAAAGCTCGTAGCCAGCCGCACACCTGTGGGGAGGCCTGGGGTCTCACCCGCCAAGATAGAGAACAAGACCAGGACGCATGTGCTCATCACTTCCAAAGAAAGAACAAAGTGGGAGAAATAAAACTGACTACAGAGCTACGGGAATGGATGGAGCAGAACGGAGGACCCAGAAGTAAACCCGCGTGCATCCACGGCCAGCGGGTTTCAGCATGGGTGCGGAGACTGCGTGGGGAATGAACAGTCTCTTCGACAAGTGCAGCTCAGGCAACAGGAGGAAGTCGGCCCCTACCTTGCTTCACATGCAAAGATTAACCCAAGGGTGGCTCCATCGGGTAGTGAGTGGTTAGCACGCCTGCTTTACACGCAGAAGGTCCTGGGTTCGCGCCCCAGGTGGAGCCACAGACCATACCCCAGGTGTGCCAGGCCCCAGTGCCGCTGCCAGCGTGGGAGAAGATGCCCTGCCCTCAGAGGTCCAGTTCTTAAGGGGAAACGGCACCATCCATGGGTCAGGGGTGGAAGTGTGTTTGTGTGTGGTGGGGAGCGGGGATTAAAGAGGAGAAAAAAATTAACGCAAAGTGGACCAAAGACCTAAATATAGAGTAAAACTCTAAAACACACTTAGAAGAAAACATAAGAATAAATCTTTGTGACCTTGGTTTAGACGACTTCTGAAATATGGCAGCAAAAGGGAAAAGAAAGACTTCATCAAAGTTAAATTATTGTATACATTAAAGACACTATCAAGCAACTCACAAATACAGTGACATCTCACAATATGGGGAAAAGATCGGCAAATTGTGCATCAGATAAGCGTCTTGCATTTAGAATATATAAAAAATTCTTACAGCTCCACAAGAGAACAAACCGCCCAATTAAAAAAATGGGCAAACACTTGAATAGACATTTCGCCAACAAAAATATATGCAAGTGGCCAAGCGCATGGAAAGACGCTCGACATCAGCAGTCATCAGGGAGACGCCACCAAAGCTGATGGCGCCTCACGGCCGTTAGCATGGTTGTGATCCAGCAAGGGGGCGACGAAACGGGGGGACGTGGGGAAGCTGGGGCCCCGTACGCGGCAGCTGGGACTGTGAAACGGGGTGCGGCCGCGGTGGAAGCAGCCGGCGCTCCCTCAGAGAAACGGTGACCGATCCAGCAACCCCCCAGGCACACGCCCTAGAGAAGTGGAACAAGTTCAAGTGGAGTGCGCGCGGGCCCAGCGGCGCGGCCGGAATCTCCGAAAAGTGGACCGAGCTGCTGTCCGGCTCGGGCGGCTGCGGGGCGGGTGCCGTGTGCGTGCGCGTGGGGATCGCGTCAGCCGTGGAAAACGCAGCCCCGACGCGCCAGAGGGCGACACCGTGACTGCACGATGCAGGCCAGCCAGGGAAGGTGACGTGTCACGTGAGTCCGCTCATGCTCAGTGTCCAGAGCGGGCCCACGCTGGGACAGAGGAGGGGAGCAGCTGGGGAGGGCCGGCTGGGGGCCACGGGCCTCGTTCGGCAGCGACAAGGCTCTGGCACGAGGCAGCAGTGACAGTCGCACGACGCTGCGAATGTATTTAAAAACACCAAATCGCACAGTTTAAACGATTTAAACGTAAACACTGTTACCTGAATTTTATCTCAATTTTACAAACAAACCGAGGGAGCGAGCGGGTCCGGGGAGCAGCCCCGCAGCACGCGTGGAAATGCGCGGGCGGCTCCCTGGGAACTGCCGGCTTCCGCGGCAGCATCGGGGCCTGCAGCTGCCAACGACGCTGCGCCCTCACCGCCGCCAGGTGAAGCCGACACCGGGCGCCAGGGGCCCCAGGAAGGACACGACTGGTCTCCGTGCGGCTGTGTCCAGCACGCGGCCCAGAGACGCCACCTGACCCGAGTGGGACCCGCCTGAGGCTGGTGGCGGGGGGACAAAAATAGACAAACGAAACGCAGCCTCGCCGGCAGGATGGCGCCACCACCTGCACATGCAGAATTCGAGAAGTTCTCCAGAACGTGGGAGAAGTTGCCTTGGGAGCTGCAGCTGCAGCGACGTCTTCAGCGCTCAACGGTGCAGGTGTGCTTTGACCCCTGAGCCAAGGTCACTGCGTGTTCCTGGGGAAGGGGGGACCCAGATTTCACTGTGCTGTGCCTGTGCCCTGCAGCCGGCTCGTTCGCTCGGTAACGTCTAGTCCAGGCCTGCCGGGCCCTCGCCGGCTGCTCAGAGCATGGTTCCTGGAGCTCGCAGTCTGGGGTTGGGGGTCCCTGGCCCCTCAGCACCTCCACCTGCACCAGGTCAGTTCTAAGGCAGGGACAGAAGAGGGCGCCCTGGACGGCCCCCCAGGAAGGTCGGGGACCTTTGGAAGACGCACTGCAGGAGGCGGTCTTGGTGGCTTCAGAGCAGCTGCAGCGCTTTCTGAGCAGCTCCCTCACGTGGTGCACTCGGCGGGGGTCCAGGCCCCCAGGTTCTGGTGCATCGGTCCCCAGACCCCCACGCCAGGACCTCCAGCAGCGAGGGGACACTGTGGTCAGTGGAGGCGCTCACCCAGGAAGCCTCGCAGGCCCTGGTGGGGCGCTCCGTCGAGGGGGTGCCCCGGTGCTCCAGGAGACCTGGCCTCCGTCCTCAAGGAGGGTGCAGGGTCCTTCCAGACCAGGGCTCCCGAGCGGGCCCCTGCGCCCCTCCGCGCTGCAGGGCACACGAGGCCCTGCTGTGTGTTTCTACAAGGTCTGATGGTTCAACTCGCGTGCGTTCGATCCTTGTTTCGAGATGGATTGATTTTCTATTTGTTAAAGTTACAAATCACAAAAGGCTCCTCAAACGTATCCGTGAACAGAACCGAACACTTGCTAGTCGGGTCTATTTTAGCCACGTGGGCGACAGAAATGGACGATTCTTCAGTTGTGATTTATGGTAGCCACACGTAACCTCCAGATCCACGACACGTCGCACCCGGTAACTGATGACCCACCCACCGAGCGAGGCGCCTGCAGCGGAGCTCTGCACGTGGGGAGCTTTGCTCCCGAGACCGCAGAGACTGCACGGAGCCTGCCCTCGGCCCGGGCCGCCTCTGCCCGCTGTGCATGGCCTAGTGTCCTGGCCCCTGCACGGAGGGGGTGCGGGGGTTCTCAAGCAGCCACTGTTTCCATGGCCCAGCTCCATGCCCCGGGGTGCTCTGAGCCTGGGGTGAGGGTCCCTGGATGTCCCTAGAAGGTCCCGTCACTGTGTCCTCATAAAAGAGCAGCAGGCGCCCTTGACCCCAGTGAGAGCAGGCAGGCGGCTCCCGCAGGCACCAGGCTACCCCAGCCGAGAGGGAGCCCGCAAAGCAAGCGCTCCGGACGCTGAATGTTCACTCTCCAGTCGCGACCGTTCTCAGTGGGTCATTTCTTTGTCAAGTCAATGTTATTAGACAAGTATTCCCCTGGGACAGAGCGGACAGCACATAGAGCGACAGCTGTGTGCGGTGGTGACAGTGGTGACATCCACTGCAGCACGGTGCGGGCCGGGCCGACTCCACCCAGAAGCCCCAGCTCCAGCTGGGTTCCCTGCAGCAGTAACTTCCCCGGAGGGAGCCGTGCCCCCCGAGGGCCTGGTGCTGCCCCGTCCTGCACACGCAGCCCGCCTCCCGGCTCCAGCCCCTCCCAGGTCCAGCGCACACCCCTGGGACAAAAGCCCGCATGAGTCCTGACAGCTTGCTCCAAAGCCCGGCTCCCGCGGGGCCTGGAAAATGGAATAACTTCTATTTAAGAGGGGGAATTGCGTCATACAGTTGCTTGTAGACAAGACTGCCATCCCGTGAAATGACACTGACAACCCCCTTTTCCGTCAGATCCTACTGGCTCTACCAGCCTGAGAGTGAAGCGAAGTCAAGTCGCGGCCCGCCAGGGAGCAAGGGGGGCCCTGGGCCTCTCAGCTGCTCCTGTGATCTCAGGCCTCCCCCCCCCTCTTGGGGGCCGCTCCCTGAGCAGCGCGAGGAGCGCGGGACAGGTGCTGACCTCCGGCCACTCAGGGAGAACCACAGGCCTGAAATTCCAGGGTGGTGGCGCTCACTTCTGCCTCTTCCTTTTCTGACCCCGCGATGACAGAGATTTCCCTTTTGAAACGGAGGAGGGCGGGGAGCTGGGGGCCAACCTCGCACGGTCAAGCGGCGGCACCGCGGGCGCCAAGACGGCTGGAGGAGCAGGGCCAGGGCTTCCAGCGACGGTGCAGGGGGACCGGGTTTCGCGCAGCGAGGCGGGAAGGGGGCCCTTCTCCTCACGCCTCGCACACAAGTTCACGCAGCCGGGTCAGGACCCGAGAGCCGGGGCTAGAACCGTAAAGCTCCTCGAGGGAAACACGGGAGGGGTTTCCTGAGACTGGGTCTGGCAGAGATCGATTCCGGCTACGACAAGGGGCACAGGCGGGAAGAAACGGAAAATTAACGACACTTCGGCAGCACCGAACAGTTCCGGAACCGAAGGATGCCGCCCCAGGCGGGACAGAGCGCGTGTGACAGAGGCCCGCGACCAAGGCCCGCGACCAAGGCCCACGCCCAGCGCAGACAGCTGCCGCTCAGCAGCAGGGCGTCCCCTTTTAAAACCGGCGGAGACGCTTCTCTGAAGATGCACAGACGCCACTGAGCACACGAAGACAGGGAGGCACGCGAGAGTGAGGGCGTGGGCGGCGGCCTGACCCCAGTGAGACACCGCTGAGCGCCCGCCAGCCACCAGCGAGTGACAGCCTGTGCGTGGCCATGCGTGACAACGCCCGGGACGACCAGGCTTCGCTGCCACACGCAGAGCCCCGCACGCACCCCGCCTCCTGTTGGGCCGCAGAACGCAGCCGGGATGCCGCGGGGGCGCGCGTGTCGCCGCGGCCCTGGCTTTCTCCCTGCGGGGCCCGGGCCGCCTCTGCGCTCTGCCCCACGCCCGCCCGCCCGGCCCGTGAGCTTGTGCGCCGGGGCCACCGCAGCTTCGCGAGGAAGGATTGGTGACGCCTCAGTCCTGCCACGTCCGCGTGTGTCAGAATCGAGCCCTCGTCTGCTTCCGAAGGAAAGCGGGGCCCTGGACCTGCTCGGCGTCCCTCGTCACCCCCACCCGCTTGACACGGACCAGGGGCCGGGGCAGATGGGGGGGGTGCTCTGCGCTGAGCCCCGGGCTGCGGCCGCCTTGACGGGCTGGCGGGTGACTTCAGCCCAACCCGGTGGTCGCGTGGACCCACCGAGGGTCAGCCGGCCATCGGCGGACGGAGGGGCGTCTGTACTGCGGCGCTGGGCAAAACCACCTCGTGTCGCTCGTCGGTGGCGGAGGGAAAGGGCGGGGCGGGGGCTGCCTGAGTGAGCCCCCTTGAACAGCGACCTTCCCGTCAGAGAAAAACGGAAACTAGACGGCACAGTAAAGTGGGAGGAAGAAGCGCCTTCGCCCACCGCCACTGTCGGCTGTGGCCTTCCGTGGAGGTTCTGCGTGGCTGGCTCGGTCCACTCGGCTCGGGGGGGGGGCAGGGGCGGTGGGCTGCGAGGAAGGACACGCGCACCCTCAGCTTCTCCAAAGTCCTCCTTTCTTCCCCCCGTGGGGATTCACCCAGAAAACAGGTCTAGGAAGATTCACACAGGGAAGGGTTCGGGGCCTGTGCTCTCTGTCGTGAGGGACGGGACAGTGCGTGGAGGTGATGAGCGTGTCTGCGTGTGTGCGTCCGAGGGAGTAATTCTTACATCAGCACGGAGGGACAAGGACACGTCCTCATGGAGAGTGGCATCACACGAGACGAAACCATTCGGTTGAGTCGCTTCCCAGAGTTTCCTGATTCGGATTTGTTCTTACAGACAGCCTGGCTGGGCACCCGTAGGTGAGGGGAGCGCAGGTGGGAGAGCGCAGGTGAGGGGAGCGCAGGTGGGGGGAGCACAGGTGGGAGAGCACAGGTGAGGGGAGCGCAGGTGAGGGGAGCGCAGGTGGGGGAGCGCAGCTGGGGGGAGCGCAGGGGAGGGGAGCGCCTCAACCCGGAGGAGCCAGCCACCCTCTGCCTCTGCCACCCTGAGAGCTGCTGGCACTCTCGGGAAGGTGCCGGCGGTGACAGAGGGCGGCTGTGCCTCCTACGGCCTGACGGCCCCAGGCGCACCTCACACCGGGAGGCGCAGATGGTCCCCTGCCTAAGGCAGGGCGCGCTGAGCCTGCACTGAGCAGCCCCGAGGCTGTGCGGGTGCCCGTGGCGGCCGGAGACACCCCGTTCAGTGTGGAGTGGGCACCCGGCGGCAGTGGGGGTCCAGGACCTAGTCGTCCTCTTCCTCCTGAGACGCCCAGCAGGACAGGGCGCTCAGATGTCACACAGGCCGTTCGCAGACCCCAGGACCCCTGCGTCCTCACCTCCCGGCCGGCGGCCCCTCCGCTGCTCCGATGCGGCCCCCACGCGCCTGGCCCCATCTGCTCCCCGCGCTCCGCCCCCCCATCCCGCCGCCGCAGGAGCGAGGCCCTCCCACTCCAGCCCCCCCTGCTGCCTGCGCCTCAGGCTCCCGCTCCCTCCCTCCGGGAAGAGCGGCCAACCCGTGGGCCGGGGAGGGGGCCCCAGGCGCCGGGACCCACCGGCCTCTGCCTGCGAACGGGCGCCTGCCGCTCCCTCCAGCCTGGTCCCGCCCGTGGCCGCCGCCCCCCCCACGCTGGGAGCAGCAGCTCGTAATTAGGACTCGCTGAACCCACCAGCACATATTCTCGGAGCATCTGCGTGCCCAGGACGCCGTGCCAGGCACCGAGGGGGAGGCCGCACAGCCTCCCGCGCGGCACCAGCGGGACCGCACGGCCCCCCCTTCCCATGCCTGCAGAACCCCCAGTGCCTTCTTAGGTCGTGAAAACACCGAGGCATAAAAACCTGCCAAGCCGCACATCGAAGAGGAGGATCAGGACGCTCTGTGGCCCTGGCCTCGGAGTCTGGAGTTGTTTTCGTGACGCGTCCCCCACTGGGCTGCGGACGGAGTCGTCTGTTCTCGGCAGCACTGAATAGCCCTGTGCATGTGTGTGGCTGCACTGCGCCCCCAACTGTGGCACCGTGCCCCCCAAATCCACGTGGGAGCCAGGCGAGTCCATCCCAGTGACTAAGTGGGGACGGTGAAGCGAAGCTGTGGCGGCCAGCTGTGTCCCCTGCAGGACCTGGGGGGGGGGCTGGGCCCTGAGGCCACCCCCTGGGGCTTCTCAGTAGACCTGAGACCCTCTCGGGACTCTGGGTGCTGTGCTTCCTGGCCTGGTAGACTGATGACCTTGGGGACTGTCCCGTAGGAGGTGTTCCTTCCAGCAGCGGCCCGAGCTGGGCTGAGGCAGGAAGCCGCTGGGCACGTGGGGGTGCTCAGAGGCCACCTCCTAGTGGAGTCACCTCACGCCCCAACAGGCAAATCCCTCTCACGACCACCGGCTCCAAAGGTCCACCTCGCACACCCCGGGGACCAGCGGGGGGGGGCAGGTGGGGTGCGGGAGGAGGACGGTCCCCAACTGTGAGGGCCGAGGGGCACCCCTCCGGCCCAAACCCGGCTCTGGGCTGCGGATTCGGGGGACGCACAAAGGGGCGAGGGGAGTCCAAGCCCACGAGCCAGAACCCGGATCCGCGCACCAGGCGGGCTGGGAGGGGGCTCTGCCTGTCGCCCACGCGCGGGGTCCGGGGCGCGCGGGCCTGGGAGTTCTCGGGGCGCAGAGCCCCCCCCCGCGCCCTGCCCCGTGCGGCCCCGCCCCGGCCCCCTCGGCCCGGGAAAGCGGATTCCGGCCGCGGAGCGAGGCTCCCGCCGCCCGGTCCCGGCCTCCCGGGTCCGCGCCCCGGCCAGAGGGGGCCGGGCTGGGGGCGCCGTGCGCGCGTGTGGGTGAGTGAGTCCGGGTGAGTCCGTGTGAGTCCGTGTGAGTCCTGCGCGAGCGCGCGCGGGCGGCGGGGGCGGGCGGGACGGGGCCGGGTGCTCCCAGGGCCTCGCCCACGGGCGCGGGCAGCGCCCCCTTCCCGAGCGGGGCGTGCGCGGGGACCCCCCCGCCCCGGCGAGGAACCCCCACCGCACCGCACCCCACCGCACCCCGCCCCGGCCGCCCCCGCGCCCCGGCCGCACCTGGCTCCGGCGGGTCCGACGCGGACAGGCAGACGGGGCGGCGGCCCGGGCCGGGGACAGCGCACCCCGCGGGCCGGGGGCGGCGCCAGCGAGGCCCCGCCCGGCTGGGCCCCCCCCAGCGCGGAGCGAGGGCGCCGAGCGGCTCTGCCCGCCCCGCCCCCCCAGGCTCCTCTGCGCCCCGCGCGCCCGGCCGTGGCCCTGCCCCCGGCCCCGCGTGTCCCCCCCACCCCCGGCCTCGGGGGCGGCGCCTGGCCCCGGAGCCCCCGCCCCGCCCAGGCCCGCCGCACCGGGGCCAGCGCACCCGAGCCGGGTCCCTGGCGCGAATTCGGGGGCGCACGCGGTGTGGACGCCCTGGGCGCCGCGCCCCGGCCGGACGGCACGCGGGCTCGCTCACGCACACGCTCACACTCACGCACACGCAGGGCGCACACACCGCGCGTGGGGGCGCAGAGCCCCCCCCACACCCCCCAGAGCGCCCGGGGCCTCCCCGGAGGGCGGGGCCTTCAGGCGGGAGCCCCCAGCCTGCGTCCTGCGCTCAGGGGAGGGCCTGGCAGCCCAGACCCCCCTCCCGCGCTTCGGGCTTGGCTGCTGCAGGGCCTGATCGCTGTCCCCCCCAGACTTCTGGCAGTTTCCGCTCGGGGAGAGGCGTCTGGGGGGCAGTGGGAGACCTTTCGGGCCCCCCGACTGCGGGGTCCACCAATTTACCACAAGGCAAGAAACCCCCTGCACCGCCATCGCTCGCGCTGTCACCGTTCCCGTTCTGGTGACTTCTGAACAGAAATGGTTTTGTTTGTCTGCAAAACTAGCTCCAGTACACGCTGGCTTTTCACCCCCGAACAGGAGACGAACCTGCAGTGCTTTCCGGGCGCCACCAGTGCTTCGAAGTGACACCCCTGTGGCTTTCCCTCTGTTACCTGACACGTCCCCTCCGTGTCATACAACGCTCTGCCGTGGACACTGCTACGGGCGTGGGTGGACCACGGCGGCACACGGGGACACGGCTGCGGCCGCGCTGTGCCCGGAGCAGGCAGGGCCGCACTCGCCTCCTTGTCCCCAGCGCAGGGCCTGCCGCCGAGCGGGGACAGACGAGGGAGGGGCTGGACCCCGTCCCGCGTGCGGTGTCTCCCCCTCCTGTGCCGTGTTCTCCAAAGTCGTCTCTGCCTTCCAGACGCTGAACCGGACGTTTCACTTCCCGCTGCTCCTCCAAGCGGATGGTCCATTCCCTGCCGTGTAGGGTCACGGCTGCGTAGACGGAATTCAGACCCGTGGGCTCCGCCCGTCCCCCGCGTGCCTGTCGACGGTGTCGCAGAGTTTGCACCCGCCACCACGACCGGCCACCAAACACGTCGGAGCCGGCGGAGGAGCCCGGGGCCTCGTCATGCCCCGCCCTTCAGTGCCGACTTCTGCTCTGTCCCCTCGCGTTGTTCGCTGGCTCTTCGGAGCTGGAGGGGACGCCGGGCCCCAGCGCCCGCAGCTCCGGGCCCTCCGGCTGCCTCGGCCCTGTGCCAGGCTCGCTCTTCTGGGGGCCCGTGTGCCGGGTCTCGGCCTCCTCCTTCTTTCTTTTATTCACGGAGGAGTCCGCGTCCGACTCCCGTCAGCGCGCTCCGCGGGGGGGGGGCCGGCCAAGCCCCCTGTGCAGGGCTCCGTTCTGCCGCCTGACGCCGCCGCGGCGCGCGACCCTCTGGCTTTGCTCTCTGGCGAGTCTGCGCTTTTCGTCTTCAGGCCACTGTGCGGTCCCCCAGGCGCCCGCTGCCCTGTGCTGTCCCTCCCCTGCCTCCTCCTCATCGGCCCCGTCATCCGCTTTGATGGATCAAACACGTCCCGCTCAAAGCCCGCACCCCCGCGCTGCCTCAGGTGTCCTCCTGTTCACGCCTCTCTTCCTCGCCCCACGTCCCCGCACCCCTTTCTTCTGTTTCCTCAGCGTCCTTTGAGCTCCGGACAGGAAGCAGCCCCCCAGGGGACGCCGTCCCTCCGCGCCGTGTCTTCCAGGCTGCCCGTCGCCGCCACGCTTGCTCCTGACGCGACGCGGCGCTCTGCGAACGAACAGACGGTGTCACCGGCGTGGGAGGCAGGGAGCCAGGCGCGTCGCCTTGAGGGCTGGGTCAAGTGCAGCTGCCCTGGCCCGGCTGCTGCCGGACTCCGGGCCTCCGTGCGGGCGAGGCGGGCCTGGTGCCGGGCCGCGGGGCGGACCTCCCGGGCTGGGCCTTCTCTCGCCCCGGCCGGCACGGAGCGGGGCTGTCGCTTCGCATTTCTAAACGTCCAGAGTCGCAGCCTCACGGCACGTTTCAGGGCGCCTCCCAGCATCGCTGTTGGCATGAGCCGTCCCTGATCCGAGCAGCAGCCCGGCGTGTGTACGGACGTCTCTTACCGTTTAAACCTCCGGCGGACTCAAGAACCTTCTCCCGCCTCTGTCGTTTGGTGCCTGTGGATTTAACCCTCGATTTCGCTTGTGCCTGCAGCTCAGAAACGACCTCAGACAGGACGTGAGGACATCTGGAAGTAATCGAATCGCCTCATTCTGTGAACAGAGGTGCCCGCAGCTGTTCAGCGTTGGGGGCAGATCGCTCACCTCGACTCAGCTCCGTAAACAGCTGTCCCCACGTCAGCGGAGCACCTACCGGTGCCACGTGTGTCCCGAGAGGCCGGGACTCGACCCGGAGAAGAAAGCACCCCATGCAGGTGGGGGATGGGACAGCAGCCCTGAGACGGGGGAGGCTGGGGTGCTGCACGGGGCGGCTCATGGCTTTAGGTGGGCGTTTAACTCTTCCTCCCAAAGCATGAGCCACCCCACAGCCCGCGCCCCCTCCCCACTTCAACCTCCACAGAAAACGGTGGCTCAGATCACAGGGGCAGGAGACAGTAGTGAGAAAAGGGCAGGGACATGTCTCCTCCCACACACGACAAACCCAGACAGAGCAAAGAGCCTATTTTAGGATTGATGAGAAGTGACGGCCACCTTCCCCGAAAACCCACCGGTGGATCACAGGAACCGCATGGAAAGACCAAGAATCTCCCGCAAGTCACAGGGACAGTGGTGCCGGAGGCACGCAGGGGGCTTAGCAGCACGGACACCTCCACCACTCCAGGGTCACACGGATGGTTCAACACCCGCCAGGCACTCAGCGTGGCAACCACACTAACGACACGAAAGACACAAATCGCCATCGTCTCGACCGACGCAGAGAAAGCAGCTGACAAAACTCAGTACCTGTGAAAACACAGCAAAGCGGTGAAAAGCACACACGTTCCCAAAACCAAGACCACGGCGACAAAACCCACAGCCGACATCAGACCCCGTGGCGGCCCGCCCCCGCCGCCCCGCTCAGCTCGGGAGCGAGACGACGAGGCGCCTCTCGCCGCTGCCGGCGGCACAGGCTGAGTCCGAGCCTCAGGAACCGGGCGCGCGGGAGAAGGAAAGGCTTCCCCACTGGAAAGGAAGGAGAGACACCGTCAGTCCTCGCAGACGACGTGCGGTCACGCACAGAAAACCCCAGGCAACGCCCAAACGCCGCGGACACTAAGGCACCCAGCACCGCGCAGGCACGTACAGATCTTGCATTTCTGCGCCCCAGAGTGAGCACCGGAAAGAGAAGTTCAGAAAACCGTGCCGTTTAACCGCATCGAAGAGGATCGGATACCTAGGGTGGGTTCAACCGGAGGCGAAAGACCCGGACTCTGAAAACGGGCCGTGACGAAGCAGCCGAAGCCGACAGGTAAGTGGAAAAATGCCTCCTGCCCACCAGGGACCGCCACTCCCGTCCAGGACCCGCGAGGCGCCCCACCTCCCGGCGGCCAACCCCTGACCGCGCTTCGCCCCCGGGGCCCGGGGCCCTGCCCCCGACTGCGGGACAGCGAGGGAGCGGGGCCCTGGGGCCAGGGTCAGGTGGACATGGGGGCGTCCGAAGCCGCCCGGTTCTCCCAGGTGACTCTGGGGCAGCCCTGGGCCTCGGGGCCTGTGTCGGGACGTCCGCGTCCCAGGGACCGAGTCCCGGTGACTCCGGTCCCCTGCGGGACACGCAGCTCCGGGGACAGTCGCAGTGCGGCAGGCCGGGTGTGAGTGGTTACCCCGTTCACTTATTTTCCGGCATTTGCTGAGGAACGACTGGAAAATTCCCCATCTCTTGACGCCCACGAACCAAAATTAGACCCAAATACAGAGACACCGCAGCCTTTGGAACAGGGGAGCGCGAGGTGGCAGGCCCCCGCCCGCCTCGGACGTGGCGGTGGGGACGCCGGGATGGCGAGGCCGCGGGCGCACGGCTGCTCCTGCGAGGAGAACACCGAACGCGGCCAGGTTTAAAAGCTTCTTGTTTGCCCCCCTGGACGCCGGCCAGGTTACACAGCCGAAAACCCCGATCTCAGGCGGACACGGAGCCGCCCCCGCTCCCGAGCGACGGGAGGCCTTGCGGGAGACGTTACCGAGGGGAGCACCCTTCGTCCGAGATGGTCCCTGCGAGCTTCCCCGGGCGCGACCTTTAGCCCTCCCGGCCTGTGACCCGCCTTGCCTGTCCCGCAGGAGAGGGCAGCGGCCCCCGGGGGGCTCGCCCAGCCCCGGCCAGGCCGCCCGTGCAGCCCGCGGAGGCCACTGGCGGGTCTGCCCGGCCGAGGGGTCCCGATGGGCCCTGGCGGCCTCGCTCAGGCTCTCCAGCCGGTGGGTGCTCAGATCTAGGGGCCTGAGCCCTCTGCGGGGCTGACCGGGCACACGAGTGACCGCCAGGACTGACCGCCAGGGGCTGGCCAAGGCCGAGGCTGGCCATCCGGCGGGGCATGAGCTGGGTCGGGGCTGCCCCGTAGCCCCAGCTCCCGCCGGCAACACGGGCGGGGGCCGCAAGGCCCCATCCGAGCTCCATCGCACGCCCGGGCTGACTTTTCTGGAACGCGGCGTCTCTGGGGAGATGGCCGTCAGGAAGCAGCTGTCCCGAGAGCGTTCTGGAACAGGTTCAACTGCTAAAGTGGGGCCACCGTGTACCCTCGTCCCACTTGGGATTCGAGCCGCGTCAGCCGTGTTGCCAGGCGTGGCTCGGCCCGGAGGTCCTCGCGGGGCCGCGTCTGAGGTCGGGGCCTGCGTGATGAGACACCAGCAGACCCGAGTGGCCGTGTGTGCGCGCTGCGTGCGTGTGCACGCGTGTGCGTCTGACATTCTGACCCCGGGAACGCAGGATCGCGGTGGGCAGGTGGCGCTGACAGACGGGACCCCGGTGGGAAGGCGGCCAAGACCATACCTGGGCAGGGAGGGCCGGCCCAAGGCCGCGCTGTGTGTGGTCACAGACCTGTCACTGCCCACGCAGGGAGGACACCGGGCCAGCCTGGCGCGCTGCCACCGCGGCGTCCGCTCCGACGGAGCTCACACGGCTGGACGCCCACGCCCGAGGAGCCGACGCCTGCACGAGTCCCGTGGCCCGGCGTGCAGTCGTTCCGTCCCCTTCAGTGACAAACCTAGCGCCCAGGGGCCCCGGCCCAGCACGCAGCGACAGCGGAGGGCGTCGGGGTGCAGGGCTGCGTGCGGCTGCGACTCGGCAGCTGGGACGGCTGCTCTCTGGGGCCGTCACTCAGCGGCCACCCTGGCTGGGGTCCAACTTAGCAGAGACAGGACGAAGCAGCCGTCGCCAGCAGGTGGGGGGCGGGTGTGTGCGCGAACGACCGCTTCCTCGAGCCGGGACGCCGGCCCCGTCCCCGCTCTTGCCCGCGGTGCGAGGGCTGCGGGGCTTGGCCCGTGGGGGGGCGTCTGAAGCGCCGACAGCAGCAGCTCCCGCCCCGGCGGCCCCTCCTGGGGAGGTCGCCTCGCCAGACTCGCGGGGGAGGGACGGTCCGGCAGCGTCCCGAGGAGACCCGCCTGGCGTGCAGCATGGCGCTGTCGGGGCCACCACCTCTCCCCCCCACCCCCGTGTTTATGGGAAGGGCTGAGCTGCCGAAGTCAAAGGCGTGGCCGGAGAGGACGCTCGGGAAGGCCCCGCCGGGGGTCGCGTCAGTCGAGTGGGCGTCCCCCTTCCTGGGGGTGCGACACTCGTGACAAATGCTGCTGGGAAGGGGCACGGCCCGGTCGTCACCCACGCGGTGTCCACGTTCTGGCCTGAGTGTCCCCCACCCGCAGCCTGACGCGCCCCCTGCGGCCCCCGCGCCGGGTCTCTGCCCCGCTGTCCGCTCACACCCCACCGGCGCGAGGGAGCCCGCGCACACGCGCCAGCGAGAGGCTCCCAGGCTGGCGCTGCCGGCTGTTTCCGGGGCTTCCGAGGCCCCGACGGAGACGACAGCGGCGGCTGCGGGGCACGGGGCGGGCCGCCGCCTCGCCGCTTGGACGCCGAGGCCGGGCAGTTCGCCCGGAAACTTCCAGCACCTTCGGTCCGCTGTCCTACGAGCTCAGGGGCAGGGAGCGGTGCAGGGGCGGCTCGTGCACCCGCGAGCGCGCGTGGGGCGTGCGCTGGGTCCCCAGGACACACGGACAGGAGCTTACAAAAAGGGTTTTATTAGACCAAAGAACCTGCGTGGGGTCAGATACGAAATAGATACAAAACTCTACACCCGGCGTCCGAGGGCGGGCCGCGGTCAGGCCGCGTGGCGCGGCCCCCGGGCCTCCACGTCCGGGTGGCTTCGGCCGTGGGCGAGCGCGGGACGCCGGCCTCTCCGGGGCATGCGCGCTGGAACGACTGGAACGACCCCCGGCCCCTCCCCCGCGCTGCGGGCCGCGCTCCAGCCGCGCTCCGAGCCCCACGTCCGTCCCCGGCCCAGAAAAGGCGCCTTTCCTGAAGTCAAACTTCTAAAAACGCCCATTTCTGCAAAACAGCGTGTTTCTGCGCGTGGAGCTTTGCACACACAGGTCTCTCTGGAGAAACGCCCTCCGAGGGGCGCGGTGACTGCGGCGCGCCCCGGGTGGGGCGGCGGGCGCAGCGGCTCACATGAGGTCCAGCTCCGCCTCCAGGGCCGCGGCCATCTCGTCGGCCTCCGAGCTGCTCCCCTCGTCCTCGCAGCTGGACTCCCTGCTGGACTCGCTGGCCGCGTCCTCCTCGTTCAGCTTCCTCTTGTGGCCCCTGGAAGACAAGGCGCGCACTGAGGCGGCCCGGCGCGCGCACCCGGCCCAGGGCTGCCGTCGGGCGACCCTGGGCTGCCAGGGTCACATGGCTGCGGCCGAGGACACGCGGGCCGCCCGACCCGGGACAGGCAGGTTCCCTCCGCGTCCTTCCCTGCCAGGCTCACTGCCAAGGACCGAGACGTGGGCGACGAGCCCCCCAACGCTGCTGGGAAACCACCCGGGGGTCAGCGACGCACAGGAGACCGTGAGACCACGGCGCCGGGACTGTTCAGGGGGACGGAGACGCGGCCACAGGGACAGAGGACAGGAGGGCAGGGGAGCGGGCAGCCCTCGGTCACTGGGAGCGCCCAGGCTCGGGAGGGACTGCCCGGGGGGCTCTCTGTCCCTGGAGGGGCCCACGGGGGAGCCGGGCCTGGGCCCGCGAGTCTGCCCCACGGAGCAGGTGACTGCAGACGGCGCCGCCTTCATCCGGCCTGTGGAGTCACGCTCCCACCCCCCGGGGCGGACGTGCTGCCAGCCCAGGACAGACGCCTGTGTCTGCGGTCACAGGGACGGGCCGGCACGACCGGCCGCCCCCACGGCCCAGACGCGGTCAACCGTACGGCAGGGAACCGCCGGGTAGGAGCAGGTGACTCAAAGCCCCAGGGGCAGGGCCGGTCTGCTCAAGGGCCTGGGCAGTGGCAGCCTCACGGTACGGTCCCCAAGCCCGCCCGGGGGACACGCCATGACGGCGGTCACGGCCCGACGTGCGGGACACACGACTAGGTACGTGGAGCACACGTGTGGCCAGCGCGTGACCACGCGTAAAGCACGGCTGTGACGATGGCAGGCGCGGCACGGCGAGTCCACGTGTGTACGGGGCACACGAGCCCCACGCAGATGGACCACAGCACACGAGCCCCGCGGCACCCCGGCCTGCACGACCCCCCGTGCGAGACCGAAGAGGCCGCCGCATCCTGCCACGTGCTCGACCCCACAGGCGTGCCACGCGGCGCCAGGGTCCTCACCTGGGCCCGCGGCCGTCCCCTGCGGCCCTCTGGCTGGCTGGCTTCGACCCCCGTGGGGCCCCCGGGGCCATGGGCTCCTTGGGCTGAGGCCCGGCCTCCTGCTCGTCCTCCGGCTCCTCTGGCCTCCTCTTCTCGCTGTCGCTCTCGTCGCTGCCCTCCCCTAGGATGTCGTCCACCTGAGGAGGAGGAAGGGCAGGAGTCGGCACGCGCGCAGACCCACCCTGTCCGGGGAGGGAGACGCGGCCCGGCCAGGGCCCCACCCCGTGCCCGGCGCCCACTGTGCCTATGCACCCCACCCTGCTCCGCGCTCCACGCCGTGGGCGCACGCCGGGGCCTGCAGGCCACCCCCCGCTGCGACCACGGGTCAGTGCGCGGACGCGCTTTGCGGTGGTGTCCTCCGAGGCGGCGCCAGGCGGGGGGGGGTCGCGGCAGCGGTTCCGCGGGAGGGGCCCTCGTGCGGGAGGGGCGTCCCACCACGGGACACTCGGCGGCTTCTCTCCGAGAGACCTCAGGCCTCGTCACCTACAGGCGCACGCGGGGAGGGGGCGGGAGCGAGCAGTGGGGCGGGGGCCAGGCCGAGGGACCCGCCGACGCCGGCTCGCAACGGGGAGAGAACGGGGCAGAGGCTGCCGGCTGCGCGGCCCCCGGCCCGGCTCTTCTCGCGGCGGCCCAGGAAGGAGGCCGGGCCACGGCCGGCCGCACCGAGGGAGCCACGGGGCTCTGCCCGACGCCACGCACGGCACGCAGAGCTGGGGCCGCACTCGGGCGACCCTGGCTCCCGCCTGCACCTGACCGACCTCGAGCGACCTCCGGCCTCGTCCTCTCCTGCACCCCGGTCCTCCGCAGAGGAGACGCCGGGCCACAGCCCACAGCGCAAGCAGCCTCTCGCCCGGCCCTGCGGCCGGCTCTGGGAGCTGCCAGGTCCCCGGGGGACGCTGAGCGGGCACGCCCGGAGCCACTAACCCGTCCTGACACAACGCGACGGGAAGACGTGCGTCGCCGGCCCCCTGACCCCTCCCGGAGCTCGGTCACACTCCCGAGCAGAAAGCAACCTCACCCTGACCTCGAGGCAGCTCAGGCCGCGCGCGCGTGGACGACAGCGCGCCAAGCCCGGCCGGCCGAGCGGGCCGAGGGCAACGCACCGAGAAAGATCCAGGACGGCAGGAGAGGACGCGGCAACCCCGAGCCAACACCACGTGCCCATGAAACATGCATGAGGCCCTGGCGCCAGGGACACCAAGTACGACCTTGCCTCTGCGCCACGGCTCCCCTGGAACATCCCGCAGGGCCCTGCTCACGTGTGGCCTTTCCCCAGTCGGCTCTGACCCCAGGGGACAGAGGAGCGACGCGGGTGTGGACGGCACGGCTGTGCTGGGGACTACAACGGGCCACATCGGGGCGCAGCATCCGGGACGCAGGTGCAGGCCCCCCCGCGGCTGGCAGCCCTCGGCCAGCTCTCCGGTCCTCTGCCCCGGTCCCCTCCCCCGCTTTGGGGCTCTGGGGGCAGAGGCTGAAGGGCAGGCACTGCCCCAGGGGTCCCTGAGGCTCGGGTCATTCCTCCCCCAACCCGTTCCCCTGCTCAACCGCGATTTCCGTGACTGCCCTTGAGCCCAGGGGGCCTCTCCGGTCCCCCCCACCCCACGTGCGGGCCGAGGGGACCTTCCGGTGCTAGCGCTGCCGTCTGCTGCTTCTCCGGGCTGCGCTCAGGTCGAGATGCCGCCCCCAGCAGCCCCACAGGGTCTGACACCTGGGCCACCCAGGCCATCTGCCTTCGCCCTTTCGGGAACACGTCAGTCTCCAGGGACCACCGCGTCACCGCTGGATCGTGCCCCGGACGCCTCGAACGTCGCGGCGTCCTGTTGGGGCCCCTGCAGACACGAGCTTTGTGCCAGGCGCGTGGCCCCGGTCAGGCTGCGAGGGGAAGCTGCGCCTCGCCCGCCGGCCCCGCGCCTGGGCGTCCGCCGCAGGCCGGGTCTCACGGCCTCTGCCGGTTCCTGGGGCCTGTTCCACGTCTGCGCGCGCGAGGTGAGCCCGGGGCCCTTGCCTGGGCCCGGCCGCTCGCAGGGCACACGAAGCGAACGGCTGCGCGCCCCGCCCCCCGACGCTGGCCTCAGGGGCCGTCCAGCACGACAGGGCGGCCCCCCGGCGGGCTGGCCCGGAAAGCCGGGCCGGGGTGGGCGGGACACCACCAGGAAACCGCCCCACGCGGAGGGCGGCCCCGACCCCACGGCAAGCCCTCCTCAGACCCGGCAGTCCCACGAGGCTGGTCCCCGGGGCTGACGCCGGCCACCCGCACGCGCACGCCTCGGCCACGGAACTCCCACTCGAAGGTGGAGTCGCCCGCCTGCTGGGGCCAGGACCCACACGCGCCACCAAAACTCCTCGGCAGCCTCAGAAGGCGACGCCCACTCCCGCGGTCAAGCTCAGCTCGTGGCCGGCCGCGTGCAGGTCGACGAAACGAAGGGGCAGAACCGGCACCAGGCGGCAGCACGTGACAGACGCGGCCGGGGCCGAACCGGAGCGGGGACGCTTCCGGGAGACACACGGGCACACGGAGCAGAGGGCACAGCAGGCGCCACGCAGGGGCCGACCCTGGAGCTGCGGTCACACCTGTGGCCGCTCGGTCAGCGCCAAGCGCAACAGCGGTGCGTCCCGCCGGCCTCCTCACCCCCGGGGGCTCCACACGCGCGCCCGCCGCCCTCGCCACCCGCAGGAGGGACCTCCCGGGGCCGACACCTGCAGCACCGAGTAGGCGCCTCAGAGCGGACAGAGGACGGCAGGTCGGGGGGCCGGAGCCCCGCGGGCAGCGCCAACCCCACAGCCCACTGCGCCTGCTCGTCAGCCCCTTCCCGAACTTTCCTCGCGTGAGAGCGGCACGACTCGGACAGACTCACGCCCGGCAAGGGGGCGCACGTGCGCTATGGTGCGGGCCTGCGAGCAGACCCTGGGACGCCCCACGACGGGCCGCTCCCCCTCCTGCCGTCCCCGAGGCCGGCTCCCCGGGGCTGCCGGGAGGCACCGCTTCGTCGCAGCGTCCCGAGCCAGTGGAGGACGCGCGGCTTCATCTAGGACACGGTGACGACGAGACGGAGCGTGCCGCCGTGCAGGCAGACCGGCCGCTCCGCGGAGAGGCCGGCACACGCGGGCCTCGCGCCCCCAGCAGCCGTGCGGGGTGACGGCCGCAGGCTGAGGTTACCCTGGGGTCCCCAGGAGCCCCGGCAGGCCCCGAGTGCTGACAGGACGGTGCGTCCACACGGTGACAGGCTCTGGGACGTGTCCGGCTGGTGTGCGTGCCCTGAGGTCTCCTGGGGCCCCGTGGCCACCTCAGACGCTAACTCCCCAGACGGCAGACCTGTGCCCAACGCTGACGACGTGCCGACGGCCCACTACGCTCGCACACACACGAGTCCACGCCACCAGGTGCCCGCACGGGACACGACGCTCACGTCTCGCACCGACCCGCGCGCTGGACCGCAAGGGCTGCCCGCGTGGACACGGGCCCCGTGCCTGAGCCCCGCAAACGCTGACGGCACCACGGGCCTCTGCCGGGGAGGGCTCGTGTGTGCGCGGCGCGCCCCGCAGAGCCACTCGACGCCAACGCCACACGCGCACGCTCCCACCGCCCTCAGAAGACGCAGCCTCTGCCAGGCCCACGGGCTGCTGCGGGACCCCGGGTCACGTCCGGGGAGAGGGCGGCTGAGCCGTGCCCGGGGAGAGCACGCCGGGGCCCGGGCTGCGGGACCCCGGACACGGCCGTGAGCGTGGACAGCGGGTGAGGACGCGGCAAACGCGCAGCCTGACTGGCAGCCCCCGCGGGTGGATTCGACGACAACTGCACCGGGCCTGGAGCCACGCGCCGGCGCAGGGCCCCGCCTTCGTCACACGTCCCGGGACCCTCCAATTACCGAACGGGGCAGAGCGCGCCGCCGGGCAGTCACACGAGGCCCGTCAGGTGGCGGCGGGAGCCTCCACGGTCCCCAGAAGCCGTCTGGAACGAAGGTCTCCGGCGGAGTCCACCGCAGGAATTCACGCAGAAAGCACCGTGGCTCCACCGCAGGACCGCGTGCCGCCAAGTCACGCAGGACGCGCCCGCAACGCGCCATCGAGGGCGCCTCCCCCGGGCGAGCACGTCGACAGACGCCGGAGGGCGCCGAGACGCCGTCTGCCGCGAGCCGAACCGTGAGGACGAGGACCGCCGTGCACAAGACGCGGCCCTGGCCGAGCGGCGGGACACTCGGCCCCGACAGCGGGTCCGTGTTCTGAGCCCCGTGGGCTCGTGTCCCAGAACCGTCTCCTCCACAAGCCCTCCGAGCCCGGGCTCTGTCCCCGCTGCCCTCGCGAGCCGCACGTGCGGGGGGACAGGCTGTCGGGCGGTCCCCGTCACGGCCATTTCCACGCTGCGCTCCCGCTGAGCTGCCAGCGTGCGCACGGGACCCCGCACGGGATTCGGGGAGCAGACGCCGGCGGAGGCTTCACTTTCAAGGTCTCACAGGGCAGGGGCTGCGAGGCCGGCCTCTGCGGAGACGAGGTGACGTGGAGGCGGCGGCGGCCAGCCCGGGACGACCTCCAGCAGCCAGGCAGGCGTCCCTCCAGGTGTGGCCCACCCCTAGCAGCCAGGGACACGGGGCGGCCGCCTTTACTCCATTTTGAGCGCGAACGTCCCCCTGCTCAGCTGCTGGGCAACTCCAGCGGCCCTTCCCCGTCCCCGGGCCCCGGGACGGCAGCCCAAGCCAGCACCGCCTGCCACTCCCGGCACATTCCCTCCCCGCGTCCCTCAGCTCCCCAACTCTGCACCCACAGCCCTGGCCCGCCACGCGGGGTGGAGGACGAGGACGTCCCCCAGAGGAGGGCGGGGTGGGCGGCTCCCGCAACCTCCGCTCCCGGGGCCACGCGAGGCCCACAGGCACCGAAGCCGTTTCCCGCTGTGAGCCCAGCAGAACCCGTCACCCTGACCTCAGCCACTCGAGGACAGTGGCCCCGGGGAGGGCGTCGAGGACGGCCCTCACCCCGGTTCCCCCTGGTCCCGGGGGCAGCGTCTACGGCTTCACGGCTGACGCTCGTTTCTGCACGGAAGACCAGGCGTCAGGCCGACAGCCGCGTTTAACGCTTTCGTCTGAAGCTAAGAGCCCGACTCTGACGTGAGACGATTAAGAACCAAACGTCATCACTGCCCGACAGACTGGACAGAGCCTACGCGGGGCACAGCGGTGAACTCACCCCGTAACCGACCAGGACCCGGGGGAGCAGGACAACGAAGGGGACCTATGAGTGCCCAGGACTAGAGACAGGGCAGGGAGGTCATCGCATAACTGCCCAGGAAGTGGCCGGGAGGAGAGAAGTGAGGGTCCCAGGTGTCCGCCCTTCCTGGCCCCTCCTGAGTGGGGGGCGTCCCTTGCAGAAGGAACGTCCCAGATCTGGGCCGGGAGCCACAGAAGTCGCGCTGAGGACGTTCACAGAACGAACAGCTGGTACCGGCCGAACGTTCAAACAGGCAGGCGACGGCGGAGAGAGAACCCGGGCCCTCCGAACGCGGCGTCAACCATCACAGGACAGGCTCTCGTCCGGGGCGACGACCGGAGGTCCTGGTGAGGTGTCCCTGAGCACCAGCACCTGCCTCCCCCCCGCGGAAAACCGAGAGATTTCTGCCTGCGCGGCCTGCCGTGCCGAACGGCGAGCGTGTGGCCGGCGGCCTCTCTAGTCGGAGTGGGGAGGCCCCGTCCCGCCAGGCCGGGCGGGCCCCTGGTGCTGCCGCTGCCTTCTCTACACTGGCCCTGGGGCCGTGGCTGCCAGCCCGCAGGCAAAGGGGCCTGGCCCGCGACAGGAGGCGGGGGCAGTCAGAGCCAGGGCGGCCACGGGGCCCGGGGGACAAGGACGGGCTGACGGGGAGCGTCTGTTCTAGAAGACGAGCCAGGAGACGGACAGCGCCACGGCCTCACAAAGCCACGTGCGGTTTAGTTTGGGCGGAAGGGAACCCCGCTGCGTCTGACCTCCAGGTCGGGTGGGCCCAGGGCCCCAGCGTCACTGTTCCCGCGGTCGAGCGCTGGGGAGCGCACACACCGACGCCGCCGAAAGCCAGCGGCGCAACGGCCAGGGGCTCCGACACCGTCCCACGTGTGTGGGTGATGCCCGGGGTCGCCCGGGGCCCACCCTCGGCCCTGCTGGCACCGTGGAGCCGTCCTGGGCGCTGCCCACCCACCCGCTGCCAACAACAGCTCCGGACACCTGTCAGGCGCCCTCGAGGTCAGGCCGGCTCGGGAGCGGGGCCGACTACCGTACTCCCTGCCGCACGGCGCCGTTACGCTGACACGTCGCCCGACACTGTTGCCGGTGTCTCTTAACGGAAACAAAAGTGCTAGTCCCAGGCCACACGCCGGCAGGCGTCAGCAGACTCCGGGTGCGCTGGGACCGCTGCGGCGCCGGTCCTGGGGGGCGGGCCACCGGGGCGGCGCCGAGGGCACCGGTCCCGCAGGCCGAGGGGCTCACCTCTTTGTCCATACTCTCTAAGTCCTCCTTACACAGAGTGTACAGCGGCATGGTCTCTGACATGCTGGGCTGTCGCTTTCTTCTAGAAGGACCAGGCTGCTCTCCGTCGGGGTTATCTGGCAACTCTTCGCCAAACAGCGGCTGCTGGTGTGGCTCAACAGCTCTGAAATGAATATTTTAGGTCCCGCATGAGGGAGGTCGTTTGCAGTCACCGTTCCAGCACTGAGTCCGACTCCCGGCTCTCGGGACAGGTGAGCGCCACGTGCGCGCAGACGGTCGTGCCGCCCGCTCACTAGCTCCGGCCTCCACAGGCCGCGCGGCCGAGCCCCCGCGGGCGGGCGGGCGGGCGGCCCCAGGCCGTCGGCTGCCTGCGCTAGAACGGAGGGCAGAGGCGGAGAGAGGTGGCGCAGACCTTCTCGGCCAGCAGCAGGACGCGCTGCTCCTCAGAATGAGGCCGAGCGGGCCACGACGTTGAAACGAGACCACCCCGACCTGCTCCTGCACGACCCAGGCTCCAACAGAACAAAACCAAACCGGCGGCGGCGAGGCGAAGAGACCGGCCGCCCCGGCTGCGGGGCAAGTCCCCTGCCCAGAAAAGCAGTCGAGGCGACCGAGAACCTCGGGCCATCGCTGGGTTCAACTGTCAATCCGACGACCCAACTCCCAGGACCCAGGACGCTTCGGCTCTAGAGCCAACGCCACGGGGACGTCACGGAGGCGTTTCAGCGACGTCACGACTGCGGTCCCACACATTCGCCTCGACGTGGCAGACCTCGCGCAGCGCCCTGACCCTGTCACGACGCCGGAGCTCACAAGGACGCGTGTGAGCTGGCGGGCACAGCCCGCGGCCCTGTGGGGCCGGGGACCGGACGCGGGACCCTCTGGGGCCTCACTGCTGTCCCCGACCACGTTCGCCGGCTAAGACGCTGACGACGTCGCAGTCAGAACGCGTTACTTTAAGAGATGGGGGATGCGGTCTAAAACGGGATTTGGAGGCAGCGAGCGCACTGTGCTCGTGCCCCACGGCGGCCTCCTCCCGCCAGCACCTGGCCCGCTTCCGGCCCGCCGTGGGGACTCCGGGCGGTCCCGGAACCCGTGCCCCGTGGGCACTCGGGGACAGGCGAAGTTTTCTGCGGGTTCGACCGAGCCCGCACGGTCCAGGGCCCACCCCACCGACCGGGAAGCACCGACACGGGTGCCAGGACTCGCTGCCGTTCGCACCCCTCACCGTCGGCTCCGAGCCGCGGAGCGCCGACTGTGAACACGGAAAGTGGCAAGGAAGTCACACGCGACATGGTCCCCCTTCAGACAAGCGGACTCCCAGTTTAGGAAAACGGGGTGGAAGCACGAGCACGTCCCTCTTCGAAGCCCACCAGGAGGCCGCTGGGCCCCAAGGCTCTGCGGGCACAAGCACTGGGAGAGGCACCGCGCTCGCCCCGTGACACCGGCCCCCGAGCCGGGGCGCCCCCCCCCGCACGCGCCGGGGGCGGCCAGAACCTCCGCCGTCACTCGGCCAGGCAGCGGCAAGACGCAGTCGGGACTCTCCTGCTTCTCTGTGATCCGGACCATCGCTCTGCACGAAACAAAGCGTCGCTATCTGAGAGTTGACGAGTGTCTTGCCGTGGTTCTGGCAGACAAACCCCACAGACCAAAAGCTCCTGTCCCCGGCACCTGGACGGGGCTGTCCCCCTCGTGCCATGCCGCTCGCAGCCTCCCGTGACTGGGACCGGAAGCAGCAGCGTGGGAGCCACTGCCATTTCTGAAATCGAGGCTGGACGCGCGCTTCCCGCAGAGGTGGCGCAGCGGTCCCCACCGCCGGGACCCCGACGCGACAGACATACGCGAGGGCTGCGCGGTGGAGCAGGCCGCCAGGCAAGGGCTGGCAGCCTGAGACCCCACAGGCAGACGTGGGCCCCAGAGCAGCCCGTGCCCTCCGGGGCAGAGCCCAGGACAGGGCCCAGCAACCGCTCCCGGCTGGCACTGCACCCCACCCACGGGCAGGGGACCCGCCTGCCACTGGTGGTCTCAAGGACACTGAGTGGGGGGGTGCCGCGACCCTCTCCCTGCCTGCCACCCCCACCCTGCAGGAATGAGGTCCCCACGCCGTGCGGGGAGGTGTCACAGTCGAGACTTCGCCATCACCCGGTGCTCACCCGGAACCACCGTGACCCGCTTCCCGGTGTCGACGGACTGAGTGAGGACGTGGGCCCCCCACCCCCCGGCAGTGATGACGGACGCGGAGCCCGGGGCAGAGCGGGGGACCAGTGAACAGACTCTCCTAACGGGGGACGACACTGTCCACGTTTCAGCGGGAAGTCACTTGCCACCCCGAGAACTGGGACGACCTGAAGCTGAACGGAAAGGCCGGTCGGCGGATGTCAACTCTGAGGCGACAGAGACGACAGAATCACCCGACAAGGACCTTAAGGCAGCGCGACAGAGACGCCGCCACCAGCAGTCGCCAGCGCGTGTAACGAGGGGACAGACACGAGAGGGAACCGAGTGGAAACTTCACAACTGGAAAGCCTAAGACCCGACCGGCCAAGCAAACCACAGGGCACGCGACGGCACGGGTTCAGGGTCACACGAACGAAGCCAGTGGACCTGAAGCTGCAACAAAACCACTCGACCCGAGCGGTGGGAGGACACGGACTGAAAAGGAAAACGGACACGGCGTCGAGGACGTGTGAGACGGTAACAGGGGACTCGACCGCGTGTCGCTGGTGACCTGCGGGGGAGGGGGACGCGGCACAGCAGAGACGCGCCGGCCTCAGACCCGAGGATCCCAGCGGGTCCGCCACACACGGAGCCCCTCATGGGGACACGCCGGCCCAGCCCGCACAGAACTGCACGCACACTCCGCACTCAGCACATCACGAGCACAGCCCCGGCGAGTGCCTGGGGACACAGAGGACCCCACAGTGTTCGCAGCCCCGGGTGGGACCCAGCAGGTGGACCGTCACCATGAGGCACGACTCAGCAACGAGGACAGGACGACTGGGAGAACTCCCTGGCACTGAGCTGAGGGACGGGCACGCGCCAGACGACAGGGCTGCGCGGACCACAGACTCCTGGTGGCCGGGCGGCTGGGAGGCACGCGTGGCTGCACAGGGTGACAGGAGGGCCCGGGGCGGAGGGAGCCCTGTCTCTGTGCGGCGTCAGCGTCCCGTCCTGGCCGTGAGGCTGGCTGCGGTCGGCCAGATGCCACCCCTGGAGGAAGCCGGGTCTCCCCACGTGACTTCGCACAACCGCTGGGAACCTGCGACTGTCTCGAGACAAAACCTCGGATCGGGAGGAAGGTTAAACCTTCACAACTCCCAGCCCACAGCAGCGACGGGGAGGCCAAAGGCTTCGGAAGTTCGCCAGCCCGTGACCCGGCGCTCCTCCTGGCGCCCGCGTCTGCCTGGGGACGCCCACGCGGCCCCGGCGGCGGTGCCCGTGAGAAGCCCAAGGTTTAGACTCAGTGCCTGTCCCCCAGCTCTGCCCGTCACCCTGTGGCGGCCTCAGCAGGAGGTGAGCTGAGCCAATGCTGCCTGAGGGGAACCGCTCTGAACCCCACATTCCCACGCGCCCACACTCACCCGGGACCTCGGACACTCCCAGTCCCCGGGCGAGCCGGCAGCCGGAACCGCGGAGACGCGGGGTTCCCCAGCGGCCCTGTCGTATGCAAGAGGTGCCAGGCACTGCGCAGGCCGTCGCCACCGCTCAGGGCTGGGAGGACCTGGCGCCCCCCTGCGGAGAGAAGGACTGGGCCCGATGGCGGCGGCGGCCCCGGCCCGGGGCACCACGGCCCGGCGTGCGCAGCGAACACCTGCGCGGCTTCCGAGGCGGCGGGGAGCCCGCAGACGCGGAGGGGGTGTGCCTTCGCCCGCCCCGCGTCACGCAGGGGACCCGAGATTCAGGCGCTGGTATCTCGGGGGAGGTGTCCTGGAACCAGTCCCTGTGGGAGCCCAGGGACGAGTGTTTTGGGGAGTCCACTCTAGGTGGACTTCTGCCGGGGCAGCGCTGGTACCCCGAGCCCTGGGTGGCTCAAGGGTCCACTGTGTTCCCAGCGAAAGGTCAAGTCCAAACAGGACACCTTCCTGAACGCTGGGGACACCTCGCCTTCGTGGCTGTGTCGTCGCTTCTGTCGTCCACTCCGAAACCCCGGATCCATCACAGGCCCTTCCGCTCAGGCCCAGACGTCCAGCAGGCCGGGGCTTCAGCCTCCCTCCCCGCTGGGCACGCCGCCCCCACGGTGCCATGACGTACCCCCGGGGTCTGGGGGTGCCTGCGTGGGGACACACAGCAGTCACACTGCTACCCGGCCCCTCTCGGGCTCAGCACCACGGCCACCGACCGGTCTGTACTGCTCCATCGCGACAGCGCCGGGTCAACGTGGAGGTGGCCCCACAGCCCTGGGGAGGTCCAGGGGACGTAGGGCAGGTCAGAGCGTCCCCCTCCGCCCGCAGGAGCTGCTGTCCCGCCCCCGCCTGGCTCCCGCCGTCTGCACTGCTCAGGAGCCTCTCTGGGTGAAGCCCCGTCGCGACCGCCTGTCACCTGACCGTCCAACGTCCCTCCTGTGAGCCGGGACTGCAGCACCCACATCCCAGGGCACGCTGGAGCCCGGCGCTCGGAAGGGACTCAAAACACGTCAAGGCACAGTGTGCACACCCAGGGGAGAGACAGGACGCGTCCACGACACGTGCCACGCTCCACGCGGGGACAGAGGACCGCAGAGCCCAAGAACGGGGACGGCAGCTCGGTGTAGAGGACACTGTCCACCGACGCTCTGGGACAGCAGAGCGCGGAGCCGCGACCCCAAACCCCGCACTCTGCAGGGCCGCCTGCGTGCATCGCTCTCAGAGACTGAAGGCGCGTCTGTCCCGGTCACACGCCCCCCACAAACGGGGTGAAGTCCCACACGTGCTTCAGCGGAACCCGGCCGGGCGGCCCGCCGCGGAGCTGCAGCTGACGAGGGACCCGCCACGCACCCGGCCTGTCCTCGTGGCCTCAGAAACGGGGGCCCCGCAGCACACGGCCCTGGGCGGACAGCAGGACGCGCGCTTTTCAAACAGAAGGTGGGACGCGGGGGTCCACAGCGGGGAACTGCTCGAGGGGGGTCGTGTGGCCAACAGCGCGCGGCGTCAGTCTGAGCTGCCGCCGCCGCCTACGAGGAGGGGCCGTGGGCATCGCGTGCGCCCAGAGCGAGGCCGAGGACGCAGCCGGCGAGGGCCCCGGGAGACGTGCCGACGCGGGCGCCACCTCCTCCTCCCCGCCGCGTCACCGTCAGGACGAACGCCTCCCGGAAGCAGCGAGGCAGGAGAACGAGGACGCGGCAGAGCTCCTCAAGGACGCGACGGGCGGGTTGTGGAGGCGGAGTCCACGCGGCGAGTCGGCACGCGTGGCCCGGGGGCCGGCCGTGAGATCCGAGTGAGACGTCGGCCTGGCGACAGGACAGAGGCGGCACGACGCGCCATGACGCGCGTGCTGGACTTAGGAGAGGGTGGCTCACGTCCCGCTGCAGGCGACCGCGAATCCCAGCCGACTCGTGGCCGGGAGCTGACGGCGTTTACGGAAGACGCGCACGGACTTCGCTCAGTCATGCCACCGGCAACACCCCGGGGCCACGAGGCAAGTCTACATGGTCGAGCTCAACCAGCGACGACCCCTCCCGTCACGACAGCAAACCGCCAGCCCAAACCGCGCTCCATCCGGCCTGCCCCGGGCTGTCTACCTGCGCCCGAGCCCCAGAGAGGGGGCAGCTCCACGTCCACCTGTCGTGCTCCAAAGCGACACGTGGCCGGTCACCGCCCGTCCGTACAGCCCCCTGTGTGTGGGGCCCTCCGGGAGCCAGGGCAGAAGCAACGCCACCGCCACGTGTGACTGCTCACGGTGGGGATGGCGCCCGGGAAAGGGGCTCTGCAGGAAGGAGCGGGGACCCGGGTGCAGGACCCCACACTCACCCTGGGGACGGCACACGACAGCCGTGCCTTAAAAACCCAACTTCAGACCCACGTTACGCCTCAGAGATGGCCCCGCGGTTCGGGCCCGGGTGCAGGGGGTCGGCTTCAGGCCGAGGGGGTTTCCGGTGCACGCAGAGGGAAGGGCACGAGTGGAGTGCGGGGACGGCCTGCTGCTCCGTGGGTGCCCACCCCTGCCCCGCCACGCGCCCCCTTCAGGCAGCGCCGGCCCCAACCCACTCAGCTCTCTCCCCCGTGTCCCTGTTTAGGAAGCGCCACCACCTCCACCCCCTGCCGGGGCTGAGCGCAGACGCAGGGGGACGGCCAGGGGAGGCTGGGCCTGCTCAGCAGGGACCGCACAGCCAGCCAGCTCCTGCGGGCCCCGAGCTGTCCCTCGTCTGGCGGAAGGGACAGGCCCGAAAGACGAGGCAGGCAGGGTGAGGTCTGGCCTCCTCCCCGGCCCGTCGTCGGGTCGGCAGAGCACAGCGCCTGCGGGGGGCAGCACTGACCCGTGTGTGACCGCGCGCGTGTGCCCAGGCACCCGTGCAGGACACGTCAGAGACGAGACCCCGGTCTGGTCTGTCCCAGTTTTGGAACCGAGACGGGAAAGGAGAACAGGGAAAGGGCCGGACACGGGAGTGGTGAGGAGTGTCCACGGCTCAGACCCGGGGCCAGGCGCACTGGCCTGGGGCCCACGCACGGGCTCGCACGTACCTGAAGGAGGGGCGCTCTGCGTGGACCTGCGGGGGGCCGGGCAGCCCGGGGCCAGCGGCGCCCTTGCGGATGAGCTTGCCCGTGCTCGCGTCGTAGATCCGGACTTCAGGCCCCGGCTGGGCCCGCGGGTGGATGGGCGTCGGGTGGAACAGGGTGGGCGCGAGAGCACCCTGCCTCTCGGGAAAGGCTGCCGGGCCGTCCTCCCTGAGGGGCGAGAACGGGGCTGGTGAGGAAGCGGGAAACCGGGGGGCGGGGGACACAGGACGCCCGCCGCCGCAGCCCAAGGGCCGAGGACAAAGATGCGGAGGCGACGCTTTCATCCGGAAGCGCGAGCACGGGGCGCGAACTGCCGCTGGGCCCTGCGTCCAGGGGGGCCCCGTGGCGCCTGCACCTGCCCTTCTCCTCATCTGACTTTCCTTCCCACGCCACGCGCAAGCCCCGGCAGACAACGGGAAGCTTCTCAGGCCGCCGCCCCCAGCACTCAGGCCTCCGTCCCGCCGCCACCCGAGCATTCACACTCGCCGCCTGGCTGCCACGCTGCCCCCCGGGCGCTGGTCCCCAGCCCCCCACACAGCTGTGTTCAGCTCACACGACCGTCCGCAGCCGAGGAGGAAACACGCGAGCCGGCAGCGGCGGCCGCGTCGCGCCGAGTCAGACGAGGAACTGACCTGACGCCCACCCCAGCGCGAGGTCGCCTTTCAGACAGACACGCTGTGTGCGGGAAGCCCCGGGGGCGGCTCAGGGCGAGCAGGGCACGGGCGAGGGCTTGGGGGGCAGCGGCGGGCCGCCCCGGCCCGGCGTGGACCAGGGAGGGTGCCGGGGACCGCCCGCGCGCGGGCCTCACCGTGCGGCTCTGCCGTAGTCGTCGCTCAGCGGGAACAGCTGCTCCTCCACCCGGTCCCAGCGCTCCAGGCAGCTCCACAGCCAGTCGGGGTTGACCACGTGCAGCCGGCCGCACTCCTGCGCCTGGCGCACCTTCTCCGTGCCTGCGGGGACGAGGCGCTCAGACCGGGGTGCTGCCGGGGCCCCGTGCGGGGGCGGCAGCCCCCAACGCCGCACGGGCAGAGCCCCGCCAGCGCATCTGGGGGACAGCCCGGCCCGCCCCGGAGGGGGGAGCCCCTTACCCGCCCGCGCCGCGATCAGGTGGGTGGCCCTGTCGGGGGCGTCGGGGTCCAGCACCAGCTGCGTGAGGATCTTGGCCCCGAGGGCCGTGGCGTGGTAGTGCTCGCGGGTCTTCTCCACCGGGAAGTTGGTGGGGTGCAGCCCGCTGAAGATGATGGCCACGTCCGCCAGCACTCTGCTCTTCAGCTCGGGCACGATCTTCCGGATGTCGGGGACCTCCGGGGCCTCCCCGCGCAGGTAGCGGTCGTACCGGGCGTAGTAGTCGGAGTGCACGCGGGCGAGGATCTCCTCCAGGTGCACCAGGTGGTCGTCGGCGTCGACGTCCTCCTCGTCCTCGTCCTCCTCCACGCTCTGGTCCAGCGACTCGCCCACGGTGATGCCCGACTGCTCGCTGTTCTGGGACTCGGTCTCGGCCTCCTTCCTGTCGGCACCGCCGCCCGCCAGCCCGCACAGGCCGTCCCGCTCGCTGTCGCCCTGCAGGTCCGCGTGCACGGCCGGCCCGGGCTCTGCGCCGTGGCCGGCCCCCGCGGGGGCCGCTCCTCCTGGGCCAGAGGCGCCACCTGGCAGCACGACTTTCCCAGCGTCCCGCACGGCCTTCGGCTTTTTCCGGCCCCTCTTCTCCCCACTTTCGCCATCAGAGGTGGCGGAGGACGACTGACCCTCTGACTCGCTGCTGCTCTCGCTGTCGCTGGAGAGCTCGAAGTCCAGGTCACTGCCGGCCATGCCCGGCATGGGCCGCTTCTCGGCCGACGTCCGGCCGTGCTGCTGCGCACACACCGGGGGCCCCATTCCATCGGCCAGTGGGGTGCGGGCGGCGGGCTGGGCGCCCCTCTCTTCCGCCTGGCCACAAGGGGGCCAGGCCCCGTTGACCTCCCTCGTGGACTTCCCAAGTCCGTTGCTTGGCTCATCCCCGGACGCCTGCCTGCCGTCCTCGGCATCTTTGGAGGACGGAGCTTGCTCGGTGGCATCTGGCCCTTTGGGAGGATGATTCCCTGCACGGTACGCAAGAGGACAAATCAGCACACTTCCTCCTGAAACGGGGGACGGCACACCTCCCGAGTCGTTCTGCACCCCATGACCCGTTCCCACAACTGCGAGCCCGGGCAGCACCCTGCGTGGGGCCGGAGAGGACGGGGTTCACGCACGCTCCCCGTGTTTCGGTTCTCACAACGCTTTAAAAACGCACAGCGCACTCTGACACCACGGGCCGGAGTGGCCCGTGGGCGGAGCCCATCATGCCCACTCGAGCCCGGCCATCGAGCCTGTCCTGGGCAGGGACACCTTTGGGTCACTCCTCCTGGCCTAGACCGCCGAGTTCTGTTAGTCGCTCGCTGCAGCAGGAGCTACGTGCCTCAGAGAATTTTCCTCGAAAGCTAAAGGCCACGGGAGTCACTTCATACCAACACTGCGCTTCCTCCTGACAGACGTCAGCTGCTCGCTGGCCTGACCGGTTAAGCCGCGTGCCCTGCAGGCCCGGCCGGGCCGCCGCCCGCCCCACACGCGTGCTCTGCGCGGAATGCTGCGGCCCGGCCCAGTGTCGCGCTTGGCCTCTACAGAAGGCCGGGACGGAAGGCCGCGTCCAGGCGCACTCAACTCGACAGGCTTCTTTACTCCTCTCTCAACTGGGAAGCAGCCAGATCAGCGCGAGCAAGAAAACCCCAGCAGAAACCCAGCCACACCGCACTTCTCACGTGTCCTTAGACGTAAACAGACGCAGCGAGTCCAGACTTTCACGCAGTGACGACGCAGGTGACGAACGGAACCCGGACGGACGGCAAACGCCGACCACGTCTCTCAGGACCACAAGGCGTCACCCACCTTTCTTTCTCGCCTGTGGCTCCCGGGACCCAGGCGGAGCATTGATGTCCCCTGTGCCCTGGAAGTAGACGTATTTCTTCACGGTGATCAGGTTGGGGGCGAACTTCCAGACATCTTCTCGATCATCGATGATGCAAACCATCGAGTCCCCGCAAGGGAAGAGGTTCCTAAAAGCAAAAGCGTGTCGGTCCTACTGCAGCCTGTAAAAGAACAGCCGCGGAGCCGAAGCCGGAGTCGTCTTTTACGGGTAGCCGGCAGGTAGCTGACCACTCAGAGACAGGCCCGAGCCACACACGGGAAAGGGCTTCTGCTCCGCTCGTGGCGGACGCTGTTTCCAGCGAAGGTGGTGCGGGAAGTTACAGTCGTCCCCACTGAGCGCTTTTCTCCAAGGGCCAGAGAGTGGAGCGCAGTGCAGGGGCAGCCACGCCCTGGTCCCCGCAAAGGTGGCACAGGCGACACTGAACAGGCGGCCGTGGCCACGTCCCAGGACAACTTCCCTTACAGGTTGTGGGCCTGCAGGCCAGAGGCTGCCGACACGAACCCCCCGCGGGGGCTCCAGGCAGGTGGGAGGGCACAGCCTTGCTCAAAGCTCGGTGCTCAGCTACGCGGAAGCGCCGAGCACCCACACGTCTCGTCACGTCCCAAAAGATGCCCGTTGCATTCCCAAAAGCCGCTGGGACGTGGCGGACGAGCAGAACTGTCGCCAAGGGTCCCCAAGCCCCTACTGGATGCAGACACGCTCCGCTACCCTTTGGTGGCCTTGTCAGACCCCATCTGTCCACCCCGCTGAGACGCGCACAGGCTCACAGCATCCGGAATCCAGAACGACTCCTCCTCGGCCGCTCCTAAGACCGGGAAACAGACCCTGCCACCGTTCAGGTTCTCCAGCCGCTGACAAACACCGAAGGCCACAAGCACCACGGAAAGGGTCACGTGCCAACGCCGACCTTGCTGTCCAGGGCTCCGCTCCGCGGAGGTGAACCCTGAGCAGCCTACCCGGCGACACTTCTTGGCGTGTCACCTCCGGATCGGGGGCTGCCACCTGTGCCCATCGCGGAGCCGGCCCATCCTAGGAAATCACTGCCGGTCTCACATTTTCCCACGTCCTCACCGATCTGCTCGCTCCGACACGAGCAAACGCGAGTGTTTCTGAATCGAGTCCTTCCAGCCTCTCAGTTCGTGCTGCCCTGACTAGCTCTCAGCCTGTGTGGCCGCCCCCAGCTGAAATCTCAGATGAGGGCGGCCGACACCAACCAGGAGGACACCGGGACCAGAGCTGTTCCGTCTGGTCTCGTGAGGAGTCCACGTCCCAAAATCAAGTGCCGCCTGACACAGGTCCACAGCGGGGCCTCCCGTTCTGGGTAGAAAGGGGAACTTTCTCACACGGAGAGCGCGAAACACTTCTGACGACACAAAACAGCCTCCTGGCCGGGGTGACAGCCCTGTCACTGAAGCGCACAGGACAAGACGGGAGAGGCGTGTGGTGACGGAGAGAGAGCGGCAGAGCAGGCGGGGGGGACGAGACCTCAGGTCTCCAAATGCCCGGGGCATCGGCAGCAGTTACGCTCCCGGGGAGCGTGAGGCCGAGACGCCCACGCCCAGGCGAACGCTCCCTCCAACTCGAGACCCAGCCTGCCTGCCTTGTGCCTGAGGGAGCTGGGGCTCTCCCGCCCACATCGCCCCTCGTCGCCTGCATCCCCACCTCTGCTCAGTCCTCCCGCCCCACGCCCGAGTCCCCCAGAGTCCCCTGCCGCCTGGACCTGGGAGGGAGAAGACTGCCACGAGGACAGGGGCAAACAGGATCGCTGCTCTGAGGCTCACAACGCGGTCTCTACGGGGGCCCGAACAGCGAGCCGCGGGGTGCGCGCGGCCAGGTACGTACCTGAGGTTCCCCGTTTTAGAGAACGGGTCAATGCACTCGTCCCTCGATAATATTCGATGAGAAAACAGCTTCTTCTCAGGATCTAAAAAGCCTGCGAAGAGAAAACAGGGCACGGGCCGTGCGTGAGACCCACTGAGCCCCCGTGCACACGGCGCAGCCTCTCGGCGTCGCCAGGGCGTCGGAGACACGGGCAGCCCACGCTGGCGGCCGCGCTCCTCTCAGTCACGGCCGGCAGCACGCGCGGCTGCCCCTCTCGCCGCGCCGCCCCCAGGGCAGCGGTCACGAAACCAACCGAACCGAACGCCATCCGGCCGGGCCAGGAACAGGAGACCCAGGGCAACAAGGCTCAGAGCGTCGTTCCCCAGGAAGCCCCGTCCTGGCAGAAAACGCGCGGCCACACCGCGCTGTGGGCGAGGACCCGACCCTGGACGAGTGGCAGTCCCGAGGCGGGGCTGGGACTCCGGTCTGCCCCCGCGTGTCGTCTCAGCCACCGTCGTCACCACTTCCTCCAGACGGGCTCCGCCGGCTGCGCCCGCCCACGTCCTGCCCGACCCGGACCTCTGAAGTTGCAAGGTGACACGCACGGTTCACGGAGCCGCGCTGTCGGCTGACGCACGCCCCCGCAACTGCACCCGCGGCGTCTCCGTGCCCCTCAGCCCCCGCACGCACACTGCCCCCGCGTACTCGCGGAGGCCGCGGCGGACAAGACAGACGCAGCCGCCACCTACAGGTCACTGAGTCGTCAGCTCTCGTAGACGTCACGTTTCTCGTCCCGTGAGAAGCCGCTCAGTGGCTACACCGAGACCTAATTAAGCCCCTAGTCACCCACGATAAACGGAAAACCTGACAAAAGTACCTCTAACTACACCGAAAACGCACTTTCTGTGAAAACAGCAACTTGCCAAATCAAAAGCCGACAGGAAGAGCCTCGGGAGCCGCTGTCGCTAGAAGGCGCGATCGCGCATCGGAGTCTCGGCGCTGGCCGTCGCGTGTGGATGACTACGTCGCCTGGACGAGCGCTGACGCCTTCCGGCCACCACCACGACGACGGGTAGACGCCAAGTCCAGCGCCGCAACCCCGGCCTCCCGGGCCTCCCCCGGCCGCCCTGCTCGCGGAAGGCCCACCCACCCTCAGAGCCACACGGGGCGGGGTGTCCGTCCCGTGGGGGACGGGCTTCCTCCCAGATCCTCTCAGCGCGGGGAACGTCAGCGGTCTCGATGCCCCAGCCAGTGTCGGGGCGGCCACACCAGCGGCCGTGCGTACCCCGATTCGATGCTGCCCTGCCGAGGGTCTCCATACCCCGCCTAACTGGGACCCCGACCTGCAGTCTCCGTGCAGCGTCTCTGAACGTGCTGGAACGTGGGCGTTCGAAGGGACAAAGCCCAGCCTACTAGGAGGCGGCTCGGGCCGCCCACAGGCGGGCCCCGTGCGGACTGCTCTGTCCCTCTGGGGACACGTCCGCAGGCACTCGCACCGAAGCTGCCAGTCTCGTGACTGTCACCGTGCGGCTTACGAATCGACATCTAGAGACGCCGAGGTTCCGGAGGTGACGCCACAGCACCTCGGTCCGCGCCTGACGGGCGTACCCTCCGATTTTCACGTGGGATCTGAGAATTCCGAGTGGGGACACTGGTTTCCCGGGCAGCCACACAGCAGCCGCAGGCCAGCGGCAAACACGTGGATTCCAGTTACGAGGAAGAGCAACTCCGTCGTGTTGCTTTCACGTTCACGATTAAAATCTCCCGGGCACTCACGTCAACGGGTGCGACATTCGCTTCTCCGTCACCAGGACGGAACGAACCTGTGAACTGCACGACGGCGCCGCTGACAGATGGAGCCCAGGGGCCTCTCGTAGGCGAGGCTCGAGCCCTGCGCTCTGGCCCCGGGCAGAGCCGTCGCCGCGGGGAAGGCTGTGGGGCCGGAGTGCCTGCCGACGAGCACGACGCGAGCTCGCTGGCACCACGACGGTTGATGGGGACCAGCCGCCGGCTCGTGCGGGACCGCGTCCGCTCTGCTTCAGCGTGCGGGGGGCTCCGGGGCTGCGCAAGCCGTTCACGGAACCGTGAGCAGCGCGCTCCCAGGGGGCGCGCCCTCCTCCTCACTGCGGTGCCCCGGGGGCTCCCGCCAACCTCCCCACCGGTCCGCAGGGCGCCGCCCCGGGGACGGCAGCCCACCCGTCCGGCCTGGCCTGCGAGGTCCCGCGGAGCCGGGAGGCCGTCCCGGGGAAAGGCGCCGGCACTGCAGGGACCTGCCGCCGGCTGGCCCCCCCGAGCGCCGGCTCTAAGCGAGGCTGAAGCGACACCCCCCTCCTCGAGACACGCCGCGGGGGGCGGCCGGCGCTCACCTGCGATCGTGTGCGCGTAGAGCCGGCTCCCGAAGGTGAACACGTGCAGCTCGTAGAGCCGGGCCACCTTCTCCAGGAACTCCCTGCAGTGCGGCCGCAGGCGCGTGTGCAGCATCGGCTCGCCCCGGCCCAGCTGGAAGTGGAGGATGCCCTGCAAGAGGCGCGCCGGTCAGGGGGCCCCGGTGCGCCGTGCTCTCGGCGTGCCTCGGCCCTCTCGGCTGCGGCGACTCTACCGCGCCCAGCAGCCGCCTCCGACGGCGGCTCCCGCCTCTGAAAACCCGGGCGAGTGTCCGTCACCAGCCCGGAGACTGCCGACGACACACGGGTGCGGCTTCTGCCTACGGACAGGGACGGCTACTGAGTCGCGTCGGTGTCAGGGGAGGCTGCGCTCGTCCGCAGACCCTCACGCCTCCTACTGCGTCCACGTGCTTTCGGACCGCGGACAAAGCGGTGTCCCCGAGTGCTGTCACGCACCTGTGAGACTTCAGACGCAGGTACCCGTCAGGCAGCAGCAGCTCAGTACTGCGGGGACAGTGTCCTCCTCAGTCACCCACGAACAAGCCGCACGCCCCACCTAACTCGACCCGACTCCGTTTTAAGACTCAGCAGCTTTGACTCACACAACCCCAAGCTGACGCGACCGGCTCACAAGCGGCTCGTGTGCAAGGAAGCACGCTCTCCTGGGGAAGCTAAAGCCGAATCCCTTCAACCCTGTTCGACGTTAATTTTCTTGGTAAAAACATACTCTAAACCACCACCAAAAAAGGCAGGCAAGCGACCCCAGGCTCAGTTCATTTTTCACTCGCTCTGCACTAGTCAACGCCCTCACGACGAGGCTGTTAAGGTTCGGGAGCGTGAAATTCCCTAAGCAAATCTGCTCATCCTCCCCCCAGACGGCCCCTCCTTTGCCGGGGCCCTCCAGGTCTCTCTCCCGACAGGGCTGGGGGTGAGCCTGGCCCGCGATGGGCTTGGGTGACAGGAGGGGAGAGTGTGGCCTGACGAGGACCGGGGTGGGGGCCCCGCCCGAGCGCAGGCCCGAGGCTGGCGGGTCCTGCCAGCCCGAGGCGGCGCCGCCTGCGCGCTCACCTTGTTGGACATGCGCTGGCAGTGCTGCTCGGTGGTGTGGATCAGCGTCTGGTCCAGGTCGACCATGAGCACCAGCTTCCTGTTCCGGTGCAGCCGCTGCTGGTCCTCCCTCCCCAGCTTCTCCGCTTGCTGAGGTGAAAATGAAGAAAACGCCAAAGTACGCACACCTCCGTCGGAAACCAAACCCCGTTCCAGCTGTCCCCGGCGCCAGCGGCCAGCTGACCCGCCGCCGCCCGCGCCGGCTCCGTGCGGTCCGCACCACTCAGGGCACCAAGCACGTAAACCGATCAAAAGGAAAAGAAAGCGTGGTCCCCACGAAGACTCCGCTGGATGCAGTGGAGCACCCCGCATCAGGGAGCTTCAGGATTAGTGTGGGAAGCAGAAGGGGTGCTGGGAAAGGGGCCAACCAGTCGCTGGCCAGGGTGGCACTCTGGAAGTGACCTAGGCGGGCCAATGGGACGTTCCCCCGGAAGGGCCTGGCCCTACCCCGCTCGGCCAGGGGAGGAAGGTGCTGTGTGCCGCGCAGAGGCTTCAGAGCCGGCACGCGCCCCCTCCCATTCCGCACGGAATTGACACCCAGGTCCCAGGTGAGCAGCCCTGCGGCCTGATCAGGTGGACAGAGTCCCCCGTCTGCTCCCGGATTAAGGCCAGCAGCTACTCTGTTGGTCCAGCAACACTTTCTTCTCTCCTCAACCGCACACTTCATGCTTTGTTTCACACGCACACTTACTCACGTGTTTCCGTGTTTAAAGTCCAACAATAAAAAAAAAAACCCAGAGTGGGTATCTGGCATCCTGTCCTTCCACAAAACAGCTAAACGCACAAATCTAACAGAACCTTCACACTGAAAACCGTGATACAGGAACGCACAGCTCCGAACCTGCACCACGACTCAGTCTTTAGACAACCCCGAGGTGAACCTGTGCCTGTCACCTGTCCCGGTGGTGCTCACCCGCCCCAGCGCTTAGACCCCGACCCGGATGCCTGTCAGGATGCCTGTGACCAGCACCGCCCGGGGCTGTAGGTGCAGGACAGTAAGAAAACGTAAGGTGAGGCCCCTAGCTTATCCGCTCAGACAGCGTGAGTTCCTGCGTCCCCATGTCTGCGGGCACACAGTGCCCAGGGACCGCCCCTCGCCCGCCCCAGAGCCCGCAGCCGCTTCGTCAGCACGCCAGGGGCACCGCATCTGCCCCCAGACGCTGACCATGGCCCCCCGGCCCAGACCTGCCCTTCACAGACCCCTGCTCACCAAGCCCCAGGCCCGCGTCCCGGCCAGGACCCGGGGCCCCAGAGCGCTCCTCCGGGGAGGGGTCAGGCACAGCGCGTCCCCCCAGCGGGCACTGGGGAAACGCGGGCGACCGCAGGCGGACTCACCTCAGAGCTCACCATCAGCTCCGGGACGCTGTGCACCATGGACACGGTGGCTGTGGACAGCGGCACCTGCTGCCTCCCGTTCTTGCTCTGCAGCCTGCGGGGGTGAGGGGCGGTGAGGCGGGTGCCCACAGGGACGCGCCGGTTAACACTGGTGCCGCCCTCCTCCTGGGGCGACCGCCGCGACCCCCGCTGCCGAGAACACGCCGGGCCGCCGGCCACACCTGTGACGCTCCCGACCGGAGCGCGCAGACCCATGTGCGCCACCGGGCACAGGGGGAGAGCAGCCCGGCCCCGGCCTCGCCCGCAGTCGGGTCCCCGCGCCCCCCGAGCGCCCGTACTTACTGGGTGAGGTCTTGGCCGCACTCGGCGCACAAGCCCTTCATGACGACCGGGTGGCTACAGCCCTCCAAGCGCGCCAGGACCGCCCTGGAAACGAAGCAGAGTCACCGGTCGGCGGGGGCCACTGGAAGCCCCTGTGGTGCCTCGCGCCCCCCGACGGAGCACCTGGGGGGAGGAAGCCTCCGGCCGTCCCGGCGGCCCTCCCGAAACCCCAGGCCGGATGCGCCCCCCGGGGCCACGTCCCTGGCTGCCCCGCAGACGGTCAGCTCAGACCCGACGTCCGCGAGGAGAGGGGACTTGGGGAGAAGGCGAAACGTCTCACATCGCGTCAGACGTCCGCCTGCGGTCCTCACGTCTCCCTGCGCAGCGGGAACGCAAAAGCCGCCGCTTTGTCTGACGTGGCGGCTCACACACGCTGCCTCCCACGCGTCCCCCCCAGAGAGGGCCGTGATTCATCTGTTCTTCTGACAGAACCATTGTCAAACCTCCGGTCTTCATAAACACAGAAACTCCACTTCCTCGGGAGGGTCACGTCGAAGCCTGGTCGCCTGGAAGCGGCCCCCGAAGGCCGCCGGGCGCCGAGCCTGCCGACTGTGTGACCAGAGCCCGGAGCCCGCGCCCCCGGGTGCCTGGGGGGGACTGTCCTCGCACTCCACACCCGACCCCCTCATTCCCCTCTCTCGCCCAGCCTCTGGACCGCACTGACTCTGGTGGGCAGACGGAGCCACCTATCAGACGGCACCCCAGCACCCCCTTGCCACGTGGGGCCTCTTTCCTCCCTCCCACCGTGCCTACTGCTCACAGCCAGTCAGTCGAGGTGTCCTGACTGGGCCCAGGCCTGGGGCATGTGCCCCCCAGAGGGCAGCGTCAGTGATGGCCAGGAAACCTCTACGAGGCCCTGCTCACGAAAGGCGATTAAAAGTCTAACCCGTCTCCACTCGAATGGGAGGGAGGGAGGGGGTCCTAAGTGTTTACCAAGACGTTCAGGACAGTGGCTGGTGGACCGTGGCAGTGGCCACCCCTGCCTGTGGTCCGTGTTCCTGCCGGCCCGTCGAGCCCAGTCTCCGGACCTCCTGCAGCTTGGGGACAACGGCAGGAGGGGCCCCGGGCACAGAGGCAGGCTGGACCGCACCGGACACGTGCAGGTGGCTCTGCCCCGCCGCTCACCGATACCGCAGCAGGCCCGGGCACGACCTCTCAGAAACAGCCTCTGTCGTCACGGGGGGAGAGAGACCTGTTTTCTGTCTCGGTTCCCTGGCCTGCAAGGTCGGAGCTGAGTGTGACAAAGCCCCAGCACTTCTCCTGCAGCTGCGCACAGACCAAACACCTCACAGAGAAAGAAGGACGGGCTGGCCGAGAGAAGGCGGGATTAAAGACGCGCGAGGCTGACGTCCTCTCTCAGCGTGGGCGTATCCACCCTCCGTTTCTGCGGACGCTGACATGAGACGAGGGACGGGCGGCCCGAGGACCTCAGTGTCTCCGCTCTCAATCCGCACACAGCACCAGCACGCCTGGCAGGAGCGCGGCACGGCGCGCCGGGAGACCCTGCTTCGGCCCAGGAGACCCGCCCCAGAACACCAAGCCAGCCTTACTCTCCAGGGCAGACCAGGGCTCCAGGGGGCACCTGGAGCAGCAGGCAAGGTCCCCTGGGAAACGGAGCAAGGGAGGGCCAGGGGCCCTCTAACTTCTCTGCTGTGTCCTTGAAGAAAGTGCACAGAAAAAGCACGAAATGCAATTTCTAAACTAGTTAGTTACCCCCAAAACACACACGTACCAAACTCCCCCCAACTGTTGCTTGTGCATCTGCTCTGACAGGGAGGTCAGAGGGCACGGTGTGTTGGCAAGGGCAAAGCTGCGTGCCCTGGCCTCTGCAGGTAGCGCGCTCAGCGGTGAATGCTGCGCTGGGCGGGCCTGGGCCCAGCGCAGGTCCCCAACAGAGCAGCGAGGCTGGGCATCTGTCCTGAGCCCGAGCACTGAGCACAGAGGTGGCCCGGGGAAAGTGAGAGCGCTCTGTGTGCCCAGATCCTGGCTTCCAAAGGCCATTCCCCACCTAAAGGACGCAGAACTCCTCAGGACGCACGCCTGGCTCAGCACTGGGGCCGGGAGACCTGGAGCCTGACCACTGTGTGGGCCTCGTCAGAGGAGCCAGCCTGAAGGGGTTCCCGTCGACCGCACCCGGGACGATGAGCACCCAGCACAAGACGGGAGCCCAGTCCCCGCGGAGGACTGGCTGGGAGTGCGGCAGAAAGCCGGCACCCCCCGCTCCCGAAACTGCTCGCTGCTGCGTGACCCGCAACGTGGCGAGGACGAGGCCTGCAGCGAGTGACTGAGAAGGACGCACACTAGCTGGGCGGGCCTGGCTCTGCACTGGCGCGGCGCGCACTCTCACCCGTGTGCCCGGAGAAACGCCGTCAGCCGTCAGCTCCTCGCGAGCCCTGCGCTGAACCGCTGCCGGAGGGTACCCCCGATCCAGGCACTGAGGCCCCAAAAAGACGACACGACTCACTGCTGGGAACTCGTCGTCCCGTCAGGCGCGTGGCCGATCGGCGCGGTAAGCACCGGGTTGCTGACTGGCTGCCCGGCTGACGAGCCTGCGCGAGGAGCTCCCCGCTGACCTGCGGCGCCATCGGGCACGCCCGGGCCCCGGCGGCCTTCGGGTCTGACCAGGAGCAGAACGGCGAGGCGAGCGCTTCGCCTTGGGGTTTCCTGCACGGTGGCACACCCGCCCTGGGCTTCGCCGCCATCGCCCGCAGGCTCGTTAAGGCCCCGGCGGAGGTCAGGCAAGCTCTGACTTCAAAGTGACGCTGACGGCATACCACGACTACCATGACGGGAGCTCCTCCCTTCTGAAGGAAGCCCGGCAAACAGCTTCAGCGGAGAGCGCAGTCCCGAGGCCACGTCCAGCCCATCCCACCAGCATCAGAGGGATGTCGCGGGCCCCTGCGCTGGAGGCCTGGGACCTGGGCTCCACCTCCTAAGGGAGAGTGGACGTAAGACGAGGCTCCAGGCGCTGGGACGGGCGTCAGCTTCCAGGAAGGAACAGAGAGACGCTCACCAGCTGGAGGGTCAGTGCGGGCCACAGGAAGAAGAGCTGAACCAGAGCGAGCAGCACGACCAGAGGAAGGAAAGAGTGGACAGGAGGAGTGGTGGTGCCTGGGACACTGCGATCCCCGCGAGGCGAGCTGTGCACCAGCCTCTACAGCAGGAGGCGGGAGCGCGCTCCTGCCCTGGCTTTCCGTCCCGAGTCGCTTGCACACTCCTGCGCCCACACTTCCACCCAATCCCGGGGGCACAGCGTGGTAAACCCAGACACAAAGTACGCGGACAAGTTCACGCGCCTCGAAAGCGGGAAACAGCGCCTTTGCGAGACTGACACCCCAGGCACCCGCAGCGAGAAGCGCCTGCAGCGGAGGCGGGGGAGCCACCAGTCCGCCCCGAGTCACCGCGCCCCACTGCCCCTCCCTGCCGAGCCAGGACGCAGAACCGCAGCAGCTTTTACGAGCGCGTCCCCCCGGCTTTACGAGACCCTGGGCGGCCACCGCCACGGGTCGCGCCGCGGGGACAGGAGCGGCGCGTGCTGCTTCGTCCGGCACTCGCGGCGGCGTGGAGTGTCCCCAACTGCGAGTGCGAACCCTCGGGAGGCAGCACGCTCGACGGGGGGGCGCGAACACGACCCAGCGCTTTCCAAGTGGGAACCGCGAACGGGCCCGCCGCGCCGCCGCGGGGGAGCGCGCACGCGCCTCCCGGACCCCCGAGCGCAGCGCCGGCCCGCCTCGCGCCCGGCCCCGAGGCCCCCTGCCCACCCCGCCCTGCCCCCCGCCGCCCGGCGCCGACGCACTCACCCGGGAGCCAGCACCTGGCCCGGCTGCGCGCACAGCTCCCGCACCACGCCGGCGCGCTCCGACCGCAGCCGGCGCTCGGCGCGGGCCGGGGCGGGCGCGGCGGGCGGCGCGGAGGCGGCGGCCTCGCACACGGCCAGCACCGAGCCGATCCGCACGGCCGCGCCCGCCGCCACCTTCCACTGCAGCAGGCGCAGCGGCCCGGGGCCCGGGCAGCGCACCTCGGCCACGGCGGCCGGCGGGGCGCCGTCGGCCGGGGCGCGGCCGGCGGGCGGCGCGTCCATGGCGGCCGGCGCGGCGGCGGCGGCGGCGGCGGCGCGGCGGGCAGGCGCTCAGGGCCCGGCGCCCATGGCGGGCGGCGGCGGCGCGGCGACTCCCACTCCGGCACCGGCTTCCACCCGCCGCCCGGGTCCGCGCCGACTTCCGGGCGGCGTGTGACGTCACGTGACGCCGAGCGCGCGCGCCGGGGCGTCCGCGTGTGGACGCGCCCCGCAGGGCTCGAGCGCCGCCGCGGCGCCCATGGGTCCGGCGGAGCCCCAGGGCGAGCCGTGCGGCCGCGCCGGGCGGGAACCGGGGCGCCGCGCCCGGGGCGCCCATGAACACCGGTCCCGGCGTGCGCCGCGCGCCGCCCGAGGCCGTTAAACCACGAGCCCCGACATCCCCCGCGCGCCGTCGCCCGCGAGCCCCCGGCAGGCGTTGCGAGTCCCGGCAGGCACCGCGGGCCGCCGCCGGCCCCTCGCGCGGGGGGCGGGCGCCGTGAGAACTACGAGTCCCGGCAGGCACCGCGGGCCGCCGCCGCCGGCCCCAAGGGCGCGCTGGGGCGGCGTCGCGAGAACTACGCGTCCCGGCAGGCACCGCGGGCCACGACCCCGCGGTCCTGTCACGTGCCGAGGCCAGGTCGCCTCGGGCTGCCGGGACGCGGTGCTGCGTGTCCCGCGAGCCCTGGGAGTCCGCGGTGGAGCAGAAGGGAGACACGAGTTAACAGTGTAGTTAGTGTTGGCCACAGAGATGAGAAAGAGCCGACCTAACCGAGCACGAAGGGAAGCAGCAGTGGCGAAAGCCGGAATCAGCAGACAGTGGGAGCGGCCTGCACAGCGGGGCGTGGTTCTGTGCCAAGATCCTAGGTCTGACCAGACGTCAGCTGGACTGGCCGGAAGGGACGGGGCGGGGCGGCCACAGTTAGGAGTAAGGGACAATGGCGCTCCTGCCCGCACACGCCAAAGGCTGCTGGGGCGACACGAGCAGGTGTGCCCGCACGTGGGGTAGCAGAGGGGCCCAACTCCCAGAAAGACGAAAATGCAGGAGAGGAGGGAGAAGAAGGGGAAAAGCCGAGGGGCCCGCAGCACGTCTCGCCTTCTCTCCGGAGGCCCCGGCTCCGAGGGTCCACGCGGGCGTCCGTGTCCCTGCTGTTTGACCCCGGCCCCTGCCTGGGTCACCCCCTGGTCCTCCGGCGCCGTCCTCCCCGGGAGCCCCTTCCAAGCCCAGGTCCTCAGGCCTGGCCCTGGGTGAAGGAGGACACGCTCGGCGGGCGGGAGCTCTCGCCGATTTCCTCTCAGGGCATCCAAGAAGCTGCACGAGCCTCGCTGTTTTCTGTTAAAGCGCCTTGTCCCTGCTCCTGGGAAGGTGGCGACACCATTTCCGTGTTGTTTCCATGAGGGGCAGCTGGCCCCCGACCCCCAAGCACACAGGTTAGAAGAGACACGCTGACCGTGCTGACTTCCTCTCACCTACCTGGCCGTCGTGCCGTCTTCCTTTTATTTTGTCTGATACTTGAATCCTTTTCTTGACAAAGAGATGACTTTAGTCCCTGTCACCCTAGCTGTCACAAAAGTCTCAGTGGTCCTTGCAAGTTCTGTAGCTGCCGCCCTCGCCAGACTTACCCCAAACAGTCACGGAAGCTACAAGAGGGTATTCTGCCGGGCTCCAGAGAGCCTTCCTGACTCCTCCCGGGACTGTCCCAAGGAGAGTCTCAGGACATTGCTTGGTCCCCCTTGCTCCCCCCTGCACAGGCCCTCTGCGCCCAGTGCTTCCCCTGGAACTTCTGCATAAACCCCAAGTGCGTCCATCAGGACCTTTTTGCTGTTTAGCCAGACGGTGTGTATCGCAGTGTAGACAAAGAACGCTTCAGCCTTTCTCCTGCGGGCACAGGGCTTGAAGGGCTGACCACCTCCATCCAAGCCAGATCTCATTTACCAGGGCTGTGTTGGGACCTTAGGTATGACTCAGTCCACTTCTGGCTTCAAGTCTCTCACGGGAGACTCCCCGTGCGCGGCTGTGGGCCCTTCCTGCTAGGGGGAATTGATTTACTCGAAATCATCTCAAACTGCAGGTTTCACACTCGTGCAAGCCTGGTCCCAACCCTGAGCCCTGCGTCCTGCCTTCGCCCTGAGCAGAGGTTCTGCGAGGAAAACCAGCCGGGCAGGGGGGCTCCTCTGTGTCCCGTCTAGCACAGCAACCCACGCAGGTGACCCATCTTCACTTTGGCCAAGTCTGCCCACCTGTGTCAGCTGACGCTCGGACACTGCCCACGCTCGTCAAATGCCCGAGGGAAGAAAAGGGGGCAGTTTACCCCAGGGCAGCCATTCTAGTCTGCAGAGCTCCCTGATGACTTCCAAAGCAAGATGTGGACAGCCATCCACTTCTCCGAGTTACTGCAGCAGGAGCGATGCTTGTGTCCCCCTGGTTTGTCCAACCTGGAAGGAGACAGTGACTGGGGTTTGACACAAGGGAGAGAGGAAACAGGCATTCTGGGTATGAGGACCCTGGTGATGAGGTTCTGGGGTTCCTTTAATAGAACACTTTGTGGCAAAGACTCAAGGAACAGGACGAGGATGTTTGCAAAATGACCAGTACCGCGGTCCCCGCCCTCGAAATTCTGACACAATTATTTTGGGATGGGACCTGAGCACCAGGAATTCTGCTTTTAGGGTTATTTTAACAGCAGCAGATTTCAAGAACCACCCTTGTAGGCGGTGGGTAGTGAAGAGATTTTGAGCAGATGTGAGATGATCTGATCGGTGTTTACAGCGATGCCGATGCCGGCAGCTGGGGGCCCAGGGGGAGCGGCTGCAGGGAGAGCTGCCGCGTTACAGCCACTAGGTTTCGTCGCTTGCTGGGCAGATGAGTGAGGAGGAGCCCCAAATGGCTCCTGGGAGAGGACCGTTAACAGATTCTCTTGCACTCGTGTCTCCCTTTTGAGTCTGAAATAATTTACATTTCAGGAAAGAAATACGTCCCAACGAAGGTAAATTGCTTCTAGTAAAATAATGGCTATTTAGAGTTCACCTAGACGTTGGTGCGACGGGGCACGCCCCTGTGTGGTGCGCGCTGGCATGTCGCGCGCGGACACCAGGCCGCCTTGGCGGACTGGCGTCCACGGCGGGGCGCCCTGTGGGACGGCCCCAGTGAGGTCCTGCGGGCGGAAGCCAGTCCGTCCGCCCGAGGGTGTTTTACTTGCTCTCGCCGTGGGAAACCGGTTTGACACGCAGCCCCGGGGCCCAGGCTTCTGTTTCCTGCAGAAGACAGGATTCCACCGGATTCTGGGCTCCGTCGCTGGAATCGGCGGCCTGACTGCTGTGGCTTCGGAGGCGGTGGTCTGCCCTCTGTCCCTGGCGTCCTGTCATGTCATCGCAGTGTGTCCCAGGGGGGATTTCTTTCTGTTTATTCTGTTGGGAATACATTGTGGATTCGTGAACTTCATTCGTTCTTGAGAATTCTCTGTCATCCTCGCTCCAAATACTTCCCTTGCTTTAGTCTCTCTGGAGCTCCGGGTAGATATTTGTTCAACTTTCTTATTCTGTAATTCATCCCTGCCATCCTTTTATGTTGTCCTCCTGTTTCCTGTCAGCGTTCTGGGCATTTCTTCCGCTGTAGCTTCCAGTCTATTAATCTCTATGTGTAATTTGATAACTCACCTTTCCAGGTTTTACTTGAAAAGTTAAAATTTGTATTTATGCGAGTTCTACTTGGCTGTTTTTCAAATGTGCCTGTTCATCATAGCTCCTTTTCACCTGCTCATTTTTGGTAATTGTATCTTTCGTCTTTACGAGTCAGTCACGCGTACTTTTTGTGATCCGAATCTGACCTTTTGAATAATCACGTCTCTGGGGGTCTAGGTCTGCTCGCTCGCAGTTGTCCCTGCTGGCCCTAGGGCACTGCCCTTGGATTGTGAGCTGGTATTCGGCTGGGGTCAATCTGTGAGTCCTGGTGACAGGACGTGGGGACACTTTTCAATCCTTCAGGGGCCTGGCATTGGCCTTGGCGCTGCTGATAGCCGAGGCCTCCCTCCTCCTCCCTCCGCCTCCCTCCGCCTCAGATCTGGCGCCTTCTGAGGCAACCCCACTTTGAAGTTTTCTGGAGTTTTCCGGAGTTTCCTACCCCGGATTCAGCTCACGAGGGGTTTCCTTGCTTTGGGAGCTTTCAGGATGTCCCCTCCTTCCTTCAAGCCTGTACTGGCTAGAAAGTTAAGTCTCAGAACCAGGTCGTTTTGTAGTGTGAAGGCTCTTCAGAGCACCCCGACTGCCACGTTGCCCAAAGCGATTTTCCTTCTGGAATTTTTTCCCTCTGTTTTTAAGTGGATCAAATAGATCAAAGGGGGAGCGGTTTCCCCCTTCGTTCCCCTCCCCCTTCCTTCCTTTCCCTTCTCTTCTCCCCCCTTCCTTCCCCTCCTTCTCCCTCCTCCTTCCCGCTGCTTCCCTCTTCCCCCTCCTCCTCTTCTTTTTCTAGCGCCTGCTTTGCAGCACGCAGCACTGATCTCGGAGGAGTCCTGTGCTCGCAGGCCTTTCCATTTTGCCGAGCGGGGCAGAGGGAAAGTGGACACGGGGCAAGGCCGAGTTAGCGCAAGAGGCTCCTGGCACGTCTGGGAAGGGGGAAGCCTCTGACACAGGGGAGAGCTCCCCGAGAGAAGGCGCCCGAGACGTGGCGCACGTGCTCGTGCGGGGCGTCGCTGCGTGGCAGATTGACTTTGCAGCGGCGCAGACACAGCCCGACCGCAGCCGCGCTGGACCGTGGAGCGACGGCCTGCGCCCCCACCCCCGGGGCTTTGCCTCCAGCGAATCGGCTCTTAGGGAGGAGAGGGACGTGGAAACGGGGGGCTTTGGGCTAAGAGGAACACGCTGGGGTTTCAGAGGAGGCCGGCAGGCCACACGTGTGCGACTCGCGGGAGGGGGAAGACAAGTGGGAACACCCGGAGGGTCCGCCAGCTCCCGGGGAGCGGGAGGAGCCCCGAAACGAGAGCGCGTCTGCGATGTCGCCCCTGGGGCAGCTGCTGGCCGCCAGGACTGATCGGAATAAAGGTGCAAAGGGCTGATTTCTGACCGTCAAGCAGACAGACGCATTCCCTGCAAATAACCCCACGCGAGGGCCCGGACAGAGGCGACAGTCCCGGCGGAAGCAGAGCCCGCCACTGCCGGAGCCTGCCAGGGCGCATCTTACCCTCACGGCGGCTTCCCAGCAGCGTTTTCTGGCCTTTGAACCGACGAGGTGGTCGTGAGAGGGAGCCAGATGCCCCCCCCCCCCACGTTTATCACTGTTCGGAAACGGAGCTGCGAAGCCCGTGGCCAGTTCTCCTGGAGACCTGCGGGTCGTGATGCCAGGGCAGTCGCGGGCTCAGCAGGATTCTGTCTGGTCTCAGAAACCACCCGGCGTGTTGCTAAGGAGGGGAGAGATGGCACCGAGACGTTTTGCTCTCTGAGCCTTCCCAGGAGGCTTGGGTTTAATTTTATTACGACTTCAAGTCAGGTGTCCGGGGAACATTATACAGTGAATCTGATGCACATCTCCAAGCCACACGTTTCTGTTTAAAACTTCACTTTATCACGTTCAGAGCTAGAGAGGAAGCCTTTCGCCTAGGCCGATGGCAGCTTTCCTAGGACTGTAGCTGTCACCTGTGATGTGGGGAGCATACTGCGTGGTAGTGGACACGTAATGGACCTTCACAGTTTCCGGAGCATTTTTACCCTGGCATAACAGTAACAGGCTGCTGGCCATTGCACGCTGTCATGTATGCTTTGCAGCCGGAAAAGTATTTTTAAAAAATGAGCATAGGACTCGTTTGATTTTACATCATCAGACGAGTGTAAGGCCTCTAGGAGAGAACTCCAGGCTCTGTAGGCCGAATGCAGTCAGTCCGCACCACTCACGGGAGGGTTTCTTCTGTAAAAAAAACATCCCGTAGGAGTCACTGATTTATTTGAATGTTGGCTTGACGAGAATCCTTACCATTTAGATGTGCACGCAGAAGTATTTACAGATCAAGCAAGATGATGCCCGGATTTCTTTCCACGTACTCTGGTCTGGGGACTGTTGGTAGGACTCGAATGAGAGGGCTTCTGCTCTGCGAACGCTCGGAGAGGGCATAGGACTGTCAGGAGTTCTGCATAGGCTTGAAAACTTTCACGATAAGCACATTCCCGATGTCGTGTTAGAGGAAATAATCCTCCCGCGTAAAGTCCACGTGTAATTTATGTCTGCGTCACCTGCTAATTTGCTTCTCATCTCGTGGCTGCCAAGTTTCCATTACAGCCTCTGGAGAGTTTGCAGAAAGCCGGTCCCAAGACGGCCATCTCGGTGTAATTCGAAACAGAGAATGGGCGGGAGTGATTGCCTGTCAATCCATTCAGTTCGAATCCAGCACGAAACAGACGCGCATCCACCTCAGGGCTCAGAGAGTCCTCAACAGAAAGAAATCTCTCTCCAGTGACTCTAAAATCTTATTTGGCGTTGCATCTTACGGTGTAGACCACGAGCGTCCCAGGACTTCAGGTTCTGTCCCGCTGATCTTTATGTCGATCCTTATGCTAACACCAGATGATCTGGGTTACTGCAGCTTGAACGGAAGTTTGAAATCCCGTAGGGAAATCCCTCCAACTTTGCTCTTTTTCAAAATTGCTGGGCTATTCTAGGTCCTTTGCGTGTCCCTAGAAACAGTAGGATCAGCTTGTCAATTTCTACAGAAACAACCTGGGGTTTTGGTGGTGATTACACCGAATCTATGGCCATTGCTGGAAAACGACCGATAAACGATGCTGAATCAGTCTGCCAGCATGGGGTGTCTCTCCATTACTTAGATCTTTTATCATCTCCCTTGGCAGCGCTTTACAGCTTTCAGTGAAGAGTTCGCACGCTCGTTCCATTCGGTGCGGTGGTGAACGGAAGTGTTTTCTTGGCTGCATCTGCAAGTTGCACGGCGATCGTCTGTGGAGATGGAGTGGGCATTTGCACAGCATCTCGTATCCTTCCATCTTGATAAGCTCATCTGCTAGCGTTTAGGACGGGTCTTTCTTGTAGGTTTCTAACACTTTTCTACGTCGGATCAGGGCATCTGTAAATAGTTGTTTTTCTTCTTTTCGCTAATGATGGCTTTCGTTTCTTTTCATTTCTTTCTCTTTTCCTTCCTCCCTTTTTGGGGGCGCGGCTCACCAGCCAGGCTCTCCCAGGCCTGCCTCTGGGGAGTGTGGCCGTCCGCCATCGCGCGGGCCCAGGATGCAGCCGAGGCTGGCGGGGCTGGCACCGCTGGGCGGGAGGGGCGGCCGGCGCTTCTGTCTGCCCCAGGCAGGAGGCGCCATCCCCTGAGGCTTGCGGGCACGGGGAAGACACAGGAGGTGGCAGCGGCAGCCCCCAGGGTTGTGCGGGGCTCCCTGCAGGCCTGGGGCCGCGTTCCCACGCGTGCCCCCGGCAGGGGCGGGGTCCGGAGCGAGCGCTGTGTGCGGTGGCGGCTGCGTCTCAGCCGGAGCCCAGATCACCACGATCCCGTCTCTGGTCATTCCGCGTCCGCTGACAGGGACCGTCACGGCGGAACCGCGCCGATCGTCGGCGCCGCGGGCGGGCAGCCTGAGCACGTGGTGGGCCCCGCGGCAGGTGCTCCGCAGCCTCACCTGGGCGCGAGCGGTCCCCGCGCCCACGGGCCACAGGGTCCGAGAGGCTGCGGTGCCGAAGCCCTTTTCGGGGAGAATCGGCGGGAAGGAGCGGCTCTGAGATCTCAGACGCGAACCGGGAGCGGGGCGGGCCGGCGCCTCGCAGAGCTCTGCCCCCGGAGGACAGCCTCGTGTCCCTGAGACCGAGCGGGGACGCCGGGCCCCTCGCCGGGCCTTAGGCCGTTCAGCGTCACCATGAGGAGGCGCGGACAGCGTCCCTCCTCCTGTTCGTGCGGGTCCTGTGACGACGGCTCTTCAGAAACAACTGGCAGCTCGGGGCAGACGAGCAACTCCCTGAAAGCGGACACTGCGGGGGTTTAACTCAGGCCCGGAGCTCTGCAGCCGCCGCCGCCGCCACCTGGTTCGGGACATTTCACCCGCGTCGCGGGAGCAGGAGCTTGCCTCTTGCTGTCATGAGAGCGGCCGCCACCAGGTGGGGACGTTTCGCCAGGGACCGGCGCAGGGCCTGGGTGCCCTGTGCACCCCAAGCAGGCTTGGCGGGGGCGCTGTGCCCGGTGCTCGCAGGGCCCGGCCGTGTCGCGCCCGCCGGTGCGTCTTCAAAGGCAAACTTTCCTTTCGACAGTTCCTCACAGTCGCTGCGCTGCATCCCTTGGTACCAGAGAGGCTCTTAGGTGGCAGTGGGCAGCCTTTGGGACTTGACTCGTCACAGTTACGTATGCGTCGGAACGTGTCACGGGACAACAGACACGTCCACGAAGTCCAGGATGCTCTTCGTTTCACTTAGGATGGGGCTGAGTTAAAGAAGGATCAAGTGTAAAATGAAGTAAAAGTGTTAAGTGACGACGGCGCGGGTGCCGTGCTGCGGCCCGAGGTCTGCGCCTGGGGCACGGGGTTGGAAGCGATGGCGGGAAGGTGCGGCCAAGGCCCCAGCCTGCGGGAGGGGACGCCACGCAGAGCCCCCCTGGCCTGCCGGCAGGGAGGGCTTCGGCCGCCTCGGCCTCCTCCCGGCCTGCGAAGCTGGAGGCTGCGCTTTCTTCGTGCCCGACGGCCGCGCAGGGGGAGACTGGCCCCTCGACACCTGGAGCTTCCTCGTGCGTCGTGGAGTGGGCTCCGGTGTCATGACACAGTCGGCCCGGGGGGCCTCTGGGCGCCGACGGTGGTCAGCGAGGCCCGGCGCACGGTTCACAATCCACAGGCCGGGGCTCGGGGATGGACGTCGGCGGCCGGGCCCCTTGGCGTCCTCCAGCCCTTCCTGCTCCCGTGGCCCCCCCCAGGCAGCGAGCCCCTCGCTCACCCTCCGGGAGCCCCGCCCCAGTGCCCCCTTTCATTTCAGTGACGGTCCCGAGGGCCAGGACCTGGACGGCGCCGGCTCTAGGCGAGGACACCGGCACCGGAGCAGTCTCTGGAGACGCGGTCCGACTTCCTCCCTGTCACCGCGGCGTCCTTCAGCAGGGCACTCCGCCTCGGGACCCTCGCGCCCGGGCACGAACACACTCGGCCTCCTCCTGCCGCAGTCACCCCGGCTTCTTGTGGGGAAGAAAACGGGAGTGGAGAAGCCCACGACGACGCGGGGTCTTTTCGAATCACGGGGGATTCACGCACCGGCTGACCGGCGAGGGCGCCGTGTGCCTCCCGGGACCAGGGCGGACGGAGGGGTCCCGTGTCCTGTCATAAGCACCTGCTTCAAGCCCTTGGGGATGTGAAGGTCTAAGACGCACGGGCTGAGGAAATCCATACGTGCGTGTATCGGACGATAAACACAGTGCCTGCTCTGAAAGAACCAAGAAGCTGATGGAATCGTCCATCGGGCGTTCCGAAAGCCAGGTCCTGCGGAGGGGCTGAGGTCAGCGCCGTCCCCGGGCGAGTCCGTTGGACGCGCGCGGGGCTCCCGGAGCCTCTGGTTTGCATTCTCTTCTGCCACCACACCGGGGCACAGTTGGACCTTTAAAGGTTACGCGTGTGAGACGAGATTCGTTTGTCTGCATGTACCGCATCCGCCAGGCAAGGGCGGCAGAACCAGCTTAGCGAGCCGGGACCCCGAGGGCGCAGACGCCAGCGAGGGGGCCGGAGGCCCGCCGGCCTCCTTCCCACAGGCTCGGCCACGGCCCGCGGCCCGCGGCCCCTGTCTCGTGCGACTGAGTACGGCCCAGAGGGAATGAGGAGGCGGCTCGGGGAGCCCGCCCTCAGAAGCCCCTGGAGAACCCCCCAAACTTAGAAGCCATCGCTCAGAGGTCAGGCTTTCCCGGCGCCCCTGCAGACCCGGGAGGTGGTGCCAACCGGTGCGCTCTGATGGGACGGGAGCCGGGAGACCTCTCTCCGAGCCCTCCCTGGCATTTGGCAAAGTCACAGTGACCGGGGTGACCTTGGTCCCACCAGAGGACGTGGCAGCCCCCAGCCGCGTGGCCGCCTCGCCCTGCCCCTTCCCCAGCGTCTCCGGGCGGGGCGGCGACGCAGTCGTCCAGGTGTGCGCCTGCGTCTCAGGCTCCTCCCCGCCTTCGGGGCCCGCCCTTCGGTCCAGGCTCGCGACAGGGAGAGGCCGTGCACTGCAGCCCGGGCGTGCTGGGCCACGCGGCCCCTTTGAGCTTGGAGAGGGGTCTCGGGCAGTGGCCGCTGCAGCTTGTCCTGGGCTTCCCCATGGCCACCCGGCTTGGGCTGCTCTTTGTCCATCCCGCCTTCGCTGGGGGTCCATGCTCAGGCCCAGACGTCCGAGTGTGAGCACCGAGCTGCCTCCCCCGGCATCGCAGAGGTCCCTGTTCCCTGGCTGGCCGGCCATCGTTCAGCCACGTCTGTGTCCTCCATGCCGCCAGGTCCCGCGGGCTCCCCCCCGACAGCTGGCTCTCACTCGGTCCCCTGCTTTTCGTGCTGGTGGCCTGTCAGCACGCATCCCCCTCCCGTTCCCCGATGGTGCCCTGTGGGCAGAGGAGACGGTCAAAGCTCCATTTGGCATTTAGCGGGAAGACCGCCACCTGCTCACTGGGGTCAGAGGTGAGTGTCGGCTGGACGGCCTCTGCACCCACCCCGTGCTCGCCGCCTCCCCCGGGTCCTGGAGCCGCCCCCGCGCGGCCAGATGGCCGGCACTGGACCCGATGGGCCGTGAGGCCGGCTCCGGCCGAGTGGACACGCCGCTGCCATCTGCCTGTCAGGAGCCTTTAAACACAGGCTTCTCCCGGGTGCGGATTCCGAAAGTGGGTGGAAAACTCCAGTGACTTCCTGATGGCTGTGGCCGCAGGACGGGCTGCAGTTATACTTAGCTCTGGGTGACAGCTCCCCCCGGGGACACCGTGGGCGCTAATAGGTGCCAGCTGTGGCATCCGGACCTCTGTGTATTGACACGTTTCAGAGACTCTGCGTGCATCCTGCAGGCGACGCACGGAACGGGAGCCGCCCCACTGGAAGAACGTGCCGCCCCCCCGCCCGAGTGTGGGGCTCCCCCCCGGGGGTGACGTCAGGGAGGTGGGAGGACCAGAATTTAGGGGCTTAGCCCGTTAACTGATTTCAGTCTGGCCTGATTCCAGAAAGCGTGGGGGACAGAGCATACGAACGGCCGTGGCCGGGGACCCGAGGTCCGAGGGGGGGTGGCAGGGAGGTGCGTGGCCCAGGCGTGGCCGTCTGAGACTGGCCAGGAGGGCCTGGCAGCCCCCCGAGTGCACTTGAGGGAGGGAAACGCCCCTCCTCGTCCCCGCTTCACTGACGCACACGCAGAGCAGACCCGTCCTCGTGACGCCCAGCAGATGGGGGCTGGGGTCTCGGGTCGGGTGGCCGCACCGAACCCGGAGCCCACCCAGGAAGGCGTCCCCACAGCCAGAGGGCTCGGGCGGGTGTTAGCTCCTTGCAGAGCCCGAGGCCTCTGGGTTGACAGCGTCTCTTTAGACCAGACCAAGGCGAGACCCTCCTCGCAGGCCAGGCCTGGGGGCAGGCGGAGCGGCCGGCCCGTGGCCTCCAAGAGCCGCGCAGGGCAGGGGCCGGCCCGGCTCAGTGTCGGCACCTGACAACCCGCACCTCCGGCCCGCGCCTGGAGCCCGGTGGGCGAGCCGGGAGCAGAGCCCCGCGGGCCCGGGGGCACTGGCGCGGCGGGGTGGGGGGGCGAGTCTGCGTCCGACAGCCCCGGAGCACGGGGCCGGGCTGGTCGGCGTTCCCGTCGCCCAGCGCTGTCGTCGCGACTAGTTGTTCAACAAGGACCCTGTGCCGCTCCCCGACGGCCGTGTCTGTCGTGATGGCTGGAACACGGCCTGGGGGACGTCCTCAGGTCTGCCTCCCCCGGCCTCGCCCCTCCGACCCCAGCCAGCCCCTCGCTGCCGGGGGCCGCACAGGTCCTTCCCGCAACGAGGTTTTCGGCCTCGTCCTGCTTGGCCTTCCCGGTACTTTTCCAGAGAAACACGAGCTCCTGGAGTCCGAACGCGAAGGGGGGAACCACGCCGGTGTGAGTCAGTGTCGCCGTCGGTGACTGCACGGCACCTGCGGTGGGTCACTGGACGCGCGACTGGGAGTCACTGGTCAGCAGGGCCCGGCCTGTGAGTCAGCGGGCGGCGGGGTCTCGGGGGTGCCGGCGCGCTCACCGGCCTCGTGTCCCTGCGCCGGGCGCGTTCCCACAGGAATACGGAGGGGACTTCCAGGTTCGCCCCGAAAGGGGAAGCTTGGACGGGTCACGAGTGTCCTCGCTCGTGCGTCGTTTCTGCTTTTCCCCAGAAATAGCTCCCTGCAGCCGGGACGCGTCAGCGCCGCGCACGGGGCGCGCACGGGCCAGGCCCGCCGTGTCCTCGGCCTCCTCGAGCCGAAGGCCCTGCGCGAGGGGGTGAGGCGGGCCGCTTGCTCCCCAAAGCACAGTGTTCCGCTTGTTCTGACCCTTCTCTGCCCCAGACAGTCAGGCTGTAGCCGAGGTCGCACGGACTGACTTCCCTTCACAGACGCACAGTCCGCGGGTCGGCGAGCCGTCCCCGGGAGGGAGGCGCAGTGGAGCGGTGGCAGCCGCTGAGGGCCGCCCCGCGACTCGGGGCAGCGAACCCTCACCCGGTGCGGAGGCAGAACTTCGCCTCCCCCAGGGGTCCCCAGGCCCCGGGCCGAGGCCTGTCAGGCACCGCGCAGCGGGAGGGCAGCGGCGGCCGGAGCGAAGCTGCAGCGGAGTCTGAGCCGCCCCCAGGGCTGGTGTCACCCCCTCCGCTCCGCCGCGGGTCGCGGTGTCAGATTCCCCCAGGAGCGCGGGTCCCTCATGCCAGCGAGGCAGGGGACGGGGACGGCGGCCTCACACAACACCCGGGGCACAGGGACGGCGTGCCGGGCGGAACCGGGGCCGACCGGGCTGGCTCGGCCTGCTCAAGGGTCCGTGTCGCTGGGAGCGGCCCGTCCTGCGAACACCACGTCCGGCGGCGTCCCTGTTCCTCGGTGCGTGAATGACGGTCTGAACTGCCCGCTCCCTAAGGCCCTCTCAGCCGTGGGCAGCCGTCTCGCCCCCGAGCCAACACCTGCTGAGAAAGACGGGCAGGGGCGTGGGACACCCTTTCCCCTGTCTGATGGGTAGTTCTAGAATGTTCTGGAGAATCCAAAAGCCAAGGCCTTGCCTCTCTCAGAGCTTGCTGTAGTGGCCCTTGGACTTTGACTCCTGCCCTTCCGCAGGGTGTCACTGGGAAGTCCCAAGGGGGCGCACGAGTCAGTCGCCTGAATGATGGGTCATAACTGGGTTTTTTAATAACGAGGGAAGGATTTTATAATTTCTTTGCTTGAGGAAGGGGAGGAGCCCCTGGCTCGGACCGCGGGAGGAGCAGTCGTCTCTGCCTGATCGGCCTGGCCACCTCAGCGCCTGCGGGTGTGAGTGGACCAGGCCTCCCGGTCAAGGCCTCCGCCGACTGTGCGGCCAGCACCCAGGGACGTGCCACGACAGGAGCGCACTGTCCCCACAGGGCGGGGCCGTGGGCCACAGGCCTCTGGGCAGGGCGGCCGCCTCCTACAGCCACCCCCGACCTCCGCGCTCCTGACACTCGTCCCGACAGGACCCCCGCCTCGGTCGCTCCCCCGCAGTCCCACGAGCCGGTCCCTGCCCCGCCTTCACTTCGGGGCTGTCCCAGCCGCAGGTGACCCCGGCCGCAGGCCCAGGCGGGGCGGCCCTTTGGCTCCGCACCCTCGCCTTCGTGAACGAAGCCCCAAAGGGCCTTTCTCCTCCCACTTTTCTCTTTTGCCTTGGTTTGCCGGGTCGTGGGCGCGGTGGGCCGGGTTTACGTTTCCGTTATGGGGAGAAAACCCTCGAAAGCTACCGAGGCTTCGAAAAGCCTACGAGACCCCTGGTTTCGCCACGGCTCTGGACGCAGAGTCACTAGGCTCCTTGAAAGATCTTGTCAGGCTTCAGCTCAGACGAACCGAAATGGTAAAGCCACGCCCAGGCGGCCAGAGCTTCCTTTCGGGTTCACTCAGACGAGCTTTTGTCTCTTGGAAGCTTCCGCTGACCCGTGGGGGAGGCGTTTCCGAGGGGCGCAGTGGCACGAGCGCTCGGCCGTCGGACGCTCCCGCGACCTCCGGCCAGCGCTGGGCAGTGGCCCCCTCAGGGGCCGCCCGGCCCTGCGACCTCAGTCAGACAAGGGGGCCGTGACGTGAGAGGGGACAGCGTCCATGGACGCAGCCAAGGGGCTGTGCAGGTGCCACGCCTCGTTCCAGGGACACCAGGTCGTGAAGGGAAGGCCACTCGGCTCCCTTCACGGTTGCCAACGTGTCAACGTAGAGACGAGAGGCCTTTTCAAGTCGGAGGCAACAGTGCTCCCCGAGGCCGAAGAGAAGAGCTATCGGGAATCGTCCACTCCGGCAGGAGCTCCGGCACGTCCCCAGGAGGACCCAGAGGGAAGGGATGCCCGGAGAGGGGGGCCGGGGGCCACTACATGCTGAGAAGGAGGCCGTTTCTGTCGGGGCAGACCGCGTGGCAGGCGACCCTAATTCAGACAAAGTCCCCAGTTTCCGCCACCGGCGCGGCGGCCGTCACGTCTGCTCTCTCGTCACCCTTGCAAGCGGTCCTCTGGGACACAAGGTCGCGCAGGCCCCGCCCGAAGGCCGCTCTGTCCTGTCCGAGCATCCCCGAGCCTCGAGGCATCGGATGCGCGCGGCGGTCCCCGGGGTGGCCGCTCAGCCTCCCGCGAAGCGGCCCGTCTGTGTCTGTTCTGATGCGTGAACAGATGCGGGAGCTCGCGCGGGAGGGAACCCACGTGCCGTTCCGGACCGTCGGAGGGGACGCGGTCGGCGCGGGGCACGGCCCGCATGCCCCCGCACCTGGTCCCCCTCGGTGCTGAGCTACGAGACCTGAGGTGCCCAGCGGGGCCCGGAACGTCCTCCGCTTAGTGGCTGCGGCGCCTTTGACGCGCACCGGCCGCCCGCCGGCGCCTGGGCTCGCCGTGAGTTAATTAACTAATTAACACGCTCTCGCCGCTCGTCAGCCCGCGCTCAGAGCTAATTTGGAAACATCCGCGCGGCCTCACGGAAGGGCTCCAGGCCTCGGCCTCATTAGGGGAGAGTGTGGCTCCGAGTGTGCGACAGCGCCGACGGCCGCCCGCCCGCCCCCCGTCTCACCGTGTCTCACAGCCACCACGTCGTCTCCCTGAAAACCTCTGGCTTCCGCTGCGGGACTCGGCCGGGCCCCTCGAGGGTGCTGTGTGGCTGTGCCCTCGGGCTGAGCTTCGGGGTGCAGCCGGCTGCGGTTTGGACCAGGGCTTGGGGCGTCCAGATGCAGAGGAGACGGCTCCCCCGTGTAGCCTGGCGCCCGCCTGCCTTTGGGGTGAGGGCTGCCCTGCCGTTGTCTGGACGGGAGTGCCCCGCAGCCTGCGGTCAGCTGGGGGCTCTGAGGCGCGAGGCTGGAGAGGGCGCGGTCCAGCTGCGGGTGGGGATGTCTCGGGTGTTTGGAGCCCAGAACTGGGGTTCAGAGTGGCCCCTTTGGAGACGGCATCCTCATGAGAGCCCCAGCTGGATCCAGCGCCCAGTCCCCAGCTGCCTGGGGCCCCAGGACCCCAGAGTGAGACCCGCTAAGAGCGCCGTGGGCCTCGGGGGCGGGCGAGGGCAGCGGGTAGGCCGGCTGCGGGTCCTGCTGCTCCGGGCTGAGCAGGGACACCCAAGCTCACGGCCACAGGTCGTGGCAGAGGTAGTTCGGGGGAGGTCGTCCTGGGGCGGGTTGGGCCCAGTCCTATGGGTCTGTCCCTGGAATGGGAGGACACAGGAGAGACCACAGCACGGAGGGACTGGGCCGACGTGGCCACCGGCCCGGGCTGCGGGCACCGGCACCGGCAGAGACTGGAAGAGGCGGGGTGGCCTCCAGCAGACCCTCCCGGCGCCCGGCCTGGGGACGCCCTGGCCCGGACTCTGGCTCCAGACGTGGAGAATGGCTGGGGGTGGATCGCGGCCCAGGGCGGGGACAGCGCCTCCTGGTCGGCCTGCACTCCGCCTCCCAGAGGCGAGGTGGCCGCTGTGACACCGGCGCCGGAGACCCGAGGGCTGTGGGCTGGCCGGCTGGCCGCGTACCGGGGCAGGGTTCCCAGGGCCGCGGGGCCCTCGGGGCCCTCGGGGCCACGCCCGCCCAGCCCCCTTCCCGGGCGTCTGGGGGGAGCTCTGCTGAAACGAGGCCGCGTGGGCGGCCCCGAGCTCGCAGGCCCGGGCCTGGGCGCCTGGAAGGGAGCCCGCCACCTGGGTGCTGAGGCGGGTGGGAGCCAGGCCAGGCAGCCAGGGTGGCCGGGCCCACGACGTGCTGAGACCTCAGGTCTGTCCTCTGCACTGTGCAGCCCGCTGCCCACTCACTGCAGGACGGGGCGGGCCCGGGCGCCAGAGCTCCCGCTGGGGTCCTCTCTGTCGGGGTGGGGGTGGGGTGGGCGGGGGCGGCTGAGGGCCTTGGGGTTAGGGTTAGGGTCCCAGCGTCCTTCAGCTGCTCTGGCCGGGCAGGCCCTGCGGTTGGGCTGCTTGGGGCGGGGCGGGGCAGGGCGCACGTGACTGTGGCTGGGGACCCGAGGCCACGGTGCCCTGCCGGGCGTTCGGGCACGGAAGGCCCCCAGGACCGCACACGGCCCGGGCGCAGGGCTCCCCTGGGGGAGGCTGGGCGGCACGGGGCTCGGGGCAGTGGGGTCCGCTGTTGTCCCAGCACTGGGACGTGAGGTCACGGCCGTGCTCGTTCGTGGCTGTGGATTCCCGTCACACCACGGTCGCACAGACGTCCAAGTCCTGTTCGCACGACCTGCGTCCGGCGTGGGCCTCCCCTGAACTGCCACTGGGCGTGGGTGTGTCTCGTGGCTGTGGAAGGACACGTTAAGGACGTGCCTCCGCGTCTGCGTTTGTCTGGGGCCCGACGGCCCTCGCCCTACGTGTCTGACTCTGCGCAGTCACAGCCTGCCCCTGGGGAGGGCCGGGGCCCTGGCAGAGGTGCAGAGGGAGAGGGCGGGCACGCGGGCGGGAGGGCCGCTCGCTGGGCTCTACCCTGTTCTCCTACCAGACACTCAAGTCGCCCACCTGGTCCCTAAGAGGAGAGTTAACACTAAAACACAGAAACGGAGGTGACAGACGGCGGGAGCAGCCGTCGCGTAACTCACAGGGGGCAACCGGGCCTTCGACCCTGAGCTTCCCCTGGACAAGGCGACGGTGGCCCCTCGGGCCCGGATGGCAGGCCCCTCCCCAGCGCCTGCGCCCCGCCGCCTCCCCTCGGCCCGGCTCTCGCCCTCGGGCCTGGCCCGTGATCGTTCGCACTGAGAAGCTGCGCGGGAAACTCACACATTTTGAAACAATCGAGTCGGGGCCGAAGAACCTCCAGGACTGCAGAGGAGAGGGGGGACGCGTCCCAGGTCCCCCACCGGCTGGTTCGCGGGTCGGGCCGGGCGGAGGCGCCCGCGTGGGGCATCCCACGGCTCCTCCTTTGCGGGGAGTCTGTCCCGCTCGGCGCCGCCGCCACTTCACCGGCCCCCGCCCCTCGGCGGCCGCAGCCTGTCCTCGGCCTCCCCAGGTCGCACGCCTTCGCTTCCGGGGAAGGTCACGGGCGATTAGGTCACCTTCCTGGCGCTGCGCCGGATTCGAGTCACTCAGTTTCACCCGCATCTGGGAAAGGTCCACGGGGTTAACGTCTTGGTCTTAGAGGCCCGGGACGGCGTCCCCGACACCCCTCCTGTCAGCCCCGTGCCGTCCTCCCAGGGGCCGAGGCTGGCTGTGGGCCCGGGGCGGCGGGCTCTGGGCGGACAGACCGTCCCGCGCGGGCGCCGCGGGCCAGCCTGGCTGGGCTGCCGGGTTGTGACACTTTTCTCCTGTGGTTAATTAGGCGCCGACCACACAAGGCGTTCGGTTCACACCCTGTCACGCGCGGACATGCCGCCTCCTGCACTGCGTTCCGTTTGCGCGGGGCACGGCGGGGAGCGCGCACCTGCTGCGGGGGCGGGGGGGTGCTGTAGATGAAGCGATCCAAGTGGCTCCGCAATGGGAGCGCCGCACACCCAGCCGCCGGCGGGCCCTGGTCCCCGCGGTGCCGCCCGCGCGCAGGTGCGACCGCTAACGAAGCTCCCGTGGGACAGCGCGACGCGCAGACAGACCTGGCCGTCGCGGGGCCCGCCTTCCTGGCCCATCTCCCCGTGGCTTGTCCTGATTGCCTCGTGGCGGGGGACGTTCAGGGACAGTGTGGGGCTCGCCCTCGGGTTTCGCCCGGGAAATCCTCGCGGAGAAAACGAAGAAACAACGCAGACCGGGCGCCCCCCTGGTGCCCCCAGGATGCAGGAGCCGGGGCTGCTCTGCTTGCTGGGGCGGGGGGCGGGGGGGGAAATGGTCCCTCGTCAGGAGTCCCGGCCTCCACGGGCCTTGTCCCTGACGCCCCCCTGACCCCTGGCCCGGGAGGCGGAAGCCCCGCCGCCTCAGGGGTGGCAGCTTCCACGCGGCCGGGCGCAGCTGCCGCCTCCCAGCAGTGGCCCTTTCTCAGCGAACGGGTGAGAAGGAGCAGGGCCCCGCCCGGTGTCAAGGTCAGCTCCGCCCGGGGAGCAGCCCTCTCCTCGTCCTCTAGCAAGGCGCCGGGCGCCTGCAGGACCGTGTCGGGGCGGCAGAGGCGGCCGCAGGGCAGGGACACTGAGCTGGGGCATCGTGGCTCTCCCCTCCCCCCGGCCCCTGCCCCCTTCCTTGCTGGAACGGATCTGGCCGCCTTTGCCCTTTGACCTGTTCCGGCCCTGCCCCCCCCCACGTGCCTGTCCCCAGGCTGTGCGAGCGCACTGGGCAGGGCCCCACCCTCCCTAGGTGACGGGCCAGCGTCCAGGCACAGGAGAGGCCTCGCAGCTCGCAGCTCTGCGACGCCGCGGTGCGGGGCGGCCATCTCCCGCCGGTCTGGATGTCGCCCGACACCAGACGGCCGGTCAGCGCCTGGTGTCCCGGCCTCGGTGTCTGCGTGTGCGGCTGGGGGTCCGCTGCGGCCCGACGCCCTCTGCGCGGCCCACTCAGCCGTCTCGTAGGACCTCGCACGCCCCCCGGATGCCGTCCCCCTCCCGCCCCGCCGGTTCACGGGGGACCGCCTGACACCTCGCGACGCCCCGCCACACGAGCGGTGGCTGCTCCTCCTCAGCCCTGAGAGTCCGCGGAGGACCCGGGAGAAACGGCCGATGGCGCTGCGCCCACCCCGGCCAGCGGGGAGGCGGCCCCTCGGCGGGTCCGCCGTGGGCCTGGGACGCGCTGCCCGAGGCCCGGCCCCTCCCGCGCTGCGTCCTTCCCAGCTGCGGGCGTTGCCAGGACCAGGACTGGCGTGGGCTCCGGCCTCGTGGGCCGCCCCCGGCTCCCGGGCTGAGGCCCCGTCACAGGAGGGAGCAGCGCTCCCCCTGCCGCCCCGTCCTGAAGCGCCGCCGTCGCCAGGGCTTGCCAGGGGCGCGCCAAGGGCGGAGCCGGCTCCGCGCGTCTAGACGCCCCCACGCGGCCTCCCCTGCGTCTCCTGACCCGCCGGCCCTGCCAGCGCGCGGTGACTCAGCAGCGCTCCGCTCGACGCCCTGCCTGTCGCTGGGCGCAGGGCGGCGCGGCCCCGGCCCCGCTGCACGTTCGGGCCGCCTGGCCGGGTCCCTCCCTGGCGGGGGCCCGAGCAGCCCCTCAGCCGCCACCGGGGTCCGCGTCGCCAGGGGCCGATGTCAAGTCTGTCTGGTCCAGAAGCTGCTGGGCGGCGGGGAAACAGCTCACCCTCAGCAGCGGGGCCGGGTTTGCAGCGCAGTGGGGGGGGCGGGGGTGACAGGCCTGCTAGGCGGGGCACAGGCGGCCCGGCCTCTCTCGGGGGCGGGGGGGCGCTGGCCGCTGCCGCGAGGAGGGACGCAGGGCTGTGCGGGGGTGAGGCTGGCGGCCCCCCCCCGCTGGAGTGAGGCGGCCCGATGGAGGGGGAGCCATGCAGGGGACACGCGTCCTCGCCCCGGGCCCCCCGGCTGCGTCTTGGCGCCTCGGAGCGGCTTGCGCTCGCGGCTGCAGGCAAGGAGCCAGCGCGTCTGCGTGGGGACACAGGACAGTGGAAGTGGGGACGCAGGACCCGGACGTTGACTGCAAGGAACGTGGGGCATAGCAATGCTGGGGCACGGCGGCTCGCGGCGGGCGTGGGGAGGCCGGGAGCCCAGCGCAGCGGGAGTCATGCGGACTGGGAGGACTGGGGACCCGAGGGTGCTGGGCCGCAGCCCCGCGGGACCACCACGGCGAGCGAACAGGACGCGTGGCGGCTCCTGGCAGGACACGGGGAATGCGGCCGACTCGGGCCCCAGCCCCAAGAGACGGTGGCCAGGCCGCTCCGGGCGTCGGTGCGGGATGTGTGGCGTGGGGGCCGCCGGGCTGGGTGTGGACAGGGCCGTGGAGCCTGAGCCTCGGGCCTCGCGCTCCGAGTGGGAGATGCTGCGAGGCCCATTTTACACGAGAAACAGTCAGCAGGGACCATGGTGTCGTGGGTCGGACTGTGTCCCCAGAAGCCACGGCGAAGCACTAAGTCCCCACCTGTGAGTGGGCCTCGTTTGGGAGCGGGATCTCGCAGATGACCAAGTCGGGTTGAGGCCGTTAGGGTGGCCCTAATCGCATGTGACAAGTCCCCCTAAGAAGGGGGCACTTGAGGACACAGAGACATGGCGAGGTCACGAGAAACAGGCAGGGACTGGGTGATGGGGCCACAGCCCAGGGGCCCGTGGCACCCCGGGAGCGGGAAGAGGCAGGAAGGGCTGCCGGGGCCTGGCGGGGGGCTGTGCCGCCTGGACCCGACTCCGGGCCCCAGAGCCGTGCGGGGCCGCGGACCTGCTGTTCAAGCCCCGGCTCGTGATAGTTGGTCGTGGCTGCCCCAGGGGACTCACCCGACAGGGACAGGAAAATGGGGCTCCTGGGCCGCAAGGCCGCCCAGCCTCGGCCCCCAGGACAGTGACCCCGCGGCCCCTCTGGCCTTCGGCTCCCAGAAGGAAAAGCTCGGATGGACTCGGGGCCCGTCACTTCCTTTCGGGGTTTTCCTTTGCCCTTTTCTCCCGGACTCTGGCTCCAGGCTCCTGGGGACGTGAGAAAAGCTCCGCCACCGACAGCATCGTCCGGCCCCTCCCCGAGGCCTCGCCGGCGCCGCCCGCGGCCCGGGGCTCCGGCAGGAGGCTGATGACCACTGCGGGCTGGGAACCGGAGGCGCCCCCGCCGCCCGTGCCCTGTGGCCGCTGCGCGGCCCAGCGCGGGGCCGAGCGGGCGGGGCCGAGCCGGCGTGAGCGCGTGTGCGGGGGGGGGGGGCGCGTGCGCACGCGGCACGGTGTAAGTGCACGCACATGGCGGGTTTGAGCGTGTCACACGCGTGCGTGTGTGGAGTGTGCGTGCGCGCGCCAGAGCCTGCTGCTGCGCCTGCCGCCTGCGGCGAGCCTTCCGGAGAGGCGTCCCCGTGAGCTGACGCAGCCACTCCCAGGGCCGGCGACAGCCCTGTCGCACAGACGCCGCCTTCGCGACGCGTCTGGATCCGGGAGATCCTCCCGAAAGCGAACGGGACGCCCCCCAGCTGTGGCTGCCCGGCTCCCAACCCCCGTTGGCCCCTCAGAGGCCCCGGCCAGGCCCGGAGCGCGGGTCGGGGCTGCTCTCCCGCCGCCACAGCCGCTGGGAGAACGAGCGCGGACTCGCTCGCACTCGCGCGTGAACGCCGGACGCCGGGTGCTGGCCCGTGCACAGTTGCGTTTTTAAATGCGACGCGATTTGAGCCAAATAGACCGCTCATCGGTTTCGCTCGCAGGGGTTTACGCGGAAACGTCCGGCAGCAGACTCTGCGGGGCACAGAGCGGCCCCATCGCCCTCGAGGCCCCCGGCTCCCGCCCCCGAACCGCAGCGGCTGCACGCTCGAAGCCGAGACGCCGAGTCCAGAACCAGCATGGCAGGCCGGGTCCGCCCGGCTGAGGAGAGGGGCGAGGGCCCGGGCCGGGCGTGGGCCCACCCAGCCCCGGCTCCCCTCCCGCCGCAGCCTAAAACCTCGGGGACACCGCGGCCAGGACGCCCCCCGGCTGGCCGTCCGGGGCTCAGACCGCGGACTCGCGTCTGCCCGCCCTGGACGCGGGGGGCTGAGGGGCGCTCTCTGCCGTCTCAGGCCCAGTGGCTGGATGGGCGCCAGGCGAGGAGTGGGGGAGGGGCGCCCGCACCCCCAGCCCTCAGGGTCTGTGGGGACTGCGGGGAGGGGGGGTGAGGCCAGCGGGCGGGGGGCCTTCTTCTCGCCCATCGTCACCTGCACAGGCCTGGACAGAGGCCGTGGGGCCGCCGCTCTCCGCCCGCACGCGCTCTGGGGCACTGGGGCCCGTGGGGACCCACACGCGTGGCACAGGGGGTGGTGACAGGTACATGGTGAAGCGACCAATCCCCCCGGAAGGACCTGCCACAGGACCCACTGCTCCGCCCCTCCGCCGGCCTGGCCCTGCCCACAGACCCGCGGGAGCCCGGCCGCAGGCGCCCCGATGGGGTTTGGGGGTGGGGTTCGTGCCCTCCAGGGTGGTCGGGGCCCCGGGAATTTGGGGGTGGGACGCGCGCCCACTCGTGTGCTGGGCTGTGACCTGGAGGAAGCCTGAGGGAGGTGGCACTCGCCCCGTGGGACAGTGTGGGTGCGCTCGGCCCGGGCCCCTCTCTGGTGTTGAAGGGACGCAGGGAGGGGACGGGCCTGGCAGCCGGGTGGTGCCCCCGGCTGTGGCTCCTCCGGGCACCTGTGGGCTCAGGGTGGGAGTGACCCTGACGCTCTGCAGGGCCTTTGCCAGCGTAGGAGCTGGCACCCCCGTGGCTGGCGAAGAGAGGGGCTCACGAGGTTGGGGGGCGCACGGAGGGAGGGCCGGAGGCCCGGTGTGCAGGGCCTGGGGCCTTGACGCCGCATTGGGACCCTCCTGGAGCCTCCTGGGGGCAGGAAGCTCCGCGAGGCCTTCATTCAGGTGTGCGAGGCCCCAAACGGGGGTCCAGCCTCGTGGGCACAGCCCCGAGAGACAAACCGTGGGGTCGCGTCCTGCTTGGGCCTCTGGCAGGTGCCGGGGACGGGCCGTGCGCACGGCCGTCCTGCGACTCCGGCTGTCCTTCTGGCCCGCGGGTCTCGGTGCCCCCCCGAGTTTCTGGGTCCTGGGCACACAGGGCCGCGCCCGGCGCTGGCAGGACCAGGTGTCCTGCAGTCTCCCCATGAGCGGCTGCCCCCCACGTGCGGTCCCCAGCCTGGCTGGGAGCCGTCCCTGCGCCGTCTGTGTGTCCCAGCCCGCCGTCCCCGAGCTGGCCGCCTGCACGCGGCCCCACAGCGGGCAGCGGAGGGGCCCTCTCCCTGGCCTTCCCGCCCGGGACCCCCGTCCCTTCCCGCCACACTCGCCGCCGCAGGGCGCAGAGTGGCCGCCTTTTCGTTCAGCAAACGCACACTGAGCACCTACTGTGCGTCCATCAGTGTCTTTGGTACTCGTGGTGAACAAGAGTGACCGTAGCCCCCACTTCAAGTCACCGGCCCCCAGACAAGTGGCTGAGCCTGGTGCCCGGGGCTAAGCCTCACGAGCGTCTGCCCTGGCAAGTCCGGGTCGTCACCAACCTGGACAGTCTCACCGCTGAGCCAGCGCTCTGCCCACCCCCTACCCCCGTCTGCCGGCCGCCAGGGCTCTCGGGCCGCCTGCCCCCGCTCTACGTGGTCACTTTGGGTGGCACAGCACCCACGGTCCCTCTGGGACTGCCAACTGGCCGGGCGTTGGGGGCCGGGGGCAGGCGCGGGCCACCCTGGGTCTGAGGTGGCCAGTCACGCCCGCCCCGGGGGTGGACCTCCCCGTGGCCCTGCCCGGCTTCCTCTGGGGCGGTTGGCGTCCAGGGCCCGTGGACGCAGCCCACCCACCCGGAGGCCGGTCTGGGGACGTGGCTGCCCGGGCCGTCCGCCAGCCGGAGGTGTCGCTGGCGCCGCGTCTTCCCGGCAGCCTCCGGCGCGGCGCGACACCTGGGGCGCACAGCCACGCCCCTTCTTCCCCGCCGTCGGCGGCTCCTGGCAGAGCTGCGAGCCCGGCCGCGGAGCGGGCAGGGCCGCAGCTGTGGGGGTTTCGCCCCCGTCTGGGTTCGGTTTCCACGCGGAATGGCTTGCAGCTGCTCCGGGGCCCGGGTGTCGTGGTGGGGGCCGGGCCGGCCCGCACAGCTGGAGCAGATTAGCCCGCCCGCCCGGCCGCGCACGTCCCGCCGAGCACGTAGGCGCGCGTGGCCCGGCCCCGCGCCTGCCGGGCCGGCTGGGCCGTGCACGCCCAGCGCTCAGGGTGTCGCGCGGGGCACCCAGAGCCACAGCCGGGCACCGTGGGGCCTGCGGCGAGCGTCCCTGTCGCCGGCCCAGGGCACCCCGGTCCGTCCTCCTGCCCTCTCACCGGCTGGGGGGCCTCGCGGGCCTTCGGGGCCGGCTGGGCGAGCGGCAGCGTCGCGGGCTCCTGGGGGGCGCGCGTGGCCAGCGGAGCCCCCGGAGGCGAAACGCCGTCCGCCGGGCTCTGCTCTGGACCCAGACAGAGCTCGCCCGTTTTTCTGTTCTTAAGCGTTTCGCGTTTATCCTCATCTCTGCGCCAGCACGGGGGCGGGGGGCCTGGAACGCGCTGGAAAGTATTTCTCGAAGTGACACTCCGCGAGAAGCACCGGCAGACAGACCCCAGGTTCCCGGCCGCTCCCGCCCTCCAGCTGACGTGGAATAAAAGTGAGGCGTGCCCGGGAGCCCCTGCTGCCGGAGTCCGCCTCCTGTCGCCCCGTCCCCGGGGCTGCGGCCTCGCCTGGGCGGGTCCGGGGGGGCCCAGGCCGCTCTGGGCGGAGGGCAGTGGGGCCGGACCTGTGCGGGGTGGGCGAGGGCCTCAGGCTCCCATGACCCTGCCCAGGCCGCCTGCGGCCAGGGCTCGGCGCCCGGTCCCGGGGCCACTCGGTGCCCAGGCTGAGCGGCGCCCAGGAGCCGCAGGCCCCCGGGTCCGGCTCCGCGCCCCGCACCCCAGCCGCGTCAGGGCCCGGGGCCTCCAGCGGCCGTGACGTCAGCAGCCCCGGCCTCAGGGACCACGTCTGCCCTCGGCAGAGGCTACTTTCTCCTTCCGTTCGGATGGGCTGAGATGCGCGCAGGCTCCTGGCTGCCTGACACCCCTGCCCAGGACGGTGGCCGAACGCCTGGACCACGCCGGTCCCCGACTGCGCGGACGGATGAGGGTGACGGGGGCGCCACCCGGCGCTGTGCGGCCAGCGCGGAGGCCCCGACCTTCCTCGGCCCCAGGGGTGGCCGGGAGGGAAACGCGGGCCGTGGCGGGTTCAGATGCAAGCGACACGGGGGCAGGCGCGGCGGGGCCGGCGCGCCAGGCTGCGCCGTCTTCGGGGGCTCGATGTCGCGTTCCTTCTCGCTCAAACCCAGTTGTGGTGACGGGGAAACCGGAGCGGGGGGCTGGCTGCTGGCCCAGCCGATCCTGAGCAGACCCCAGCTCTCCAGGGTCACGTTTCGCGCCGGCTCCTGGGTCACCGCGACGTCAGACGCGACGACACAGAGAGCTTGGGCCGCAGCTGAGGAGCCACCGCTGCTGGCTCGGGGTAAAGGGCTAAGGCGGCGGGCGCTGGATCACGTGGGTTCCGCTCACTCGGGTCCCTCCCTGCTCCCCCACCCGCAGTCCCCTCGGCCCGGCACCCACGCCCCCCCCCCCCCGCACCAGCCCCCGGAGCGCAGCGCGATGGAGTCGCCTGTGGTGACGCATCGGACGTCCCGCCACCAGGGTCCCTGCCGCCCACCGGCTCCAGCCGCACAGAAGTTCCAGGGCGGGTGTCCAGGTCAGCAGGCCCGAGGTGTCGCGCCCACTGTCCGCACGCAGGGGGACACTGGGCTGTCCGTCCCCACACCGGGATGGGCGGGGACGGCCTGGCGAGGGGACCTGAAGAGAGGAGCGTGGCCGAGGGACGCGGGTAGAAACGGGTCCAGCCTGGGGGGCCGCGGCCCCTCCTGGGATGCACGCCCGCCAGGCTCCTGTCACCAACGGGTGCAGAGAACCCCGAACCCGGGCCCCGGGGCAGGCAGCAGCAGGGACCCCGACTCCCGGAGGAGGCGCAGAGACTGGGATGGAGGGGTCTGGGGGGGCAGCACGAGCTGGGGGCCCCTGGGCCAGGGCCACTGTGGGGACAGGGAGGGGAGGGGAGGCCTGTCCCATCTCAGGCCATCGCGGGCCCTGCGCTCCGTGGCTCGGGCCTCGCTGTGCACACCAGGCCCGTGTCCCCCTTTCTGACAGACCCTCAGGCCGAGGGGTCAGGACAGAGCTGAGCGCTGCGCAGAGCCGCCCGGGCCCCGGGCACCCAGGCCTCGCGGCCCCCAAACCCGGCTGTAAACGTGCGCAGAGGGGCGCGAGGGAGGGAGGGAGGGCGGGCACGGACGCAGAGCAGGTCAGCTCCTGGGTGGATGGACGAGCAGACGCACGGACGACGGCGGGCGGGGTAAGTGGGTGACGGTGAACGGACGGACGGACGGACGGTGGCTGGGTGGGTGGACGAGTCTGTGAAAGGACGTCAAGTTCTCTGTCCCCACAGCACGAGCACGACGCGCTGGTGGCCCCCGGGCCCACGCCCCCCGGGCCCAGGTCCCCCGTGCCTGCCCCTGGGAAACAGCTTGGCCTCCGAGGGGCCGCGGCCGCAGCCCGGCCGTCCCTGAGCTCGCGCCCGACGGGACGGTTGGGTCGGTCGGCGGGGCCGACAGCGGCGAGGAGCTGGGCACGGGCCTCCCGTCCACGCGCCGACGTGGCACAGACGCGCTTTTGCTGCTTTTCTGAAAAACCGGGGAACCCTGTCTCTTCCCCGGGACGCTTTTGTTCCTCCTCCAGGCGGGGAAAGCACACTTGGCGGCGAAAGCTGATTCCCAGCCCCCGTTTGACGCTTTCCCTTCCGATGGAAGTTGCGCTGCGCGGGCCCCAAGGCGCGTCTGGTGCTCCGAGCCGGGCGCCCTCCCGGCCAGACGCCGCTCCCGCCCGCTCCCGTGAATAGCATCATTGTTAGGCGAAGCGAAACGAGGGGGAGGGGCGCGGGAGGCTGCCGCCTGCGCCGCCTACAATTCCGCCTCCCGAGAAACTGAAAAATCGAGCGTCAGCCAAAAGGACTAACGGGGCCCAGATTTGCCCTCCCACCCAAACGGGAAAACGTGGAAAGAACAGATGAGACGTGTGTCAGACGTGAGACGTCAGGCCGCAAAGACAGGGCTCCCAAGAGGGGACACGGCGGCTGAGCGCGGCGGCCGGAGCGGGCGGCGGGCCCTGGGTGCCCGGGCACGGCCTGGCGGGGCCGCGCGCGGCAGGGCTGAGGGGCCGGGGCCAGGGGTGTGGGGCGTCGGGGGCAGCGGGAGGGTCAGGGTCGTCACCGCAGGACAGAGCTGCCCAGAGGGAGAGCTCAGAGCCCGCAGAGGGTCCCCGGGGCCTTCCGCCGAGCACCAGCCAGCCAGCACGTGCGTGGGCGGCGGCGGCGGGTGACGAACCACCAGGACGGGTTCGAGGGAGCAGGGCCCCCCGGAGAGGGAGCCCTCGGGCGCTGTCCTCAGAGGGCTCTGCCCGAACAGTGGGAACATCAGTCCGAGACCCAAAGCTGCTCGGTTCCTACCAGCGGAGCTCAGACGCCGGCGACCCGGAGGGGCAAACGCTCCCAGTGACCCGCCTGCGTCGCAGGACGACGCCCGAGCGGGTAGGACACGCAGCACCTCGGCCTCGAGGAGGAGCACCTCCCGGCGCCTGACTCCGAGCAAGGACGAAGGGGCACGCGAAGGGGCAGGCGAGTGCGAGCCAGGATGCGACGAGACGTCGGTCAAAGGCGGCGACGACACGACGGCGGAGCAGACGTGCCCGTGAACCGGTCGTGGCGCTCGCCTCCCGCACGCTCGAGGCGCCGGGGAGAGCCTGGACCTGGGACGGCGGGAACCACCCGGACCCGGCCTCTGGAGCTGACCGTCACGGGGTCGGGCTGACTCGGTTAACAGCGGGGGACCCGCTGCAGGGCAGGAGGAGGAGCAAACCCGAACACGCAGCCCCGGGAGGGGATGAAACCGGGGAGAGGCCGTCCAGGGAGGCGGGCGTCGGAGAGCCGCGGCGGGGCCGCTCAGGGGGCGCCGGAGGTCGTGGCCGGAATTTTCCACATCCGAGGAGGACCGTGAACACGCAGATCTGCGGAGTTCAACCGCCCCCCGAGCACGGGAGACGCGGGAGGACATTACAGCGAATTAGAAAATCGAATTACTCAGACGAGTGATGAAGGGCGAGACCTTCACAGCGGCGAGGGGGACGCGGGATGGGGCTGAGCACGCGCACGGCACGGCAGACACGGAGGACGGGAAGCAGTGGGGGCCTCAGCGAACGGGACACTCGCTTACCACGCGACCAGCGACGCCTCCGTGGGCCTCCCCCAGGCGAGACGCAGCGCAAACCTCCGCTCGCCAACGGCCACGGCAGCTTTGTTCAGTGGCCGAAAGCGGGGTCCCGGGAGGCTCCCTCCGCGAGGGGTGACGGCGCCGTGACGCAGAGCGGCTCGTGGCTGTCGGGGTGCGGGGGGCGGCGCGGGGAGACCGCACGATGGACAGGTCCGTCTCTGATTTGGGTGGAGCTTCCCTGGACCTCGCCTGAGGCAACTGCCCAGAGCCACGCACACGTGCGCACAGGCACGGACACGCATGGACACACACAGGGACACGTCCGTGTGTGCAACGCACGAACACACGTGGACCCGGCGCACACACACGAGCGCGTATGGACACAGCGTGCACACACACGGACACGCATGGACACACACGGACATGCACGCACGTGCGCACATTCACGGACACGCATGGACACACGGACACGCATGTGCACACACATGGATGCCCACGTGTGCAAGGCACGAACACACACGGACACAGCGTGCACACACACGGACACGCACACACGTGCGGCGCGGAGACCGAGCCGCGTGGATGGACTGGGACGATGGAGGGCAGAGCGGTGGGGTCACAGGGACGGGGGACAGTCCCGCCCACCGCGCAGGCTGCAGCAGTCACGTGGGCAGGGACTGAGGACGGCCCGCAGACGCCGTCCCCTGCTCCCGGACGCGCCGCGCCCCTCTCCGGCCATCTCACGAGTGTCCCCCCTCCTCTTTGAAAAAGGGGGTGTGTGTGTGGGGGGGACAGACGCGCCCTGACGACCCCGCTGGTTCCGGGGGCTGTGGCCTTGCCCAGGCCACCCTGCGAGGGACCCGCTGGCGACACAGACCCCCACGCGGAACGAACCACGCGGAGGCCAGGGCGTCCGGCAAAGCCGCGGCGCTTTATTGGCTCTACCTACTTCCTAAGTACAGGGGCGGCGGGCGCGGACCGCGACGCTGCTTCTCCGGAGCCGGGCCGCGGCGGACGCTTCATGCAAGTCTGCGAGGCGACACGGGGCAGGGTCTGGGGGCGCGCGGGCACGCAGCCACGACAGCTCGGTTCCTCAGGTGCGTGCGGACGTCGTGCACGGCCTTCGGCCCTCGTTTCTTCCCGCGAGTTAGAGGAGGTGAGACGCGATCACGCGGAGGGACGTTCCAAGCAGTTCCGTGGCCAGCGTCCCCCGCCGTGGCGTCCCCGTCAGTGACCTCTCATGGGCACCGGTGCCCGCGGGCGCAGTTCGCGCGGGGCCCACGAGGGGGCGTGACTCCCTAAGGCACGACGATGGGTCAACACGCTTCGATTCCGCCGGGCGTTTCGGCCACGGGAAGCAGCCGCGCGCCGCAGGGACGTGTGACGCGCGGCACGAAGCGCGGCGGCGAAGCCCCCTCTGCCCCGCATGTCGGCCGCAGCTACTCGGCACCCGACAGTCGCTGCCGGGGCCGGCGCGGTGTCTGCGGGTCGCCTTCTCGACGAAGCCGTTACGAGGTGGCGGTGGTGACGTCACCACCTCACGGCGGACCAGACGCGTCACACTCCCCTTGTGACGGCGGGTACAGTCCCGGTGGCCGCGCCCCCACTGACGGCTCCGGGCGCGCCTCCTGCCGTCGGCAGCGCTTGCTCGCCTGCTCGGCCCGCCGGGGGCCGGCGACCCAGGGGAGCAGCTGAGGAGCCGGGTGCGGGGTCCCAGGTGCGGCCCGCCGGACGGGCTCGGGTGCCGCCGGCGCGGAGGGCCCTGCGGGGCGCAGAGCGAAGGCGCCGCCCGGGACTTGCCGTTCACGCACGAGCCCGGGCCCGTGCAGGTCCACGCGCGCGCAGACGCCGGCCCGTTTCCCGCCCCGCGACCCGCCCTGTGCTGAGGGGGGCGCCAGACGAAGGTCCAGAGGCCAGCACGCTGCGCCGCCCCGGCCCGGCCTCAGCCCCGGGGGAGGGCACTCGGAGGAGCTGAGGCGACCAGCGGGGAGGTTTCCGACGCGCACGGAACGAGGAACAGTCGCGGAGCGGAGCGCGGGAAGAGTGACAGGAGCAGGCGGCGCGTGCCCGGCCTTGCCCGCGAGGCCCCGCTCGCCGGGGTCTCGGTTTCGCCAGGGTCGAGCCGCGGGAGGACTTCGCTCCCACGCGCGCTCGCGGCAGAAACGGAGCTCAGTTCCACGCCGCCTGGAGCCGGCTTCGGGTTAGAGAAGGCCCTTCCGGGAGCCAGGGGTGCCCGAGGGCGGGGTCGCCCCGTGCGGTCCCAGGTCCGCCTCCGCACTCCCCCCTCCCATCCCCGTTTTCTTGCGGAGCCGACGCCTCCGCGAGCAGACGCGTGGTCCTTCCCTCCCCCCTCGTCCAGGCGCCGTCTCGTCGCCGTGCGACCAGCCCTCCGGAGGCCGGAAGTGCTCGGTGGTGCCCGGCGCGGGTCTCAGTCCGAAGTCCCGAGTCCCCCTCCGCTGCCCCCGTCCCGTCGCTCCGCTGCCGCCGGCTACGAGTGGCCGTGGGTGCTGGAGAGGTCGTTGCGAATTATTTCGTTTACTGCGAAGAAACAAAGGGAGAGGCGGCGTTAGGGGCGCACCGCGCTGCGGCGACCGCGTGTGTGAGCAGCAGGCCCGAGCTTCCGGGGGGCCCGGGGGGTGCCAGTGTCCCCGAGGGGTCCGGAGCCAGCGGCGCGCTGCCCCGGGCCTGGAGCTGCTGCTCGGATCTGGAGACACCGCGGGGTCGGCCGGTGCCCCCTGGGGGTCCCACGTGCGTCCCCTACGGCACGAGGGCTTGGGCCGGGCCTTGGTCGACCCGCAGGGACAGCGCCCACGGAGGCCACGCTGTGTCCGCCCCCGGCCCCGCCATCGGGCTGGGCGGGAGGCTGCGGCGGGGCGGCCGAGCCCTCGGAGGGGCCCGCCCCCGTTTCCTGGTGCGCGGCCACTGTCGGGCTGCGGGCTTTGGCAGCCGAGGAGGAAACGAGCGGGGCCCCCGCGAGCGAGCCCCACCACCCCCGCCCCCCGCCGCTGCTGGCCACGCAGATAGGGAAGTGTCAGCGGGGGGCCTGTCACCGCGCCGCTCTCCCGATGGAACCGGGAGGTGGGGACAGGCGCTCGCGTCACGGAACTGCCCGGGCTTCCCTCTGCCGCCCCGATAAACGCCGCGCGTCCCTGCGGGGGCCCCGGCCGGCCGAGGGCGGCTTCCGGAGCGCGGGCTGGCCCCGTCGCATCGCCCCCACTCCCTTCCCTCGTTCCCGATCAACACCCCGTTATTTTTAAGAAAAACAGGAATAAAACAGCTGGGAGCCAGGAACTGTGTCACGGGGACTGATAACGGGGCCGGCTGGCACGGCTTTAGTCAGGAACGCGGGCCGCACACCGGGGCCCCTCCCGACGCTGCCGCTGGCCAGGACCCAGGGCTTTGGCGCCCGCCCGCCCCTGCCCGAGACACGGGCGCCAGAGACGTGCAGCCACACGTCCCCTCGCGATGGCGACCGGCAGCGGGGAGACCGCGGTGGGGGGGGACTCGCCCAGCGGGGCGGGAGGGAGGCCGAGGGCTCAGGCCTGCTCTCGGGGTGACGCCCTGGGGCCACCGCGGGCAGGCGGGGCAGTGCCCGGAGGCAGGCGACGTGACCCCGCTGCGCGCTCTTTCGCCAGAGGCACACGTCCAACTTCTGCTTGGCAGAGCGCCGCCATCGCAAAGGACGTTCGACAACGAGAAATGGGAAACCCGGGGTTTCTTTAGGGGGTCGTCCCGCCGAGGGACAGGCAGCGGTGCGGGGGGCTCGCACCAAGCCAAGCGAGTGGCACAGACCGGGGAGCCAGGGCGGGTGGTGGAAAGCCCAGTCCCCTGGTGAGGTGACAGGGACAGGCCAGACGGGACGGACACGCCACGGCGCCCCTGCTCCCTGGGCGCGCACCGCCCAGCCTGCGGACGCCTTTCACGGCCTCCGGGGCACGGCCACGCGCGGCAGGCCCTCCTCAGCGTGTCCAGGCGGAGCAACGGGTCCGGGGCTGGCCACGCCCGGGCTCCCGGGCCGGTGTCCCTCGCCCGGGGCAGCAGGCCTGTTGGGGAAGTGCCAGACGGGCACCGGAACCCAGGGCAACGCCAGCCACGACACCTCGGAGCAGAGGCGGCACCACGGACGGGTCTCCCGGCTGCACACAGGACCCGCCGAGGACGGGCTGGGGTCTCCCGTTATCCTACACCGAGATGGCTTCCAGCTCCCGCTCCCTTCCCAGGGTCACGGAGGTCCCACACCAGGCATCCGGTTCCCGTAGGACCAGAGCCTGGGTGGCTGGAAAGGTCTGAAGAGGACGGTGATGGGGCCGGGAGCGGGGCCTGAGGGGGACGGTGACGGGGCCGGGAGTGGGGCCTGAGGGGGACAGTGAGGGGGACGGCGACGGGGCCGGGAGCGGGGCCTGAGGGGGACGGTGACGGGGCCGGGAGTGGGGCCTGAGGGGGACAGTGAGGGGGACAGTGTTGGGGCCGGGAGCGGGGCCTGAGGGGGACGGTGACGGGGCCGGGAGCGGGGCCTGAGGGGGACAGTGAGGGGGACGGCGACGGGGCCGGGAGCGGGGCCTGAGGTTTTCAGCGGCCATGGCCGGGGGGGAGCCCCGCGCTCTAATCACGATGGGGACGGGGGGAAGGCAGTAAGCAAAGCAAGAGTCCCTGGTTCCTCAAGGTCACGCAGGTTACAGGAAAACAACATCTGTGGGACGAGATAAAAGGGGAAGCGGCCTCAGAAGTGGGCTTCCCCTCCTGCCCGCGGGGGCACCTGAGCCGGAGGGGGCGCCCATGTGCGTGGGAGTGGGGAAGTCACTGAGCCCTCGGGGCCCGGGGCCCCGCCACATGGCGACCCTGCGGCTGGTGCCTGACCCCCCTCTCCGACCCCGCGGGCTGCCGGGAGGGCCGCCGAGCGCGCCCGGGTCCCAGGCCCCTCCGTGCTCTCCCGCCTCTGAGGGGCGCCTGTCTCGGCGCGCCGGTCGTCGGCTCCCACTGCTGGGCGTCCCGCGATGCCACGCGGGGGTCGCGGTGTCCCAGAAATCGTGGGGACCCCCTGAAGGAGCACCACGCGCGCGGACGTCCACCAGGTCTTCCTCGAGTCCTCTGTGGGGCCGGCGGGCCGCGCGGCAGGGCGGACAACGCCGCACACGGCCGTCCGCACAGCGGGGGACGGCGCCGTGGAGGTCGCTGACGCGGCCCGCGCGGCCGTCGGTCAGGGGAGCCAGGCGGCTCCCGCGGCACAGAGGGCGGAGGGAGCGGCGCGGAGGGGCCCGCTGAGGCCGGCCGTTGCGTTGTGGCCTCGGCGGAGGTGACAACGCGGGACCCCGGCCCACCCCTTCCATGAGGTCACGCTCCGAGTCCGCAGCCGCGGCGCCCACGCCTTCCCACGGCGCCTCCTCTGCCGAGTTTCCAGCTCACTCAGCTTTTCCACCGCCACCGCGCTGCCTCTCCGCGGGGCACTGTGAACTGCAGGCGACACGTGACCCCGCGACGCGTCAGCCCCGAAAGAGGAACCGCGCCCCGCTCCGCGGCAGCGGGCCCTGCGACAGGATGTGGCGAGCTGTTCCGCCGCAGCGACTTTCACGAGGAGGGGTTTTCCCTCCACCACGTCTTCCTTTACGGGCCCCGCAGGTGGAAACTGTCGTTTTCCTCCACGGCTCGCGAGGCCGTTTGAGCCCCGGTTCGAACCCGGGACGTGTCCGCAGGACGCGCGCGCCACGCACCGGTCCGCCGCCCTGCGGACCGGGACTCGGACGAAGGGGGCCTGCTGCTCTGCGAGGTGCAAACCCGAACGCTCAGCAGCCGCGGGCCCGGCTGTCCGCCCCGGGCGTGCGTTTGACAAAGCGGCTCCACTCTCTGTGACCCCTGTTCTGAGAGGGGCTGACGCGAAAGCCTGGGGCCCCTCGGGCGTCCCTCTGCGGTCACGACCCGAACGGCGCCCCCGGAGAGGAGCCGCGGGCGGGCGAGTGCCGTCCCAGGCGTCGCCCCTCCACGCTGCGCGTCGGGGCAGGGCTCCCCCAGCTCCTGAACTCCTGGTCCCTGAGAGCGACTGAGGGTCTGGAGCCCGTTTCTGAGGAACGAGCAAGCCACGTGCTCGCCCCCGCGCATGCGGCCCCCACGTTTCTGCACAGAAACGACCCGGATCCTGACGACGGCCCCGAGGCAGGGGAGGCGGGCGCCGGAAGGAGCTCCGTGCGCGGGGAGGCCCGCGGCCAGGCCCGGAGCTGGCCCCGGAGGGAGCCGAGACCGCGGCGCCCGTGCCCCCTCCCCGCGGCCCTGCCCGCTTTCCAGAAGACACGCTTCCTGCCACTTCCTAGGAAGGTCCCGAGGGACCAAGACGCTTGGTCCGGGCCCCCGGCCATGCTGCGCGGGGCCTCTCCTCGGTCCGCCCCCCGCCAGCCCCGCCCCTGGGCCCCGCCACCTTCGCCTGCTCAGCGCTCCCTCCGTTGCGGGGCCCCGGGGTGCGGGGGCCGAGGGGCACGGCTGCCACTTCCTTTTCGGAGGCAGCTTCTCCCCCAGAACAAAACCCCCACGCCCGCCCTCCACCGCCACGCGCGGGCTGCGTGGGGACTGAAAGCCCCTCCCTCAGTCCCCGCCGACCCCCGTCCACGGGCTTTAAACACCTCTCGTTGGGAAGGGAGTGAGGGACGCGGCCAGCCCCGCTCGCCGCCGCGTCGGAGGGACACGCGTGACGTGGCTGCGTCTCCTTTGCCCTCGGCCGAGACGACGGCGAGCGGGACCCGGGTCAGAACCCGGCCGCCCGGCTCCGAGAAGGCTGGTCGGGCCTGAACCGGACCGGGTGGCTCTCTCAGCACCCGGCGACCCCACCTGTCCCGACGCGCTTTCCAGCCGGCATCCAGGCGGCGGCCGCCTGCGGGGCAGGCCTCTCCCTGGCTCGCTGGGACCTCTCGCTGCACTTGGCCTCCAGGCAGCTGGCTCGGGACGAGGCTCTGCCCGCGTCATCCGTCTCGTCGGCTCCACGGCTTTGACACCCCGTCCTGTTCCCACTCCAGGTGTCGAAGTGGCCGTGCGCGCCTCTGTGCTCAGGGCCTTTCAGGGACCGGGACGGCGGCACTTTCAACTGCGAGAGGCGAGAACGGCCTGGAGGGAACCAGGGTCCTGACACTCAGCACGTCCCTCGGCCCCAGGAAAGACGGGGCCCTCCGTGCTCACAGCCTGGACAGAAACAACCCGGCAGGGAACGCAACCCCACGAAGTGACAGGAACCGCGGGGAACACCCAGTGCATTTGTCCCGTGCAGGGCCTGACCGCCCGCAGTCCAGGGCTCCGGGGCCACGCGACGCTTTCTCGAACGGCAACGCACCCCCTGTGAGGCCAACAGCTCCCGAGGACCCCGTCATCTTCCTACTTTTCTCAGACCCGCACCCTCCCTACGCTCATGGCCCAACACCCAGACCGTCACTCAGAGATGTCCTGCCCGCCTCTGGGGCGGGGTGGGGGGCGCCACTCTCATCAGGAAGGCAGGGCCAGAGGGAGCAGGGACCAAGCCAGCCCCCGCTTCCTCCGCAGAGGCCAGCAGGGGGTCGCACGCCCCCGCACGCCCCCGCACGCCGGCCTGGCCCCGGCCGCTTTCTAAAAGGCACGGCACCGACGACGAGGACGCTCGAGGCCCCTCACAGGCCCACTCAGGTTTTCACAAAGCGCCGCGTGCGCGCACGAGCCCTCGCCGGCGCACTCCGGCTCTCCGACCGTCGGAACAAGAAGAAAGCCACCGGCTCGGCATCGACCGTCGCGCTGGCCTGAAGCGAGTGCGGAGTCCGGCTCGAGCACGAGCCGCGCGCGGTCTCGCAGCCGCGAACAGGCGTCGGGCCGGGCTCCCTCGCCCGCTGCCCCTGCCGCTGCGGGCTTCTCCCGTCCTGTGATCGGGACACGCGCCCGGAGGTCCTCCGGTCCGTGCAGACGGCCGCTGTGTCTCTTCCGTCAGCGAGAACCAACAGCACGGCGGGTCCTTCCTCGGACGCAGCCGTGAGCGACAAGCGGACCAAACCGTGGCCCCCCCGCCGGCCCGCTGGTGCCGGGCACCCGCCGGAGCTGCGGGCCCGGCCTGCGGGTTCTGGGGAAGAAACGGCCGGGAGAGGCAGGTGCTGGAACTTTCTCGGTGGGTGTTCGCACAGGCGTCGACCCTGGTTCCCCTGGAACCGGACTTGGGCTCAGAGAATCCGAAACCTGCCGCAGCTGCTCACCCGGCCACCGCGTCTAGGCCGGCTTTTTAAAGAGGTGGAGACGGACGAGGACCGACTTCGCCAGCGACGCTTCCGTCGCCGTCTGAGGAAACGCGTCTGCCGACGCGGGCACAGACGCGCTTAAACACGCAAGGCGCCTCGTTCGTCGTGACTCTCGGAATCCCCGTGAACGGCTCTCCGTCTCCGACACGGAAGACAGCGGCACGGGGAGTCCTGACAACGCTCGCCGTGCTCACCCACTGCTCCCTGCAGCCGCGCCGGCCCGCGGGACAGCGTCTCTGCGCCGTTCTCGGCTTCGCAGCGCGCTGCAACGCGGTCTTTCTCTAAAGTCATCACTGTCCTTCGGACGAAAGCCGCGTGCTTCGTTCGATGGTCGCGCTACGGGGCTTGCTCTCATGGCAGGTCCCCAGGGCCGCGCGGCGTCACGTCCCACGGACCCCACCCGAGTCCACAGTCGGGTCGGACCCGGCGCGTGATTCCCCCGCGCACAGCGGCAGTCGCTCCCTCTCAGTCCGTTCCCGGGGAGGGACAGAGCACGCCCCACCGTAAGGAGGCGACGACTCATCGAACACGGCTTCGTTTCGAAGAGTCAAAACGGCTTTCTGGAGAGCTGAGCAGAACAGGAAAGACGTTCTTTCCCGTTCCTGTGGCCACAAGAGGACGTAAACGGGACGTGCCAACTTGCCCAGAAAGCACACCTGTCGCGCAAGCTAGCGTCGCGGCCTAAGAGCGTCGTCGTTCAGGTGGACGCGAGCCAACCCGAAACATCCGGGCTGAGGCCGGCCTCAGAGAAGCAGCTTCTAGGAGTCTCCAGACTGCCCCGTCCTCCTGCGTGACCACGCCTGCCGACGCGAGCAGAAGGGAGCCCCCTGACCGCGGCGCCCGCCCGCCGAGCGAACAGCTTTTCGTGGCCGTGACCTCCCAGCCAGAGGGCGCCGCCCGCCCCTCTGTGGCCCCAGTGGGTGGCCCGGCGCGCGCCTTCCACTGGACAGGCCATCGGGCGCACGGCTGAGGCATTTCGGGGACGCGCGCTGAGCACACGAGGACGACAAAGCCACAGTTGGGAGGAGAGAGAGCAGGAGGCGGAGGACGCGGCTTTGCTCCGCGGTGAGGGCTCGTCGGGTCCTGCGGCGTGCGGGGTGCCCCTCGTGCGGGCCTTTACACTCCTCGAGACGAGGCGAGCCCGTGCCGCGTCTGCTGTGAGGGCTGGCTCCCTCGCAGCCGGGCCGCCCCTCCGCACGGCCCGCTGGTCCGGGCAGCTGCCCCCGCCGGGGGCTGCCCCCGAGAGCTGCAAGCGAGAGCAGGGCGCTCGGCCGGGCGGTCGCCGCAGCCACTGCGACTTGAGAACGCAGAGCTGCAGCATCGCCGAAACCCTGCCTCACTTTCTCATTTCTTTTCCAAAGCAGCTTTGTGAGGCAGCGGAAAATGGTTCCGTTTCTCAGGTTTCACTGGGAAGTACGTTCCCTGTTACCTCGGTGTCCTGGCCCCGATGCAGCCTTCGCTTGTTTCTGTCTTTTTAATCACAATCAGCCACCGCCACGGGGCCTGCTATTTCTGGAAGGAGACAGTGGGGCAGCGGTGGGGCTGACTGACAGCAAGTCGAACGCGACCCTCCCTCTGGACGTGGGCCTGGCTGACGCGCGGTCGTTCCACGGCGCTGCCGGCCGCTAGAACAGAACTTTCCTACCTTCAGCGCCGCTTCCTAATTTAGCCTGAATCCTCCCAGTAACGCGGACGCCCCGTGTGGAAGCGCCGGCTCCCGCGGGGACCGCGGCCACGTGAGCGGAGGCTCCGTGGGCTCGTCCCCCTCCCACCGGCTGTGGGGGGCGGGGCGTGTGCTCTCCCCATCACCTGCCACCCCCTCGTCGACGCCAAACCCACGCCACCGCTTCCCGCGGGACCAGGAAACTGCCCCAACGTGTTTCCAGGGCTTTCTCTGTGTCCCTAGAAAACACGCTCCCCCAAGTTACGAAATTCCCATTTAAACAGAAGAGACTTAAAAAGCCACAAATTTTCAAAGCTCCCTCAAAAAACAAGAACAGACGGGCAGAGAGTGGCCGCTGCGGGTCCGGTCTGGCTCGTGTCCGGTCGCCCCGCTGCGCACACGCGGGGCTCTCGCGGGCCGCTCACGCGTGAGGCTGGGGCCGAAGGCGGGCGGCCACGGAGGAGCTGGTAGGCCCCGCACTGCCGCCCTGGCGTGGCCCGTGAGGGCCGACGTGGCCCCGCGGCCAGCCCTGCGCCCGTGAACCACCTGCCGCTGCCTGGTTTTGGGCAGGAGACGCCGCTCGTGACGGGAGCAGAGGAGCCGCTGGAGGCCCCGCGCCCTCGTGCCGCTCCGTGTGCTGTGAGGAGGCCTCCCCTCCCCAGAGGGGCCGGCGGTCCTGTTAGGCGTGGGCCTCGCGCCGCGGTCGGGGGAGAAAGCGGCCGGAGACTCGTGCCCTGAGGGACGCGGGGGAAGAGCCCGAGGCCGGGCCTGCTTTTTAACGTCTCGGCAGCACCAAGCAGACGCTCGGCCTCGCGGGTCCGGCCTGCTCCCTGGGCACCTGCTGGGCGCGGCCGAGCCGCCTGGCCGGGGGGCACACACCGGGTCCTGCACGCTCCTCGGCCGTCCAGGACGAGAGCACGCCGGGACCCCCCCCACTCCTTGGCCTGCTGGGGAGGGACCGCGTGTCACCCGGGGCCGGGCGAGGCGCAGGTTGCTAGGCCTCACCAGACACACTGAACGGGGCGACCAGGGGACATAGGGAAGAGACGCTTCTGACGCCCCCGGAGAAGCGAGCCTCCAAGGGCGCAGCTCTGGAGCTGCTCACCGTCCACACATCCCAATCCTCGCTCGCGTCTACGAAGACATTCCGTCCCAGCCTAAACCAACAGATGACACCGCCAGGGGCGTGTTGCGCGAGGCCTGAGGACGGCCTGAGCACCTGGAGGCTGCAGTCGGGACCGACGCGAGTGCTGGGGAAAGACGACGCCTGTGGCCGGGGACAGCCCCGAGAAGGCCTCCGGAGAAGACGGGACCCCGCCCTAGTCTGTGGCCGCCCGGCCTGCAGGCCCCGGGCCGGCCTGCAACTGAGGCAGGGGCGGGGGCTGCAGGCTGGGCTTGGGGACCAGCACCCCAACCTTGGAGCCCCCTGTGTTCGGTCACGTCCGTCCGCTTCTCCCCAGGGCCCAGCGGCCACCAGCTCTCGCCTGGGCCCCTCAGCACCTCCCGCTGGCTGCCGAGATGGACATCTGTCCTCAAGGGCCCCGAGGCGTGCCCGCCAGCAGGCCCACCACACCTCGTCCCCGCTGCGCCCCAGCTGTGTCCAGGTGCCCGCGACGCCTCTCCTGGGGGTCTGGCTGTGACACTGCCACCCGGGATGCCCACGCCCTGCTCCCAGGCTCTCCCGGCCACTTCAGGAAGGGCCCCCTGCCGGCCGGCCCCCTCACGCCCAGAGGCGTCTAGGGAGTCCCCGTCCTCGCGGCACAATTCTTTAACGGTCTCGTCGGTGCCCCCCGCCCGCCAGTAGGCTGAGCCCACCTTGAGGGTAAAAGCCCCCGTCCCTACGCGTGCTGGCAAAAGCGACTGACAGAGGAGCCGTTTCTCTATCCTGTGAAGACGTGAACAGGAGAATCACAGGCGGCAGAGGAAACGCGGGCGACAGCCCAGCGGGAAGGCCCCCGAGGGATGCCCGAGTGGGGAACGGCAGGGGGAGAAGAGCCGGTTCCCGGCCGGCGAGCGGGTCCCACGTCTTCAGGGCACGCTGACCCCGGAGTGGAAAACAACGCCCGAGATTGAATTTTTGTGTCGGTTATCCAATTATTAACATTCACAGACGCCATTCCGGCACCGCACGTAATGAGCCATTCATCACCGCGCATCAGGTGCCGGGGAAGCTGCAGTCGGCGGAAGGGCCATTAGGTCCCCGTAATTGCTCATTACGGCGGCGTTCGCCGCTCCAAATCGAATCAGCGGGCCGCGTGTGGGCGCGCTAATTGCCTTTATGCAATAAGGACACGGCCCTGCTCATCGCCGAGACCAGCAGGCGCGCCGAGCCCCGTGGTCCCCAGGACCACGTCCCGGCCAGGTGGCGGCGGCACCTGCAACGGGGCTGGGACGATGGGCAGATGTCACCTGCGCTCGCTCCCGGAGCCCGGCCAGGGCACAGGGTACCATGCGGGGCGCCCCCCCTCCCCGTCCCCACCCCGCAGGATGGGGCGGAGCCAGCCGGGCTCCGCGCAGACAGCGTCCGCGCACGGCCACCCCGAGCCGTCACCCGAGTTCCACGCGTTGCATGGCGTCTCCCCTGCCGTGCCCACTCTGCTCTGACGTCTGCAGGGGTCTCGTCCTGCTCCGCCGTCCCGGACGCGGCGAGCCGCACGGAGGCGCCTGCCCGCGGGCTCGGGCGCGGCTGAATTCCTTTCCCTCCACGGGGCTACGAGCTGTCTGGAAAGTTTAGCTTTAACTCCTCCCGCGTTTGCCTAAATTTGGTTTCCACCCTAAAGCGCGTCTTCGGAAGAGAGACTAGAAATCGAGGTTTCAGAGGCACCTGCTCACAGCAGACGACCGTTCAGACGGGAAGTCGGTGAGACCCGCGTGACCTCGGGCCGCTGGAGCCCTGCTACGAGCAGAGGCCGGGAAGCCCACTGTCAACCGGGCCTGACATCAGAGAGAAACGGGGCCGCACCGAGGAGGCGGCGGCGGGCGATCCTGGTCTCAGGCCCCTCCAAGCCCGGGTGGGCGCTGGGCCCCGGGGGCCGCGGGGCGTCCGACACCCCCTTCCCCACGCAGGCTTCTGTGCAGCTTTATTCCCCATTATCAGGGCAGGAAGCCGCCCGCGGGCGGGAACGCTGGCGTCCGACCCAGTGGAAACCACCGTTTCCATCACCGGGAGCCACAGAGATCGAGGGGAGACGATCACACCTCCCCTTGATGTGCCGACGCAGATGAGGCGGGGCGGGGGCGCTCCGCGCGTCCGCAGGGACAGGAGGACAGAGCCGCGCTGAAACACCACGCGCGGGCGGGCCGAGAGCGCGTCCGGAGCAGCCTCACGTGGCTCCCCGCCCCCGGCACGCGCGGCCGTCCCGAGGGTGGCCGCAGACGCTGCCACCGAGGCCAGGGCAAACAGTCAGGTGACGAGGGTGGCCACCCCCTCGCTTTCCCGCCGCTCGCCGAGAGGAAATGACTGCTGGGCTGGGCGTCTGGGGATGGATCCCAGAAAACACCTCAAGTCCGCAGGAACGACCGACGCTCGCGTCCGCCGAGCTGCCCCGCTCCGTTCTGACTTGTACTACAGCGTCAACAAGAGTCTGATTTGCTCCGAGGCTCAGGTCCTCAGCTCTGAGTGACACACGGTAGCGCACAGCTCGCTGGCGAGAGCTACCGTGGAAAAGGGAAAGTGTGCGCGCGGCGACCCCGAGTCCGGCCCTGCCGGGCGGGGAGCCGTGCCAAGAGCAGCAAACACGCGGCCTCCCCGCCCGGACACGGCGGCCGCCACGTGACTCGACACGTCCCCCCCCGGCCAGTCTGGTCTGGGGCCGTCATCCGCAGGAAACGGCCGAAGATGCCATTCCTCGCACGACCCACTCGCGGACGCCGGCGGCTGCTGACGGAGCCACGGTCCCAGCTGAGCCCCTTTCTAAAACCCAAGGAGGGCGAAAGCCGGGCCAGCTGGGAGGGGCGGCGGGGAGCCAGGCCGCGGGGCCGGGGCGGGTGTCCCCCCCGCAGCACCGGGCCACGCCGAGCGCGAGGCGACGCTGCACAGGGCTGTGGGGCCTCGGACGCCAGCGTCAGGCCGGCCCTGCGTTCTCCGGCCCGGCGCCTGTGGCCCAAGCTCAGCCCCGTGTAGCTCATCGGCGGGACGAACGCACAAACCGACCCCCTCCCGGGCAGACAGGACGGAGGAGGGGCCGCAGGGGGCCACCCGCCCAGCTGCCCGGGGCCCCTGCCTGACGGCTGCGGAGCCAGACAGCGTCCCAGCTGCAGTTGTTCCCTCTCCCCCCCGCGACGGGCTGGACCGGCGCCAGGGCCTGGGGTAATCACAGACGTGTCTCGGTGCTGCCGAGGGCCCGGCGCTCCTGCCGCCTCCCAGGGCCCCTTCCTGCCGTATCTCAAACAGCAGCAGCTGCGAGGGGCTGATAGGGCCGCGGGCGGGCGGGGAGAGGATGGGCCGGAGGCTGACAACGCCCGGCCCGGCCCACAGCGATGGCCGCATCCTGCGCTGTCCGCCGGGCTGGGAGGACGGCCTGGCCGACGTGGCCTATTGTCCCGAGTATCAGGCTCTGATTAGCCGGGTCCCTGGGCTGATAAGGGCGGATGCGCTAGGAGGGGCCGGCCCGCTTTGTTCCTTGCTGCGTGCGAGTGTCCACGTCACACTCTGGAAGGAAGGAAGAACCCGGGTCTAAGTTCAAGCTGAAAAGGTGAATTCCGTGTGCCCCACCCACACTCAGGTGACAGAGCCCGCGCTGCCACGGCCCGAGCACGGGCAGCCACAGCGGGCAGGCTCACGCCACGCTGTCCGTGCTTTCGGAGGCGACCCCGGTTCAGCTCCACAGCGGGTCACGGAGAGGCGCGTCTTTACTCCCGAAGGGGACTTCGGTGTCGGCACAGCGTTCGCGTCACGTGAGAACAGAATCAGGACCTTCCCCTGACACCGCCGAAGGGAGCGAGCGGTCCAAGGCCTGGCACGCGGGTCCCACACATGGGGGGAGGGCACGTGCCCCGGGCGCCGAGCGTTCTAAGCTCCGTTTCTGCGCGGGCGTGGGGCATGCTGAGGGCACACTGGGCACGCGACATGCCAGACCCGACCCCAACCCTCTGCGGAGCGACGGTCAGCGGCGCGGGAGACACGGGCCCAGCCCCCGCCCGGAAAGACGCCGGCAGGCCCGCCGTCCCCCGGCTCTGCGCCGCGCCCCGTGCCCCGCGCCCTTTCTGTCCGGCTCCTTGGCTCACGGACCCTTTTCCGGGCCCGTCCGTGTCCTGGCGTGAATCAGCGTGTCGCTTCCTCTTGTGGCCGAACGGCGCTGCGCGGCACGGAGCGATCGCGGCCTCCCACCTGCTCCGCTGCTGCTGGGAGCGCCCGGGCTGCGGCCCTGTGGCGTGCGCGCTCATCCTCCGCGGGGGACCCGGGTGGGGCCACCGGCAAGCTTTCTCAGCTTTGAAGAAATCGCCGGAGCGGCTGTGCCGTGTCCCACTTCCCCAGTAACGCGTGGGGCTCCCACTCGTCCACGCCCTCGCCAGGGTTCGCTGCGTGTCCCGGTGCCGTTGCCACCGCGAGGCGTCTGCGCCGGTAGGTGTTGGCGCTCCCGGCGGCCAAGGACGTCGCGTCTCCTCACGTGCTAACCAGCCACCCCGTCTTCCGAGGAGAACCGTCCACACCGTTCACCGGTTTTGGCCGGGCCGTCTGCCTCGCTCCTGCTGACACGCGGCGTTCTGCGTGTGCTCCGGGCGCAGGCCTGCGTCAGACACGCGTCTGGCGAGTCCGTGCCTCTGGTCTGTGGCTCGTTTTCTGGTTTTCCTCATGGTATCTTTCGAAGCGCGAAAATGCTGGATTCCGACGAGGTCTGACGTCGATTTTAAAAATCTGGTGCACCGTGTTTCTGAGGTCATACCTTCACCCAATCCAAGGTTTTCGGGATGGCCTCACGCGTCACCTCCTGCTTTGCGGTTTTCGCTCTTCGATTTAATTCCGGGACCAAGTTTGAGTTAATTCTTTGTGTGTGGTGGGAGGGAAGGGTCTAAGCTCGTTTACTTGCACGTGGATATCCAACCGTCCCTGCGCCGTTTGTTAAAAAGGCCATCCTTTGCCCGATTAAATGGCTAAATGGCGTGGCGTTTTTGTGAAAATCAGTTTACCGTGAGTACGAGGATTTATTTCTGGACTCTCGATTCTGTGCCATCGATCAAACATCACGTGGACGCCACGCTGTCTTGTTTACTGCAGCTTCGTACTAAGTTTTGAAGTCGAGAAGCCCGAGTCTCCCGTTTGTTTTCCGTTTTCGGCTATTCTGGGTCTTTGAAATTCCATGTAAATCTGATGGTCATTTTGTCAGTTTTTTTGGGAAAAAATCAGCTCGGATTTTGGTAGGGACTGCGTCGACTCTGTAGGTCAGGTCCAGCGTCGTCGGATTTAGCCAGGTGGTTCGGCGCGCGGGCAGGGAGCCCGTCCCCGGGAACGCCGGACGTCTGAGCGGGAACCTTTGCTCGCCACATCTCTAGGGGGGACAAAATCTTCGATAACGGCCGCTGGAATCAGAGCCGGCCGATCGCGGCAATGGCCCTGGCTCTGTCACCCGTCAGCTCGGCTCCCGAGCAGGTCGAGGGACGCTCCTCTCGAGCCTCAGTTTCCTCTCGTCGGGTGGGGGCGACGTCGGCGGTTTTGCCCCAGAAGGAGCGTGCTGAGGTCGAACGTGCAAGCCGCGAGGGGACGTGCGAAAAGCCGCCGAGCGGCCGGGGGCCACGCCTCCAGCGCGAACTGCCGCTCCTGCCGGGGCTCCTCTGGTGCCGGCCCCGACGCGTCCTGCAGGGCCGGGAACGGCCTCTTCAGCTCCGAGGAGCGAAGACGATTAAGACAAGCGCAACTGTCCGTGTTCTCCTCTGCCTGGACTTGGTGGAGTCCGGGAGCCAGTCGTTCCTCGCCCCTCAGGAACCCGAACGCGAGAATCCGCCGCTGCAGCCGGCGGATCACTCAGGAGTGGCGGTGCCCGGCTGGCTCTCTGCCCGGAGCTGCCGGGGCACGGAGCCAAGCGCCTGGCGGGAGTCACAGGCCCTGGCTGCTCTCAGCAAAACAGTCGTCCGACAGCTGTAGACGGAGGCCGCCCCTGCCCAGGTTCCCACTGTCCCCAAAGAGACGCCAAGCCCCGGCGGCCTATCAGCACCTGGGCTCCGTGGCCGTGGCCGCTCCGCTCTTGAATACCGCGCTTCGTGGCCTCGCGCGCCGTGACACAGCACGGCGGTATGCTACTGGCTGCGCAGACACGAACGCGTCTGTGAAGAGAACTCGTTCTTCAGTAAGAAAACTCTCCGAGACGTACGAGCACCGGACAAAGAGCAGCCGCAGCCCGCGGCCGACGCTGCGCGCTGATCAGCAACCGGGACGACGCCGGGGCGGGACGTCCGCACGGCCAGAACGCGGCCCAGAGCATCGGCACCAGGGCAGCCGCGCCGCAGTTCACGGCCGCTCAGGGCGTGCCCGTGACCAAGGACAGCACGTCGCCCCCGTGCCCCACGGCGCCCACGCACAGCCATGTCTGCACGCCAGCTCTCGCTCCCCTGCTTCTCGGGGACAAGTGTCTCGGGCACGACATGGCTCTAAACGTGCTGATCGGTCGAGCCCCACGGACCCCACGAGGAGGACGTGAGCGGGGACCTACCACTAAGGAGGAAAGGCGGAAGGCTGGCGTAGGCGCCCCCCCCGCCAGGCGTGCAGACCTGTCGCTGTGGAACAGGCCTCGGTCAGCGCAGCGTGGGCCCAGGGCCCGAGGGTCCGCGCTCACAGTCCTGTCCACACCGGGCCGCTGAGAGAGTGCCCAGAACCCGCCGCCGCCCCGGCTCTGGCCTTGTGCGGGGCCCAGGTGCGTCCAGGATGGGCTCTGAGGACCCGCTTCGTGGGGGTCCACCCCACGTAGCCCAGGTCGCCTCAACACGCCATCGCCGTGACGCAGACCTTTCCAATCGGCGGCGGCCGGAGGGCCTCAGACCTGGGCGCGCGCCAGGTTCGTAAAACTTTCCATGAGGAAAGCCTTTTGTTGTCTCCCCAGCTTAAGCTCAGGAAAGGGGGCGGCGGGGGGGGGGGGAACGGGGCCCAGACTCGGGGCAGACGCGCTCCTGGCCGCCGGGCCACCTGCTTGCTGCTTTAATGACATCTAGACTTCTGGACACCCGAGAGCTCCTGGGGGACCTGCAAGGGCCGACTGCGGCGGAGACGCAGGGCGGCCGAGGGGACTGCAGGGCGGCGCGGCGCGAACGTGCTACGGCCTCGGGAGCGGGGCTCCAGCCCCGTGCTCGCGGAACAGGCGTGGGGCTGCCGTGCGTCCCCGCGCGCCAGGACGCAGCGTGCGCTTCCGAACCGTCCAGGACATGCTCCCTGCGATGCGCGTGAGCGGGGGCGTGCCAGTGTCCCACGCGCTGATGTGTGGGCACGCGTGCCCGCGCGTGGGGCTGGGCCGCCCACCGGGACAGCTCTCCCTCGTTGGAGGACGGGGCCGCCGGCCAGCTCCGCGCAACGGCACTGCGCAGCGCTTCCGGCAGAGGAGCGGGCGCGGCGACAGCTGCCGTGGCACGTTGGATAGATCCGCGTTTAAAACGACCCGTGGAGTAGCACCGGCCTTCGCGTCGTGTGCTCTCGGGCTCCACCCGGCCTGAGGCCGGAGCCGCAACCCGAGTCCTGCGAATAGCGTTGAGCCGAGAATAAACCGCAACTGAGACTTGTTTGTGGGCCCAGAACCTTCGCAACACGACCCGAGCGCAGAACGGACTGGAAAACAAACCCTAAACCCCGTGCGGGCTCCCTCTGCGGCGAGCTCTCCTCCCTTACGTTCCCCCGGGGTGAATGGCAATTTGGAGGGCTGAGGCCCTGTTCGCGTGGACTCGATCCTTAAGTAACGCAAACGACGACGTTTCTGTCCCCCAAATGCCCCCGCTCTCTGGAACTGCCCCGGCTACCCTAGGGGAGCTGCCTCCTTCATTCCGCACGCCTAGGAAACGAGAACCTGAGAGCAGCAGACTCGGGAGCAGCCTCCTCTAACCCGACACGGCATCGTCGCACGGCTCAGGCCACCTCCATGCGGCTCCCAGCCAAGGAGGGACGAGCGGGGTCCCCACACGCAGGCCCGGCGACCTGGCCGGTGCGGAGGGCCCGACCACGCAGGCTGCGGGGCCCCTGTCCGGCAGCAGAGCCAGACCTCATCCCAGCCCAGTCAGGAGCGGATGGGATGTGTGTCCCTCTGCGCGAGCGACCGGCAGCTCGCTGAGCCCGCAGGTGTCTGGGCCTGCCTGTGGCCACTCAGCTGGAGCCACACTGGTCCCCGAGGAGTGACCGTGCAACATGCACGCTGAGGAGGACGGCGTCTTCTGTCCCCACCAGGCGTCCCACCTCCTCGGCCACCCTGAACACGCACGCTCGGTGGCGTGTCTGCACGGAGCCACCCTGCTCCCCGCTGACCATCCATCGAGCTCCCGACGACAGCACCGCAGTCCTGGCGGACCCTGACGGGGCCACGGAGGGCAGAACGTCCCTCACCGACCACTACACCCGCTGAGGCCCCGAGGGGCTCACCCTGCGCCCGGCTCCCAGCGCCTCTCCTGCTGGGCTGCCAGGCAGCGCTGGGTAAGCCTGGCCCGCCGGCCCACGCGTGCCGAGGAGGTTGACAGTGTCGCGGGACGGCGTTCCCTGAGGGTCTGCGGCGGCCACGGTGACGGAGCAGAGCTACGCGACCTGAGCCGGGCCCTGCCCGCCGTGCGGTGCCGCTGTCGGCAGCGGACACGCTCGGCGCAGGCACCGCGGGCGCACCGCTCGCCACGCCCGGCAGCCAGCCGCGCGCCCCGCCTCCGGCACGCGGCACTTACCGTCGTCCAGGTACAGCTGGTCCAAGTCTTGAGGCTCTCGCTTGACCGATACGGGAGTGGGGGCCAGACTATGATTACTGTCCTCACGCACCTCGGGCAGCGGCAGAGGCCGGGTGGCTGCAGACGCTTTTTCCAGAACCTTCGGCAGCGGGTGCTGCAGGTGGCCCATCCCGGGTGGGTGGGCGGGGCTGCAGGACTGCAAACAGGTCGGCTCTTGGGCACCGGGCAGCGGTGGAGAGGAGGGGCTGTTGGCACAGAGCACAGGCCGGCGACCCGGGGAACAGCTGCTGCTCAGCTGGGGACTCACCTGTGGCTGCGGGGGGGAGCCTGGGTGCACGCCCAGGGGCCTCGGCGCCTCCTGCCCCCCGAGGGCGCCTCCGGCTGGCCGCGGAAGTCTGAGGGGGTCGTGGCCCGGGCTGGCCATGGCCTTGCTGTAGGGGGCGGGCGAGAGGTCGTGCAGCTTGGGGCTGGCGCTGGGTGGCGGTGACATCATGGGGCTCCTCTGCGGGCAGGGCGGGAAGCCGGCCACGAGGCAGGCCCCCGGGTCGGGCGGCATGGCCAGCTGCTGGCTGTAGCAGGGCTTCGGGAGCGGGCCGAGGCCCTGGCTCGCTGGTCCGCAGGTCAGGGCCGGCTCGTAGTCGTCCGTGGGCTCCGTCTTGATGATGGGAACTGTGAGAGGGAGAGGGCGTTAAACACACGCAGGCCGCGCGGCGCGACGCGCCCGTGTGCGGCCCGGCCCCTCCCCGGGTCAGTGAAAGCACGTCCGACTCGGCGAGGCAGCGTCCGAGGACAGTCTGAGCAGCAGGCTGCCCGTCTGCTCCCCGCGGGGCGGCGCCCGCGGGCCAGGTGCGTGGGGCCCCCAGAATACGCCGCGCCGGCTCAGGGGCAGACAGGTCTCCTGCTCACCCGGCCCAGGGGACGTGGGACGACGTGGGAAACACGAACAGGGCGCTGCCCTGCAGCACCACGACGCTGACAGGCGTGAGCACACGGTGCCTGTGCCCGCGTCCCGACCGCGCGTCTCGTGCGGGTGTCAAAGGAATCGACGGCCCCCGGTGAATGGGGGCCGCGGGGTGAGGCCCCTCCTGCTCCCCGCCATGAGGGAGGGCGGACTCCTTGGTGCAGAGGCCTGGGCAGCAGGGTGCCCCGTCCCCTCGCCCAGAGCAGTCTCGTCCTAGGCCCGACACTGGCTGTGACGCCAGGTCTGGTCCGTGTCTGCGTCCGCTGTGCTGGTTGGGGCGGGCGGGGTGGTCACGGGAGACCACGCCGCGGCCGGCTGAGGTCGCCCTGCCTCACAGCCTGCGACTGTCACAGATGGCTACAGATGGCCATCGCGTGGGGGTCGCTGCTGACCTTGCACGTAGCACGGACGAGGCCAGCGAGGGAGACACGAACCCGTGAGGAACAAAGCAGCGGGCGCGGGGCCTCCTCCACCCTGGGGCTGCCGTGTGCCCCCGTCTCCAACGGCACGGGGACCCGGGGCCAGACTCAGGGCCGGCAGCACGGCCCAGCGCTGGGACCCTGCACGAGCCAGGGGACGCTGTGACGGACGAGAGCGACCCCAGACCCACGGTGAGGCCCGAACCCCCAGTGTCGCTGCTTGCAGACAGGGCCTTGGCAGGTAGTCAGGGGAAAGGAGGTGCTAAAAGGCTCCAGATGTGACGGGGGCAGGGGTGGCCTCTGCAGGCAGAGCGAGAGCTCGCCCTGTCCCCACGTGAACACACAGCAAGGGGGGGCGGTCTACAACCCGGAGGGGCTCCTCCTCCCAGGTCCCCACTCTGCCCGCCACCCCGAGCTCGGGCTTCCCGGAGAGTGAGCGGCGAGCGTGCTGGGAGCCCCCGACCGGGTGCCGTGCGACAGCAGCCCGACCCGGTCACACACGGCTTTCTCTGTCTGCAGGAACTGGTCGCCAGGTAGCATCGGGGCCCAGGGACGACGCAGGCTGGAATGGCCCGGCCGTCGCGGGCGCGGGCACCGGCGGGGAGCTGCCCCAGCCGCGCCCCGCCCCGCCGCGGGCCCCCGTTTCGACGTGACCTCACTGCCGCGCTGCCAGGCACGTCTCCAGCCCTGACAGAGCGGGTTTTGTTCCAAACTGAAGGAAACAAAGGTCAGATTGTCTCCTGTTTGTTGCGAGACGTTAGAGCCCAAGGTTCACCATCAGCACAGACACCGGCGCCGGCACCTTCGGGGCGGGCGGCGCGTGTCCTAAACGAGGGAGGAAAACGCTGATCGAGCCACCGTGTCGCCGGCCCCAGGGGCAGAAGCGCCCTCTCTGGGCGCAGGGCCGGGCGGCGGGGCCCCGGCGCCAACCTGTGGTGGGGACCGGGACAGAGACCCTCGGTGGCCCCGGCTCCCAGCGGCAAGCACATGCCGGCTCACAGCTACAGGTGTGCGTCCACCAGTCTCCTCCGGGTTCAAGGACGTGGGGACCTGTCACCCAGCCAGGATGACGACTGACGATGGTCGAAACAGCGCGCACAAGCCGAAAAACACAGCACTGGCGTCTCGCCCGACGGCGCCGGACGTGCACCGGAGGGGACACGAGTCGCCCCGTGGCGGCTGGCCTCCCTGTGGCTGTGCGTGTGGGGCGAGACCCCCCGAGAGCCGCCGTGGACCAGGCGCCCCACCCACGCTGCACGGCCGCAGCTGTTCTCTGCACACACCCCGACGTCCCTGGCGCCAGCCTCACTCCCTCTGCTTTCGGTGGCCCTCAAGTTTCTAAGCCAGACCCCGTCCCGTCCCCGTCTCTGCCGGCTGCTTCGGGCCCAGATTCCGTGCTGGAGCCCTTGGGTGTGGCCCCACCCGCCTGGCCATTCAGAGGCACTGCGCGTGCCCCCCACTGCTCCAGATCCAGCGCCCCCAACCCTCCGCCTGTCCCCCCTCTGATGTCCCTGGCAGCGGTGGTCCTGCCCTCACCCTGGGGGCCGGGGAGCCCGGGTGTGAGCCGGCGGTCAGCAGTCGGGCCGTGCAGTCCCGGCGCCCCTCAGATACACGCACGGGTAGGTGTCTGTGGCCAGAGCCCTCCTAACACCTGGGGAGCCCCCTCCACCTCTGCCTGCCTGATGGAGGGTCAGTGACGTGGTGGCCAGGCACGCGTCCTGGAAGCTGAGTCCACAAAGGCCCGGAAAACGCAGAGAGCCGGCCCGAGACAGCCAGGCTTCCCGGCCTCAGGGGACGGCTTCCGCCCCCATCACACCCGACGGTCACTCCCACGCCCGGCCTATCCTCACTGCTCTTCCTGGGGGGCCTGGCGCCCACTGCCAACACCAGCTCGCACCACGGGCAGCTGGTCACGACACAGCCGAGCTGACTCAGGAAGGTTCCAGAATGGCCATGGACCAGCGATGCTACTGGGCCCAGCGGCCTGCCAGGTGACCACCCCGTCTCAGGGACCCTGCAGGAAGCCAGCGACTGGGATGGCATCTTCTCCTTGCCCTATCCGCCCCCGTCACCGCCTCGGCTTGCCCCAATCCCCACCAGTCACCCCTCGACTTCACCCGTCTTGAGAAGGGAGCTCCCCCAGTTGACACCGCGGGCTGGCAGCTTGCCCAAGGCCAACGGCTCAAGCTCCCGGAGGCCCATTCTTTGCCTATTAAACGAGGGACGTTCACAAGTCGGGGCTCAGGTGGGGACCTGGGTGCAGGCTGTGGGCAGAGGTTTGCCAAGTCTCGGTGGCCCCGGCCAGCCACGCCCCCTCCCCCCCACAGAAGCCGAGAGGCCACCCGACGTCACTGGCGAGACGTGGACGGACTCCATGAAGGCTGTCACTTCAGGGTGACCTCTAACACAGCGGACTTGGGAAGGAGCCAGAGCGCTGGGTGGAGAAGCCTGACCCGGAGCGTGCCACGAGGACAAGGCCGCCGGGCAGGCGGGGGGCCTTGTCGAGGCTCCACCCACGACTCGGCAGCCCCAGGGCCAGGGTCCGGCCGACAGCACCAGGACCGAGTGCCCTCAGGACCAGCCAGCACACGACATGACTCTGTGGCTGCCCAGAGCCGGGTCCTCACGTCGGCAGCCACCGTTCTGGGCTACGCCAAGACTGGGCCAGCGCGGCCACACGAGGCTGCTGCGTCCACCTCCCCGCTGACCGGCCTCGGCCTGGCACCCAGGCCGCCCTGCTGCTCCTGGCCACCACGCGGCCATCCCAGGCGGCACCTGGCTGTTCCGGCCGGTCCCACCGGGAGAAGGGACCAGGCTACCCTCCATGGCAGGGAAGGTGGGGGTGGAGGGCCTAGGTGGGCGTCACCCCGCGGAGCTGCCACTGGTAGGTTTCTCTGCTCTTGTCATCGGAAGGCAGCATTAGGGCTGAGATGAGAAGTGGGGAAGGTGACAAAGTGATAAAAGTGTGGGCCCTTCCCGCCCCTCAGTGCTCACGCCCAGCGCCCGAACCCCCCGCGTCCTGCGCTGAGACCGAGGGCACACCCGGCGTGTGGCGGCTCTGCGCGCGCTGGGCTCTTCCAGGCCAGCGTCCTTGTGTCGCACGGAGTTGGGCGTGTCTCGCCCCGGGAAGGGACCTGGTGCCTCGCTGTCATCTTACTCCCACCTGATTTTGAAGGAAAATCTAAAACGAGGCTCAACTTTGCACGTCTGCGCTTGAAACTGAACCTCACGCGGGCATTTCCGTGGACCCATCTCCACGGTCCTGTTCGTTTCCACAGCTCACGGGAGGAGCGTGAAGAGAAGCTGCCGGGCCGGGGAGCGGCTGCGGCAGAGATGGGTTTCTGCGAGGCCATGGTGGGCCCGGCCGGCCGGCAGGCCTGTGCAGGGCGCGGCCGCGTCCTGGCGAGTGTGAGCCCGGGCCACTGAGGAGACCGCAGGCGGGCGGGGAAGGGCGCAGAGGACCCTCCTCCTCAACACACCCCACCGCCACGCCCAGCCCCAGCGCAGGGGGGTGTGGCGAGCTGCAAGGGTGCTGGCGAGGGTGCTGGCAGGGGGTCATGGTCCCCACCCCATGGCCCCCAGGCACGTGCCCTGCGTGAGGACAAGGACGAGCTGCCCAAAGCCGACGCAGCGCAACACACGGCGAGGAAAACACCAAACCGAAGCCGCTGTGGAGCCGAGCGTGGCATTCGTGCGTTTATTTGTGTCCACAACCCCGCGAGGGGGGCCGCGACCGGGCACGGTGGCTGGCGGCGGGCCCTCGTCTCCCCTCCGCGCAGCCCGGGAGGGGCGCGCAGGGCCTGGCGGCTCAGCACTCCGGCTCCGCAGCACGTCCCGGGGATGAGAAGGGAGACGAAGGCCAGCGGGCCTGACGCCAGCAGAAGGGCTTGGGGGGGCGCAGTCCTGAGGGTCGTGGCTCGACCTGACGCCCAGGGCTCTGCGGGAGCATGAGGCTGGGGTGCCAGCGAGAGAGGGGGCTGCGGGCGTTGTTACACCGTGCGACGGAGGACCCGGGTGGACGTATAGCATGTGACGGGGCACACGGGCATGTGACGGGGACCCGGGGCGTGTGGCGGGGACCCGGGGCGGACGCGGGGCGTGTGATGGGTGACCTGAGGAGATCGTGGGGTGGACGTGGGGTGTGTGACGGGGCCCTGGGCAGAGGTAGGTGTGGTGACGTGGTTGTTGGGACAGAGGGCAGCTGTCATCCCCTTGGGAGTGAAACTGCAGCCCGAGTGACCGCCACGGGGTAGGGGACACGAGATGGCGCACGTACAGGAGCCAGGCATGTGTCTGGGGGGCCTCGGGCACCCCACGGGTGAGGCAGTGTGCCCGTCACACACAGGCCCTTCCCTGCCCGACACACAGCGCTCGGCACTCTGTGGACTCGGAGTGGGCGCCGACGTTAGGGCCGTTTTCTAAACTTCTGTGGAGAGAAGTTTTTCTGTACGTGGCCTAGGTTTTCTTTAAAACATTCGATATTTGGTCAGCCACGCTTGAAGTTTAATTAGGACATAATCGTTACATTTTCCAAAAAAGACCGGCGTTCCCTCCTGTAAGACATGCTGCACCTCACTCGGAGCGGACAGGGTTCGTGACGTGCGTGCCGCACACATCACAGAAGCCCAGCGAGCCACAGAGCACGGGACGTCACCGCGTCCCCGGCCCCCTCCCCCCCCGGACCACGGCGACGTCCCGCCGCGTGTCCGTGCTCGTGGTGTGGTGACGCTACAGCAAAACCTTACTTTTCGAATCTTCGAAGGCACGGCCGGCATTTGCCTGACAGTTCGCATCGGCACAGGCGCTCTAGGGCTGTCGGTCATCTAGTCTACTGTAAGTGACGTTTCAGGGTGAGGAAAACGGAAACCCTCGAGCAAGTCCCCGCCTCACTGAGAGGGCAGCGCGGCTGCTTTCGCAGCTGCGTCCAGAGCCGAACTTCCCTCTCGCATGGCACGGCTCCCGCGTCTAAACAAAGGCTGCAGTGTACACGGGCGGCTGGCACAGCTCGGCTCACGTGACACACAGGCGAACCCAGGAGGACAGCTCACGCGACGCTCTCGCGACACACGCCGGCTGCCGGGGGCGCGACGGGGCCAACGGCACGCGGGGCGGGGGCACCCACTGCGCCGCGCACCTTCGCTTTCCACCAGTGTGGGGGGGGCGTGTGGGGAGAACGGTCTTTCCTTTGAGAAAACACCCTAAAGAGCTGAAAGTGTAAACTGCTTCCTAAAGCACTGAGAAGCCATCCTCCCGGCATGTGGGTGGACACTGCGAACGAGAATACTTTTCGGTCGAGGAAAAGGCGCGGGCGATGCGATGATTCCAGCGAGGGTGCCGCGCGGAACAGCAGCGCGGGCACGGAAGCCACCGGCGGTGGCTAACGGCCACAGCGGGTACTAGCCCTAGGCTTAAAGCCAGGCCTCGCGTCTAAAGCTAAAGGCGTCCGCCTGCAGGACGCGCCGAGCCGCCTGCTCTCCGCCCCAGGCGTGCAGACGGGGCCGCAGCCCTCGGCTCCGTGGGGGGAGCCGCTGTCCCCCGACGCGCTGACCTGCCCCCCGCGGGGAGACAGGCCAACGCGCCCGGAGCTCTGCTTTCTTTTTTAAGGGCCGGACGTGGCCTTGCTAAGAGGAAAGTGACGCGGCTCACAGGCCCCGCGCGACCACGTGCGGCAGCTGGGTGCCTGCGTCCGTCAGAAAGGGCAGCCCAGGGGCTCAGCGGCAGCGCTCAGGGTCAGGAGGAGGGCGTTACCGTTGGCGGGAAGGTAGGTGAAGTGCTGGTACTGGCTCCTCTTCCTCTTCCCGTTGCACACGTAGAAACTGACTGGCACGGGGCCGGTGATCCTCTGATTGCGGAACGGCGGCACCTCGACCACCAGCGAGTTCTAGAGAGAGGGGCGGACAGGCGGGACCCGGTCAGCACCGCGGCCCCGCACGCGCCCGGCACGCCGCCCGCGGACTCCACGCGGGACCCGCGGGCTGGCCCAGGGCCGAGGGGCGGGCGGTCTGAGACGCCGTGTGAGGGGCGCGGGCGGGCGCTTCGCCTGAGGTGCCCCGGACGGTGCCGGGGAGAGAAGCCGGACAGCAGGTGCTGAGTGGAGAGGCCACTCAGCAGGCGGGGGGGGGGTCAGAAGACCCCCACGCTTCTGCCCACCCTGAAGCAGGGGCTCAGCGAGCCCTGAAGACGAAAAAGGCCCCCCTCACTGACTTGCGGGTGAAGCCAAGGGCAGGTGAGTGATAACGAAGACCCAGGGCAGGTGCTCCCTGGGGACAGGTCTCTGGGGACAGGTTCTGTGACGCCCAAGGCCCCAGAGCTCAAGTCACAGGCTGCCAGGCTCCCTCGACTTTAGAACGTGGAGCCTGGACGCGCGGCAGCCCGGGAGGCGGCGGGTGAGGCTGAGACGGAACGGGGCGGTTCCCGGTGTCGCCGTCATGTTCTCAGGTTTTTCAATAAAAATCGACGACACTGTTAGAGCATTCTGGTCTTTCAAGCACAGACGTAAACGCAAGTGGCCGCGAGGTAGCATGGCACTGTGGGAGGAAAGAGCGAGCCGGGGCTGGGACGCTCAGGGGCCAGCGTCCGCGGGCTCAGTGCCCTGTGTGGCCCCAAACAGGCCAGCGACACAGCCTCCGGCGCGCCAGCACCACCCAAGGAGGCAGAGCCGCACCCGATTTCTGCGGGGACGGGTTTCACAGCGACAAAGCTTCTGCCACTTTTCTGGTCCTGTGATTTCAGTTCCCGAGCAGGGAAGACGCGGGAGGAAAACCCATTACGTCTCTTTTGTTAAAGGGCTGCAGCTCGGCACCCACGTTCAACAGCAGCGCGACTGCACCGTGTCGGCGAGGACAGCGTGAGGGTTTAGAAGGGAGGACAGCGGCGCTTCCGGCCGAGCCCCTCCTTCTGCAGGAGAAACTGAGCGCAGAGCCCGCTGCGGAGGGTGTGCGTGGCGGGCGCCAGCCCCGGGACCACGCTTGCTCCAGGCCGCGCGGTTCTGTCCTCTAAACGACCTCACGGGGAGGACGCGGCAGGCTGAGGGGGGGCATCTGTGCCGTAGCGGGCAGTGGGAGGTTGTGTGTCGCCGTGGGCGCAGGCTGCCATGTTTCGACTCTCTAAACACTCAACGTGCGTGACAAAACACTGTCCCGTGAGAGCACTCGTGCTTCAATACACGACAGAGGAGGAGTGAGAGGGAAAACGCGGTGACAGGAATAAAGGTAACAGACGGCACTCCACGTGTCCACGTGGCTTGCGTTGAGAAGAAAATCCGTTGTCTAAGCGGTTCACGGAGGGACGTAAACCGGACGTTCAGCAGGATCCCAGGCTGTTTACAAACGCGCACGACGGGACGTGCACATCCCGCCCACGACAGAGAGGACCGGAGGACACACATCAAAGGTGGTTACAGCCGCCGGGGAAATGCCCCGGGTGTCTGTCTGCTTTTTAAACTTTGTTACATTTTCCAAATTGCTACAACGAATGACGTTCTTTAAATAATGAGGAAAAATACAGAAGTTAATCTCGTTTAAGAGACAAGAAGGATACGGTTGTCAACCTAAAGTAAACCATTAGTGCCACACGCTACCATGTTTCTTTTAAAACGCGCAGCAGGTAAGCTGCCTTTAAAACACGCCACTGTTTGGAGTAAAAAAGGAAACTAAATGACCAAAAAAAATCTAAACTTGCAAACTTGGCAGGAATAATTTTGATCCAAAAGGAGGCGTGACTTTTGCTACCACCTCCTCCTGCTCAGGGATGAGTGGATGGTCACAGCCGCGGCTGGAGAGCAGACGGGACGCGGCCTGCGTGGAGCAGGACCCAGGGGTCGCAGGGCATGGCTCTGACGTGACTGTGTAGACGCAGGGGCAGGGTGGGGAGGACGCTGTGGGGCAGGGAAGGGGCAGGGAAGGGTGCGGATGCGGCTGCGGGCTGGACACGAGAGCGGCCCTGGAAGGCGGAGGTGGCTCTGTCCTGCTGCCTGTCTGTGGCAGGCCCCGGGCTGACTCGCAGCTTGTGAGCCCATTTGGCCGGGGTCCCCTGTCCGGAAGGCGAACCGCCTGGGCCCCCAGCACTTCCTCAGGGCTTCTCGGGGGGAGGGAGGACGCCAGCAGATCCAGGCAGCCTAGTGAGTATGCGAGGGAGGTTCCCAGAGGCTGGGTCACCTTGGGGCCAGGGAGGGCCCTTTCCCCCTGACATCACCTGAAAGGGCTTCTGGCAGATGGAGTAGGGCTTGGGGGGAAGATGTGAAGTCACAGTTGGACATGGCTCCCCTGGAAGAGCCACAGGACAGAGCGGCAGCCCCGGCTGGCAGCCAGCGGCCAGAGTGACCAGATGGCTGTACCCAGCTCCAACACAAAGGCTCTGGCCTACAGAGACCCCCCCAAAAAAGTGAGGTGCTTGACCTAAACTACAGTTCCCGTCTCACTGCACCTGCAGGAAAAGGCCTGCCCACATGCCCCGAGGGACACGCGACGGAGCTGAGAAGTGGGACTCGCTTCGGATACCCACAGGCCACGCTGGGTCTACGGCAGCCTCGAGGCTGCGCTGACTTTCCTGGACTGAGCAGAACACAGATGCGAATCCCGCTCGACTGACCATCGCTTTGCACACCGAGGTCTGATCACACGGATTAGACGGTGCGGGCTGTCGGAGGGATGAAGACACAGCCATCTGTCGTCTGCAAGAAACCGCTTTAACCCTAAGGACGCGGATCACAGGTGAAGGGCTGGGGAGAGACGCCAAAGGCACCTCCAACTGCTTGGAAGCCGGGTCAGCCAGACAATTCTAGCAAAAGGGCCTCCCCTAACGACCGACTGAAGAAACAACAATGATTTCTATGAACCAGCAAACTGTGAAAGGCCAAGTGTAGGCAGGGTACACGCACGGGGCCCACCTGCCAGCCCGAGGCCCACGGGGCAGGCGTCCCGACGGCCGGCACGCTGCCCACCAGTCCACAGTGGCTGGCAGTGGAAGGAGCAAGCCTGGGGGCACAATTAGGGCGCCATCACATCTACTCCACGCTCAAAACAAGAGCAGTGGGTGTTCTTGGAAGAGGACAGGCAAGGAGCAGTCACTGCCAAGGACGCTGGTGGAGCCACCCACCTGGCACGCCCGGGCAGGTACGGCACCCACTCGGAGGCTCAGAGTGGTGTTCCTGGGCGGCAGCGGGCTGGGCGGGGACCCTGGTGCCCATGACAGCTAGAGGGAGACAGAAGGGCCCAGTGCCATGAGCATGAGTGCGCACCCACGTCCTAGCCATGTGGCTGGGAGGCGGCCCCATCTGGGGGCCTTTCCCGGGTGAGGCCTCCAGCTCGGCAGCGGCTGGCTGCTGTGGGCACGTCGCTGTCCTGAGCGTCACCTCGTCTGCACCAGCTTCAGGAACTGCTTTCTGTCACTTCTATTTGCTGCTTTGTTACTCTTTCTGCTATTGTTTAGTCGTTTCATTCCGGCAAACAACAAGCCACGTGCGTCGGGAGGAACCCCCACTCTGGCCTGGGGAGCCCCGAGAACAGGCCGGCACGCTGTCATGGCTGTGTGTCCGGGAGATACTTACTGGCTTGCACAGGTCTCGGTCGGTCTTCGCCTCCATTTCCCAGATGTGGTGGCCATCTGGAAGAGAGGGGCAGCGAGAAGCCTGTTACTCTCGTGGCTGACCGCGTGCCGCGCGAGGTCGCACGCGTGGTCCCGGCAGAGGCCCGAGACCGCAGTCCCGGGGCGAGGCCCCGCCCAGGCCGCCTGGATTTAACTTGTAAGAGCAGGAAATCACGCTCGTGTGAGCAGACACAGGGCCCGGCGGGGAGACGCGCCGAGCCGAGGGGCCTGGCAGAGCCGAGACTCTGGCCAGACCCTGGCCGTGCGGAGGGCGCCCCCGGGCAGTGGGCGCTGTCAGCGAGCAAACTGCACGCCCGTCTCAGAGGGCGCCCGGGAGGGACGCAGGCGACCCCAGGGAAGGACGTGCTGTCCCCGCCCGCGTACACCAGCATGAGCCTCGCAGTGCGCACGCTGGGTGTCCTGGGCCTGGTCCCCTCGCCTGCAGAGCCCTGCGCATCTGGGGCTCAGTATTCCAACGGGCGGGCTGGACGCAGAGTCCGCCTGTGCCCACAGGAACTGCCCAGCAAACACGAAGGTCCTTGCCACGTCAGGACACAGCAATGCAAACACGAGTATTTTTAACCTTGCCCCAGTGGCCGTTGGCGTGTTTAAAAAATTAAAAGGCTCTGCAGGGGCGTCTGAAAGGGCTTCTGTTGCTCGGGCCGGCCCCGGGGCGGGTCCAGCCCCACGCTCTGGGCGTCTGCCCACCGCGTTCTCTGGCCCCGAGCTGCGGGCACACCGCTCGGCCTGGTTCTGGGGGGACTCTGTCAGCAGACGTGAATCCCCCGCAGAGGCATCGTCCCTCTATCTTCCCCCAAATGAGCGAGCAGAACTTGGCAGACTGTTTTTGCTCTGTTTTCACAGAAGAAATGTGTGTGTTCCAAATCCCAACTTAACCAGACAAAATCTTTCCCCCTGACAGCCTGCCGGGCAGGGGTGGAGGGTGGAGACAGAGAGGAAGTGTGAGTCACGGGGAACCCGGCCTCTCGGGACGCCCACCGAGGGAGGCCCGGCGCGGACTGAGGCCGCTTAGTGACCAAACAGGGACCAGCCGCCCCAGGGGTCCGCGCCCACGTCTCCCCCAGAAAAAACATCGGGAAACGGAACTCAGAGGCAGCAGGACCCGACAAGGTGGCCCACATCTAGGGTCCCATGAGCTCAGGGCGCGGGCGAGAGGAGCAGCCTGAACTGCAGCCGACTGCGCAAGGGGACGGGGACACGGGGCCAGGGGACGGGGACGCCGGCGCCTTCGCTGTGCAGCCCCCCCCATGTGATTTTGGAAATCAGATAACTCGGTGTCCCACAGTCTTGCTGCCTTTTAAACGTGGCTTCTAAATGTTTCCCGTGACAAGCCCACGTTTGTCCCCCCCACCCCAAGATCGACTTTAGGTGTTACAGTCTGAACTGTTGAGGACAAAACCCAAGGTTGCGCTGTCTGCCCAGGCATGGACGCTGGCAGTCACGGCTATTTTGCTGGGGAATCCTCTAGAATGTGCCAGCCCCCCCATCGGAGCGTGTGGGAGAGGGGGCGGGAAACCGAGGTCCGGGAGGGGCTGGACACCAGACTCGGCCCCCTGTGGACATTCGCAGGGATATTCCCCGGGTAGGAGACGTGGAGCGGCCGGGGGGGAACGCACCACGGGCTGAGTGTCCCCCGCCTCCGGGGCCTATGGGACACCGGGCCCTGTGCGAGTGCCAGGCCTGGGGGCTGCAGGCCACACGGTCCCACGCATGCCCCTACGGAGCTAGCCGCTGGGCCTGGCGCCCATCCAGCTTCCAAAAACGGAGACCCTTCGAGTCACGGCCTGACGGGGGCCGAGCGGACAGCCTCAGACACGGTCCAGGCTCAGCCCCCGGCAGCCCCGGGTGGACGCCGGGCCCTGCGCCCGCCCACCGGCCTGGGGACTGCGAAAGCTGCCGGGCTCCTGGCAGAGCCACAGCCCAGGGGCAGGCACTGGGCGCTCCCGTCTCTCCCCAGGGGCCTGAACGAGCCGGTCCATGCAAGGCCAGTGTCTGCCTAGCGGTGAGTGGCGGAGACAGGACCGAGGCACCGAAGAGGGCTAACGACCGCGTCCCTGCTGGCTGGTCTGTGCCCGGCCCGCTGCCACGGGCGCACCCCCCGCCCCCCGCAGGGCGCGGGCTGGCGAGGCGGAGGCGGCTGCTGTTGTGCAAACCTCGGCCTGGGCTGGGAAGGGAAACGGCCTGAATGGGCCTTTGTGTCCCAGCCTTATCAGGACCTGCTGGGCGCGCAGTGGGAAGCTGAGCACAAGCCCAGGAGTAAAAATATTCCAGTCATCAGGGAATTCCCTGCCGCGTGAGTCACCGGAAAGGCTTCCCCGCCACACCCGCCAGGACAACCTCCTCCGCCCGCCCGGCGGGTCCTCGCACGCCGTCCCGGACCTGACCGGTCCTCACCGGCGGAGACGCAGCCCTTCCTGGCCGTGGGACTGGCTTCCCACAGAGACAGGTTCTCCAGAGGCTGGGAACGGCCACACAGACACGACAGCACGCCCGGGCCTGGAGAAGCATGGCGCCCACCCCCGGGGCCCTGGCGACGGGCTGGCCGCCTGGCACATGCCACACGCCGCCCCTCCTGGGTTGTCCCCTCAGTCACGCTTGCTCAGGTGCCTCTGAGCACCCACCGTGTCGGGCCCGCGCATGGACACCTGGGGAGCACAAAGGCCGGGTGGCCAAGGGTGACACTGCCGTCGGGTGGCCGAGCGAGCTGTGCATAGGTGGTCACCTCCCTGGAGACAGGTGCCAGGAGCCCCGTGCTGGGTCTGGCCGGGTCGAGGGTCAGGGAGGGTCCGGGGCCCATGGACAGTGCGTGTGGGTGCCGGCCAAGGGCGCACGCTTCCGTCCCCGTCACCGCCAGGCCTCCCTCAGGCAGTGACCCCACAGCCACTTGCACGAGCCTGCGTGGCACAGACGAGACCAGAGGAAAGGAAACGGCCTGCCGAGGACCAGCCGGCCACTCCCATGAGGGACGAGGACTCTCCTCGAGACCAGCATGGCCCCTCCTGGGCACGTACCCGGGGGAGGGGCGCCGTGCACGGACAGCTGGGTGCGGCTCATCGGAGCACTATGGGCAGTGGGCGACGAGCCGACGCAGCCCGAGGTCCCCCTGCCGGGAGTGGGAGCTACCACCTCGTCGGGACAGACTGTGACACGGGCCCCCGCAGGGACGAGCCCTGGAGACGCTGTGCGGGGTGAACGCGCGAGTACTGTCTGCTCCTCCCGCCACGTCTGGGGACACTCAGGACGTGATCCGAGGTTGTCGGCTGGGGTGGAACACGGGAGGACGGGGTGGCTGGTGACAGGCAAAGTCTCTGGGGTGAAGGGAAGTCTGGGGTCAGTGCTGACGGCTGCCCAGCTGAGTGAGCCCATGCCCCAAGCCTAAGCGGCGAGTGGGTGGGCTGGGAGTCAGCCATGCCTCAAGGCCCATCACCGCGCACACAGAGTGCCACGCGCGCTGAAATGCGGGGGGCAGTGGGCGCTGGGGCCGGGTGCTCCATTGCTGTGCTGAGCCTGGTGCCACCTCACCCAGCCGCGCCCACACCCACGCCCTCCCCACCAAAGCCAGGGGCCCTCCCGGCACCCCGACAGCAGGTCTAGAACAGACCAGCCCGGGGGGGGTACCAGACCCACTTTCTGTGAGATGACGGGGACAGAGCCTGTACCAAGAGCGTGGCAGCAAACCAGAGGGACACCCACGCCGTCCTGCCCACAGGGAGGTTTCGGTGGCGCCGATGTGAGAAGGGGTGCGAGGGCCTCGTCTCGCTCTTGGAGCTCCCACACCCCAGGCCCTCGAATGCTGGCCCAGAGGTCAGCCTGTGGCCCACCGGGGAGCCCCCAGGGAGCAAAGGCCCTGGGCAGGCTGAAGCCACATCCCAGCCTGGAGGGGACATGCACTCCTGGGCCCAGACCACCAGAGGGGTCCTTGCGGCCCCGCTACCGAGACCGCTCAGGATGCAGTGTCATTCTGAACCGCGGGGTCATTCTCCAGGACAGAGACTGAAAAGTAGAATAAGGTGTCTCCCGGCAGAGTGGCCCGGTCGCCTGCACACCTTCTGCCCCCTGGGAACCAGCGAGACCTGCAGAACATCGTGTCCTGGGCACAGTCACAGGGCACAGCTCCTTGTGGGCCCAGCTCTCCCCGCTGCCCAGGTAGCCGGCCGGTGCTGCGTCTGCTCCACCCTGCCCTCCGTGAGCCCACCCCAGGTCTGGTGGCAGCGGAGGCCACGTCTGGATGGGCTAATGCGGGTGAGCACAGGGATGACAGCGGCCCATGTGGATGGATGTCGTCCTCCCCCCCTCTCCCACGTCAGTGCCAGGAAGATCTGCACGGAGCGGCCCCTTTCCCCCACCAAGGCATGCCGTCCCGGCCCGAGCTGCCTGCAGTGTGCGGTGCCTGGTTCTGGGCATTTCTCAGAAATTCTGAGACCAGTACGCTGGGGCACAACCCAGGGCCCCGTGTGGCCACGACACAGGGACCAGACCAGGAAAGGAGGTGCAGGTCGTCGGCCCGGGCGGCGGCCGCTGCGTCATCACCGGGTTCAGTGCCAGCTGGCTGATTAGAACCAGCGAAACCCAACCCGCGTGGGCTCTGCCCGGCTGCTGGGTGCAGGGCGCCCAGGCCACCAGGTGTCACTGCCCGCACAGCGCAGCCCCGACTGCAGCACCACCGGCCCGAGGCGGCAGAGGTGGGGGTGCTCACACACACCTGCTCACGTGCGCACCCTGACCCTCGCACTCCGACACTCACCTGCTCACACACCCTGGCGCACACACCCCACACCCTACTCCAGAGCTGGCCCGTCAGGTCCCGGCATCCCTGACGGTGGCCTCGCCTGCCTCCCGTGCCCACGTGCTCCATGGCGAGGACGCCACACTCGATGCCTGCGCTGGGGACTGGGGGTCCCGATGAATGGTGCCTCCACATTTACAACTCAGTGCCCCCCCCCAAATCTGGGCGGCACCGTTTGTGGTCCAGGCCATCAGAAGGCCTGGCCCCATGCAGGACACGGAGAAGAGCCTGGGGCGGGCCGTGAGACGGAGCTCGGGGGAAGGCCGCCGTCCGGGCCCCAGCTGACATGCCAGCTCAGAGGGCCACACAGACGGCCCCAGGCTGGGTCTAGCCCACACTCAGCTGCCAGCACGTGAAGTGACCGTTGCCTGAATTCCGCTGTTTCGGGGACACTTTTAATGCGGCAAGAGAAGCCAGCACGGGCCTCCCTCCCCGCTTCCCGGAGCTGCACCAGAGGAGCAGGAGACGTTGTGAGGAGCTCGGGCGCCGAGAGCTCAGCAACGTCAGATGCAGCTAAACCTGTGAAACCCTCGCCTCCTCCGGCCGGGCCTGTCCTCGTGTCCACGTGCTTACGTGGTGTTTTCACGAATGCAGGACGTGAGAGTGCCCTCAGGTCACTGGGAGTGCAAACCTGCCCTTAACTCACAGACGTGAAGGCAGGTGCAGCAGCCTTCGTGCAGAGACAGAGGGAGGGTCAGCGTCCTGCTCCTCCTAAACAGACGTGTGTGCGGTCTGAGCCGCCGGTCCCTGGATTCCAGGGTTCTGCACCGGGCCCTTCCGGCCCCCACGCGTGGACTTCCACCCCCGGAGGTGCCGTCTGGGTCCCGAGGGACAGGCTGCTCCGACAGGTGGGCCTTTTGCACAACTCAGCGAGACCGAGAAGAACCCCAGGACTCCCCTGGACAGCAGCTGTGTGACGTGCTGGCCACCCTCTTCGTGACCCATCTCTCAAGGCCCCAGTGGCCCCTCGCCGACCCAGGGGGCCCAGCTGACATCCACAGGAGGGGCCGTCGTGGGGCCTTGTCCCTGTTTGCTGAGCACCACCTCCGTCCCATCGGGGATCCCTGCTGTCGCCGTAAGGGGTGCACCCTGCCGCGGAGCATCACGGGCCATGGCCAGCCCTACACGGCAGGAGGAACCACTCCCTGAAGCCCTGGAGAAGCTGAGCGTCCACGGGCCGCAGGCCTAGGCCGGCTGAGAGGTTCCTGCCCGAGCCAGGGCCCTGAGGGAGAGGGTGCAGCCAGGACACTCCTCACAGCAGCGTCTCCACCAGCAGCCAGGGGGGCCCTCGTGAGGTTCCAACCGGCGGCAGCAGCCCAGCGCCACCGTGCAGCACTTGTGACAGAGCTCGAAAGCCGCCCGGCAGCCTCCCCGGAGGCCCGAGGCCCGCCGTGCTGGTCACCTGACTCTTCTGCTTCTCCAGGGACCCCGGGGCAGGCCGTGTTCACGGTGGCACACGCCAGGATGCACGGGGGGGGGGCGTGAAACTTCTGCCAAGAACCCGCGCCAGGGCAGAACGGGTGTGGCCGGCACGCCCTTCCGAAACGCGACGCGCACGCACACGTGTGGACACCCGAACGCCCGCCCGTTTAGACACAAAAGAGGAACCACCGGCGGCGGCGGACGTGTAACTGCCATGTTTGCCTTTCGCTGTCACTGGTGCGGGACGTGTTTCTGTCACGTCCAGTCACGCCCACTTGTCTGTGTCTCGTCTTCTGCACACCGGACGCTGAGGTGCTGCAGGAGCCGGCGGGGTGAGAACGGCCCCCCGGGACCCAGAGGGACAGCCTGGCGCTCCGCCCGCCTGCGGGCCAGGGCGGCCCGGGTGCGGACAGCAGCTGGGCGTTCCGGAACCGAGCTCCCCGCGCTGGGGGAGGGGGAGGGTGGCCGTCAAGGGGACCCTGAGAAGAAGTGCAGAGCCCGTGTCTGATTCCTCCCCCAGCGTGCACACATTCAAAACTCAAAACGGCAAATTACTTCAAAACGAACGCCCTCACGCGGGGCGTTCCGGCCCCGCACCCCCTCCCTCGGCGCTGCCGGGTGGGTCCTGCCCGCGATTTCAGGCGGCTCCCAACTGCGCGTGTGATTGCGCCGGCAGGCCACGGGCGACGGAAAGCCTTCTCAGCCCATCCCCACCGAAGCACTTGACCTTCCTGCAAACCGCACAAAATCAAGGCCCATTATGGAAGCCGAACGCCCTGCGGCGTCCAGCCGCCAGCGAGTCCCGCCCCGCGCTCTCAAAAAATTTCAGTTGGGAAACTAACAAACAGGCAGGCCACCAACCCGACCCCCTCACCGACACGGATGAGGCCTACACTCGCCGGCACAGATGAGGGCTACACCCAGGCACAGAACGGCAGGGCCCCACGAGGCCACCGGTCAGAGCACCACCACGGCTGGGGGGCCGGAAAGGTTCCCGGACTATGTGTGGGTCCCACCAGCTCCTGTGGCCGCCCTGCACCTGGACACCGGCCTAGAGCAAGCAGTCTGTGCTTCTGAGGAAGGAGCGAGCCCGTCTACACCGGCGGTACCCACTCACCCAGGCCAGACGGAGTGCATGCCGCAGCCCCTGAACACCGACGGGCAGCACGTAGGGGCCGGTCCTCACGACCCAGGTGCTCGCCGCTGGACTGGCCCCCACGGCTGCTGCCGGCCCCGCCACACGGTGACACACAGCGTGGCGCCGAGCCCCCAGCGACTGACCCCCTCCAGCACCCCAAGCGGCAGACACCGCTCCGGTGCAGACGGTACCTGGTGCCTTCTCCACGAAAATGACCTTGGAGTCCTGCAGGAAGTTGTGGCCAGACAGGACCATCCTCTTCCCGCCGACGACAGGGCAGCTGGCTGTGCTCTGCTTCTCCACGAGGGGCAGCTCCTGTGCCGACCGCTGGGCTGCGAGGGCCAGAAAGGGGGAGCGAGTGAGCCACCAGGGCCGCCTCCCCTCCCTCGCGCCTCTCTGGGTGGTGACACGGCATTGCCCCAAACAACAAGCAAAGCACAGGCACGCACCTCGCCCAGCGCTGGGCGAGGCCAGGCTGTCCTGAGAGGCAGGACGGGCAGTTTCTGCCAGAAGCAGCCGGTGGGCACGGCCACACGCCCGGGGCGCTCACACAGCCCCCCAGTCTCACAGAGGAGCCACACCCGGAAAGGTGAGCAGCCTGCAGCCCCACCGGCTGCGGCAGGTGACCTGCGAGACCACGTGAGGGGCAGCAAGAGCGGGGAGACAGGGGGACAGCGAAGCAGTAGCAGCGCCATTGCAGGCGAGAGGCTAGGGGCGTGGACGGGGGAGCCCCTGGCAGAAGTCAGAAGCAAAGGACCCGAACCAAGGCCCTCCCCGCCAAGACAGGGGCAGGGGTGTTTCCCGAGTCAGCCCACGCCTCCAGAGGTGAGGAGGAGGACGGTGTGGGGCCTTGCCACCGGGCCGGTGGCTGCAGCCAGACCCGCCGTGCTTCCTCGCAGAGAACCCCGATCTCACCCCTCCCTGGGGTCCCAGGGAATGACAGGCCACACCGAGCTTCCCCAGTGGCTCACTCTGCTAACAAAAACGAGCGAAGTCATCACAAGAGGGAGCGGACCCCAGGCGGCGGCCACCGAGCCCCTGCAGGAGCAGAGGGGTCAGGCCTGAGGCCGGAGCATTTGGATCACACGGGAAGGGCGGCGAGAGCAGGCGCCAGGCAAAGGAGTCACACGTGGCACGTTCCACCCCACGGGCCACTTTCCCAAGCTTTCTGAGACGGGAGGGGACTGACTGTGACGTCGCCCACCCGTGGTCCCTGAGAATGTCTGTGTTTGGGGACAGACTCACTTCCCTTTTTACTTTCCCCAGAGGTGCTGGGGCTCAGGGCCCACAGCCGAGCCTCTGTGGCGGGAGGAGGGGCGCTGTGCCCGTGACTGTGCAGTGACGCGTGTGACAGGCAAGCAGAGCGCGCAAGCGACACAGACGAGCGGGAAGGAGGGCGACCCTGGGAAGGGAATGCTCCCGCACGCGGGTGGCTGGCCCTGGTGGGGGGCCACTCACAGCACTCGATGGGGTTCGAGGCGACCTGCAGCGACAGCGTGCGGCCGTCAGGCTGCGGGATGTGGACGCGGAAGACGAGCCGCACGCGGGTGTTCTTCCGGCCGATGTCGGTCTCGCCCTTGCGCAGCTCGATGTCGGAGTTCCGCAGCTTGAGGACCCCGGCGCAGTCGATGCTGCGGGCAGACGTGCACGCGTGACCGACGTGGGCGCAGGGCGCTCTGCGGCCTTGGCGCCCGCCCAACCCACCACGAGGCCCCGCACAGTCCCCGCTGCAGGCAGGTGAAGGGCGGCGGGGCTGCGGCAGGGGCGGACGGCCCACCCGCCGCTGCCAGCTTCGCCCTGCTCCCCCGGCCCCCACCGTCACCGTCACCCTGGTGTCCCCCAGGGGCCGCAGGGCCAGGCTGGGCCCGCTGCTCCCCCGCGGAGCTCCCAGTGCACGGGGCACCTGAAACGCCCCGTTTACTTCGGGTTCTGGCGCAGCCCCACCTCTCAGCTAAGATCCCAAATTTTCTCCAGCGTCGTATGGTTTTGCTTAACTTCATTTAACTTAATTGTTTCGTGCAGCGCTAGACGCCAGCAGAACGGGCCCCGGGGACGCTGCTGGCAGGAGCCCAGGACCTTCCCCTGGGCTCGCCGCCGTGACGCCCCCACCCCAGGTCAGCTGGGGCGTCTGGGATGCTCTGTGCCAGGGCCAAAGCTCCTCTGTGACGGCCCCGGGTTCTCTTCAACCACTGACTCCTGGTCCTCGGGGCTGTGACCACAGCTCCTGAGCGAGAGAACTCAGGGCCATGCAATTCCCCCAAACCCAGGAAAAGCCAACACGGAGACAAAGCTTTCTCTCTGTTTTCCGCTTAGAGTTCAACTGTCACGAACTTGCAACACCCACCCGGAGCCCTGCAGTGTGGCCCCGTCTCTCCCTCCCCGGGACACAGCACCCTGGCTCCTCCCGACCCCACGAACACCCCGACCTGCGTGCTCGCTGAGCTTCCCGCAGACCGAGTCCTCCCCAGAGACACTGCGCTGACGGTCGGTGCCACCGAGCGCTCTGCACAGCGACGTCATTCTCTGCGTCCCCTCCCCCAGGGCCCCAGAGGACGTAAATCCTCTGGACGACCCTGTCCTCGCTCTGCTGTGCCCACAGCTCCGGAGTGGAGTGCAGGGCACGAGACAGTCCTCTGTCAGCAGGACTCGGTGACGCCGCGGACACCGGCCCTGCTCGCACGCCAGAAGGTTCAGCTCATCGATGAGCTCACCCCTACGCCAGCGAGTCGGGCCGAGGGTGCACGTCAGGCTGGTGGCGTCCGCCCCGTCCCAGGCTCAGGGACACCGCCCAGCCACACTGCTCCCGCCCAGCGTGTGACGTGCGTGTTTGGACTGCTCCCCCAACTCGCGCCGCCGCGTTCGGCGCTCACGGCGTCGTGCGTGGGAGCTGGACGCGGGCCCGGGGGCGGGTTCTGCCGGCTGTGGGACCGCGCGTGTGCATGGCCGAAGCCCCAGAAGGAAAACGCCGCCCTCCTCGCTGAGCCGAGGCCCCCGGGCGGCCGCGCTGCGGGGACGTGGGGGCGACGGTGAGCGCGCAGAAGGCGCCCCGCGCGGGCTTACATGGCACGCATGTTGTTTTCCGGCAGGAGCGGGATCTCCAGGACCTTGGTGTTGGAGAGGATGGCCTCGTGGCTGGTGGTGGACACGGTCTTGCCCGTGATGCGGTGCACCTGGTAGAAGGCGTGCGGCCTCAGCAGGCGGTCGTCCGCCGTCCCGATGAACAGCTGCAGCGTCAGCGGCTCGTTCTCCACGTAGCCGTGCAGCTGGCGGGACAAGAAAAGCCCCTCAGCGCCCTGCGCAGACCGACGCTCGGCCCCGTCACACTTTTACGGGCCCAATCCAGAGGGCGCCGTGGCGACGGGCGCTCCGTGAGTGCCCCTCCCGGCACAGTCACAGGAGCCGCCCGCAGGAGGCCTGCGGCTCCGGGGACCGTCGGCTTCGCGCACTCCTGCTGCCACGATCGCACGCACGCACTGGCACACTCTCGCACAGGCACGCACGCTGGCCGCACCGCCAGGCCCGCCACCGTGGCCAGCATCCAGGACGACGATGGTGCTGACCCTCGTGGCTGTGCTCTGCAGGTCGAGCCCCCTGAGACGGCGGGGAGGGGGCCCGGGTCCCTGGTGGCAGAGCAGCGTCTCCCAGCCGGCGGCTGCCTGTCTTCGACCCCACCCTCTGCACCCTCCTGGGCGAGCGTGCACTGTGCGGATGGCGTGCAGCTGGTGGCCCCCTCAGGAAGCTGGCATGACAGGGAGTCCACACTGTCTGCCGAACCCCCTCCCCAGTAGGCTCTATGCACCCAACAGGGCAGGGCCTGGGCCCCCACGTTCGGTACAGTCCCGACCCTCTAACAGACATGTGAACACAAACGGCGCTTTCCGCCTGGCGTGAGCTGCCCACTTCAAAGGCCAGTAGCAGCTAATGCCACCTGGGTGCCCACTGGCTCGCACCCCAGACCTGCTGCAGAAAGCTCCCGGGGGTTCGGTCTGCGGCCGTCTGTGACCAGTGTCACACAACACGAGACTGCACACTGGCCATGGACGCCACAGCCCTGCCCCTGCCCCTGCATCCCAGGCCATGCTGCCCGGCACTGCAGATCGATAGCCGAGGGCTGAGAACCGGAGCCAGGGTGCGGGCAGTGGGTCCCAGGCACACCCCACCCCATCTGGTTTAACTCTGTGTCCGTGACGCAGCGCGAGCATCTTTCAGGTGAACCTTCCGCACTAACGTAGCAGGGCTTGTCCCCAGCGCCCTGGACTGCGGGTGAGTGTGAGGCCTACGCTCGCAGAGGGAGCTCGTCTCAGGCCTGCACAGCGACCTGGGACACCAGGGCTGGGGGTCGGCACGGCTGTGGGGCCTCCCTCCCTTGCCTGCGCCATCCTCTCGCCGTGCTCCTGGTTGTGGTGCGTGTAAAGGCCAAGGTCTCGACAGAGAACCTGCCAGGAGCCAGCCCGGCACCCACACCCCCTGCAGACGCCTCCTGCGCAGGAGGGATGCGTGTGTCCCGTGCGGACAGAACACCTTTCTCTCTCACAAACGCGTGGGCGTCTCCACACAAACAGGACCAGTCCGGACGGAGACCGAGGCCCGGTCCTTACCGGGAGCAAGATGCCAGCCTGTGGCCAACTAATGAACTTAGTAGGAAAAGTAACTCCCTACTGGGTGCAAACCTACATCTGTATGACATGAAACGTGAAAATAAAGCCAGAGACTGACTAAGAGACGACGTTTGTCACTCAGCGTTTCAGTTGTGACATTTAATGCAAAAACACATAAACGAGCTTCTAACCGAAAGCTCCTTTTGGGGGGCTACGGCATGTTCTGCGGTGTCAGGAGGCAGCTTCGTCCAGGGCCAGGGGATTTGAAAATGACAATTTAGAATTCCCCTGGGACTCAGCGGTGCACTTAACTGACGGTACGTAGAATGCAATGAATTCTGGGGGTCGCTTTTCTTTAAAAAACATGCCATTTCTGTGAAAATGGGAACATTTAAGGTTTCATAAACGTCTATCGTTTAAAACATAGGTTCGTTTTAAGAAAAACAACGTAAATGCTCCACGTGTTCCGCTGCGCGCCTTTCTGCCTCTGGCACGGTACGGCATCCGCCAAGACGACACTGACAAAACGACCGGTCACGACGAGGACCTCCGTGCTGAGCCCGGCCCGGTTCCCTTTCGGGGCACAGCGGCGACTGACTCCCCCGCCGGAAGACCTTCTCAGCTCCTGGCTTCTCTCAGCGCCCAGGGACACGCTGGGAGGCGAGTGGCGCGACGGAGGCCGAGTGTGTTCAGCACGGAGACCCACGCGTACGCACGCACGCACACACACCCACACACGCACACGCGCACGCACACGGACACGCGCGCACGCACGGGGGGGCGGTGGCTGTGAGCAAAGCAGCGCTAATGGGGGGAGTCAGCTGCTCCTCAGCGAGCCGCTCTGAGCGGCTGTGCGCGCGTCAGGGAGGGCAGGAACCGCTCCCGGCGCCGCCGCGGTCGTGGGTCTCAAGGGAAACGGTGCGTTTCCCCGCAGACGGACAAGCTGCGCGCGCGGGAGGCGAGCTCCAGTTGCAGAGCGTCCTCCTTCCCCCGCAGCTGTCCGTCCGCGGGAGGACTCAGGAGGCTGTTCGTGCTGCACGGCCGGCCTCGGCGCGCGCTGCTGGGGGAGGCCGCCCCTCAGGGTGGAGGCGGCACAGCCCGCAGTGGGGGGTGGGGGGGCCGGCCAGGGTCGGCTCCGGCTCCGCCCCGACCGCGGAGAGGGGAGCAGCCCAGCCCCCGCCGGCCGCTGCCGCCCAGTCCGTGGGGGCCGGTGTCCTGCGGGGCGGGGGGTCCCTCCCGCCGGGCGCTGCCACACACGCGCGCACGTGACCACCCGAATCGTGCGCACGCGGACGTGCACGTGACCACAGGCGTCATGCGCACACGGATGCGCACGTGACCACCGGCGTCGTGCGCACGCGGACGCGCATGTGACCACCGGAGTCGTGCGCATGCGGACGCGCACGTGACCACCGGAGTCCTGCGCACGCGGACGCACTCGTGACCACCGGAGTCCTGCGCACGTGGACACGCACGTGACGACCGGAGTCCTGACGCGCACGTGACCACCGGCGTCGTGCGCACGCGGACGCGCACGTGACCACCAGAGTCGTGCGCACGAGGATGCGCACGTGACCACTGGCGTCGTGTGGACGCGCACGTGACCACCAGGCCACGGCTGACCGGAGTCATGCGCGCAGGACGCGCCGCACCGCGGGGAGGGCAGAGCCGGGTGTGGGGGGTACAGGGCGGCCCGGCGGGGCAGGGCCCCGGGGAGAGCCCTGGGGGGGCCCGGACACACGGGAGCGGCTCCGGCTCCCGCCCCCTCCTTCCCGCCCCCTCCTTCCCGCCCGCTCAGGCCCCAGCACCTGGGGGGGGACAGCGGGCGGCCCCGGCCCCAGGGCGTCCCCAGGGACGTGACCCAGGGACGTGACTCAGCCCCGCCAGGCCCCGCCCGCCCAAGCCCACCCCCCCCAGCAGGATGGCTGAGGGGGCGCCCGCCCTGCCCCCCCCCCGGGTCCGGCTCCCAGCTCACCTGGCCCCGGCGGCGGGGACCCCCGTTCCGGGGCGCGGCGCCCGCGCGGCTCCGTCACTGGCCTGGGACCTGCAGCCTCGACGTCCGTGCACGGACGGACGGACGGACGGCTGACCGCGCCCGCGCGCCCTGCAGGCCGCCCCTCGCGTACCCCGGGCCCGGGGATCCTGTCAGCGTGGGCGCGGGGCGCGCAGCCCTTGCGCCTCCCGAGGCCCCGCCCCTCCGGAGGCCCCGCCTCTCCGGAGGCCCCGCCCCTGGAGGCCCCGCCCTGATAGGCCCCGCCCCGCGCCAACCCTCCCTGGCGGCCACGCCCCACCCAGGCCACGCCCCGGAGGCCACGCCCACCCCCTCCAGGAGCCCAGGAGCGGCTGTCCCGGGGCGCTCCACCCTGGCCGGCCCTCGGGGCAGGCACCAGGGACCCGCTCGCGAGGCCTGCACGGGGCACGGCGGGGTCACACAGCTGGACACGGGCGCGTCCGGGAAAGGCGAGCCGCGTTGGCTCTGGGTCCGCGTTTGCACGGACATCGAGGGTTTCTCACTGGACACGAGCTGCGGAAACAGTCACCTGGGAGCGGAGCAACGCCAATCTCTCCGCCGGCCGGGACCGGCGGACAAACCACAGCAGAAAACGCGGTGCGGAGGGACCCGCCCCGGAGCCAGGTCGCGAGCGGCGGCCCGGGAGGCCCCGCCACACGACGAGGCAGGCGAGGCGGCCACGGGCGTCTGTCCCAGCCAACACCAGCCCGGCGTGGGCCACCTCCCGCCCCGCAGGTCAGCGGGCACGCCACAGGCGTGGGGGACGCGTCGAGAGCTCCCACAAGCTGTGGGAGAGGCCCCTGGAGCCCAGCTCAAGGTGGCACCCATCACAGAGCTCACCCCACCCACTGCCTGCCCAGCTCGTACAAAAGCCTTCGAAACGAGCGGCCACAGCGCCTCGTGGCCTAGGTGGACACTGGCAGGAGCAGAAGGCAATGCATCCACGTCATCTCTGCCTGCGCTCTCCACCAGGGTCAGGGGTCGTCACTGTGCTCACGAACTTGGTCTTCAGACAGCCTTGGAGGCCTGACCGCGAGCCTGATCAGCCTGGCTGAGCTAGCCGTGGGCTGAGGGGCTGGCGGGCCCCAGCCCGAGTGGACAGGGTGTGGACAGCAGTGAGCCTTGTGGAGACCAAGTCAGCCCTGGGCATTTGCCATGAGTGACCCACAGGGCGGCCGAGGGCAGGGCCCTGGCAAAAAGCAGAAGGAGGTGCTGGACCCGGACACCGCATGAGGATTCCCTGCGTGGGCACGCGGGCCATGCCGGCCAGATGCTCAGCTCCACACAAGGGGACGTCGGCTTGCCATCTGGTCACCCCCCTCCCTGGCACTGCATGCTGCTAGAGGGATGGCCACCCACATGGCCCGTCAAGGGGCAATTGTGTGCCCCGCCTCGGCACAGCCGAGCCCACGGCAGGGCCAAGCTGGCCATCTGTGCTGATGCAAAGTGCCGGGCACACAGACAAGAGCCCAGTGTTCTCGTGCGGGAGAGGTGGGACAGCGGCCAGCCCCCACGGGAGACCGGGCCCACCAGCCCCGGAACAGGTGCATGGGTGCTCGTGGTGCCCCAGCCCATAGTTGGGCCTGGGCAGGGCCTCTCAGGGACAGTTACGTGACAACGATCCAGGAGGTAGTGCTCCTCCACCCAGAGCCTTCTCTCTCAAACACAGCAGCCTCCAAAAACACCCAGAAGACAAAAGATGAAAACCAGGGGCATTGGGATGACGGTCGCCGCCCAGTGGCCCAGCACCCTGACATGTTATGACGGTGACGATCACTGTCAAGGTCGGCCAGCATAATCGCCCGTGCAGTGTGGCCCGCCCCCGAGATGCCTGAGCAGTATGGGGTGGTGTCCGGCTTCCCCACGGGGCTCTTGGGTTGTGCCAGACAGGGGACAATCGCTGGCAACTCCGCACTCCTCAGAAAAGCTGACGACTCAGTTCGGGGGGTGCTGAGCAAGCAGCCACTGCACTTTTGGGGGTTCCACTTGCATCGGCGGGACCCACGGAAAAGCAGCGAGCCTGACGGCAGCAACGCATGCCCATCGGGTGGCAGGTGCGGAGGGCGTGATGGCATCCACACCGGCGCGTAACTCCCAGGCTTTTGGCCTCGGCGGCCAGGGAAGTGGCCGGCCATCCACCTGGACTCCGCCGAGGCTGCCCATGGACACGCCATCTGGGGCTCACGCAGGTCGGCAGTGTGGGGCGGGGGTCCGGTTTGGGCCGGGCCTGTGTTTTAATCCCCACCGCGGAGCTGCTGTGTCTGAGGTTCTTGGACACTTGGCTCCTGCTTGGGCCCCCAAACAACAGTGCGCTCCAGCAACGTCTGTCTGTCTGGCTTTTGTGAAAACCTGGCTTTCCAGGTTGAAAGTCCCATCCGGGGTGTCGAAGTGGATGCCTGCCCACGACGGACAAAACGAGAGAAAGTGAAACGACGCTTTGTGTAAGATACAACGTGCTGCGGACCCCGGGTGCACGACAGTCACTGTGCCTGCAGCTCCCAAACGCCTCCCGGGCTGGTTCCTCGTGACACAGCACGCGACCGGCCCCGTGGCCGGGAGGGCCCGGCGCAGCGCAGAAGCATAGCGGCGCGACCGCGAGCCCCGACGTCCCCGTCTGCGCTGTCCCCGCGTTGTTCGGCTCCCGAGGGCCAGCGTGTGCTGCGCGCGTTCAGCTCGACGCCACGCGTCCTGACCGGACGGCCTCCCCGGGAGCCGGGCACGAGCACTCCCCCTCCCGCCCGGGGTCCCCCGCCTCTCCGCCCCCACCGCCGGGCCAGGGCGTCCCCGAGTCCAGCAAAGACCCGGGCTCTCGTCCGCCGGGCGAGGCCACAGCCCGGCCACGCCGGCCCGGAGACCAGCTGCAGCCCTGAGCGCTGTTCAGGAACGGCCGAGCGTGCGCTGGCGTCGAGTTGCTGCGGCCTCTGAATTATTCACGCCACCGGCCTGCTGCGGGCGCGCGATGCTATCGGGAAAGCTACTGTGGTGACCTGGTAAACAGAGCCTAATCCTTTGACCTCAGGGCCAGACACCAGCAATGTCCCCAGGTGGCGCCCCACGGGGTAGGGACACAGGACACCCCGAAGGGGCTCTCCTGCCGCTGCTGTGGGCACCACCAGTGACGGGGACACATGCGGACAAAGAGGAGGAATGGACGCGGCCTTGCACAGAGGCGGAGGAGCAGGGGAGAAGGGCCCCAGGAAGACAGATGAAAACCGAGACGGATGGGGACGCGGGCGACGCCTCCAGCCTCCCGGGGCCTCCGTGTTTGCGATGGAAGAGGGTGGTGGCATGGGAACTGTGTTCCTTGGGGACGTGATTCTCAGGTTTATCGGTAAAAAGCCCGGACGAGGACCAGGCTGCTCACGTGTCCATGCGGGCTGACAACCCCTCGGCCCTCTGGTTCCAGAGAAGGTGGCCCGACCACCCCTCCCCCGGCCACTGCCGGGGCCTCAGCACCAGCCTGCTGCCCCACACCGGGCGGCAGTGAGCCACCCCGGCCCCCAGAACACCCGCCCCCCGGCCCACTGAGGTGCTGGCCTGTCGCTTGGTCGTGAACAGAGCCTCGGGGCGGGAAGGCTGCCTGAGCTGAGACCCCGTCCTGGGATGCCCAGGAGGGGATCAGGCAAGCTGGAAGCTCAGCAGGGAAGAGCCAGAACGTAAACGTCAGCTGCTCAGTCCCGTCTGTCCTGCCAGCCCCACTGCAATGGTCACGAGAGCACAGAGGGACTGTCCCCACATTCCCTGTCCTCACCCCCGTCCCCACGGCCCCTGTCCCCTCACACCCTCATCTCCACGACCCCCATCCCCACACCCCATCCGCACACCCCTGTCCCCATGGCCCCCGTGCCCACACCCCCGTCCTCACGGACCCCCACGATCGGACACCCCAGCACTCCCCTCTGCAGACCCTGGCTTCACGCAGACTCTCGACGTGCAGAGACTGAGCTGTGGGCCCCGTCACCCTGAGTGCAGGAGCCGGCACCTCGCTGGGGGCCCCGGCTGAGTGGGGGCCACCTCGCCGAGCCCCAGGCCTGCCCGCCCTCCTCTCGCTCGGCCCCACGTGCAGACGCCAGCCACGAGCCGCACTTCGCAATCCCAGGACGAACGGTGCCACGAGTGCGCCCGCGGCCCTCCCCCTCGGGGCCAGCGCCCCGGTGACAGGATCGCAGGCGAGGGGGCGGCCGCTGTTTCTCCGCTGCCTCATTTTCATTTCTCCCCTTGTTCCCGCAGCCGCGGCATCCCTTCCGCCGCGCACTCTCGTTCCGTGAAAACCACAGCAAGCAAAGGAGTGACCCCGCGGGGACGCGCGGGCACCTCCTGACCTCCCCCGCCCGGGAAGGCGGTGGCTTCAAATGCCAATGGCCGTGGGGCCGCGTCGAGCGGCTCGCCCAGCACGTAGTAATTGGCACCGAGCACACGGCCTCAAAGGCCGCTGCCGCCCCGAGCCCCGCCCAGGGCCGCCCTCCCAGTGCCCCCGCCGTGCTGGCTGCCGCCTCGGCGGACGGCCACTTGCCTCCGTGCCCTCACAAGCTTTTCATTTACCTGAATGGAATAAAATTAAGAAAACCACGATGCCCTGCGGGCACCCCTTCCGCGTGCATCACTCCCTGGATGGCGGGGAGGCGCACGCTGAGGAGAAGCACTGGGGCGGGGCCGGACCCACCCCATCGTGACTGTCACTCAGGGGTCTGGGGCACGCACTGCTTATTAGGTAACGTGTGACCAAAGGGGCCTCTGACGCCCGCCGAACAGCCGGTCTGGGTGCTCATGGTGCAGCCGGAGATGGTGACAACACTGTCCCTGCTGTGGTGCCCGCAGCTCCCTGCCTGCCAGCGATGACTGCGGTGACTCCGGGTGAGTGGTGCCCCCAGAGCGCTGTGAGGCGGGCCACCCCCAGGCGCCCCCCACCCGCACAGGAGGCTCCCTGCACGGTCAGTGCGTGCCTGTCAGCCTCCCCCGCGTGAGCCCGCACGCGCCGCCCAGGGCCTGACGCCTCGGTGGGCCCTCCACGGGGACGGACCGCTGGGCCACGGGGCCCCAGCTCCGCCCGGCACACCCGCGCGTGTCACGTGGCCCCGCAAGGCCGGGCGGGAGCCGCAGGCTGAGAACCTCGTTTTCCAGGGAGGCGCAGTCAATAAGGTCGGCCGCTGAAGACGTCCAGACCAAAGGCTGGTCCGTGCGGACGGGACGCGCCGTGGCGGGCCTGTGGCCGAGGAATCTCGGTCGGCTGTGGCCCCCCCGCTGTTAGGCCACGTGCGAGAGGCCGAGCAGCCCAGGAAGCAATGGTTCAGGGCGGGGGTCCAGGGTCAAGGCCGGGGTCCAGGGTCTGGGCCGGGGTCCAGGGACAGGGCTAGTCCCAAGGGAGAGGTCCAGGGCTCTGCCACGGGCCAGGCATATGCTCCCCACCCACCCGACCCACGTGCTGGCGGGACTGGGCGTTTCTGAGCAGGGCAGGGCAGGGATGGGCAGGGCTGGGCAGCCATGGGCCCCCGTTCTGCTGGGCTCTGCCCATGACTGTGGGCCACACGGGGCCCAGAGCCTGCGGGACAGCACCAGGCCCCCCAGAACACCCGTTGCCTGAGACCCCGGGCTTCTATCTTCACCTGCCCCAACCACCACGCCGGACACTGCTGCGGGTGCTGCCTGACTCCGCCCGCATGGGGGCGTGGTCACAAGACCTGTGTCCCCCACCGGTGCCGCCCGCGTGGGGCACAGGCGCAGGGTGGACGCGGGCGCCACGGCCGGGCTGAGACCTGCAGCCAGGCCACCGGGAGCAGAGTTCAGCCCCGTCTCAGCCGACACGAGCTTCTCTCCCCGGTTCGGATCAACCTCTCCCCGCGGATTTGCTACGAGAAACCTCCTCGAGACAAGCGCTTCTGTTCCGAGGTTGTACTGATTTCCTTTTACGTTTTCTGTCCCGACAAACCTCCCAAACTAAATAGCGCCCAGGCCACGTCCACCGCGAGGCGCAGGACGCCTGGGCTCACTGCCCACCAGTCCTGCCCGGTAACAGGGGCCGCGACGTCCCCTCTGGCCACCGAACGCACCGAGGGCAAAGGCAGGGCGTGCCTGAGCGTGCCGAGCCGCTGCCAACCAGTGACGCGGGACACACTTGGAAGAGGGCGGCCGGGCTGCGCACCGGGCGTCCCCACCAAGCTGCCCGGCCGCCGCGGTACCTGCACGCTGGGGTGTCCTCCGGCTGATGCCTTCACGGCCCCCCGGCTGCCCTCCGTCTCGTAGTGGGCTCGGTGGTGGGACTTCGGCTGCACCTCGATCCGCAGCTCGTAGGGTCCCGAGTGCGACGGCAGCTGCCAGTCCAGAGCGGGCAGGGTCGGGCTGGAAGGAAGGCAGAGCGTTAGACGTGCACGTGGCCGCCCGACGCCCCCACCGCGAGGGCCGGGCCGTCTCCGCGGCGTGGCTGAGGGAGACGCTCCCCACACGCGCCTTACACGCCCCATCAGTCACGTAGCCTCGGCAAGAGTCAGGCAGGGTGCGGCGCTCGTCAAAGATCTTTCTGGAATCACGGAGGGCCGTGCCGGGTCTGAGACCTCGCGAGCCTGGTTCTCCCTCCCGCCCCCCTCGGGACTGGCGGCCCCCAAACCCCATGACTTGTGCAGACGAACGGGACGGCCTGCCCCATGGGGACCAAGCGAGCAGCTGTGCAGCCAGGAGGTCTCCGTGAGCTCATGTTACCTAATGCCACCCAGAGGTGACACTAAGTTCCGGCACTCGCGAGGGCAAAGGGAGAGAGTGTGGCACGGGTCCGTCCGCGTGACGCCAGCGTCCGCCGTGCGTCTCGCTCGGCACCGCCCCCGTCCACTGCAGAAGTTCAGCCCCGTAACTCGACCAATAAACGCGGGACAAACACGCCCGAGCCCGAGGACGGGACAGCGCGAAGTCTCGGGGCTGGGCACGCGTGGCAGCCACCACCAAACGCAGTGTCTCCTCGGGGCGACGTGACAGCAGCGGCGAGAGCCCCCGACCTGGGAAGCACCACGACGCGTGTGGCAGCCCCGCGGGCCGAGGCCGGCAGAGGCATTTCCTGCCTGAGGCTGTCAGCGTCACCGCTGTTTCCGGCAACTCTGCCGGGAGGAAGGCGTGGCCGCTGCCCGCCGGGCCGCCCGCAGGGGCCCGGGTGGGGGACGGGGCCGCCGGGCCGCCCCTGACGACCACTTCACGGTACCCGGCCCCCAGAAAGACGACACCCCGAGGCCGCGCCTCCGTCGACAGCAGCCACCGTGCTACCCTTTGTCGTACGTAACTGTTGACCTGAGCAACAGGAAACAGAAAAAGAAGCAAATGCAAAGCCAGGCCCCGCTGACGGCCCGCGCCGGCCGGCCACGCCGCGTGTCCTGTAACTGCCACAATGTGAAATGCGTGTCGCACGCTCACAAGGGGTGTGGGCGAGTGCGTGCACACCGCCAGGGGACGCGTGCGAAGCCCGGACCACCACGTGTCTCATTTCTCACGTGCGTTTGGCTGGAATCAGTGCAGCCCCTGGCCCCATCCCGACAGAGCGCCTGCGAAGGCCGCTCCGGCGTGCCGGCCCCTGTCCTTACTGAATGCCGCCAGCCAGGCAAACGGCGCTCGTGACCGGCTGCGGAGACTGTGGAACGTGTCGTCAGTGGGGACTGGGGCTGAAGGGGACGTGGATGTCTGTGCAACGTTCTGAATTCTCGAAACAAAAAGGTAGTAGACGCTCGTCGTAGAGCCTGGTACACGGGAACCCAGACTGTCACCTGCTGATGGCGTCGCCGCCTCCGGGACGGGGCCGCAGGCTGCCACAGGCAGCCCTGCACCTCCACCCCGGCCTGCGCTGTTTCCTTCCCGTGACTGTCACTGTCGCTGCCGTCACCGGGGCACAGGGGGCACCGGCTGGGGGGGGTGGCACCACGCCCGCGGCCGCCCCGGGCGCTCGCACGGTCTGTGGTCACACAACAGCCCGGTCCCAGCGTTGCTGTTTGCCGGGGACTTGGCTGGCCGTGTGGTCCTCGCTGCAGGACCCGCATGTGACGGCACCAGGGAAGCAGGTCACAGCCTCCCCGCGCTGCGCTGCGGGTGCACGAGCCTCCGCGGGTGGAAAACGGGGCCCCCGCACTCCCGGTCTGAATCACCTGCTCCCGGGCTGCGGCGGCCGCCGGTTCCCACGAGAAAGCCTCGCTGTTTACCGGGCTGTGTGTTTCCTTCACACGGAGAAGCCGCGAAGGGTTCCTCTCCGCCTCCGCCCGGCGCCGAGACCACCCACGCGCTGCCCAGCCGAGCAGAACCCGGCTTCCTCCGCCGAGGTCCAGCTGCCGGGCTCGCGGCCAGCCCCTCCCTCCGGCCACTCGAGGAGGCCTTTCTGACCGACCGGCCACCGCTGACCACCCTGTGTCCGAGCCCAGCCCAGGAAGAGTCCGGCCTTTCGGGAACGTGGAGGGTCCCGCACCCGGCACTTCGCTCCCAGCAGCGACGCAGGAGCGTGCGGGGAGGGTGCCCGTCCCCACCGCTGCCCCGTGCAGGCCGGACGCAGACCTGGGCGGTCTCCGAGGGCGGAGCGCAGCATCGCCCTTCACGGCGACGCCCCTCCTCCGCCTTTCTGCCACACAGGGGACCCCAGGTCTTACAGGGCACGCCGCCCGTGACGGACGTGCGGGCACATGCGTGTGCGGGGGCAGGTGAAAGGACCTCGCCTGCCGCCCCCTGAACATGCCCGTCCAGAAGCGACAAACGCAGGCCGGGCCCTCTGCCCTGGTGCTGGATGCTCCGCCGCTGGACGCCCCACCGCCCGCCCTGCACAGGCGGCCTCGGCCGCTGGCCGGGTGAGCATCGTCGCTCTCGGAGGCGGCTCAGCGCCTGGCCTGGGCCCTGGCACCTGGATTTCCTCGGGGGCTCACACGGCACCAGACACCTCACGCCTTTCCCGAGCTTTCTGAGGGGGCGCGCCATCTCATAGACTCTGAAATGGGTCCGAACGCCAGGACCACGAAACGCCGCCGGACACCGCCGCCGGACACCGCCGCCACGCGCACGAACGGCTTCGACCGCAGCAGGAAGCGGGCGCCGGTCTCTGCCCCATGGGCCTGCTGGACTTGGCACTGCGGCGTGAGCCGGGCGCCCCGGGGAAGACTCCTATGGCCCCCCGACGGCCCCCGACCGGAGACACCGCCGCCGCCGCCCCGCTCCTGGGGCGCGGCTCCCGCGCACGCCTCTCCCCGAGGCCCGCCCCTGCTGGCCGGGAGAGGAAGTGCAGGGTCGGGGTGCTGCCCCCCCCATCTCCCGGCTGCCCCGCCAGCCCCCGCCAGCCGGGTGCTTCCCCCGACAGGAAGTCTGGCCGCCCTCTCCCGCGGGCACACGCCACGACCCCTCGCTCCCACGGGGCCAGCCGCCCCCGAGCACCGGCGTCACGTGGCGACGCGCGCCAGGGACCAGGAAACACATTTCGACGAGGACCAGAGCGGCAGGGGAGGTCAGCGTCCCACCCTCGGAGGGCAGCCCCTGCCGTCCACGTGCCGCCTGGCGTTGGCCCACAGGAATCCCGGGCGTCACACCTCACCCGGCTCCGCGACATGAACAAAGGGCGGTCACGTGCAGCGAGGCACCGCGGCCCTCCCAGCCCAGCCCGGGGCCAGCCTGCTTTCCGCTACGGATCCCCCGCGGGCTGGTCACGCAGACGGCCGCCGGCCGGGAGCAGCGAGCGAGCCTCGAAGGGAGAGGCCGTCGGGTCACGGACAAAGCTTCCTGCCATTGTCACCGGGATGCGGGGGACGGGGGGTTCCAGGCTGCGCTGTGCCCCCCGGAGTTCTCAGCTTTCAGTCCTGACCCCGGGACCTCAGCACGGGACAGTGTGTGCGCACTGGGACTTTCCGGGGCTGTGGCGCGGGCCCTGAGCCAACGCACCTGTGTCCTCGTCAGCAGGGGACGGCTGGGCACAGGGACGGGCATCGAAGGGGGAAGGCGGCCATCCGCACGCCCAGGAGGCGGCCTCTCAGGCCCACGCAGACGAGCGCCCGGGGTTTGCCTAGTTCACGACTCGTTTGAAAACTCCTGTGCTAGCTACCTGCACGCCCGGTGACAGGCACGTGCTGATGACATCCCCCTCCCCCTGGCGTCGAGCCTGGAGGGACGTCCCATGACGCGGGGCTGGGCCCTTCGTGGTCCAGGGGCAAGTCACAGCCCGCGACACGCGTGAGTCTGGGCTGGAGAGGGTCCGCACCTAGACGGTCTCGCTTTTATTGACGCGAGGATTACAAAGCCCGGACGGCCGGCCCGAGCGGCTCTTAGACTTTTAAATGCCTCCCACGTCCGCGAGTCAGCTTGCTCGGATGACGACTGGGGACACGCCGGCTTTCTAAACTTCTGGGCATTGAAAGCGAAGCCGGGCGCCCCCTGACGCACGTCGGGGCCCCGGGGCCGCCTCCTCTCTGGGGCTTCACCGGCTCCCACCCCCATGCGGCTGCTTTACAAACTGCCGAGCCTTGACCCTCGCGTCGTTTCCCTCGGAAGGGGCTGGGGGAGGCTGGTTCCCTCGGCGCCCAGGACCGAGCGTTCGCGGCCTGGCGCGTGCCCCAGCAGCGCGGGCTCTAGCGCAGCCTCGGGAGCGAGTGGCACCCCCGGGCCCGTCCACCTGAGGGCACGCTGCTGGGGCCCGCTGGGGCCCACACCCCGTTCTGCCTCCAGAAACCGTCCAACCCGAGGGGGAGCAGGAAGGACGGCGCTCGGCCTCGCGTGCCGGAACGACATGCGGCGCCTCGTGTGGGGGCGGCCGCAGCCCGGGGCCACGGGGAGCCGCAGGGGAAGCCGCTCAGGCCCGAGGCGAGGGCACTCACCCTGCCGCGGGCCGTCAGTGGCCCGCCCGCTGGGAAAACCGGTCCCTTAAAAATGAAAACACCGGGCTGAGGAGGGGGCCCAGAGGAGCAGCCCAGACGTGACGCAAGGAGAAGCCACAGCCCACGGCTCGGGCTGGCGCTGGCCGCAGCCGGCGGCACCCGAGGGCCTGCCGGTCCCCGCGGCGCTGTTGTTCTCCACCCGCAGGGCCACCAGGGAGCGGGCGGGGCGGCAGCTCTGGGAGCCGCCGAGCGAGGCCCCATCTGCACTGAGGAGGCGGTGACAGCAATTAGGTGGGAGAAGGGACGTGGGCGAGCCGAGCCGGGAGGCGAAACACAAACGGGAGAGCGACCGTTCGGTTTCCCAAAACAACACGGACGCCGAGGGCACGTGTTTGCGAGCCGCCCCCACAGCGGACCCGTGTCCCAGGCCCGGGGGCGCGGCCGAGCCCCTGCACCTCTGCCTGCTCGCCTGGGGGGGCCCTCGGGGAGGTAGTTAAGAGGAGGTGAGGCCTGCAGCTGTGCCCTCGTCTCACACGACCGTGCCCTTACACAGGGAAACCTGGACGCACAGACGCACAGGGACAGTGCCGGGGGACGCCGAGGCAGACGTGGGGTGACGCTTCTAAAGACAAGGGGCGCCAGAACCTGGCGCGCACCCCCAGGGCTGGAGAGGCCGGGCCGGCCCTCGCCCAGAGCCACACGAGGAGCGAGTGTGGGCTCCGTGCGCCCCTCCCCCCCCGCCGCTCACCTGGCGTAGGGCGCAGGGGACCGGGGCCGGGCCCACTGGTACGGGTGCTGCGGCACCGCCAGGTACTGGTCGCAGAAGGCACCCTTCCGCACGTGCTGGAAGGCGGCAAACTCCTCGGGCGGGACGTCGGACGCGGGCGGCGTGGTCCCCAGGTCCTCGCCGGCCGGCTCCACCTTGAGCGCCACGGAGGGCGCGTGGTCCAGGGCGGTCTTGCGGGCCTTGATGGGGACCCCGTCGCCCAGGTCCAGGCTGCCGTCGGTGCTCAGGGCGTTGATGGCGGCCACGATGGCCGAGCTGGTGTACTGCGTGCTGTTGCCCAGCCATGTGTCGTCGGTGACGCTGACCCGCGGCGAGCCGTGAGGGGACGGCGTGGGCGAGTGGTGCGGGGAGCAGGACAGCTGCCGGCCGTTGAGGCCGTACTTCCTCTTGTTGCAGGGGGACGAGGGCCGGGAGCCGCGCGACCCCAGCCAGCTCTCCTCGGTGACGCTCGTGCGGGGCGACGTGGAAGGCGAGTGTCGCGGGGAGCCGAGCAGGTTGTAGGCGCCCAGGCCGCGCTGAAAGCTGTCCTCGGGGTCCGTGGTCTTGGGGGACACGCAGGGCGACTGCCATGGGGACGTCTGCGGGGACGCGTACGGGTACGAGTAGTTGGACTCGTAGGATGAGGCCTCGGAGTTGCAGCTGCGGGACGACAGGCTGCTGGCCGGGCTCAGGCAGGACGGGTCGCGGTAGGCCTCCAGGTTGGGCAGGTTCAGGGTGGCCGTGGACGCGGGCCGCTTGGAACCGGGCAGGACGTCCTCCACCTCCACGTCATGGAACAGCGGGCCGCTGCCGGGGTGCAGCCCCAGGTACGACGTGATCTCGATGCGCGGGCTCTCCAGGGCCGGGGCGCCGTTGGGCCTCACGTGGCTGGACGGCAGGAAGTAGCCCGGGGGCCCGCCGTCCACCGCGGCCCCGTACGCCGAGGGGTGGCTCGCCGCCACCGCGGCCGCGAGGTCGGGGGCCGCCGTCTGCAGGTCGTGGCACGGAGCCGGCAGCGAGGGGTGCGCCGTGGCCAGGGGCAGGCCGGGGCCAAGGCTGGAGGGCGCATAACCGCAGTGTTCTGGGGACAAAGAGGAGACGGTGGCGTGAGGGGCTGGCCGCCAGGCGCCAGTCCGCCCCGGGCCTCGCCGCGCGGGCGGGCGGGGCTGCGACCACAGCCTCCCAGCGACGCGCGGACAGCCAGCCCGGGCCCCCCCGCCCACTGCTCCCAGCATCGGAGGCGTCCGTTCCTCGCCGTGGGCCCCTCTGACAAAGCGCACAGAAGCCATCGTCCTGCCCACACAGCTGTCCTCGACAGACACACCGCAGTGCTCCGGCCCCGCGACTAGAGATGGGGCCGAAGCATCCCAGGCCCGGCTGCGGGCTGACCGGCCAAGGGCAGGGGCCCGCGGTGTCCCTGGCCACCCTCGCCCCCGACAGTGGACTCAGGAACCAGCGCGCCCCCGAGGACGGCCCTCTCAGGCCGGCAGCGCTGGCGGGGGGCGCGGAGCGGCCTGCATCGAACCCGGGACGGCCTGACGCGTGGGAGCCGCCCGCGGTCCCCTCGGCCTGGCCAAGTCCCTCCCGAGTCACCAGGGCGACAGTCCTGGCAGCGGCCAAAATAACTGAGCAAACAGGAGCCGGGGCGGGAAGCGGGGCCACGCCCGCCGCCCCGCTGCGGCAGCACAGCCGCTTCCTGAGCCCCAGAGAGGGACATCTGGCCTCTCTCGACCCCGCCTCCGGCCAGGGAGCCCACCGCCCAGGCTTCGGCCTGGCGAGGGCGGGGGGCGGCGGCGGCCCCGCACGCCTGCCCAGCTCGAATGAGTCACTTCTTAAATTCCCTTTCCTTCCTCGCAGCGGACGGTCACTGCCGGCCTCATCGGCGCCTGCAGGGTACCCTGGGAATGAAGAACCCCAAGACCCCATCGCTCCCCTTGAAGTAACAGTTAAGACAGGAGCCTGTCGGTACCACACGCCCAACAAGACCACGAGGTGGCCTTAGTGACAGGGAGGACACAGCACTAACTCAGCCACTGACCCTCGGTGGCCAGATCACTGAGGACGCCACCTCAGCTCAGGAGGAATCGTGACAGGAACGAGGCACAGGGCCACCGGCCGACAGGGCCGGCCGGTCCCTTTAATGAAGCGCCCGTGTTTGTGACCAGCGGACTCTAGAGAGCTCTGCGTCCCCAGGCCTCGGAGCCCACTTCAGCATTAGTCATTTGCTTCGATCCAGCCTCGGTGCAGTTGTTCCTGCCCCCACTAGGAGCTGGAGAATTCAACGTGACAATGTAACGTGACAACGCAGTAACGAACCTAACAACAACTACAACGTAACGTGAAAACCAGTAAGAACGAGAAGGACTTCGTTCACGCTGCCAAAACCTGGAAGTGACCCCGACACCCTCCAGGGGGAGATGGACGGGTGGGCTGCGGTCCACCCCGACAGTGGACCATCGAGCTGCAGAGACGTGCAGGAGCCTGAGATGCTACGACTCGTGGGGAAAGCCTGCCCGAGGGGTGACACGCAGTGTGATTCCAGCTCTGTGACATCCTGGCCAAGGCCACACTGTGGGGACAGTGAAAGGATCAGTGGTTGCCGGGGCGGAGGGGTGAAGAGGTGGAGCACAGAGGGTTTTCAGGGCTGTGACACTACTGCGTGGGACAGAACGCGTGACGTGCATGACAGTGGATACTCGTCACTAACCGTCTATCCAGACCCACGAAGTGTGCACCAGCAGGAATGGCTCCGACGTACGCCGTGGGCTCTGGCGCACAGTGACGTGGCGAAGTGGGCCCAGCCACTGTGACCAGCACCCAGCACTGGTGGGGTGCTGGCAGCGGGGCGGCTGTGGTGTGTGAGATGGAGGGGGTTGGGTGGGAACTCTGTACCTGCCCCCGATTTTGCTCTGAACCTAAAACTGCTCTAAAAATGCTCTTAATAAAAAAGAAAAAAGGCATGAGCATCCATCGCAAATACATATCAGAAAGGAGTGTTTTCTACAACTTTCCAACACCGTGGTGCAGGAAGGGGCCCTCCATCTCCACAGGCCTCCTCTGCCCGGAGCCTTCCCCAGGGCCTGAGCCCCGCCCCCCAGGACTTCCTGCAGGGGACTCGGTGGGAAGCCCCGGGGTGGGCACGGGGCACCCACCCAGCAAAGACGCTCCAAGTGGCTTGAGGGCTCCGTGCCTATGACCAAGCATGCAAGGCGGGCCCCGCTGCGGACACGGCATGTTCCTGGGACCAGGGGTGGCCTGGGAGGACTGCAGAAGTCCTGGGGAGTCAGCGGTGTGGGCCACACTTGCACCTGTGCCTCTCGCTGAGGTATTTGCCAAACCCACTGAGAGGCGGTTGAACACCCACCCACCCCACGCAGGGACAAAGTCCTCCACGGAAGGAACCCAGTGATGACGGCGGCAGCGCCACAGGCTGCTGGAGTGTGCGGGCCCCAGGGTCCCGCTCCCACTTTCTGTCCCAGTCTCGGCCCCCAGGACCCCAGAGGCCCTTGAGCCTGCAGCCAAGGCCACGCCAAAGGGCGCCGGTCAGGGAGGGCGGCCGGGGGCGCAGCCCTGGCCTGGTCCCACACTCACTCTTAAGGACGAGCCGCGCTGCAGTTTCGAAAAGAGGCCGCGCGCGACATGGAAAATATTATCCGGCGGCCGCGCTGGGCGGCTGTGGGTGCCAGGAGCCCTGCGGCCTCACCGCCCCGCCACGTGGGCAGGGGCCGAAAGCGGATCCCGAGGGCCACGGAGAGGCCCAGGGAGGGCGGCCCGGGCTCCCGCACCCCCGGGGCCCCCCACGGCGCGTGGGCTTCCAGGGGCTCGCTCGGTCCTTCCTCAGCGCCCGCTCCTGGGGCGGGGGGCCTCCCCGGGTGGGGGTCCTCCTGCGGAGGGGGGGCCTCCCGCGGAGGGGGCCGCTGCTGCGATGGGGAGGATAAAACGGAAGCGAGAGGGGCCCCTCCCGGCGGCGCCCGGCTTCCCCTTCGCCCTTCCTCCGGGAGGCCCGAGCGGCAGGTGGGGGGCCGCGCCGCACCCCTGGCCCGGGCAGGAGCCGCTCACCACCTGTCCCCGCGCACAGTCCACGTCGCCTCGGACGCCCGCGGCCCCCCAGGGGAGCCCCGACCCCGCAGGACTGTGACCCCCCGGGCCGGAGGCGAAGCGCCCGCCGCCACAGCCCCGCAGGGCACCGCAGGGGGGGTCTGGGGGGCCGGCCCGCCCCCCACCTCGCCATTCAACTTGGCTCGTTTCCCCTTCACTCCGCGGCGGCGCCCGGGCGCGGGACACCCGAGGCGGACACGCTGTGGGCGCTGCCCTGGCCCGGCGGGGAGGGGTTGGGGGGGCCGGGGAGACGGGCTGGGGGAGGGAAGGGGGCGGGGCGCCCGTGGGCGGACAGGCGCGGGGGGGGCGGCGCGGCCGGGGCGCACCCCCAGGCCGGACCCTGCACCTCCCCGCTGCTCCGCACCCCCAGCCGGCCCCGGGCGCCCGCCCCGCGCCCCGCAGCCGCGCGCACCCACCTGCGGCCGCCGCGCCGGCCGCGCCGCTCTGGTCAAACTCGAAGAGGAAGTCGAAGTCGAACTCCGGGTCCGCCTCCAGCCCCGTCATGTCGGGCCGGGCCGGGCCGGGCCGGGGTCAGCGCCCGGAGGGAGGGGCCCGGGGTCAGCGCCGGGGCCGGGCCGGGGGAGCAGCGGGGGCAAAGGTCGGGTCTGCGGCCGCGTCGCCTCGGGTGGGGTTCCGGGTCCGGGCCCAGGGTCCGGGCCGGGTCGGGTCCCGGCCGCGGGCACCTGTGGTCGCCGCCCGGCTCGGCTGCCCCTGCGCCCTGCGCCCTGCGCCCGGCGGCCGCCGTCCCGGTAACGTGACTCCGGCCGCCCCTCCCCCTGCCCGCCTCCCCCGGCGCCGGCCCGCGCCCCTCCCCCCGTTTCCGGGTTCGCGTAAACAAGCGCCCGCGCCCGCCGCCGCCGCCGAGGCCCCAGCACGCGCGGGCGGGGGGGGGGGCGGGCTCCTCCCACTCGGGTCCGCCGACCCCGCGCCCGGGCCCGACCGCGTCGGGACGTCGGCGTCGGGGCGCGTCCCGGTCCCCGCGTGCCCGCCCGGGAGGGGCGGAGGCCGCGGCTCCTCCGCAGAGGCCGCGCCCCCGACGGTGGCCCCGCGACCGAGCCCCCCGGACGGAGTCCCCCGGACAGAGCCCCCCGGACTGTGTCCCCGGGACCGAGCCCCCTGGACCGTGCTCCCCGGACCGAGCCCCCTGGACAGAGGCCCCCGGACTGTGTCCCCGGGACCGAGCCCCCCGGACGGAGCCCCCCGGACCATGTCCCCGGGATCGAGCCCCCTGGACCGTGCCCGCCGGACCGAGGCCCCCGGACCGAGCCCCCGGACCAAGCCCCCTGGACCGTGTCCCGGGACGGAGCCCCCCGGATGGAGCCCCCCAGACGGAGCCCCCGGACAGAGGCCCCTGGATCGTGTGCCCGGACGGAGCCCCCGGACGGAGCCCCCCGGACCGTGTGCCCGGACCGAGCGCCCCGAGCGGGGCGGGCAGGCCCAGGAGCCGCCTCTCCCGGGCCTGCCTCGTGCGAGCCGCGGCGGGCGGCGAGGCCACGGCCGGCCCCACAGCTCCAGGCCCCACAGCTCCAGACGCCGCGGGAAGTGCCCCCCGAGGGGGCGGCTTCCCGCGGGGCCGGGCGCGCCCTCTGCTGGGGGGGCGGTCGTCGCCACAAACCCGCCCCGACGCTACAGGCCGCAGCCCCCCCGGCCCCGCGCCTCCCCCACAGGCCGCGGCCTGGCCGGCCCGCTCCTCTGCAGGACCCGACCCCCCTTCCCCCCAGTCCCTGACCCCACAGCCCCGCCCGCCCCACGTGCTCGGGGCAGCTCGAGGCCCGGCCCGAACCCAGGGCCCCGCCGCCTGCCCGGGAGGCCTCGGGGCCGCGAGTCCCACGCAGCGAGGCCTCCCCGGGCCTCCTCGCCCCCCGCGCTGCGGGGCTGCGGGTGTGAACTGTGCCCGGGCCGGGCCGTGGCCCCGAAACCAGCATCGGGAAGAGCGAGCGGGGGTGGCCGGGCGGAGGCGGGGCCGCCAGCCCGGCCGCCTCTGCCCTGCGGCCCTCTGCCCTGCGGGGATGCTCTTCCCGGAAGCGGGGACCCTGCTCACCACGTGACCCCGCCGGGCCCGGCTCTCCCAGGGCCCCTGCAAGCGGCTGGCTTTCTCCAGCGATGAACCGCTCGCTCTGGCCTGATTTCGTTTCTAATAATAGTTCTCACTTTGAGAGGTTCGGGGAGCCTTGTTTGGTTTTCGGTGGCCTTTTTTGCTGACCTTAGGGCAAATGGCAGTTCTGGTTTGCGTTGAGAAGTGTTGAGAAGCCTTGGGAAGCGCAAACTCTCATTTTCTCTTCTCGGTTTTTTTTTTTTAACTTCAGCTACCTCCTCGTCCCCGCCAAAAACTGCCACGCGGATAACAGCCCCATCACCGCGTGGGTTTACACCGGTGCACACCTGGGCCCTGCGGAGCTCGGATTCAGGCTGCTGTTCCTGAAGCTCAGCGGGGCTCACCTAGTTTCAGATCCCCAAGCCAGGGGACCAGATGGGGTGACAGTTATAAAAAGCAAACGTGTTCCTCTGACCGGCGCCCCAAGACTTCCATCCTGCGAGCGGCTCGGAGCTGCCTGCCACTCCGGCAGACGCGCCTGTCCTGACGAGCTGTTTGGCTTGGCGCGCCCCGCAGGCTGCGGGTGTTCCCGGGCGCTGCGCTCCAGCCCTGGGTGTGATGGTGCTGGGCGCCAGCGCCTCCTCTAATCTGGATTAGGAAACAGGGCCACGAAGCGAAGTGGCGAGAGAACAGCGAGAGCTTTGTTCTGCCCCGGGAGCCTGGGGGCACTCTGTGTGGTGCAACCTCTGAAGCGGTGGGTGGGCGGCTACCTGCAGGCCTGCCTCTCCCCCGCTCTCCGCGGGCACCAGCAGGGGCCTTCAGAAACAACGGGCCTAATGAGCTTCCCCGGCGCTGCTCAGCAGGGGGCAGGGGGGCGACAGGGCGGCCCCTGGGTTCTCCGTGGGCCTTGGTGCGGCCTGTGACTGTGACGACAGACCCCACCCCCCACCCTGGCCCGGCAAGCTTGCAGGGAGCAGCCCTGCTCTCGTCCCCCGCCTGGAGTCCACACGGAGGGCTGAAGCGACTTCCCGCTTAGCCTAATTTTGTCGTCCTTACAAACACACCAATATTTGTTTAGTCAAAGGGCACCCTGCACCTGGCGCTGCCTTTTAGCTAGGCGCCTTGCAGCGCACTTTCTTAGGGAAGGGGCAGGCAGACGCGCCACTGCCCCCGGGGATGGCGTTCCTCTCCCCAGAGGAGAAAGGTTCTTTGCTGCAGGACTCACCCCTGAGTGTTTAAGTTCAACTAACGTGTAAACTTTAAAAGATGAGGGTGTTTTTTTTTTTTTTTTACAGCAGCGATGAGAAGTATGTGGGGGAAACTGAAATAAGCATCCAAGAGTTTGCAATTAAGAAAGAAAACCTCAACAAAAATGTTAAACTTTCTACAATCGCTCAGCCTGTAAACGTCACCTGTTCACAGTGGAACACTTTCTAAATTGGGATGAGTGGTAGGACGGAAGATGCACTTTCCTTCCCTGACACCCCTACCGGGGACCATACTGGGGACCCCAGGACCCTGACGACAGACGCCGCCGGCCTTCTCACACCCAGCGCGTGGTCCAGAGCCCTGTTAGAGGCAGCCCGGTCCCCCGGCCGCCTCGGGGAACGGAGCGCTCGGGGCCGGGCGCTGGGCGGCGCGGTCGGGCGGCGGCACCTCCCGCGGCTCCCGGGGGTGTCTGTGCCGAGCAGGAGGGGCGCGGGCGCGGGCAGGTCTGCGGCTGGCTTCGCCTGATCTAAACGAGCTGCTTCGGCGCTGGTGAGGCGCTTGGAAAAGTGTCGCCCAGCTGCCCTTGTGCACTTGCCACCGTAATCCTTCATGGGGTGGTCGTCCCCCCACCCGGCCTGGCTCCCGGCACCTGCGGCAGCCCCCCCCGCCCCCCGCGGAGGAGGCCGCGGCCCTTGGGTCCGGCCGTGGCGGTTCTTCTAAGGGCGGGAGGCGCAGGGGGCGGTGACGGGGCGACCGCACTGCGACGGGGGCGCTCGCAGCCCGCGGTGGACTCGCCTTGGCCGGCCGCAGGGCGGACACTGTGCCACCCTGGGACATGAGACGAGCAGCTGGAAACTTGGCGGTCCCTTTCCCAGCCGTCCTGAAACGTTTCCATCCTGCAGCCCCACAGCTGTGGAATGCTCGCGGCCGAGACGGGGCGGCGTCCGCACCACGCATTTGGCCACTGTCCGCCCGGACCGCGCGCGGAGCCCGGCGCGGGCGGGGGGACGCGGCCCCCGCGCCTCGCCGAGCGGGGCTGGTCCTCGAAGCCACAGGGTGGCCTCGCCCCGCTGGGGCAGAGACCCGCCGCCGTTCGTCCCCCCCCCCCAAAACTGCCCTCATCCCCAAGTGCCCCGCGCGGTCCTGACGGGCCTGACCTCGCCGGTCCCCGCCGGGCGGCACTGGCGCGGGCCGAGCGCGCGAGCCCGGCGCCGGAGGACCGGAGTCGCCGATGGGCGGGAAGGCGCGCTCGCAGCCAGGGCCGCTGGGGAGCCCGCGGGGGACGCCGCTGCCCAGGCCGGCGCCCCGCGCCCCGCGCGCAGCCCACGGCCGGCTCGCGCCTCTCCGGAGGGACCCCGCGGGGCGCGGGCGCGGGGGCGACGGGCGTGGCCGGGGGTCGCCCGGGCGGGGGGCGGCGGGGCCGGCGGCGCCCGCTTACCTTCCTCGGCCGACTTCATGGTGCCGCGGGCGCGCGGCGCGGGCCCCGAACTTTCCGCGCTCCCGCAGACCGCAGCCGGAGGCCCGAGTGGAAACTTGGACGGGGCTGGGAAGCCGGTGCTTGGCATCCGCGCGGCGGCGCGGGGAGCGGGCGGCGCGGGCGCCCGGGCACGCGGCACCGAGGGGCGCGCGGCGGGGCGGGCTGCGCCCGGGGCCCGAGCCGGGTGGCGGGGCTCCGAGGAGTGCGCCGCGCCCCAGTCCCCGCGCCGGCGCCGGACCCCGCCGGCGACTCCGGAGTCTCCGAGCCTCGCTCTGACGCAGGCCGCGCGCTGCCTCCGGCCCTTTTAAAGCTGGAAAACACCTCCCCCGCCTCCCGCCGCCCGGCCGCCCCGCGCGCCCGCCCCCCGTGACATCACGGCCCCCCCCCGCGGGGCCGGGGGACCCGCCGGCGAGCGCCCGCCCCCCGCCCCGCCCCCCGCCCGGGCCGCGGGGCGCGAGGGGGGGTGGAGCGGGGCGCACGCGGGGCCGGCGCGGGTGCCCAGGGTCGCGCCCTGCCCTGAGGGGGGTGGGGGGCTGGGGGCCGGGCCGCGGGGGCGCCGCGGGCGCCCGCATGCTGAAGTCATTACGCAGGATCGCAGGCTTCCCCGCCGTGGAAATTTGGAAACGCGCCCCCCTGGCAGGCCCGGGAGAGGAAATTCCCACCCGCCAAATCGCTCCCAGATTGCCCGGCCCGGGCCCGCCGCTCCTTCCCGCCGCAAGCGCCCCGGGCCGGCCCCTGCCGCAGGGCGGGGCGGGGGCGGCCCTCCGCGGGTCCCCGGCCGCGACGACCCCGGGTCCGCGCGGGGGGCCGGTCGGGGCCCCGACGCCGCGGGTGGGTGGCTCGGCCTCGCCGCGGCGCGGCTGCCAGACGCGGCTGCGTTTCCCGCCGGCCTCGGAGGGGAGGGACGGGTGTGAGGGCGGCAGAGACGTCTGGGGTGGGAACCCCGTCCACCGCCGGCGCGACCCCCCTCCGTGGTCCGCGCTCCACCGCCTGCGCGCGGGCCCGGGGGCCGGGAGCCCGCCGGCGGGTCCCCGGGGACACCGGGCCTGGGCCCCGGGGAGACGGTGGGGAGGGGGCCCCTGCCGACCCGGCCGATGCTGAGTGGTAGGAACGTGTCCGCGGGACCGGACGTCTCCCCGCCGCGTCCCCCCCAGGCCGCCTGCTCCCTGGGGCGCGGGGTCCGAGCGGGTCCTGCACGGACCGGGCGTCGCTAGCTGCGCCTCTGCTCCCACGCTGGGCGCCGAGCCCAGCCCTCGCCCGGGGACCCGGGGCACATGGAGGGGGGACCCCACGAGGGTGGGGGCGGGGGCCTCGCGAGCCCACGGAGACGGGGGCACCCCGCGGGGATGCTGGATGCGGGCGGGGGGTGGCCGCCAGGGGGCGCCAGGGCCGCGCCGCCCTCGCCCCTTCTTGGCCTTTCAGCCCCGAGTCCCGGAGTCCCGGCCTGGGTGCCAGGACGTCGCCCGGAGCGTTTCCGTCCCCCCCGCCCCGCCCCCCGCGGGATTCGGCCCGGGGAGTCTCCGTCCCCGCCCTCTGCCTCCGCCCCGGGACGCGGCGGGGGGGGCAGAGTCTGGGGGTGGCGGGGTGGGGGCGAGGGGGTCCCCGGGCCGCGTGGAGACCGGCCCCGGCTCCCGGGCGCAGGCGGCGCGGGGCGGCGCGGGGCGGCGCCGGGGCGCCCCTGGGCGGGGGCCGGGGCGGGGGCGGCTGTCGCCGCGCGGCCGCCCCGCGCCCCCCGCCCCCGTGGACGCCGCGCCCGGTGCAGCAAGGCCCTTCCTGTCTGCGCCCGCGCCGCCCCCCGCGCTGCCGGCGGCCCCGTCTGTTTCCCCGTGTTTAATGCCGTTGCCGGGGCCACGGTGGCCGCGCGCCAGGGCGGCGGCTCGGAGGGCGGCCCCGCGGCCCGGCCCGGCCCCGGCCCGGCCCGGCCCCGCGGGTGTGGCCGCGGCCCGCGCAGCGGCGCCCGCCGCCTATTTTGGGACCCGGCGGTGACTAACGGGGCCGGAGGCAGCCGGGCCGCGCGCGGCACTATTTTTAGGGGCCGCCGCTCCGCGCAGCGCCGGGGCCAGCGCGCCAGGGCCCCGGGGAGGCCGCGGCCGCTCCGGGGCGCGCGGCTCCCACCCCGGGGCGCTGGGGCGGCGCGGCCGGCCCGGGGGCGGGGGGCGGGGACCCGGGACGGCTCCGGCCCGGCGGGAGGCGCCCCCGGGGCCCCGCCCCGCCCTCCCGCCCCGAGGCGGCCCAGCGCGCGGCGCCCGCCCTCCTGGGCCGGGCCGCGCGCACCCAGGGGCCGCTCATCGCCCGGGACGACACCGCGGACAGCCGAGAGCCCGGGGCCGGCCTGCTCCGGGCTCCCCGCGCCCAGCCCGGACGGTGTCCGCTCCTGATCTGCCGTCCGAGCAGCCCGGCCGGCTGCAGGTGTGGGTCCCGCCCCGCGGCACCTTCAACCTCCGGGAGGAGGCGCGCGGGCTGAGCGGAGGTTCTAGGAAGTGTGCTGGGGGCCCCGGCTCAGGGCCCCGGCTCAGGGCCCCGGCTCAGGGCCCCGACTCAGGGCCCCGGCTCAGGGTCCCGGCTCAGGGCCCCGGCTCAGGGTCCCGGCTCAGGGCCCCGGCTCAGGGACCCGGCTCAGGGCCCCGGCTCAGGGCCCCGGCTCAGGGCCCCGGCTCAGGGTCCGGCTCAGGGCCCCGGCTCAGGGCCCCGGCTCAGGGTCCCGGCTCAGGGCCCCGGCTCAGGGCCCCGGCTCAGGGCCCGGCTCAGGGCCCCGGCTCAGGGTCCCGGCTCAGGGCCCCGGCTCAGGGCCCCGGCTCAGGGCCCCGACTCAGGGTCCGGCTCAGGGCCCCGGCTCAGGGTCCCGGCTCAGGGCCCCGGCTCAGGGTCCCGATTCGGGACCGGCTGCTGGCCAGAGTGTGGGGACGGGCCTCGAGTTAAGGATCGGAATCGTGGACAGGGCTTCTCGGCTTTACCTGCTGAGATTTTTTTTAAAGAAGCCGGTGCCGGCGAACCTCCCAGCTGGGGTCCCCTGTGACGACACTCCCGCCAGCACGTTCAGACTTGCCCTTTAAGTGCGGGTGTTCGCAGCCACGAATCTGGGGTTCAGAGCGTCTCCACTCGGGACACGTCTCTTCAGCGTGCCCCGTCTGCGCGGCCCGGCAAAGGCGGCCTTCCTCACCGGCCGGTCTCCCTGCCGCGGCTCAGCCTCCCCACCCACCCCAGGCCCCACCACCAGGTCCAAAACCCTAATCGCCAGTCAACTCGCCGCCCCTGGGCACACGCCCAGGGCACCAGGATCAGGGCTGGACCGCTGGGCAAGGCCCCTTCACACTCACGCCTCGAGCAACCACGCAGGGGCCTCGTCGGGGACCCAGCACCCAGTCGCTGTTACCCGCCCCGGGGCGCGGAGCTATCTCCCCACAGCCCTGTCACTCACCCACCACACCCCCCACCTGGGGCTCTCATGGCCTCTGAAAGGTCTGCCCACCGTCCCAGCCCCCGTCACTGCCTCCAGCGTGGCGGCCTTAGCCCGAGTTTGTGCCACGGCCTCGCCGTGGTCCGTCTGGAGAACGTGACACGTGCCCCGAGAAGGACGCATGTCCTGCCGGTGGGCTGCGTGTCCTCCAGGTGTTGGGTGCGTCCGGCTGGTTCCAGGCGCTGGCGAAGCCCCCGGTTTCCTGTCGGCCCGGCCGCTTGTCGTAGCCATTAGGGACGGAGCCGTCCACACCCCCGCCCCCGCCCGGCCAGTCTGTGCTTCGTGCAGTGCAGAGCTCGGTCTCAGGGGCCCAAGTGCTTCCGATCGTCACGTCCTCCGGCCGGAGCGGCCTTTTGGGCGGAATGAAATACCCGCTTTACCCAGCGACGCGGTCCCAGAGTCGACTTCGTGGGAGCGGGTAGCCGCTCCGGCTTTCCCGCGCTCGCATAAGCTATTTCCCACCTTTTAGTTCGTCGGGGCCTTTGAACCCCGAACGAAGCTCCTCGGCGTCTCAGGCCGGATTTCGCTGCTTTGTCCGGGTTGGCAGCCCCCGCCTTCGCCGCGTCACCGTGGCCGCGGCCGGATCCCCGCCGCCGCTTCCCCGCTCTGCGTTCTCGTCCTCAGGCTTCCGCTCCACTGGTCCCGCTTCGCCGCCTCCTTGGACGTTCGGTGGCCGTTCTACTGCACGTCGTGACGTGTTGCTGTTTCCCCCAGTTACGTCCTGGGGTGGTTCTGGGGTTGACCACGCGCATGACGTCACGATCGGATCTGCAGTCGTTTGCGGCCCGCGACACGCACACGTGACCCTGTGCAGGCCTCCTCCCGTCCTCCCCTGTGGTGCCACATCAGCCGCGTTACAGCCGCTGAGGTCACCAACCCGACGGTCCGGAGTCGTCGTTTCCCTGCCATCCGGAGCCACTGTCGGGTCCAATCCAGCCTCGCCCCACTCGCTCCTTCCGTGTCGTCGGTGGCAAACAGGGTCCCGTCCTCACGGCTCTGTAAACCGTGGTCTCAGCGTCACGCACACACCCATTCTTCCGCGGAGTCACGTTTTCAACCGGTTACGAGGAAAATACACGCTGTTTGTCGCGTTCCGTGAAATCGTAGAATTCTCTTTCCTGCGACCGTTTTCCGTTTCCGCCCGGGGCCACGTGCTTTCGGCCTGAACGTCCCCCGGCGTGTCTCGTGGGCAGGTCGGCGAGCGGCGACGGGCTGTGTTGACCCGGGAAGGCCTTCATTTCACCTTGGCTTTGCCGGGTCCAGGCTCCCGGCCGCTCGCCGCCCCCGGGCCTCGGGGCAGTCCCCGAGCTTCCTGTGGCTGCAGGTGGTGGTTTTCCACGGAACCTGCGACATTTCCAGCCGGGATTTCTCCGGGTGTTTCTTATCCCCGCTTCGCTCCCACGTCCTCCCGGCCGCCCCGCGGCACAGGCCTGGGCGCCTGGCGGCCTGCCCCGAGGCGGCTTTGTCCCTTCGATCTGGCGTCTCTGCTGTCCCCGCGGGTCTGTCTCTGGTTCCCGGGGCCGCCTCCCGCTGCTGCTCGTCGGCCGTCGGGTTCCTCTAGTGAAGCTGCGGCTTCAGTTGCGCCTTTGACCCCAGAATTTCCGTTTGGTTCTATCAGTTTCTGTCCCTCCACCTAGAGCGCGTCGGCGGCAGCGTCATCACCACACGCCCCGCCCTTTCTGCAACGGAGCCTCCGGTCTGAGCGTGTCGGTGCCAGGTGCGTGGAGGCCCTTTCTGCGAATCCAGCATCTGGTCCCTCTCACAGGCCGACTTTGTTGCGTTTCTTTTTCTTTCTTTTCTCTTCTTCTCTTTTCCTCCCTCCCCCCCTCGTTAGGATGTGGGGGTCGTGCTTTCCTGCCTTTCTGCACGCATCATAATTTTCTGTTGGAAACTGGACATTTTAGCCAATAGATTGTAACAACTTTGGGGACTGGTACCCCCCCAAGCTGGGACTGCTTCTTGTTTGCTTGTTAAGCGAGTGGCCGCATTGTCATGAGTGACCTCTCTCCCCTGTGACCTCTCTCACAGTGCTCGGCCGCGCATCGCTCCCCAGGCAGGCCCCGCTGGGTGGCCCTGGCCCCCTGGGGGCAGGGCTCTCCTCCGCTGACCGCACCCAGCGACAAACCACCTACAAGGGCAGGCCCTGCTGTTCTCGACGACGCCCTGGGGAGTAAACTCCTCGACAACCACATCCACTCGACCGGGGTCCAGGCTGGCGTCTGATCCCGTTCTGGCCAGGCTGGCCCCTCCGCTGTCCTGTCCCCAGTCGCCCCCCGCCGCCTAGGCCGTGTCTGCATGGGGTCCGGGGCCGGCGGCACAGCCCCCACCACCCCCGAGGGCGCCTTCAGGCCCGACCCGTGCAGATGAAGTCAGTTCCTTGGGGAGAAACCGGGGGCCCTGGACCCGGGTGGGGACAGGGCGAGCTGCTCTCCGCTGATGCGGGCTCCGCTGGGTGCTCCGGGGAGGGAGGGGAGCGGGCAGGCCCGGGTCACCCTCTCGCCTCTCCTGGTCTGGACATCCCCCTCCCCCACCCCCCCCACCGCAGCTGGGCAGTGGGACCTGGGGAGTAGGTGGGTGGGGGTTGGGGGTTGACGCCGCTGAGGCCCCCCAGGAGGCCCCGCCCCTGCGGCCGCAGCCCCGCAGCGGAGTCCCCGTGGCTGGGCCCGGCTCTGGGTTCTGGGGAGACTCGCGTCTGCCTTCACGAGATTTGGCTTGAGTGGGAAGTTCTGTTGCTTTTGGCCCTTGGGACCCTGTCCAGAGGCTTCACAGGGCCGTGTCGCTTCCACGATCGTCACGGTTCCCTGCGGCGCGGGCCGGCGCGTGGGTGCCACGCGCTCTCACTGGGGAAGCCGCCCTGTGCCACCTGCGTTTGCATCCTGGTCCCACAGCGCACCTGGGGCCAGGTGTAACGTCCTCCACCTCTTAGGGCTGTAGGGAGTGAAGGGGATGCCACTTCTTGTATCAGTGACTGTCCCCCCAATGGCTCGATAACTTTATTCTCTCCCAGCAATCCCGTTGTGGGTTGAAATGTGTCGCCAAAAAGTGTGGGGGTCCCGCCCCAGTCCCTGTGCACGTGGCTCTGTTTGGGAGCGGGGTCTTGGCGGACGTGATTGGTTAAGGGGTCGGTCATTAGGGTGGCCCTGACTCAGGGTGACGGGTGTCCTCGTGAGGAGAGGAGACACACGAGGAGCGGGTCATGTGATGACGAGGCTGAGGCTGCAGTGAGTCGTCTACGAGGCAGGAGCACCGGGATCGTCAGCCACCGCAGCTGCGAGCGTCAGGAAGCACCCCCCACGACGGCCTTCAGAGGCAGCGTGGCCCTGCGGACGCCTCGACCTTGACCCCGGCACCTGGCACTGAGGCCAGGAGCGCACTTCTGACGGCTTGAGCTCCCTCGTTGGTGGCAGAGTGTGGCGGGGGCCGGGGCCCCACACCGATGCCAAGGGGTTCGGCTTCCTGCCAGGACACGCGCCTACCACCCCCGGCAGCCTCCTTCCCTGGGGGGCCTGTGGCCCAGGCGTGCCCCTCCCAGGGGTCCTCCCCGGGCTGGCAGCCCCGCCCGCGGCACCTGTCATGGGCGCCGCACCGCGGCCACTCTCGCCTGACACCGCGTCTGGTTCAGGGACCCCCGGGCCTGGGCCTGCGGCCGTGGGGAGAGGCGACCTTCTCCTCTGAGCCGATGTGGGGACAGCAGGCTGGAGGCAGCTCCGAGCTGCGGGTGTGACTCCCCCGGGGCCGAAAGCCACCTCTGGGCGTTTCCCCCACCCTGTCGGGATTCTGTCACCGCGACGGGACCCCGGGGAGCCAGGAGGCCCTTCCGGCTCCCGGGGCTGGTGAGAATCAAAGGTGCTGTGGAGGGGGGAGGCGGCGAGGGCGCAGGGCAGACCCTGCCCCGGGCCACACCCCGATTGTCCTGGGGAGCAGGCATGGCCGTTGGTGCCCGTTTGGAGGCGCAGCCCTGCCCAGGCCACCCCGGCCCTGCTCCCCGGCCGCCTCTGGGTCAGCCTGGGCCACCGCCAGGTCTCAGGAAGGCCCTAGGCTCGGCGGCTCCAGTCTCTGTCCCGGCGCACAAGCCAGAGGGGCTTCCCGGGCGAGACTCTGCGTCCCGGTGCCCGGCACCGGTCCCCGCGGCCCCCCGCCCAGCGGTGTCGCCTGCTCCACAGGTGCAGCCTCCATCACGGCTTGCGTTTCTGGCAAGGCCCGGGGTTTGCACCAGTGAATTCCCGACGTTTCCTTCTAGAAAGAAAGTTCTCCAACGGCGACGCCGCACGTTTCTCGCAGACTAGGTGGCTCCCTCAAACCTGTTCAGGGCAGCGGCCGCCTCGCCGCGGGCAGCCCCGCGCGCCCCCGCCTCACACGGGGAGGCCGCGCTTCTCACTCCCCCGAAGCACCTTCGCTTTCACCCACGACGCACCGGGGGCGGGCGGGAGGCCCTCCGCGCGCCTGGCTCCCCGCGCCGCCGGACCCCCCAGCGTGGGCCGTGGGAGCCCCGAAGCATTGTTAAAGGACGTTCGGGTCAGTGGAGCTCCAAGCAGTGGGCCAGGCGCTTTTTCCATTAATTTCTAAACCCGAGCGCATTTCGAGGGAAATTTAATCCACGTGCCTCTGATTCATGCACGGAAGTCCCCGGGAGGCTGTGTCGGGGCGTCTGATGTCCCCGCAGACGGCCGTTTACGAGCCCACGGAGGCCTTTCTTCCCAGCCACGGGCCGGCGGCGGGCTCCGGGCCCCGCCACCTGGGCCTCGCCCGCGACGACGACAGCCGCTCCCGGCCCTCGGCGGACACGCGCCGCCTTCACCGTGGTGCGTGCACAGCCCGGGGGCTTTCGGGACGTCCATGGTGCCGTGTCGCCGTCACCACCCACGGGGCCCGCACCTCGCAGGCCGACTCTGTCCGCGTTAAACTCACGCCGCCCCCTCCCCCGGCCCTGGGCCCCCCGTTGCTCCATCCCCGTCTGCCCTGGGGACCTCGCGCCACTGGAACCACACAGGGCGGGGCGCGTCCTTCTGGGGCTGGGCTGTGCCCGGCGCACGGCACCTGCGGGCCCAGCCACGTGGCGCCGGTCAGGACCCCCCCTTTTCAAGACTGGACAGGCACGCTGCGCCCGCACACCCGCGTGCCCAACCGCGCGGACGGGGTGGGGGGCGCAGGTGTCTTCTGGGACGGTCTTCAGTGCTGGAGGGGACACAGATGCGGGGGGGGGCAGTGTCGCGGGCCGGGCGGTGGCGCGTGTTTGGCGCCTGGAGTGACTCCGTACCCCTTCCCACGGTGGCGTCCCGGCCCGTCAGCAGCGTCGCTGCGGCGGGTTCTCAGGAGCGTCCTGTCTGGAGGCCGTGGCTCTGGGTGACACCCGAGCAGCCCACTGGACGGGGCCGACCTGACCCAGTGACCGGTGTCCTCAGGGAGACGCGGCACGTGGGGACGAGGCCGAGACCGGGCTGTGTGGTCACGAGCCCAGAGACGCGGGAGGAGGCAGGCAGGGTCCTCCCCAGAGCTGCGGGACACCTGCCCTCAGCCGCCGGCCTCCAGGACCGCGAGGACGGACGTGTCGTGTGGCACGGCCGGCCTGCAGCCTGGCCTCGCTCCTCGGGGCCTCGCCGGCACGCAGACCCCGCGTCCGCCCCTCGGTGGCCCTGCAGGAGCCGCCTGAGTGTGTGGGGCCGGCGGTCGGCCACCTGGGCTCGGAACCCCTCCTGGGCCCAGGCACTCCTGGCCGGGGGGCCCTGGGTCTGCGCCCTCCCACGTCACGAACAGGAGGACAGGTCCCACCGAGTGGCCCCAAGGCTCCTGGCCCCGCTGACCGGGGTCCCCGCTCCGTCGGAGGGAGGGGAGCAGACGCGGGGGGGCCGCGTCTCCAGGGCGGCGCCCACCGCGGGTCTGGCCTCGTCGCCGCCCAGGGCGGCCGGGCAGGGGCGCCCAGCTCTCTGGCCCTGCGCTGGCGACGCGGGCGGTCGTGCGTCCTCTCCGGCCCCAGTCACGTGGCTCGGGGATGTGACGACGCCTGGAGTCAGGACTCAGCGTCCCCAGGGCTCAGGAACACGGACGGGACCCCCGGCCCCCGCCGCGTCGTCTCCATTGGGCCCCACCACTCCCCAGGCCCCAGCAGGTGAGCCCCGAGGAGGGGCCGCAGGCGGGAGACGGGGCAGGGGGTGGCGGCAGCCCTGGGGGCCTCCCCCTGAAGGACCAGGAGACCCGACGCGTGTGGCCTTTGCCGTGAACGGCGAGGTTGCGCGGGGGGGGGGCGCACAGGTGTCTGCGGGAAGGCGGGGCGTCTGGCGACAGCGCTGTCCGCCGGGGTCACCGGTGGCTCCAGCTGAGGGGGGCGGCGGGGACCGGGCCCTCCGGCATCTCCGGGCTTCGGGCGCCACCTGCCGGCGTCGTGCGGAACCGCACCGGCCGGGAGCTCGGCCCAGAGCAGGTGTCGCCGCGACCTGGGACACACGGGGGTGACACACGGGCTGGTCCCAGCATCACCCACGCGCTCCCCGTGTGGAACGGCGGGACACGGGAGACACCCAAGACCTGGAGGCCAGGGCCCCGGGAGCCCGGCGCGGAGAAGGCTCCGTGTGAATCCGGAGTCACGGGGCCCTTGTGGGGCCCCCACTGTCCTCCCAGGGCCGCGGGCCTGGGCCCTGGGTCCCCGGGGGCGGGCGGGGCGGGGCTCTGTGTGGTTCATGCGACTTCCCCGGCGTCTGGTCAGGGCAGGCAGGAGGCCCCGGGGAAGGGGGGCCCTGCAGGGAGGTCTGTCCCCCAGGTCCAGGCTGTGCAGGCGCGGGGGACGCCCAGTCGGGGGGGCGGGGACTGCGTCTCTGCTGGCTCCGACCCCAGTGACCTTAACTGTAGGGACAGCCAAGGGACCAGGTGGAGTCAGCGAAGGACCGTTCGTACCTGAGACCAAGGTCCTGGGACCGAGGACATGCCAGGCCTGTCCCCACACTGCCCGGTCCCATCCCGTCCCCCGTTCCATCCCCCCACACCCCACGTCTGCCTGTTCCAAGTCTGTCACTCCACGGCCCGGCCTGGCCCCGCATTCCCGTGTTCCCCACCCCATCCGTCCGCTGCCCCCACAGTCTGGGGACACGGCCGTGGCCCAGCTCCGTACCTCGGATTCGGGTGAAACGCCGAGAAGGACCGGAGCCTGCAGGTCACGCCCTCTGGGCCCTGCGGCTCGCCCAAGGTCCCTGTGCCCGCGCCTCCCTCTCCCTCGCTATGTCCCGCAATCTGCGGCGTGCCTGCCAAGTGACCAGCCACCCTGGGGGGGACGAGATCAGCCCGCCCCCGTCCGCAGGCTCGTCCATCGCCTCTGCCCGTCCCACGTCCCCACTTCTGGAAGCCGCCGACGCCGGGGACACAGGGGAAGAGGAACTCCCTCAGCTCCGTCGAACCCCCGTACACCGTCTCCGTTCTCCGGACTCACGCCCCTGGCCCTGCCCCTCTGCCCCTCTGCCCCAGCTGCTTCCAAAACCCCGACGGTGGTCAGGCCCGGGGACCCGGGACCGCTGGAGAAGGGCGGCCGGTCTCGCCGTGAATTCGTGGCAGAACCTCCCAGGGGCGCACTCCCCCGCCCTGCACACCGCCCCCACGCCCCGTGCACGTCCTGTCACCCCTGCCCCTCTGCCCCATGGGCCCCGAGTGCCCGGTGTCCCCAGACCCTGCTGTGCTCGTCCTGTGGCTGCGACGCTCCTCCCGTCGGCTTCGCGCTGAGCATCTGGCGCCGGCGGTGACCGCGCACCAGGCGTCCCACGTGCCCCAGGCGTCCCACGTGCCCCCTGCGCCTGGCCCTCGTTCCGCTCACCTGTCCCCTCGCCCGGTCTGTCTGCACGGGGGCTGCCCCCGCGACTCCTCAGGGGGCCACCCCACTGCCTGCCCTTGGCGCTGCCCTGTCTGCCCCAGCTGCCAAGGGACACCACGTCCCGGGGGCTTCTCAGCTTCAGCCTCGCCCGCTCGGAGGGAGCCTGGGCGGCCTGGACTCCTGCCCAGCGCCCCTGCTCTCACGGGCTCCCTCCCCGGGACAGCACCGGGCCGTGCTGCCCCCGGCCCTGTAAGCGAGGCGCCTGCACCCGGTACACGGGGACGCCGACGCGGTGCACCCAGTGGCCGGACGTCCCTTCTCTCGTGCCGCTCACAGCGGACGGGAGGACCCCGCGCCGTGAAAATGCCCGTCCCAGGTGCACTCGGGGACACGACCCTGGGCCTGCGGCTGGACCCCGACCATCGTGGTTTCTGGGGCTGAAGAGGCTTCCAGACCTAAGGCCGAGCACACGGAGGCGACCTGGCCCTGCTGCCGGCGGTGACCGCGTCGTGCTGGAGTCGGCACGGACGCCGGGGTCCCCCTGGCTGAGCGCGCACGTCCCACCCTGTGACTCCCCCCTCCCCGTGCACCCGGCCCCGGCTGAGGACCGAGCGAGCTGGGACGGCCCAGGCCGGGGCGCCGTGGGGCCGCGAGCTCCCCGACGCGGAGCCTGCGTGGTCCGGTCTCTGTCGTCTCGTCACAAAGTGGGGACGGAGCCTCGGCAAGGTCCCCAGCCGTCCCGTCCCCTGCATGTCCCGTAGGTCAGCGCGCAGGTGCCCGTGTCCCGGAGGCGGCGGCACACGCACGGCCCCCGGCACCGAGCTGCCCACACTGAGCTGCCCCGCAGCACTGGCCCCGCGGGGGCCGCGGTGCGCACACGCCGCGCTCCCGGACGTCACTGTGGTCGGGCAGGAAGGACTCGGAACGTCAAGGAAGCGTCCGCACGGCGGGAAGGTGCAGGGCGTGAAAGCAGCTTCATTTCGGTCTCAGAAGCCAGGGCGGGGCGGGCGGGCGACAGCGACAGCGAGACAGTCCGGGCCCACGTCCCGTACACACGGCCGCCGGCCGGGACACAGCGTCACAGGAGAGAGGGGGTGCGCCCTGCGCGGGCGCTCCGGGCTCGGGCCTCCCCCTCCCGGGGCCCCCACCCCCCGCGCCACCGGGCCACCCCGCGGCGGGGGCGCGGCGCCTAGGACATCAGCTTGGAGTAGCTGGGCGGGGACAGCTTGCGCTTCAGGTACTTGACGACGTAGAGCGGGAGGCAGCTGAGCACGGTGACGGCCGACACCTTCCACACGAAGGCCGCGGTCGTGATGAAGGCGACGTCTGTCGGGAGGAAACGGGGACGGGCGTGAGGGGCGGCCGCAGGCCCCCGGGGACCGTGCGGTCTCACCTGTGCGCCGGGGCAGCGAGTTCTCAGAGGAGACCCTGTGCCCGGAGGATGAGCGGGGGCGGCGCACAGGCCCCGCGGGCCCCGGCAGCCACCAGCGCGGCCTCAGCGCAGGCCTGTCCCCGCTGTCCCTCGGCCTGACCTCACGGCCCTCCCGGACGCCCTGCGGGCTCGCGTGACGCGGGCGGCTGACGCCCGCGTCGAGTGCACGTGGAACGCCCGACTTCACGGCGTTCGAGTGTCGAGCGGCGGTAACGCCTCGGACCCCCCGGGCGGGGCGGCTCTGGGGCACCGGGCGCAGGACACAGCGTCGCCTCGTCCCCGTGGCAGAGCCACAGCCCGTGCTCCGTGCGCCACAGACTGCGTGGAAAACGGGGGGGTGGGACGCTGCTGCCCGCACCGGTCCCGCCTGGACAACACGGTTCTCAGGTCCCCGGGCGTCAGGCCCCGAGAGGCCGCCCGACGACACCCGGCCCGCGCCTGCTCGGGAGGAAACAGGAGGGGACGGCGGGCTCGGGGGCCCGTGGTGCATCGCGCGTCGCCACGCGAACCTGATGCCCCCGCCCTCGGACGTGGGTCCGAAAGGGCCAGGGGACCCGGCCTCCGAGGCAGAGCATGCGTGTGCGCTGCGGAGCCCGCGGGCAGCTGCGTCCCCGCGTCACACACGCCTGCTCCAACGAGCCCGTGGGCCCCGCCGCCCCGCACGCCGGCCCCAACGGAGCGAGAGGACAGGCTCGGCGGGGCCCACACGGCCCGGGTTCGGCCCGCCCCGCCCCAGCCTCACGTCCGCCGAGTTCAGCGACGGCCAGACGCGCCCCCGCATCCGCGTGCGTCGGTTCGCGTTCAGCACGCGCCGCTCCGGGGAGCAGACGGGGACCGAGACGACAGACCCGCGTGGCCCGCGCCGAGCGCGTTAACGCGTGTTCACGCGGGCGCACGCTCTGTTCACAACCAAAGTGATGAAGTCACGGGCGTCGTGACCGGAACGGCTCCTGCGTGGCTGCTGCGGCCATCGTCCCCGGCGAAGGTCAACGCGGAAACGTGCGCTTCTACCGTCCCCATCTGCGCCGTCGGCACGGAGGGAACACTCGGCGCGAGGTCGCCAGCTCCAGGGTCCGAGACGGACCGACCCCCTCACGTCTCCGCCGTTTGCTAGTCACGAGGGGACCAGCTTCGCACGTCCCACGCCTGTTTGGTAATTCGTGGCTCCGGAGCGGGGGGCAGAGACGCTTTTGCAGTGGGGGGGGCGCGTGCGACTGTCAGCGGGCCCCAGGGACGGCTCCGGGGCTCACGGCTCCCTGTCCCCGGCCCCCCTCGCAACGGGGCGCCCTTCCAAGGCGCTGGGTCGCGGGACAGACGCAGACCGCGTGCGGGGGCGGCGAGCGCTCCTGGCCTGGCCGAACGTCCTGACGCCGCCGCGTGGCCCCGGGACAGCGCTCTGAGGCTGCCCGCGTCCGAGGCCGGACGTCCACAAGCGTCACCCACGCGGTTCCTCCTCGCTGCGGGCCGCGCGGCCTGACCCGTCCCGCCCTCACCATGGAAGGGCCGGCTCTGGGCGGCCCCTGCTCCCCAAAGGCAGTGTCCAGGCGTCGCCCTCGCGTCCTGGAGACAAGCCTGTCCCCGCCCCCGCTGCTGCGGGCTCCTCGTCGGAGCTCCACGGCCCAGGCACCCGCGGGCTCACCGCCGCCTCGGAGCGCAGACCCCGACGCCCAGGAGCCGCCCGCCAGGGAGCACGACCATCGCGTGCGCCCCAGGGCCCGGGCCGGCCGTCCCCTCAGTCTGCCGAGCCCGGGGACCGCAGGAGTCTGAGGACAGCCGCTGGCCCTCAGCAGGGGTCACGGTCAGTGACCCTCCAGCACCACGGGCAGGCAGGGACCCGCTTCCCCGCGGCCACCGGCTGGTGGCGGGGCCGGGCGGGGTGGAGCAGGGCGGGCCGCGTGTCCAGAGCGCAAAGCACTGGCGGCCCTGGCCCCGGCCCCGCGTGTCCGATTCACTCCAGGGGCTGGGGCCCTCAGCACGAGGGCGGGTGGCCTCGCGAGGGGACGGGCACAGTGGCCGCCCCAGAAGTGCTTCTCCTCAGGCTCAGCCGCTGCGACCACGGAGGACGAGCCTCGCGCCCTGAGGGAGGGGCGCCGCCGGCACAGACGGGTGCCGCGTGCCGCGTCAGAAGCCAGGAGGGTGGGGACCTTCGTCGTGTGAACCGTGACGGGGGGTTTGCCCTTCCGCCCCCAGTCAGCCCGCGTCTGAAGCTCCCGGACGCGGGGTCTGCTCGACCTGCAGCTGAAGACGACGCGCAGAGACGCGGCGACAAAGACGAAGTCCAAACGGCAACGACGACGACCGCGCAGAGCGGACCCCGCGGCCACTTACCGAAGTACTCGTTGAGGAAGGCGAGCGAGGCCACGTAGCAGCCCAGGCTGAGGAACTCGGCCACGACCATGAGCCAGTGCCACGTCCGGACGGTCAGGGCCACCATGAGCAGCTCGGTGAGGATCAGCGCCGTGAACGAGATGGCCACCACGTGCACGAACTCGGACTCGAAGAGCACCAGCGCCCCGTACATGAGGATGCCGCCTGCAAGAGCGAGGCCGAGGGCGGCGTGGGGGCCGGCTGGGAGGGAGGACGGGTCACGGAAACAGCGGACGGTGCCGGCGCCGTCGGCAACTGACAGGGGTCCCGTCCCGCGCACGGCCACGCCGAGGTTGGTGACGCCGACGCGGGACGAAGAGCCAAGCCAGACGTGGTGCTCGCCAGGTCGGGCAGGGGCACCAGGCAGAGGCCGACGCCCCCGTTACCAGCGGGAGCAGAGGCCCGGCCCCCGAGTCCGCCAGCGTGAGCCGCTGCGCACGCCAGCGCGACGTGCCCGGCGTCCGTCACCCGCACCGCGGACCCCCTCTCGCCCGTCGGCAGCGCCACAGGGTGGGTGGCTGGCGGCCCCCGACCCCACAGCTCAGGCTCAGAGCCATCGTGTGGGCACGGGCCGTGGTGCGCGCTTGCTACGGCCCTCCCGGGCTAACGCCGCGTGTACGACGGTCGGTTTGGGCGACGCTCGTCGGTTGTAAAAGCGGCAGCGCACCCGGCCTGCGGAGGCCTGAGGCCGCGCCGCCGCCGGGACACCCGCTGACGAGAGAGGCAGGAGCCGTCGCCGGGCGCCGAAGCGACGGCAGGCGTTTGGGCCTGGGCCGGGGCGGGGACAGCGGCCCGGAGGCAGGAACCCCGCGTGGGGCGCGGCGGGCGCTTACCTTGGTAGATGCTGATCAAGACCCAGACGAGGAAGGTCTTGAAGGACAAGGATCTGCCCTGCGGACAGGGGAGAGCGCGGTGAGCACCGGCCGGCCACGCGCGAGGACCCCGGTCCTCAAGCCCCGCCACTGAGGACGGGGGCGCGCGTCTCCTCTGCTCTGACCTCCGCTGACCTCGGCGCCACAGCGTGGCCCGTGGCCTCCTAGGGACCCCGGAGTCCGCGGACGAACACCCGGGCGCACTGGGGGACGGAGACTTCCTTTGAGGTGAAGCGACCCCCTCCCCGAGACTTCTGGGGACCGAACGCTCCCGGGTCACTCCCAGTTTCTCCAGACGAGAGGGAGGGCCTTCCGCGGCGAGGCCAGTTTGTCGCCCCTCGGGCCTCCCCGAGGGCACCGCGTGAACAAGTCCAGCACAGACACGGCCCTCCGTGCGGTGACCTTCCCGCGGACACCTCGCGGGGTGACTGGGGACGCGTCCGAGCCAGAGCCCACCGACACCTGCGCAGGACGAGCTCGGCCACCGCCCGCAGCACGGTTCAGGAGGAGGATGGTGGTCACGGGCGGGCAGACGCGCCCGCCACGGACCGGCGCGGGGCCGGGGTCCGGGCAGCGGGGTGGGGGGCCCAGAGCCGAGCAGCTCTGCGGCTCGCTGCATCACGTGACCGCGCAGCGGGACGGCCAGGGCTGGCACCACGGGGGACGACGTCCCGCGCTCGGAAGCCCCGGGGCCGCCTCGCGGCTTCCGCCCTCCCCCGCCCTCCCCGAGTCCTACCGGAACAGGGAAAAGCGGCGTCTTCTCACCCCATCGCCGTGACCCCGGGGGCGCCCGCGAGGAGAAGGCTCACGCTGCCGGCTGCCGTCTGGGGCGGGGGCGACGGCTCCTTCCGTCCCCGTGGGCTCGAAGCCGGACGCCTCCTCCCACCGTGGCTGACACCCCCGGGGACCCCTGCCGTGCCCGGCCGCCGCCGTCTGGAGGGGCCGGCGGTTCGGAGCCGCTGTCACCGCGCCGAGGCGGCTCGTGGCTTCCCACCCGACTCCCTGAGGACGGTGACGGCGCATCCTCCCGTGCTCGCCGACGGCCCCGGTGCCCCGCGCGGCAGCCGTCCGGACGCTCTGTCCGTCGAGAAACCCGGGCGGCCTCGCGACCCGAGGTGCCCTGCGTCTCCTGGGGGCGAGTCCGCCGTCAGACGTACGAGTCCCGCGTTCTCCTCCGGCTGCGGCGCGTGATCGCGCTGCCCCGACGCTGCCGGTCACGGGAGGCGCGTTTCGACCACGACCAAGTCCCGTGTGTCCCGTTTTCCCTCCGACTCACGCTGCTGACCCAGCGCCGAGAGCCTCTGCGCAGCCCGGGGCCGTGCACGCCGCCTCCTGGACGGTTCTCGGCTGTGCGCGTCACACTGAGGTCGCGACCCCGCACGGGGTTCCTGTCGCAGGCACGCGGCGTGGCTGGCGTCCGCCTTTGCCCGTGTGTGACGTGCCGTGGGCGCGCCGTCTGCCAACGAGGCGACCCCCACCCCCCGCGCCGGACTCCCTGCCATCGGTGGGGACCGCCTCGGGGCAAGCCTTCCGAGGTCGAGCTTCGTCCTCAGGGTGGGTTTGGGACCCCACCCGTGACTGCCCACGTGGATTCCGGGGTCGGCTGATCCGGGCTCGTCGACGCGGGGTCTCCACCCGCGTTCGTTTACGCCTTCCGGAAACTCCGCCGTCAGCGTCCCTCACCGGCACACGCGTCCTCCACGCCGGGCGACGCCACGGTGTTCTGCTCTGTCGTGTGACGTTGCGGTCCCAAACCTTTTCTCCCCCCTCGGCTGTTCCCGGCCCACAGACCGAGAGACGAGAGCCGCTGCCCTCGGTCCTGCGCCCCGGGGAGGCCCGGGGGGGCTTTCCGCCCGGACCACGCGGCATCAGCAGAGACGGCGTTTCCTTTTCTCGCCTCGTTGCTGTCACGAGGACAGACACGCGTTCGTGCACCCAGAGCGCGCTGCCCGGGCGCTGGGGGCGTTCCCACCCGACGCCCTGACCGCGGCTGGCACGACGACGACCCGCTCTGCGGTCGGTCGGGCGTCACCGCGTGTGGGACCACGGCCCGGACCCCCTGCTCCCAGCTCCCGGCCTGGGACGGGGGCGCCGCGGCTGCCCCAGTGTCTCTCTCGTCCGGGGCCTGGGCCGGGGCTCGGGAGGCTTTTCACGGAGGCCACGGGGCCCTCAGGGCCGAGCGTCGGCAGGGCCGGGCGAGGGATGGGGCCCCCGTTTCCTGTCTCACCGGCGGCACCCGGCGTGGGCGACCGCGCACAAACGTCGGGTGATTCCCAGCACAACGCGACCTTGAGCGGAGGAGCACCGGAACGCTGAGGTCACGGGCGCGCCCCTTCCCGTGCGGGGTGAGGACCACAGCTCCGGAGAGAGAAAGGGGACGCCCCTGGCACGGCCGGCGCCTCGTGGGACAGTCAGGCGGGCTGTGCCGCCCGGACCGGTGCGCGCCAGTGGACACCGCTCAGACAGGCGCGGCCGCGGGCCCCTCTGCAGCGCAGGACCTTCCTGTTAGCGGGGACGTGTGCCTGCGCCCCTGACCTCGGGAGGGACGTCACAACTGCGGTGTGACCCCTGGCGTCTGCTCAGAGCTTACGGGCGGACGGGTCATGGGAAGCGCTGCGGTCCCATCACCCGCCTGTCTCACGCCACCGGCGGCCGAGGCCGGGGCCGAGGTCATCCGCGTGGCCACAGCCCTGCCATCACGGCGTGGCGCGGCCCGCGCGGCTGTCCAGGCCCCAGGCAGTGGTGCCAGGCGTCTGGAGGCGACGCGCGCTTCGCCACGCCTCCAGCCCCGCCGCTGCCCGGGTAGGTGGCGGAGCGTCACCGCCGCTCTGGTCCCGGAAGACGAGGCACGGACTGCGGGTCCGAAAGGGAGGGAGCCGGGGGCAGGTGAGTGGGCGGGAGCACTGGTCGGAAGCTCAGGGCGTCCCGGCTACAGGCCGGAGAGCGCCCCGAAGTGCAGGCCGTCCTAACGGGGGGGACAGGGCCGCGCGGGGCTGCTGACCCCCCACGCGAAGGCGCGGCCGGGGCACAGCATCTGCCCAGGTGGCCGCCAGCAACCCCCATTCTCTCGCCGCTGCTAGGTAGCCCCGGGCCCACCAACGGCGCGTGAGTCCGCGGCCTGGCGCCCAGTAGCTGGCGCAGACGGTCCGGTCCCGCGGGTGAGAGTCCCCGGCATGGACGCGCCTGCCCGGGTTCCCAGCTCAGAGCTCAGCGCTCCCACGTGAAAGCTCCCGCTCTCCTGCTCGGGGGTGGGGGGGGGCGACAGGTGCGCTAGCGTCCCCGGAGTCTGGGAACCAAAAACTCGATTCGCTAAAATCCCAGGTCTTCGCAGCGGCTTCCGCGGGGCTGGGACCTTCGCTCCTGCTCTGCTTCCCCGAGTGACACGACTTCGCCGGCTCAGGGCGCGGCACCAGAAGGTTCTGTACGCGCGACGGCCACAGTGGTCTCTTCATGGTCACCCTCGTGCTCGACCTTCGTTTGACCTTCTCTGCTAAACCAGCTTTGGCCTTGTCCCGTGACGGCCACGTGAGCATTTTCTAGATTTTTCAAGGAACTTCCAAGTCTTAATTCCACTCAAGGAAAAGTGTCAAACCCCCAGGAGAGCGAACACGCCTGCGAGGGCAGAGCCAGGGTTTAAAGACGCCCCCCCCCCCGTGAGCACCCCCCGCGGGTGCCCGAGGTGGCTCTGCCGGGCGCGGCCGGCGCCCACCTTGGTGAGGTCCTTGTACAGCTCCGGGTACAGCATGGCCACCTCGGGCTTCACGTCCTGGTCCAGCACCAGCGAGAACACGGGGAACATGGTGTAGACCGTCGCGTACCTGCGGGGCACAGGGGGCGCCGGGTCAGCACACGGGGCGCCCAGGGCCGCGGCGCGCGCTCCGCACGACAGACACGGCGGTCGCCAAGCACGGTCCCTCCGGCACGCGGCGTGTGGCCCCGGTGCGCCCAGGCGGAGGCTCCAGCTGGTCACGCGCCGCGGACGGCCAGACGTGGCGAAGCGGGCGGAGCCCGGCCCGTCTCTCTCTCGGCGCCGCCCCCACGGTGGGGCGCCCGCCCGGCCCCCCATTCCATAATCGCTGCCGCCTCCCGGGGCACACGGCGGGCAGCGTGGGGTGGCGGTTTTGCCCGGCCGGTACCCGACACCCCCACTGACCGTGTGACTGCGCCGGCCAGCGTCCGCGGCCCGCCCTTCAGCCAATCGCCCCGGCTGCCCCCGCCCCGCTGTGCCGTGTCGCCCACTGCACAGGTTTGTTCGTTTTTGTAAAAACAGGTTTTCGTTCATTTCAGGCGGGAGCACCCATGGGGGGCGTGAGCCCAGGGCCCAGACTGCTGGTCACACGCCACGGGCGGCTTCGCGCCCCACGCCGGCCACGACGCACCACCAGCCGCGCAGGACGGGCCCGCTCCTCGGCGTCTCGCCGCGATCGGCTCCGTCACAGCCCCTTCGGCCGCCACCTCACCCCGCGGGCGGCCGCGTGGCCCCCTCCTCCGGGGCCTTGGCGAGCTCCGCTCGCGTGTGGCTGCTGCCGACGGCCCCCACCCGCATCAGGGCTGACGGCGTGGGGACAGGGGGGGTGAGGGGGGACCTGCAGGAGGGCGTCACGCCCGCCTCGACGCCACGGGACACTCCCCAGCGCCTGGCCGACACACCGCCCCAGACACCCCGGCTGCGCCAGGACAACGGATTCTAACGGGAAACCTGACGGCACGATGGCCAGAGGGACGGCGGGCGGGTGTCCCCCGATCGTGGGCGGGGCCCCAGTCCCCGGTGGCAGCCCCACCGCTCTGACCGCAGACGTGAGGATTGACCAAGCGCGGGGGGCCGGGGCTGACTCACCCCACCATGAGGAAGCCCTGGTACAGCGGGACGGACGCGAAGTAGAAGACGGAGGAGAACACGGCCTGCGGGCGGGGGGGGCGCGGAGGGTCACCGCCGGCACCGGTGCGCTGGGCCGCCCGCCCCGCCCCCACGCCGCCCCCGCCCCGCACCTGCATGGTGGAGATGAGGAGGCCGCGGTGCATGACGAACTGGCCCAGCGCCGCCGACCGCTTGTAGCTGCGCCGCCCGTGCACCATGAGCAGGCGGCCGACGTGCGCGAACTGCGAGATGGAGAAGTCCGCCGCCAGCGACGCCGCCTTCCCCTCCTGCGGGCGCGGGCGCGGGCAGTGGGTCGGAAGCCCGGCGGGGCCCCTGGAGGCCGCGACCTGCCTGCCCGACGTGCAGCCATGCCCCACGCGGGGCCACCCCTCCCCACCCCCGTCGCCCCACGGCTGCCGCGGCCCCGGGGAGGGCAGCCCGACGCAGCTGAGCCGGTGCCTGGGGGAGAACCGGGACCGGGACCGGGCTCTGTCCCAGGACTTCTTGGGCGAGGTTTTCGGTGAGCGCAGAGGACAGACCTCCGCCCACGGCTCGGCGCTGGCCAGGGACACGCCAGGCGCGCGAGAACCGTGAACACCATGAGCGGCCGCTGGCCGTGGCGACGTCTGCGGGGAGGGCCCCAGGGCCCGCGGAGGGCAGCGAGGGCCCCGGAGGGCTCGGCGGGGGCCTGCTCTGCCGTCCCTCGCTGCGTCAAGGCGGTGGCGAGGCCCGGCCGGCCTCCCTGGCCCCCGGGGCGCGCGGCGGGGGACACACGCACCTTCCCTTCGATGCCGATCCCGCAGTCGGCGGCCTGGATCATGCTCACGTCGTTGCCTCCGTCACCTGGGTGGACAGACCCTGCGATGAGGAGCGCCGGCCGGAGGGGCGGGGCTGGACCGTCCCGGACGCGGCCGGCCGGGGACCGGGGCGCTCACCAATGGCGCAGGTGCGCCGGTGCGTGTGCGCCTGCAGCAGCTTGACGATGCGGGCCTTCTGCGTGGGCGAGCAGCGGCAGCACACCACGGCGGGGCACTGGCAGGCCAGCTCCATGAGCTCGTGCTCGTAGTAGCGCAGACACACCTGCAACGCGGCCGCGTCACGCCCGCCGCGCCGGCCCGGGCGACGCCAGGGGCGCCTGGCGGCCTCTGCCAGCGCGTGGGGCCAGCAGGTGACACCGCGACGCTGCGCGACACCCCCAGGCGGCCCCGCCCGCCAGGGCTGCACCCGGCTCTGCCCACGGCGACACCTCAAGGAGCAGCAGAGACTCGCAGGAGCGGCCTGCGGGGTCACGGCCGCCGGCCTCACCTCCAGGGAGTCCCCCGAGATGACCAGCGCACAGTCCTGCTTCCTTCGAAAGGCGTTCAGCTCCAGGTGGGCCTCCCCGCGACTGCTCACCTGGGAGACGGGAGAAAGCCACGGTCACAGGGTCGTCTACGTCAGACGCAGCGACGGGCGCGCTCATTCCCCAGTCCAGAACTGGGGGCATAGGCGCGGGAGGCCCCGTCACGGTCGGCTCCTCCCGGTCCCCTGCGGCGCCGGGACAAACTCGTCAGCACGCGGTGAAGGGTGGGGACAGCGTGCCACGGCGACGGGCGCGGCCCACGGAGGACGCGGCTTGTCCGAGGCAGCAGAGGGGCCCTCCCCCCGCCACGTCCCGTAAGACGGGCGACGGCCGTTCACCAACACCCGCGGCGGGGGTTTCCACGGGTGGCGGCGCGGTGGGGCCTCGGCGCGTCGCAGTCACGTTTCCCTGCAGCCGGCACCAGAGCCCGGGAGCGGGCTCGGCAGGCCACGCGGCAGGGCGCGGCGACCTGAGGCAGCGTTTCTCGGAGGGACGCCTCCTGCCACGAGGCGCGCTCCCACACAACGGCTTCCGCCGCCCGCCACAGGCTCCGACTCCCTTCACCGGTGTGAGTGACCGAAACAGGCGGAGGACGAAACGAGTTAAAAGGATGAGACCAGAGCACGGTCTGAAACGTCATCGGCCGTGGAGAGAAAACGTGGCGGAAAGCAGCACGCCGGGCTCTGCGCCCTCTCCCTGGGGGCCTTGTGGGTGGCGCACAGAGAACGGCGCGCGGCGGGACGGACAGACACGGACGGGACGCCCCGCGCGGCGCCGGGAAGCCGGCTCGCCCTCACACAGGCGGGTCTCGTCGGGGAACCGTAACGTGCGGTGCCGCGACACGGACGTTTATCGGAACCGTCCGTGTTTCGGTCGCGAACAGCGGTCGGCAGGGCCTCCTCTGCGGTTCTGAGGCCTCGGAACAGACGGCGCTCACACGCGAGTCGCGATCGACGGGCGACTGCGGGAGGTGCAGGCCCCCCCTTCGGAACCGACGCAGACGCGCGGCGTCCGTCCACCCCCACCGGGCAGGACCCGAGAAACGTCCACCTTTCGTGTGAACTGGAACCGGGCGCGGCTACGCGCACCGCGGACACGTGGACTTCGAGCGCTCCCGTCGGTTTCCGCTGGACTGAGCAGGAAGAGCACCCGACGGGAGGAGGGGGATCGCACACACGCTCCCTCTCCGCGTCTGGGGTCAGGTCCACACAGCAGCTCCCGGGCCACCAGGGACGCGGCTGCCCGACAGAGAAACGTCGCTCCTCTCGGAACACGCGGCTGTAAACCGGACAGAGCGCGCGCGGGGCGTCTCGTCCACTCGTCCCGAGACCGGGCGCGTTCGGGCGGGACGGCCGCGGACGGCGTGTCCGTTTGAGAGGACGCTCAGTCGTGCAGACGGCTCTGCCAGGACGACAGACGCGCCCGCGTTCCACCGCCAGAGCGGCTTTTCCGTCACGGTTAACGCACGTGCCTGACAGGAACCTGTCTGGGACACGCCGTGAAGGGTCGAGAAGCCACGACGTTCCGTTCTAAAGCAGACGCGCCGTCACCGCCCAGCGGCCGCACGCACGTCCTCACGACGCCAGGTTTCACGGTGAGACAGGACCCCGAGGGCGCGGGAGCGTGACGCGCGCGTACCGGTCGGAAGACGTGGGTGTCCTGCGTCCTGGACACCAGGTGGGAACTCTTGGCGATGCAGGTCGCGGTCTCGAGTTTGTCGCCCGTCAGCATCCATATCTAGGGGACAGCAAACGGTGACCTAAGACACGGGCACAGCCTCAGCTCTCAGGGGAGTCCCTCCCCGGACAGCTGTCTGCGCGCCCGAGTTCAGAGCGTCCCTGTGGGCACGCGGCACACGACGTGGGCGAACCGCGGGGACCCCAGGCTCCGTGGGGCCAGCCCGTCACAAAGGGCAGAGCTGAGCGACCCCACGCACAGGTGCCCGGAGTCGGCAGGCACAGGGACAGGAAGGGAAGGGCGGGCGCCGGGGGCTGGAGCTCCGTGTGACGGGGACGGGGGACACCCTGGGATGGCGGCGGGGACGGCGGGCAGCACGAGGGTCAGTTGTCGGTCACGCACGTCCTACCCCAGCCCGGACGTCGGCCGACTTGTGGGCTAACGCGCGCGTCGGCCCGGGCCCCGCACGGCCTGGCCTCCCTGCTCTCCGAAGCCGGTCAGGAAGGCCCCGGGGACGGTGCGGGGCTGTGGGCGGGCAGGGGCGCGGGTACGAGAGGGAGGGGCAGGGCAGGGCGGGGTGGGGTGGGGGGCAGCGGGAGGAGGCCCGGCTGGCGGCCGTGCAGCTCTGGGGTGCGGCGTGCGGACCTGGAGGGACACGTGCGGCTCCCGGAGGGGCACGGGCCACACCGTCCCCCGGGCCCCCTCAGTGGGAACACGCGGGCGAGAGGCCCAGCGGGGCTGCTGCGGCAAGGCCCTCACGTCCCCGGCCCGCGGCGCAGAGCTCGCGCCAGTGAGGCGGCCGCGGGCGTCACCCGGCCTGCCGCCACCCGGCCCCGCGTTGCCCGGCCCGCGCCCCCGCGCTCTACCTTGATGCCCGCGTTCCGCAGCATCTCCAGGGTGGGCCGCACGTCCGCCTGCAGCCGGTCCTCCACGCCCGTCACGCACAGCAGCTGCATCTCCCGCTCCAGGCTCTCCACCACCGCGGCCACCCTCAGGGTCCGGTCGTGCACGCTCAGCTTGGCCTGCGTGTAGCGGCTCTGAGGGCGGAGGGACGGCCGTGGACACGTGTGCGTGTCCCGCGTGTGCAGGCGCCCCGGCCTGAGCGTGTGGACGGGGCAGACACGCCGTGCGGCCGCACTCACCGCACGCGGGGAAGCGCTCCGTCTGCGGGTGCGCGCGGGCCTGACGCCACGCCACCGCCCTCACACCCTGCGGGAAGGGCTCGCTCCCGCGGGTGCCCCCTGAAGAGCGGGTGGGGGCGGCCGCTCACCTCGAAGTCCTGGTACTGCTCCTCCGTGAGCGTCCTCTTCGCGACCACCAGTGTGCGCAGCCCCTCGCGGGCCATGTTCCCACACTGGAAGGGGGGGCAGGTCACACGCGGCCCGGCCCCAGCGCCGCCCCGTGGGCACGCCCGTGCCCTGCTCAGCCACCCGCCGACCCGCCCACGCGCCAGACCCCTCCCCGAGACCCGTGTGTGTGTGCGCGTGCGCCTGCAGGTGCGCTCCACAGGGGCTGCTGGCCCCGCACGCCCAGCCCGGGGGTGTCGCTGCTCTTCCAGCCTGAGGACGAGGACCAGACGCCCGTCCGCCCGCTGGCCGCCGAGGAGGACTGGCCCCAACAGCGCCGGCCTCGCGGCTCACCCCAGGGACGCCGTGTGCACGCGCTGGGGGCGGGACCCGTCCTCCCGTCCGCGCACGGAACCTCACAGGACGCCGGCGCCTCACCTCCTCCTCCAGCCAGTCGTTGTACTGGACGATGGTGGACATGGCGACGTCGGCGCCTTTCATGTAGAAGGTGATGTCCGCCGTGGACTCGTCCTGCGACGCAAGGAACACACGCACGTCCGGGCCAGGCCGCGGCCCCGGGCGACGCGCACGCTGACGGGGGCTGCGGACGCTCAGCTGCCCCGCAGCCTGCTGAGCGGGGGCCGACCCCCGCCGCTCCGGCCGCCGAGGGCCCGGCACTCGCTGCACATGTGCAGGGGCCGGGCTGTTCCCGAAGCCAAGGCTGACGGACGGCGCCTCGCACTGCGCGCTGCCCGGGGCCGGAGGCAGCAAGCGTCCTCGTTTGGCCACCCGCCAAGGCCCCGCCGGGCACTTGCCGAGAAGCCGAGCCGGGGTGCACCCGGCGGCCCGGCCGCAGGGCGGCTGCGGCGAACCCTCGGGCCGGCCGCGTCAGCTGCTCCGGGGACTCAGAAATGGCACCTTTGCCCGGTTCGCCCCGGAGAGCAACCCACCCCACGCCCGCGCCTCGCTGGGACGCATCTGCACGGACTGACGGGCCCGGGGAAGCTGGTGCGGGGCCCGCGGGGCCGCGGCACGCACCCGGACGATGACCCCCATGCGCTTGCTCTCCGACGTGAAGGGGAACGTCTGCAGGAGGCTGTAGGTCAGGACCTGGCCGCCGGGCGTCCTCAGCTGCATGGAGGCGAGGTCTCTGCTGACCAGCGTCAGGCCCACGCTCTCGGTCCACTGCACCAAGGCCACCTGCGGAAGCACGGCGCGCGTGAGGCCCCTGGCGCCCGGGCGGCGAGCCGCAGGGAACGCGCGGTTTCTGAGCTGTCGGGGGTCACCACGGAACGAAGGCGCCACGGGCGCCCGGCACCGCGCGGGCCCGGGGTCTCTCTCCAGGATGGAGACCGTGACCGATGCAGCCTGGTTGCGAGCTGCCGGGAGCCAGCGCTGTCCCGCCTGGACGGCCCCGCGCCCCGCGCTGACCAGGCCCCGACACGCGTCTGCCTGGGGCGGGCCGCCGCCCTGGTTTGAGCCTCCCACCCAGACCGGGCGAGCCGGCTGTCGGGGACGTCCCGCCCGGGCGAGGAGAAAAAGGCTGAGCGGGCGACTCCCCGTCGGGGAGACTGAACGGAGTCGACGCTGTGACGGGACTCGGGGTCTTTCGTTGCTTTTTAAAATGATTCAAGCGAGGTAAGCCAGAAAGGCCCGCGCGACCGGGTCGGGGTGACCGGGGGCACAGGTGGCACCGCAGCGCTGCAGACGGGAGGGAACGCCCACTGCGGCGACCACCAGGGCCGTGAGCGTTCGCCCTGGGAGGTCCGTACGGGACGAGGTGCTGTGACAGGCGCACGGAGAGGCCGAGGGCGGGGGCCGGAGCGGGCTGTGGCCAGCTGGACTGCCCCGCGCAGCGTGCGTGCAGCCGCCTCCTTCCTGCGCTGAGCGGCGGCTCCGCACTCCGGGGCAGAGATCGCACGGGGCGCGAGGGCGGACGGCTCCGCGGGAGGCCGGGGCAGCCCGCCAGGCCCCGGCCCGCGCTTCCTCGGCGGGGATCCGGGCGCCGTGTTCGCAGTGAGGGCGACACGTGTCGACCCCTGCCGCCGCGCTGCGGGGTGGGTCGCAGGTGCGACGACGGGCGGCCCTGGCGGGGACACCTTGGCGTGTGTGACGCACGCGTTGCCACGCGCTCTCTGGCTCCCCAGCGCGGGGCCGAGGCTCAGAAGTGCGCGGGCTCCGGTCACACGCCGGGCCCTCCGGCGCCGCCATCCGGAGTGTCGGCCGCACGCTCCACGTCCACAGACACGGGAAGGCCCCGAGGGGGCCGGGGCGAGCACCGGCCTTTCCTGGGAAGCGTCCACGGGCCGCGAACGACCCCGGCTGCCGCGGCTCGCGCAGTCAAAGGTCGCGCAGGCTGCGGCCTGCGCGTGGCTGCGGAGCCAGGACTCTCGGGCTCCGGGGACGTGCGTCTGGTCATCGTCCAGTTTCCCCTGCTGAGAACCCCCCGCCCCTGAGGCTGCCGAAGTGGTCACGTGGGCGTCCCCCTTCGGTCTGTCAGCTGGCGGCCACGCCACCTGGCCAGGACCACCGTGCGCCGCCGGGAGCCGCCCCCGCCGCCGGCTCCCCACGCACCGCTGGGGGCCGGTGCTGGTCCCGGGGCCGACTTTGGCGTCCGCGTTCGTGAGCGACCTCGGTCTGCGGTTTCCTGGGACGGCCTCGTCCGGTCTGGTGCACGGCGAGCTGACGGGTGTCGTCTGGGGCCGCCTCCACGTGCACTGACGCTCCTGCCTCCGACGAGCCTGGTGCCGCTCGCCGCGGAAGCCCCCGGGCCTGGCGGCTCTTTCGAGGAGAGGGTTTCGGTCACGAGTCACGATTCTTCAATCGACGCAGACGGACTCACCGCCCTGCTCCCGGCTGCCGCCGGGCGAGCCGGGGCCGGCGTGGTGCCGCGCCTGCGGGAGCGGGACGTGCGCTCCGGGCCGCGAGCGGCCACCGAGGTCCTTCAGGATGGTCTGACGTGAGCACGCGTCCCGACGTCTCAGCTCGTCAGCCAACGCCTGCCTCCACACGCACGTTCCGAGGAGAAATCAGGACACGCACTGTCCCTGACGGACCGTGACTAGGAACAGCAGAGCCAACCTGCAAGGTTCGTTCGGCCCTGCAGGCCCCGCCGCAGCCGGTTCGGGAGGAACCCGGACGTCGGAGATGAGCCCCCCCGACTCTTCTGAGGCGTGGGCAGCGCTGGCGGCGCCTCGGCCGTCGTTAGGCCCGACAGCGGAGGCGCCGGCCCTCGCTCTGGCACGAGGGGCGTGGTGCTCCCCGCCCGCTTCGCTCCTAACGGAAACGAGGCGCCCCCGCGCGGGCCGTGCGGGGTAAAGGAAGGGTGCGGGCGAAGCGCTCGCCGCAGCGCCCCCGAGATCGGCTTGCGGGTGTGTGGTGACGCCCGCGACGCCCCCCACCGCTGTGGCTTGGTGGGGGGCGGCCTTCTCAGGGCAGAGGTCGTCGACGGGGAAGCCGCCGAGCTGCACCCTCCTGGGAGGACGCGCCGGGGTCTGGTGACCCGGGGTTGGGCAGGCGACCCTGTTGCTCCTCTACAACGGCCGTGCCATCTCCTCCTGTCGACGACGCGGGCGCCTGCGGGCCTGCCGTCTCAGCCGCGTGGGACTTGCAGGGCGACGTGGAAAGGCGGTGACGACAGGGGCTTGCCCCGCAGGCTTGCCGGCGAGACGGCGGCCCGGGACGGAGCGCGGAGCCCCACGCCCCGCCGGGGACGCTCCTTCCCACCCTGGGTCGGCCGTCATCGGGGCAGGCGGGCGCGTCTGTCTGAGCTTCTCTGTCGACGCCGTCCGAAGGCTCTGACAGACACGAGGCCACACGCGGCCACGCTCGCGGTTCCGGCCCCGGATCACGCATCCCCACGGGGACCGCTCCTCGGTCACGGTCCGTCGACGAACCCCGAGGCCGGCGCGCTGGCGCGAGGCCTGAGGGCTCCTGGAGCGCTGCTCGTGAGCGACGTCCGCAACCTGTTTTCACCGCGTGTGTCCGCGTCACCTCGGCCAGGCCTTTCGAGTCGGGTCGAGTCGCTTCGTGAGCCGAGGTAGAAGGCTTTGAATTTCCCCTTGTTCCGGAAGTTTCACGGTGCGGGATTTACCCGTGACCCGCGATAACCGACCTACAAACTGCTCCGAAGCCGTCTCTCCGAGTTTCTCCTCTGGTCTACCCAGGTTTTGCACGTTTCTTCAGACTCCGTTTTGCGGATTTTTATCTTTTTGGTTCTTTAGCAGCATTTCCAGAAACGTCCGCGTCCGGCTGTCCTAGGAACCTAAGCCCGGTGTCCGTCGCACACTCTCCACGTGCACGCTTGTGCGCGTGCGTACTTCGGTCTGCGTGCCGTTCGTACCTGCGATTCGTGCCGGTAACCTTTCCCGTTTTGCTGACCTGTCGAAGGGTCAGCTTTGGACCTGCTGCCGCCTCCATCTCTCCTTTACCTTCTCTCTCTCCCACTGTCCTGTGGTTGTTTTCCCTCCTGAGCCTTTCAGCTGGAAGCCAAGGTCACAGGTGCGCACGGCCCCTGGTTGGGCGTGCAAGGCACCCCGGGGTGTCGCTGACCGCAGTGGAGCTGCTGCCCACGCCCAGGAGGCGGCGGCCGGGCGGGAGCGGTCTGTGGCCACGTTCCCTGCTGGCCTCGCCGGACGTCGTTCTCCTCCGCGTCGTCGCGTCGCTCACTCCGCGCAGCGGCTTCTCAGGTGACGCACACGGTGCGGCCGGGGCGGGGGTGGGGCTGTCACGTCTGCCGAGAACGTCTCGGGGCGCGGCCGGCACGCTGCTGCTTGCTTCCCCCACCCGCGCGGCCCTCGGGGTCAGGAGGAAGGGGCCCGGGCTGCGCTGTCGGCGCTGAGAACGGCCCCCGTCATCCACGGAAACGTCTACCCCTGAAAGAACGTTGAAACGTGGAGCTTGCCTACGTGGGGGGCTGTGGCCCCGGCCGGGGAGAGCGCCACCACCCACCGCAGGTGGACCGGCGTCAGCCGTCGCTGGCAACCGCGGCCACCGCCGCCTCTGGATCGAGAGAGGGCAACGGTGGTCAAGGTCCGTGTCACCCTGCGCTTGATCCCTGGAGTCGGCATGCGCACTCGGAGGCTCTGCCCGCTCGCGAGGGGAGCTCGTGTCTGCATCCCGTGCCCGCCGGACACCAGCCCGGCAGAGGCTGGACTTCGCCCTGTCCGGGATTTCCAGAACACGTCGAACGTCTGCTGAACGGGCTGCGCAACGCCGAGGCTCTGCAGAGACGAAGTGCCAGGCGAGCGGAACTTTCTAGGCTTAGAGAAAAGGAACCTCTGCTCGCTGAGCTCGGGAAACGGCGACCAGGGCTGGTGACACGCGCCGTGAACACAAGGTCGGCCGTCTCCAGCTGGACCTCGCCGCCGCCCGCCACACCGCCAGGCGCCACCGAAAACTCCACGCCGGCACGTCGGTGCTGCTGCTTCCTGACCGCAGCGCACAGAAGGTCTAGGTCTCCCAAAGGCCCCTGGAAGGTAAAAGGTCCTTCCTGCGTCAGGGACAGCACAGGCAAGGCCTCGCTCGGGTGGAGAGCGGCCAGGGCGATCCACCTAGGACACGAGGCTTCCTCCTGCTGAACGCAGGAGCCACCACCGGGCAGAGGTCACATGAGCTCGGCACCGACGCAGACACCGGGCGACGCCCTGAACTGACGGCGCGTCACCCAGCTGTGCCGTCAGGTCAAAGGCGAGGTCAGACGGAGCGCCACCTGGGCGCAGCACCCTCAGCACCGCGGTCGATGAAGAAGGCTTCGGAGCGGGCGCCGGTGACCGTCAAACGGTGCCCGTGCCCCCCGGCCCGGGGAGGCGCGTTCAGCCAGCGAACGCGCCGCTCAGATGACCTTGCTCGGGCTTCGGATCCGCAGACACGGCCTCCGCACGGCACCCGCAGGCTGAAGGGTGTGTCGGGACCGCCCGCAGGGCGGCGGACGCTCTGCCCCTTCCTCAGGGCCCAGCGTCCAGGGCGGGAAGGCCGGGGGGCCAGGCGCCACTTTACACGTCAGGTCAGCGGCCCCTGCCCGGTCCGCGCGACCTCGGAACCGAGAGAAACCCCTCTGCGGGAACCCCTAATTTACGACTTAAAACGTGTCACGACGTGCAAAACCCGGAGGAGACGCCACGTGCCTCCAGCCCAACTGTGTCCACTGTGGCTGCTCTTCTCACCCCGTCCGGCTCAGTAAAGACCAACCCCGGATTAACCACCAGGAAGCGGCGGGGCCACTCTGAGTGCGCGGCGCCCGGGGTCCCCCGCAGCGTCCGCTTCGACCCTGGAGGGACGTCAGGAGGGAAGGCTGAGGACCCCGGGCACCTCCCCGCCGCGGGCGCCACTCCCTGGGTTCGGAACCGAGGCCCGCCCAGCCCGCACGGGGAGGCGAGCACCGAGGAAGGACGAGCGCGACCCCGCCCCCCGCCTGCTGCGAGGCCAGGCCCGATGGGGTGCCCCCTGCTCCCCAGCTGCGGCCGGGACACGAGGGCCCCCTGGGGAGGGCTCGGTGGGGCCACGGTCACACGCACCCCCGGGGAAGGCGGCTGGCACCCCGGCCGCCCTGCCTCTCTGCTGCAGGGCGTCCCCAGGACAGACGCCTGCTTGGGGCGGAGGTGGCGCCGGCCACGCACCCAGAGGCGATTGAGGCCTCGGCCTCGGGGCGCACACCAGCTCTGCGCCACCCCGCCACACTCAGCGCGGCGCCGCATCACGCCGCCCCCGTGCCGCCCGGGCTCCCCCGGCTACGCTCAGAGGCTGCGTCCGGGGTCCGTCCCCCCGTCTGTCTGTCTGATGGCGTGCACCCAGGGCGGGTGAGGCGGCACCCCGTTTCCCGGGCGAGACGCTGCCACGGCGAAAGGCTTCTCCCGTTTTAGGTGAACGTGTTAACGAGGCCCACCAGCCTCCTGACCTCCTGACGCCAGGTCGTTTTAACTCGGGGGGCGCTTTTCGGGGTTGTTGACTCCCACAAGCCCCGGCAGCGTGTTGGAAGGCGCCCGCGGGCTCCCCGCTTCCACGGCTGCCGCGATTACCCTCCAGCGTCACCTGAGGGGCCCCCAGTGGACAGACGACAAGCGAGCTGTGTGTGACACGTGCCGGGGCCGGACGGGGCCCGGGCTACTTAGCTTCAGAACGGGTTTGTATCGACCCGAAAGTCAAGGACGACCGTGAAGGTCGAAAGGACTCGTCATCCTATGTGAGACTTCCCCGTGCCGGCCCCCCGTGGACTTGAAAACTCATCTCCATCCCAGTCCTGCTCTCAAACAGGCGCCGCGCATCCAAGCGCCCGCAGAAGTGACTGGGAACGTGGCGTGCGAAGCTGACGGTTCGTCTGGAGACAAGAAACAGCCGCGCGAGGCGGCCGTCGAGACAGCACCGGGCACCGCCGGCTGCTGGCCTCTGGGCACACGCAGCCCGGAGCTCAGGGCAGCCGCCGCCACGGTTCTCTCCCGAGGGCGCCAAACGCGGCAGGGGGACGAGTCCCCGTCCACCCCCCAACGAGGACGCGTCCGCGGAAACACACACGGTGCCACCGTGAGGTGCTTCTCAAGAGGCCGACTGACCTCGTCGGGGCTGGAGGCCTGGTAGGCGCGGTTCTCGTCGCTGAAGTCGCGGTCCGCCTCGGCGGACTCGGTCTCGGCGCCGGCGCGCGCCTCGTACACGGGCGTCACGTTGTGGCACAGCGCGATGGCCTTCACGGCTTCGTGCACGCGGCTGCTGACGCTCTTTCTGACTTTGGGAGCGACAGGCGGGGCTTTTCTGGGAGGAGCCGAGCTGGCGCTGCTTCCGCCGGCTGGGGACGGCACCTGCGAGGGACGAGCACCCGGGTCAGGGGACGCGGTCGGCCGGGGCGGGACAGACGCCCGCTCGGTCTCTGCCGGTGCCCGGCCATCCCCGCCGGGGCCCGTTCCCGGAACGAGGGTTTTCCCACCCCGCCCGGCGGGGCACTTTGCTGCCGCCCAGGTGCCCGGGTGTCATGTCCGCTACGACGCGGGACGCCTGAGCATCCCCGCGCCAGGGTTCGCGTCAGGGCGGCGCTGAGCCGCCAGGCCCCAGTGACTCCTGCTCGTTCTCCGCCTGCAGACACGCCGAGCCAGAGAGCAGGACGGAACGGCCCCCGCGCTCTCAGCTGCTTCCTTCCGTCTCCCCTGAAACCCCCTGCGCAGCGCAGAGCGCCCTCCCCCTACGCGGGCCAGCCTGGGCCGAGCCCTGAGCCCGTGCCTGCCTCTGCGGCTCACGCGCTGCAGGACGGCGGCACCGCGTGCAGGGGGACGGCCTCAGGCCCCACTTCCAGGTCCCGGCCCCCCCGGGCAGCCGCCCACCTGGCCCCGAGGCCTGCGTGGCTGTCCTCGCGCGCCGCTGTGCTCGGGGGCTCCCTGCGCTGGCCACGCGGCCCAGGCCGGAGCATTCGCCGCTGCTCGGGGCAGGGGAGTGGGAGGGGACGCGGCCCCGGCCCCGCCAGGCCTGTCAAGCGCTTCCTGAGTAACTTCGGGGCGGCGTGCGAGTCGATCCCGGAAGCCAAGCGAGCCGCCGAGCGCGGTCTCCCTGCCCATCAAATCACAGAGCCGCCGGACGGAGAGCTCACGCCTCCCTCGGCTGGCGCCGTCAGTGGGCTCCGGCCCACATCCGGGCACCGCGCCCCGCCGCCCGCCCTCTGGATGCCACCGTGCCAGCTGACGGCTGCACGACGCGACTCCACAGCCCAGGACAGACCGGGCCCGTCACTGGACCGTCCGGTGGGGGGAGAACCGGGTCACAAAGCCCGCGCCACCCGACAGGGCCTCGGGACCTCTCGGCGACGGCGCCAACACCTGGAGGACAGCGGCTTCGCACGCGAGGTCCCGTCTACCGGGCGCCCAGCAGGGAGCGTTCAGAGAAAATCACCTGTGGGGCCGCCGAGACGGGAGCAAACGCACCTGCTGCGTTTTCCCCGAGTGACGTCTCTCGCTCGTGAACGACACAGACTAACTTTTTAAAGGACAGACGCCACCTGGCGCCATCCCGGTCCAGTCGTAGGTACCAGGCGAGGAAGTCTCCTCCTGTCCACGAACACTCGGGGTCACAAAACGCGCTCCGAGGCGCGTGACGCCTGGGCCAGTGAGTGCCCGGGTCTGAGGACGCGGCGCGCCGGAGCGCGGGTGCGTGTGCGAGCGTCGCCCGGGACGCACACCCGAGCTGTTTCACTGGGGCTCTGCCGGCGCGCGGACGGGCGGGCGCCCGCGGCCTACCTGCGCGCAGGAAGCCCTGACGTGGCTCTGGATCTCGTCCATCGTGTCCGTGCCGTAGGACACGGTGCCCAGGTGCAGCCGCTTGAACACCATCTCGTTCCGGGTGAGGGTTCCTACGACGGGACAGGGACAAGGACACGTGAGTGCGCGCGGGCGGCTCAGTGAGGTCGCCGTGGGGTCGGAGCCCGCACGGTTCACGCCCCGGGCTGGCGCCCCTCCCCTCCGAGCACCCCTCTGCCTCCGGAACGTTCTACCCCACGACGCGAAGCCTCCTGAACCGTCACCGGCCCGTCCGTCCGCGTTACCGCTGGGGACGTGCAGAGCTCTCTTCGCGTGGCGTCAGCTCTTCAGGGGCTTCCGGTCCCGCAGACAGGCTGCTCGGGCCTGCGTTAGGGATGCGCGAGGCCGGCCCGATCCCGGAGGGCCGGGCACGAGACCGCAGGGCGCGGCTGCCAGCTCTGCGGGCACACGCGAGCGTGGCCAAAGCAGACGTCACCTGGACCCCCGTCGGACGTCTATCCATTTCAGAAAAACCGATTTTAAAAAACTAAGCGTTTTTCATGGAACGAAACCAGGCGCATCTGACCCGCACGCAGCACGGGCTGGACCAGGGCACGTGAGGGCGGCGCTGTCCCTCCGGCCACGCACGCTCAGGTCGCGCTGGCCCCAGTGGCCGAGTGCACGAGGGTCCGTCGGGGCCACCCGCCGGCCGGGCCCCACAGCGGCACTCGGCTCTGGGCTCCCGGGGAGGCGGCTTCAGGGTGCACGCGCGTCAGTGCTGGGCGCTGGCGGCACTGGCTTCCTACGACCCACACGGCCGAGGGCGGCGCGGTGGCAGCGCGGGCAGGCACTCAGAGATGGCGCCGGCGAGCTTTCTCTAAGAGGGGGACACAGGTTCAAGATGGGCCGTTTGCGCCCTGGAAGGAGACCCTCAGTGCCCCGGACACGTCACTCGGCGCAGGGACAGACGACTCGGGTGCGCGTGTCGACGGCCGGTCTCACAGGAGCGGAGCTGGGGGGCACGCGTGGCCGCGGTGCCGGAGGGCGGCCCACGACACTCACGGGCACCGCCGCCGGTCGACGACGAGCAGGGCTCACTCTGCGCACGGCCACAAGACACGCGTCGGCGGGCGACGGCCTCTCGTGGTGCTGGCGGTGGGAGGGTTGACGTGGAAGGAAAAACGCTGGCTGTCACATCTTCTCACCGTCAAACGCCCCCTTTCCTGGCAACAGTGGCACCGAACGCGTGGAAGCGCTCCTGGGCCCCCGCAGGGGCACGTGGGCGTCACCCCCGCTGTGGCGTGCGTGCGCGTGACGCTGCTGGAACCCGACGGACCACCAACACCGGCTCGTCTCTGGGCCCGCGGCTCTGCCCCGGCTTTGCCAGGGCCACACTGCCCGGATCCCCGCAGCGCCGCGGGGCGTCTGGCGGGAGGACGCAGGCCTCCCGCTCTGCGCTCTTTTCCACGCAGGTCCTGGACGGGCCCCCGCCTTCCGAGAACGTCAGGGTGGCCGGCTCTGGGGTTCTGCGAGGCGCCGTGCGGAACCTGACGCCACGCGTGGCCACCGGCCGCTTTCTGACGCCGCCGGCCGCGGGACGGCTCGCTCCCTTCTGACTCCGACCGCCGCGCTGCTGGTGCAGACGCACCTCCCTCTGGTGCTCGGTCTCGGGCCTCAAACCCTCACCCACCTCACGCGCACCCCGTGGGGTCTCCTGCGTGAGGGCCACGTCGCGCACAGACGGCTAGTTCCACCCTCCCTTGCAGCGGACTCGCGCTCTCCTCGCCCCCGAGGAACCGCCCCGGCGGGACCGAGTGCCCACAGCGGCGCTGCTCAGACACGAAAGCCAGCATCCGCGCCGACGCCTGCCGACGGACCGAGAGGCGAGGGTGAAGCCTGCGCCCCCGCCCCACCAGCAACAGAAGGAAAGGAGTCTGCGCGACACGCCGCGCCGTGGAGGAGCCCAGGCCGGGAGGAGCACGGAGGCACCGGGGGCGGGGGCGGGGAGGGAGGACGGGACGACGCTGGGGTGTACGAGCCGCCGGCTTCGCAGAGCGAGGAAAACGCCCGCGACCTGCCCCGGGGTGAAGGTGCGGTGGCGTTAGGCCAGCCGCGGGGAGAGGCACACCTCACGGTCTGTCACAGGCGACCGCCGCGTCTTCCGAAACGCCCACGCTGCTAACCAACCACGTTTTGAGCAGCTTAAACCGGGACGGTCAGACCGACGACCAGCACGTCGCGTGAACGAGCGGAGACGAGGGCGTTGTTTTGCCTTCTGAATGCCCACGTCCCCGGGCTGCTGGACTGAGCCGACGAAGCTCTCGCGCCGACGCTCCTGAGGCCGACGGCGCACGTAACCCCTAACGTGCCCGGATGAAGGCTGAAAGTAGCCTTTAGGTCCCGAGGGCTGTTGCGCGGCTGACTCTGGAGCGTTCCGAGCAGGAAGGCCAGGGCTGGCCTTGGACTTCCCGCGCCCCTGGCGCAGCAGGTCAGGTGGCCAGACGAGACCAGCTGCCGAAGAGTCAGGAACGCGAGCTCGTGGTTCGGATCTCAAGCCACCGCCGTGACGTCGAGCAGGTGGAGGTTTCTAGAATGTTCGTCGCCTCAAACAGCACGAGTTACTGTGTCCCACACTCGACAGGCGGCACAGGGGTGGTGGCACCAGGAAGGCAGGGGCTGAGCGCGCCGCCAGGCCACGGCGCCCCAAAGCCCGGTCACGATGGCGGCTCCGGGACAGGACAGGGCTTTGACGGGAGGTTGGCCCGCCGCGGAGAAGAGGCGGCGGCTTCAGGAAGCAGGGTTTCGGACTCCACTGGGCAACGCGGGCGGAAAGGAAGTCAATCTCCCGGGAAGACGTCCTGCAGGCACCCGGCGGGGTGGGGGCAGATGGGACGCGCCGCCGGGGGCGGAGGCCTCGCGGAGCAGCAGATGCGGAGCCGTCTGGTCGGACGTTCCTGGACGGGGCTTTGGCTCACGCGGGGCTCACGCCGCTGCGCAGTGCGAGGGGGGCTGGACCCGAGACGCGGCCGACCGGCCCGGCCGGCGGCTGTTAAAACACAGGCCTCGGCCCGCACGGGAAGGGACAGGGACAGCCGCCGGGTGCTCGGCTGCGGAGTGCCAGCGTGACCCGGCACGCCGGGCACCGGGCGGCCTCAAGGTCATGGTGCTGGGCGCCACGCGGTCGGTCCGAGCACGCCTGGTGTCCACTCAGCATCCACACCAAGGACCACGCTGAGCCACCAGCGGCAGACGCCGTCTCGGCGTCCTCGGGCGGGCGGGCCATCGCTCATCGTCCTGGCCCCGTCCTGGCGCAGTGACGGGCGGCCACCGCACACAGGCCGGTGGCAGCAGCCCCGGCCCGTGCGAGCCAGGGCGGGCGGCGCGGCCTGGTGGGGAGCGGACGCCGCGGGTGAGATCGGGTCCCAGGAAACCTGCCGCTCGGCGTGTTTAGCAACGGCTTGGTCCTACGCGGGGACGGGCTCCCGGAGCGGGAGCTGACGTGTGGCTTCCACAGGCCGCGCCCCGCGTCGCGTTCTAAAACGCACGAGGCCTCCGCAGCCTTGTTCTTTAGACAACGGCGCCGGCAGAGGCCGCCGCGAGGAGACTCAAGGCCCCCAGCAGACCCAGGGCGAGCTCTGTCCCCCGGTTTCGGCCGCGCCGGCTCGTTTATCACGGGACGTCTGGCGCCTCTGGTCAGCTCGATTCCCTCCGCGGCCCGGCACCTGACAGATGTCTCCTCTCCTGAACGAGTGACTCTCTGCTTCACGCCCCGGCGGCCGCAGATGTGTCGCCATGGCAACAGTGTTAATCTCGGATCTCGCCGGAAGCGCGCACTCCCGTCAAGCCTAATTACTCCGTGTCGCTTTCCCGTCCGCGAGGAGGAAGCCGCGACGCGGTCACTGGGGTGCTGCACCCTGCCGCACGGCCCCGAAGCCGAGGGTCCTGACGAGGCACCTGTGGGCGCGTGGGGGTCCCCGCAGCGGCCCTCGCTTCCTCTCCTGAGCGGGACGCAGGCCACTCGGCGGGGCCCGCGCGCTCCGCCCCGCCCCTCCCTCTGCCCTGACGACGTGCCCCGTCTGTCAGACGCTCTGCTGGACGGTGGTGGAGGCCACCAAGGTGACCGCTAGGACCGCACCAACGCCGACTCCCATCCTGAGGGGCGAGTGGGGAGCTGTGGTCTGTGAGCACTCAGGCTCCTGGAACGCACACGAGCGAGCACCGACACGTGCCCGTCCACGAGAACCTCAGAGGCGCGGAGGGCAGCCGGGGACCCTGACCACGCAGGGCACTCCTGTGTGCCCGGCCGTCCCAGGCCCTCCCGCTGTGCGGGCCTACGCGGACCGCCCCGGCCGAAAGCAATGGCTCCGCTCAGAAGGGCCAGGGGACGGGCCAGAGGTCACGCGACGCTCAGGGACGAGGACTCACCCAGGGCCGCCCGCGTGAGAAGCCTGCGTTCTCAGTCCGAGTGAGGGCGTGACCGCGTCCGACCTCCCTGCTCGCGGTGATGAGCACGACCCCCCATCTGCGCAGCTGCCACGTGGTCAGGGTGGCCCCGACGCACCGTCGCAGCAACGCCCCGTCCTCCGAGCGCCCCGGCACGGCCCGGAAGGAGGAGCCCGGCCGCACGCGCGTCTCGTCCGGTGTGTTTCCAATCACGCCTCGTTCTCGCTGCCGTGCTAAGTGGCGTCCGTGGAAGGAAGGGCCGTGGCAGCGGGCGCGCACACACGCACATGCGCCGTGGCACAGCGTGCAGACGTGGGCCCAGGCCGTCTCGTGATCCCCAGGATCTTCCCGACGGCCCTTGGCGTCGCGGTTGCCGCGTCCGTTTTCTGGGGCAGAGCCCTGCGTCCTGCTCGACTGCCTCGGCGCCCTCTGCTGGCGCTGGGCAGCCCGGGGCGCCCTGCAGGGGCCGTTCCGGTTCGGCTCTGCTCTGGATTTCTCTGAGGTTTTCCTAGAAATACTGGATTTCCCCGGAGACGTCTCCTCTCCCTCGCTAACACACACACGCGTTCACTTCTAGCCCACCGGGAACGACCAGGAATCTGAACCACGAGGCAAGATTTCACCCTCAGACACGGCCCCCATCACACTGCCGGGTTCAGGCGGCTTCCACTCAGTGCACGACACACGGACGGGAATTCCCTGACGGAAAGGGAAACAGCCGAAATAAGGACAAACAGAATTTGGGGCACGAAACAGGGCGCAGAGGAGCTCACAAGCTCCGTTCCACAGAGGACGAGCGAAGTTTGCTCACGGGAAGCCAGCAGGGCGGTATGATGCGGGCAGCGGAACGACACGGAACAGCGGTCGGGCTGGGGAACGTGCCAAACACGGGAACGTGTCCCCTAAGCCTCTAGGAACTCAGTGCTGTGCTAATTCTGCCGACACCGCGCACGTGAAGGTGAAGACGGAGACGGCCCGCGTGTCAGCTTTCAAGGGCAGGGCCTGGGAAACCCCGAGCAGGAAACAGCAGTCACACACGCGCACACGCAGGCACACCCGGAAACCTCGTGCACACACGCACACTCCCCTCACACCTGGGCAGACGCGCACACACTGCGCGCACACGCGCACACACCCAGGACGCTGTGCGGACGCACGCGCTGCGGCAGGCCCTCCAGGCGCACGCGCACGGCGGTACCTGTCTTGTCCGTGAGCAGGTACACGAGGCGGCCCAGCTCCTCCGGGATGGTGCTGGTCCGGACGACGGTGCCGGGAATGCTCTCGTCTCTCATGACCATCCAGCCGTACGCCGCTTTGCCCATGTCCAAGTTCACGCGCAGACTGCCAAGGCAAACCATGGCGGTCGTTAGTGGGATGCGGCCCGTGCCACGCCCCACGTCCGCGGTCTCCACGTGACTCTGTGTGTGATGCGCATCGCCTCTTCCCCACAGGCCTTCGGGCACCCCGGCGGACACCGCAGAGGGCCAGTCATGCTCCGCCCGTGGGCGTCGTGGTTTGTGACGTCAGAGGGAGCGGAAAAGGTGGCCTGCTGTGGCGCCGACCGCGCGGAGTGCCGCGGGGCGCCACGCGAATCGGGTGGCCCCGACTACTCGGGACAGGGATTCGGAAGGGGGCTTCCGGCTCATCACCACCCCCGCCCCGCAGAGAGGAGGCCTGAAGGACGGGCTCCGGGCGGGGCCAGGTCGCGTGACCTCTCGGAGGGGCGTGAGGGTGGCGGCTGCAGGGCAGGCTGGGGGACTGCGGCGGGAGCGAGGACCCGAGGGGCCGGCCAGACCGTGGGCCAGCTGGGCCGGGCAGTTGGCTCGACGGAGGCCCCGAGGCCGGAGACAGTTTGAACACCTCCCAAGGGTCTCACTCAGATCTCCAGACGACTCCCGTCCCCGTCAAGGGGACCCGACGAGGACAGTTCGAGCAGCGCACCACCTACAGGTCTTTTTAGGAGAAACACGACGCGGATCTTCAAAGCAGCAAGACACAGGCCACAGCCCTCCGCCCGGAGGCGCGACTGAGCGAGATCCCCGAAGCATCTGAAGCACGACGGACGGACGGACGGACGGACAGCCCTGTCATGCAGGACGAGGCTCCCGCCGTGCGTGCCGGCTCGCCCGGGGCGATGCCGTCCGCCGTCCGGGCCCGCACCCAGTCAGGACCTCCTCCCGGGGCCCCCGGAACAAGTGGCTGCAGCTGGTGTCCCTGCGTGTCCCCCGCGGCGCGCTGGCCGCCCCCTCCCATCGCCTCAACGCCACCCACGCTTCTCTGACCCGCTTTCCACGGGGCCGCGTTCTCCCCAACGCTGCGCTCGACCCGCATCCCCGCAAACGCAGTCCCAGGCGGAACCTGCTCGCTGACGCCCCTTTCACGTCCTTGCCTGACTGTCCCGGACGCCCGCCACGACATGGCCGTCTCCCGGGGGGGGGGGACGTTCTCCGGGGACACGCGGCAGCCTGCTCGCTCCCCGTTCTCGCCCCACGCCTGCGGAGGCCGCTTCTCTGACGCCTCCGTCACACCCTACAGGCTGTGGCTACGTGACTACAAAGCAATTCCGCCAGGAACTCGCAGTTTAGAACGGAAGAGAAACGCGCAACAGGACAGAACGCCACCGCTCGTGCGCCACAGGTTGGCCTACGAGCCTGAGCGCGGCACCTGCTGGTGAGGCCGTGGAGACGGGCCTGTCGCCGGACGCAGCAGAGGCGTGGACCAGCAGGGCCGCCGCAGAGGGGCCTGGCGACGTGCAGTGATGACGGCGCCGCGCCCGGCGTGTGACCCGCCGCTGCGCGTCCAGCGGCCTCCCTCCAGGAGAGCCCGCGCGTGTGGCGGAAGGTACGAGGACCGCGCCCACGTGGCACTGGTCACACAAACACAGGCGTGAAAGCGTCCACCCTCCCGGCCACCGCCCAGTTAGAGTCCGGTCAGAGAAAGGCGAGCTCGGGCGGCCCCCGGCCAAGAGCAGCACGAAACGAAAGGAGAAAAGGAAGAACGGAAACACGGATAAAGCAAGGAGCACAGGAAATGGACAAACGATGACGGCTGGGGCTTGAGAGAGACTGGAGTTAAAATGAAGGACGAAAACGGGCCGCGCTCGGAAGGGGTAAACGAAGCCCAACGCCCAAGGTGACGTGTGACGGAAACGATGACGTCAGGCTCAGATACACTAAAAACGACGCTTCTAATTTCTAGGAAAACGACGGAAGGACCCCGTTGTTTATAAAAGACGCACATAAGCGTAGACACGCGGAGAAGCTGGGAGAAGGCAGGCGGAGAGACGCGCGAGCAAACGGAAGCCAGCTGGCGCTGCCGTGCCCACATAAAACAGAGGGGACTTTAATGCAAGGAGCTTCGGCAGACGTAAAGCAAGCCACTTTGTAAGGAGAAAATGCTCAATTCAGCAGAAACAGACCACAGTCTGAACTGGTGTGCGCCCCCCACCAAGGGCACACAAACGCGTGGCCCCAAGTAGACAGGGTTCCCGGGAAAAGCAGCGGGGCCGCGACGGGACGGGAATCCGGGGCGGCCTGGCCGCGCGGACGCCAGGCAGCACGGGCCGTCGTGCTTTCCACGGACGGCTCCCCAGGACTCACCCGAGGGCGCGGCGCCTTCCTCTCGAGCTGTGCGGGAATCACTTCTTTCGAACCGAGAAGTGAGTTTCAGTGAGACCAGGCCTCGTTCGGTGAAGCCCGACTTTGTTTCGTCTCCTCTCAACTCACCTTATGGGGATGATGTAGGAGAAGAGGAGGAGGAAGCGGAACAGGTTGCGGTACCACGGGCCCACGAAGCCTTGCAAGGTCACCATGACCACCGACAGGGCGACCAGCGCCACGAACAGCGCTTTGGTCAGCTGGTTGAGTTCAAGGTCCAGCAAGCCGACCTGAAAAACAAAATCGGACACGCCATGACGCCCGGGAGTACGCACCTGGCCCCGCGGCAGAGACGACACCCGCAAACTGCCGCTCGCACCAGCCCTCAGCAGAGCGAGGCGCGGGCGTGAGTCACCTTCCCTCTCGTCCTGAAAAGCCCCCGGGGACAGGGGCGGTTTCTGCAATCGGGTCGCGGCCCCGCACCTCCAGGCGGCGCCACTGAGGACGCGCGAGGCCGGGCGTCCAGCCACGAGACGGCAGGCGCCTCTCTAGGTGGCGGCGTCGTGGTGGCCACGAGGACGCTGGAGACAGGCGGCGACAGGCACGCGCGGAGCTGTGGGCTCGCTTCGTTCTCTGGACAGTGCATGTGTGTCTCCCTCGGCCCGGGCACCCCACGCCGGGACCGCGGCGGGCGGCGGCCTGGGAACGGGCAGCGTGCCTGTCATCCCTGTCGGCCAGGGGCCTCTCCGAAAGGGACTTCCCTCCACTGAGAAAAGCAACAGCCAGGGCGGCGAGCTTGGTCCCACCACCCCCTACGCAGACCCCTCACGACCCGACGCCACAGGCCCGGCCGCCAGCCCACACGGGCGCCAGCAGACGAGGCCCTTCTCCGGCCACTTGCCACTGCCGTCAGGGGAGCGCTGTCCCCGAGCCCGCAGGACAAACGGCCCGCAGGACCGGTCTCAGGACCGGTCTGACACGTCCCGTCCTGTCCCGTCCCGCGGGGCCCCCTGCGGGCTGTGTGTTCCTAGAGGACGCGGCCACTGAGGCCGCAGCCTGATTTATCAACTCCATTTAAGAAGCCGCACGACGAGGACAAATATCTTGCAATTTCCGCTCCTTCACCTACTCCATAGTTTATGCTTGAATTATTGAGAAAAATAGGGTTTGGGATTAAAATGGAGAAAAATTAAGCCAGGGAAGCAGCGCATGTTTCAAAGCCCGGCTCCTCCTGCCGTGACAAAGGCGGCCTAAGTGTCAGGCGCGCCGAGGGTCAGATGAAGTCATTATTCATTGGTCAGGGAGAAAAGACTCAATTACCTCAGCCAAAGATGCTATCAGCGAATGCAAAGTGCGCGTTTTACTCTATTCATCCAAATCCCATTAAAAAGTGAAAGGAATGATTTAATCTGGCCGTGCAGAGCGGGTCTTTTTCTCGTAATAAAATAAAGAATCGCCGTCCTGCAGGAGGCACAACCGCTCTCCCCCGCATCGTGGCAGCGGGGACTGGAAGAGCGGGGCGCGCTCGGGAGCGGGCACGGCGCTTCCCCGGGACGGTGCCACCCACGGGGCGGCGCGTGGAGGCGCCTCGCACACGGGTCCGCCGAGACGCGCGTGTTCCGGCCTCTCCAGCGACTGGCCCCGAGCACGGCCGGTCCGAAGCCAGCTGGACGCTGCGTCCCCACCCCCCTCCGCCGAGGGACGCAGTGAGCTCGGCAGCGTGGACGCTGACTTGTCCGCGGCGCTGGCCTTGCGTCCTCCGGGCGGCCTGTTCTGACCCGTGACTGTCCGCCCTGGGACAGAACGGGAACCGAGGCACAGGCCGTGGCACGACCTCGTTCTGTCCTGTGTTGGGCCGATTCTGAGAAAACACCGAGAGAAGGACGTGGGCTGTCTTTAAAGTCCACCCCCAATTCCGAGTCAAGCTGTCATCCTCGCCCCTCTGACACCTGACAGGTTTGCGCGCCTTGTCTGAAACGCCGTGTCGACCCCACGGGCCGCTCCGTGTGAAAACCAGTCGCCCCGTCAGGTTGCCGCCGCCACACGGGAGGGGGAACCGGCGCTCCGCGAGGATCTCCGCTGCCAGACAGCGCGCGAGCGCCGCACCTTCGCCCTGATCGCAGGTCTTTCTCCCACCTCGTACGCCGGCAGTCACTTGCGGCAAGCGTGACTCCGCGAGAAAAGGTAAGTTGAGTGCCCTAGGAACTAATTTTCGGCAGTTATTGTAATTTCCTGTATTAGTAAAGCAAATTTCCTTCTGCTTGTCATAATATTTGCTTTATCGGAAACAACTGTGATAACAAAATTAAATACGCTACTGGAAATTTTAATCTCCGAGGGAAAATTTGTGCATAATGTGCGAGACGCCACAATGGTTCTGCGGAGGGGCTGCTCCGGGATAATGAGCACAATAATTGCCTGTATAATCTCAAATGTGCTAATGGCACCGATCACAAACCCACTTAGCTCCTCTTTAATTTATGTACCAAGTTTTAAGCGGCTAATGGTTCTCGGTGAAATAATGGTGTGTGCCGACAAGAAAGGGTGAACTCGCTGTCCCCTGCTTCGTCGAGGGAAGACCGGTCCGGACTTCTGTGGCGACCGCACGGGCCAGTGAGGATGCGGCTCACCTCCGGGCACTGCGCCACCCCGACCCGTCTGGGTTGCGCCTCCCGCCCCGCTCCCGGGCCGCTGAGGAATCGCCCCGCCCGGGCACCGGCACCGGCGTCTCGTGTTACGACAACTGCGACAGACGGGACGAAAGGCACGCGCGCCCCTAACCGCTGCTCGGGCGGCGCGCCCGCCGCTCTCTGGCGACGCCCACTGGCTTGTCCCATGGGGCATTTCAGAACCGCAAGACGCTACCAGGCGAAGTGTCAAAAAGCCACTGACACGCCTGCGGGAAGCTGAACGTGATTTTTAGGGCCACTTTCGTCGTTAATGTTATCACTAAACATTCTCGCTCGTCCCATAGTTGCCCTGTAAACGCACGGCGACTCGCAAGGCAGAAAAGCCTCCCCTCGAATCGCTGATTCACCCCGACAGCAGGCCGGGCAGCGGGGTGGACGCGGAGCCCGGCGGCGGCGGGGGCCTTCCCGTCCGGGCCCCCCGCCTCCGAACGGCTGAACCGGGCCCGGCCCGGCCCGGCCCCTCGCCATCCAGAACCTGGACTGTGGCCACACTCCGGCCTGACCGACGGCCCTGCGAAAAGCGCACGGCGGTCAGACGTCTCTGCAGCGAACCGGCCCCGCGTTCCCCACTCTCAGCAGACGCGTAAGAAACGACGACCAGGCCAGAACGTTCCAGACCTCCGTCTGCACTTCCTGGGTTCCGCAGGACCGAAACCCAGACGCCGGATCGAACTCCCGAATCCTGCTGGCGTCGCCTTTTCTGTTTTCGAGTCTGAGCGGAAGGTGTTCGTTTCCTAAGAAGCGACGCTGCACACAGGCTTTCCTTCTCTTCTCCCGCCGGCCTGCCCCTGCCCGGGCACGAGCTACCCAGCGCCAAGGGCCGGCCGCACCTGCAGGCCGCCCCACGCGAAGACAGCGGAGCTGTGGCCGTCGGTCGCCTCAGCGATCTGCGAAATGGGGAGCGTTTCCGTGAGCCACTGTCGTCTCCTGGCTCAACGGTCTGGGCTCTCGGGCTCCCTGAGTGAGCATCGGGGCGACAGTTGGCCATGTCACGACGCATCCCCGTGATGCTGAAACCGAAACCCGTGTGCACACAGCCACCTTCCAGAGCGTGTTCTGACAGGGGGCTCCCTACCCTCCGGGCCACGCTGGCCCCGGCACTGAGGGCTTTTCCGTGCCCAGCACGTGGTCACTGCGTGAGACGGTCCCCCTTGCACATGCGACACTTGGGAGGAAAACGGAGCGTTACGTTGGCAGGCGGCCCTCCCCGCGGGCTCACACGCACGTGCCCTGGCGCGGTCCCGCGCAGGGCTGTGCACACACCCGTGCCCCGCCGGCCGGCCTGCAGCAAACAGGCTGCCGGGGTGCAATCGCCCGAGCGCCCGCGGACACACCCACTGCCAGGCTGGCGCGTCTCTCCCTCCTCGAACCTCTGGCCTCCCAGGCCGGCTGAGACGCTTCGGTGCTGCCTCCAGCTCTCCCCACGACACACGTCTGCTCACAGGACACCGCTCGTACCTGCCCCGAATGCCACAGGGGAGCACGCTGCTGTGAACACACGGACACACGTCTCAAGCCTGTGTGTGCAAAACCCAGGCTCGTGCTATCCGTGCGTGGAGCGCGAGCGGCTCGTGCCAGCTGCCGGCTGACGCTGTCCTTCCTCTGTCTCAACCTTGATGGAAACGACGAGACAGCAGAAGCCGTCGGATTTAAAGCAGAGCCGTGATGTAGAAATACCCGCTTCGTTCTCCTTACTTTCAGGAACGTGAATCGTTTCAAACGTTCCTCACTTACACATCGAAGCCACATTTAAAACAAGAAAAGCACGCAGAGACGAGCCACGGGCCTGGAAAGCGGGACTTGCCTTGCAGTCTAGGTGCGTAAGCGGCACTCAGAGCCAGCCCGAGACCGAGGCAGCCCTAGGATGTTCTGACGCACGGCGCTCCTGGCCCCATTTCACAACAGCCGCCCCGAGCTGAGAACCGGGGGTGCGGGGAGGGCGAAACCACACCGGCCCGGTGCCCTGCGGCCGCGCTTCCATGACACCACGTCTCGGCCGGGGACAGGGCAGGGCCGAGGCGCGGCACGCGGAGGCTCGGCCGGCAGAGGGCGCTCCGGCTCGCGGCTTTCCCTGAACCCGGGAGCCGCGTCCGCCGAGAGCCGGCCGGGGCTGGCCTGCAGCGCCCAGGTCGCCGGGTGGGCGCGCTGGTGCCGCCGTCGCCGTCGTCTTAAAGGAGTGAACCTCGCGACTTGGTCACGGGGAACTCGAGGCGATTCCTAGGCGTCACACGCTGGATTACGGCTGGCGGGGGGGGGCTCCCTGAATAAGAACGCAGCGTCCCGTGAGGGGTCGAGTTCAAGGACACGGCCTCTAAGGTGCTGGGGGCACCAGTCAGCGCGCGGGCACAGCGCCAGGCCTCTGAAGCTTCCCCTGAGACCGAAGCCCGGAAAACTGCCCCACGGCTTCAAGACCGCGCACGTGTTTCCCTTGCGTTTGTCCTGACCGCGTGGAGCCGTCCGTGTGCACCGGTTCGGCCCGGGCCACCCACCGGGTGGCAGCGATCACGGCGCTGACCCAAGGACCACGGAAGCCCCGGCACCACGCCTGGGAGTGGGTCTGAGGCCAGGCGCGGGGTTTCAAGTTAATCCCGTCAGACAGGCCGCGTACCTGGGTGATTCTGCACTCAGGCCCGCAGGTCGCTTTGCGAAGAGACGGACCCGTCCTCACACCCGTGCTGCCTCACAGCGCCGCACCCGCGAGCCGAGGGAGCGGCGACGCCCTCACGGTGGCCCCGGAAGGCCTGGTCCCAGCCGACGTCGGCACAGCCCGCGCCCCGGCCGCGTCACGCGTCTTCAAAGGCTTTCCAGGGCCCCCGCTCTGGGGAATTCTCTTATCCCTCGGATCAGGAAAAATAAAACCGTCCAGAACGCCTCCGATGGCACGGACGCTTTTGAAGGGAGACTTTTATTGGGAGGCTGACATCTGCAGCAGGCGGAGGGGGGCCGGCCGTGGCTCCTCGTGAAACTGTTGACATCCGGGGCGGTCACCACCTCCCGCCGCCAGCCCAGGCGCAGCGTCCACACCGAGGCGGCTTCGTGACCGAGCACTGCGCGTCACGCCTGTCGCCGTGCTGGGAGGGAGTGCTCGTGAGTCGTTACTGTCCCTCGAATGTGGTGAGCTTTGAACGTCTTGTGTGTTTTTCCCAGAAATACCCCTAAAACATACTCTTAAAACATTCACGCGACGTACAGACCCTATCACTGAACGAAAAGGGACCTCGTTTTTTAAGCACGTCGGCACCGGGGACACTGGGATCGGGGCTCTATCAACACTCGTCAGGGAGACGGCTGACTGGGCCGGGGCTTTCATGCCATCGCGCCTGGCGTTCTGCAGCCACCGTCCCCTCCGGGGACCCTCTGAACTCTGCCGAGGGCGAACACGGCCTCCCGCCTCCCCGGTGCCAGGAAGGGAGGCGCCGGAGGAGCTGCGCCCCGGATGACGGCACGGCTGGGGTGGGGAGGAGGGGGAGCGGGGTGCTCCTCTCCCACGCACAGCGAGGACCCGCATCCTCGGGGCGCAGGAGGCAGGGGAATGGCCAGAGCGGCAGGCGCCGGCCCAGCCCTCCTGCCCGGAGCCTGCCTGCGCCCTGTTTTGAAAGAAGAACAGCAGGGGACCTGGGGTGGGGGCGGGGGGTGACCCCTGTCCCCCTCATAACGCCCTGAAGAAGGGAGCGGTGCGGTCCGTGTCGGTAAACAAGGTCACCAACTCCCAACGTGCCTTTACCTCCAGCCCTAGGCTCTCTCCGGAAGAGGAGGCTACGATGCGGACGGGTTTCTGGAGCAAGGCGGAAATCTGCTCGGCCACTGATTAAAAAGCGTCACCGCCGACACTCCATCCGGGCACGGCGACGAGTCGAACGTGTCACGGCCTCGGCAAGGGGACTCGCTAAACATCCGCCGGCCAGGCTCTCACGTGCCAGACGCCAGGAGGTCTGGTGGCAGCATGCCGCCCCGGTTACCGAACACGGCCCGGGGACGTGCGAGCGCGAAGTAATGGCATCCCGGGGGAGGGGACAGACGGCGACGGCGGGAACACCCCACCGCGGCCACCTGCCCAGCGCGGCAGTTTGGTGTGGCGCGTTTCACGTCTGCTCACTTTTCCGAGGGCGGCTCTGCACCAGGAGCCCTGCCCAGTGACACGCAGGCTCTGGCGGTGTCCAGCAGCGTGTCACCGCCTCCTTCAACGCTTCCTGGAGTAAACCTATGGGAATTTATGGGCCATTTGAGGCCTTTCCCCCAACCCCACACGTATCCGGCACCTGGCACTGCATAAAACCACTCGGCAGTGTTTTCGAATCGAGAGTCGTTAGCTGGCGTGACAGGATCGGTGGCTCTTTACCGGGATCAAGCTCATGGGCACCGTTTCACCGCACGCGTGGAACGCCCTCGTGAGGGACACCCAGCGCCTCTTCCTGACGACGTGAAAACCACGGGAAGATGCAGAAAGTGCCGACCGGGGTTCGGAACGCCTCAGCGTTACCGTTACCTCGAGCACGGTGACGAGGGTCTGTCCACATTCCGCCCCCCCACGCGTCGGCACAACCGGCGCCTGACCGAAGGGTGACGGCAGATGCACACTCAGCATTCAGGGCAGCGCAGCAGGACGGCGGGCAGCAGGAGGCCGCAAAGGGACACCAAGGTCCCCCAGCGCTCTCTCCGCACCGCGCTTCGAGGCCACGTGACCTGGTGCTCGAATCCGCGCTTCTCTGACTTGCACTCCTTGGCAAGGGAAGGGCACTGAGCAGGTCCGCCCAAGAAGTTCCATGACAAGCCGTCCGGGGGGAGGCGAGCTTTTCGGCTGGCTTTTCACGACCGACGCCGTTTAAGAGGTCTGTCCCTGGAGCGCGGGCGACACGCAGCACCGTTCCAAACCGCCTAAAATTTCTGGGTTACTTTCCGTCTTCGAGGACATTTTATGAGCCATTTCATACTTAATGGCTTGTAAGCAATCCCAGGAGTTGGGGATTGTGTGAAAAGTTGCCCAGATTGACAGATAAAGTGAAAAGGTCTGTATTAATTTCCAAATAAAGAAGTGCATGGCGTGGTATCTCACGATGATTACACTCTAAAGTACCAATTAGAACGCATCAGAAACCCGAGCGAGTTGACACTCTACAATAAAGCAAATAATTTCCAGTTGGAGGGGCAGAAAATGTTAATATGCGACGCTCAAGACGCCGAGGATCTTTGTAAAGGAAGTAGCTAATGAGGTTTAATGATGCATGTCAGGAAGCCGCAGTCTGTAGGGAAACACAGCTGGCTTCATTTTGTAAACTACTTGATACACACGTCTCTCTGGTCCGCGGCGATCAGCTGCGCCGCGGCCACGGCGGACCGTTGGGCCTGCGACCAGGGGACGCGGCCCGCTCTCTCCATCTCGAGCCCCGCGCGTCAGTGTCGCGTGGCGCTCGACGCGGGGGTCCCGCCCGAGGGGGCCGGAGGAGTCGCCCGCAGAGCGTCGCGCGGGCCCTGCAGCCCGAAGGGCCCGATGCTGGACGCGCGGACACAAGTCGGAACACAGACGCCACACCTGGGTTCGGCGAACCGGTGACCTCCCCCGGACGCCCCCCGTCGTCCGCACCTGGCGTGTGGAAACTCGCCCGGGTTCATTTTGAAATGCTGCTGCCGAGGAAGCCCCGGCCCCCGCCGCTTCCTGTCCGGGGGCCACCGCGCACGCCCGGAGCAAGGACCCACTCCGAAGGCCACGTGCGTCCTGCTCACGACTCGGTTGGGACGCGCGCCACGTGCAGGTGACAGCGATTGGCAGCAGACGACAGCCGCACGGAGTTCGCACCAGGTGGCCGCTAAGGGTCAGCGGAAGCTCACACACTGCCGCAAGGAGGCCCGTGTCGGGGGGCCACCGTGCCCTGAAGCGCAGGCACGAGGCGACCCCGGCCGCCACGAGACGACACTGGGTCGCGACGCTCACACAGAGCGCGTGCGGCACGCCCGCTTTAAGTGTGATCACACGTTGGCCGCGGAACGAGCACGCGCACCGTGACGGCGAGGCGCCCTCGACGCAGCCAAAGTCCCAGGGGACGGGCGCCGCCTGGGGCGGAGCCGGGAGGAGCCAGGGTGGGGGGGATCCGCACGGACGGCGCCGCGGAGCCCTGGCTGACCACCCAAGGCGAGACGAGCCCGGGACACACGTGAAGGTCAAGGGCACGCAGGTCATGCTTTCCCGCTGCAGGTGACGTGGGAATAGCCTGAGCGTCTCAGAGGCGGCTTGTTGGCCCTCGCGCTCAAGAACCGTGTTATGACACCGCGGCGGGGCCCGCGGCGAGGGGACGGGGCAGCAAGGCGGCGGGAGGACGGGCGCCCTGACGTCACACGCGGGTGGGTCCGTGCCGGCGTTCGCCTGCTGCGGTCTCAGTAGAGGAAAACGCAGGACTGGAAGGGGCCGCCGTCACACGCCGTCCCAGCCCCTGGCACGCCCCGTGCGGGCCGCCTCCCACCCCGTCGCCGCCACACGCGCTGTCCCCCGACTCACCCTCCCTGCTGCATGCCGGAGTGCAGAACCGTGACCCACGGTGGGGCCGCACACGTGACAGCAGTCGGCGGGCACGCGGCCGGGCGCAGACGAGCCTCTGCTCCTGCGTGGCGAGGGTGCCGGCCCTGTCCCAGCCCGGCCGCCAGGAGCGGGTGGGGCTGGGCCGGTGACACGTGACGCCCCGGGGAGCACGGGAGCCACAGACGGGCTGTCCTGCGTCGCCCGGCAAGGATCAAAGCACTTCACGTGCTCACGTTTGGAAAGCTCTGGAGTCGTGGACGTCCTTTTACAGGACAAAGGCTAAGATGCGCGAAGTCTGTCTAATCTTCCTAAAATGAGTTCTTAGACGATCCGGTGGCATGCTCCCTCCCGTTAGCTCGTCACCACCGGGAATCAGCACTTCAGATCTGAACCGCACCGCGCCCCGGTGTCTGCCCTGTTTGCCTAAAGCTTCAGGGTGGTGCGAGGGGTCTGACGGCCCCTGGGGACGGGGGCCGCCTGTCTGCCGCCGCGCTGAGTCCGCGTGCGGCCAGCTCTGGGAGACCGTGCTGGGCACGCACACACGTTAGGTCCCTGGTCACTGCCGCATGCTTCACGGCCACGGGCCTCCTTCTCTCCAGCCTGCCCCTCCCGGGGCACAGAACCTTCTGGCACCGTCTGTCCCGCGTGACTCTGGAGCACGCAGGGGCCCGAGGGGCGGCCGGCGGCGTGCGCGGCCTGTGCTCTCCGCAACCTGCCCAGCCCCAGCCTGAGCTGTGCCGCCACGTGTCACCCCTGGGAGTCCTGCTGAGAGGCCCGAGGCCCACGGCTCCTTCTTGCTTTCCCAGAGGCGGCCAGACGGGAGCCCGCGATGGGGCGCCCCGCCCCGGCGGTGCCGTCTCCCCCCTGCACTGTTCACACGCACGCTCCGCCCGGTTCCTCGACGACTCGGCCTCTTGCATCTCAGCTGCAGCGGCCCTGGGACACCCGGTCTGTTCTCAGGACCGTCCGGCTGCTTCTCCAGGCCATGCAGAACCTCCAGGGCGGAGCACCGGAGCGCGTGCTGGCCTCCACGTCACTGCTGTCAAGCCCCGACTCCTCCTGCGACCTCCGACGAGCTCAGGCGCGTTCTGCGGTATCGGAACGTGTCCGACACCGAGTGCCCGGCGCTCCGCCACCCCATGCCCGTGCCGCAGCCAGGCGTCCTCTCTGGACGGCTCTCCAGCCCCACCGGTTTCCGTCCCGTCCGCTAAGCCAGGCCGCACAGCTGCCACACACCCGCCACACACCCACCCACGCGTCCCCGGCCCCCGGGTCACCTCACCGGCTCCGGGATGCGGTCGCACGTGCCGATGGAGCAGGAAGCCCCTCCGTGATCCAGGCCCTGGCACACACGCCGCAGAGCGAGGTGCGTCTGGCCCCAGCGTCGGGCTCACGAGCGTGGAGCCCCCGGCAGACGACGTAGACGGGAGCAACCGCACACCGACTGGCGACCTGCACGGGCCACCCAGAGCCGGCCGAGGAAGGGGGTCAGGCCAGAAACAGGAGCGAGGCCGGCCTGCGGACGTCTGCGCCCCCTTGCTGGGCGACAAGACCACGGCCCAGATCCTCCCATTTCATTTCGAAAAACCGCTGCTGTAACAGCAACAGAACCGCCAAGTGCACGACCTCATTCACCACGACGGGGAGAACAGCTAAACTGCTCACTCCTGACGCTTCCGTCCCTGCCGAGCAACGCAAGTCTCACTTTCCAGGACGGGTTCCGATCCCGAGCGCCCTCCTTCGTGACGCCCTAACTCAGCGTGGACACCCACAGGCGCAGCCGCTACCTGGCGCGGCGTGCGTCCTCACAGCGACGGAAAGCGGGTGTTCACGAACCCGTGCAAAGGACGCGGGTGCCTTACAACGTCCCGGACCCCGCTCACCCACATTTTCCGGTTTTAGTTCGTTAGCAGCCATAAACTATCTTCAGGGTGGCTCCGACTCTCTACTCAGCGAGCCGAGGTTCAGGAGCCGGTCTCGAATAAGAATTGATTACTAATTAGAGAGCGGGAGGGAACTTTTCAATCCCACTTTCTCCTTCAATCTGGAAGACGGTCCACCGTAACCTGAGCCGACTGCCAACAAGGCAGAGGGCACGCTCGGCCTCCCGGAGACAGGCTGCCGAGGAGCCGCCCTCATTTATCCAGGGTGCGGGCGAATGCATCATCTTGGATCGGAATTACATCTCGGGAGCAGTCATTTTTCTTTATATTGTTGGGAATTAAAAACATATTAAATCGAACCATTACGAAAATCCTGTTCTCTGCGCTGTTTCAGACCACGTCTGTGTCTTAAGGCTATGAAACAATTTTTGTAATTATAATAAAAAAACCCAAATTATTGGCTTTAACTGAAGAAAACTGTTGCTTGAACGACTGAACATCCAACCCAAGCAAAATAAATCCTCCCCTAAATCGTGCCGTGCTCCAGCGGCTCGTTGCCACAGGTTAACGAGCTGCACGTGGCGCGGTCTGCCACGCTCGTCCTTCTCCTGTCTCGGTTTTCTGTCTCTGTGTGTCGATGGCGGCGGAGCGTCTAACGCAGCCGGGCCGTCACGTGCGGCTCCGTGATGGGCCGATGCCCCGTCCTTCACGGCAGCACGGCAGCCAGGGCAGAGCAACCCCGCCGTGCGGCCGGCAGACGCCCCCGAGTTCCAGGCCTCGCTCCCCAAACCCTGAAGGCACTTGATCGGGAACGTTAACGAACAACGACGGTCCCTACGTCAGGTGCTCCTCAGGTCAGTCCTCACTCGTTACGGGTTTACTGCGTGCAAGACCTACGGAGAGACCGGGGACGAAGGCGTCCACGACGAACTCCCTCTCTCAAGGCCCGTCGCCTTGAAGACGGCGTGTCCCGGCCCCGGGCGCCCATGGCGGCCACCGCGGCTGGGCGGGCGGCGGGCCTAGGGGGCCAGGCCGGTTCAGTGCCGCTTCCCTCAGGGTCACGCCTGGGCCACAGTGTCCACCTGCAGACCTAGGCCTCAGCCCCACCCCTGCCAGGGCTTTCTGCACGGACGGGGTCCCCCAGCGGGCACCCTGTCCCCCGGCACAGCGGTCTGAGGGCGCGGTGTGCCAGGGCAGAGTGCGGCTCGCCGGGCGCAGCGCTCCCTATCGGGCGAGTGCGGGTCTGCGCTCGCGGAAGAGCCCTCTCGGGTGACAGCCGGGGGGCCCACACGCCCTCGTCGCCGCTCTCAGCGGCCGACTCCAGTGTCCATTCGGTCGGCACGTCCGGCCCCTGCTGCGTCTGCCTGACCACGTGCCAAGCTCGGCCTGAAGTCTACGGAATGAACGACGCGCACGCGCTGGCCCTCAGGAAACGAGGTGAAAGCAAGGCGGCGGCAAGGTCACCTTGACCGTGTGCACGCCTTCCTTTCCCAACACAGGGACGTGTCCCTGCCTGAGCAGGGGCGTCCAGGCAGCAGGAGGGCGCCGCCCTGGGGGGTCTGCCCGGGGCCGGGGTGCGGGCAGCGCCGCGGGGCTTGGTCTGGGGAGCGAGTGCGTGAGGAGGGCGCCCAGCAGGCTCCTCACCGTCCGGAACGCGCTGCAGCGCGGGGAGGGAAAGCCAGCAGCCGGCGGGCCCACAGCGGACGGGAAGCGCAGCTGCGCTCGCGCTGCTCACTGCGCGCAGATGCAAAGACACACGCGGGCGGAGGTGTGCGCGCGCACCTGGCCGCCCACCCCCCCGCCCCCCGCCCGGCTGTCCGCCCCTCTCCCCACCCCCCCACACCCCCCCACACCCCCCCACCCCCCGCTGCGTGGGCCCGGGAACAGCGCGTCTGAACGGCGATGAGCACATGCAGCCCCCGGATCCCGACTCCTAATTACCACCTGCTGAAGGGAATCCGGGCTGATCCCGGGGCCGGGGCTCGGGAGGCGCAGGACGAGTCCGGATCCTCTTTCTGTGACAGAAAGAGCAAGATCCACGGGGGAGCCAGGCAGGCGGGCGAGCAGCCACCCAGGGGCGCTCGCCAGTGTGCAGGGCCCACAAACCCCGGGACGCACAGTCTTTGCGGTCCAGAAGCTTCCACTTCGGAGGAAGAGTCAGGCGGACGACTAGTTCCACGCGTACACGGCACAGTGTGCCCGGAGCGTGCCGCACGCCTGGAGGAGGCGACAGCGGAGGTCCTGGGGTCCTGGTGCTCGCTGCAGGGGCAGCAGGAATCCTCGAACTAACGTGACGCACCCTGGTTTGTACACGTGGCGCTGGGTGTGACACGGAACGAGCTGGGAGACGGGGGGCTGGGGGCCGTGGCAGCTCTCTGGGTGACAGACAATGGCAGCAGGACGAGGCTGAGGATGAGGAGCTGGATGAGCCGAGACGCGGGGGCGGGGCTGTACGCACGGGCACCAAGGACGCCGTCCCGACCGTGGGAAACGACACCGGCCAGGGAAAAGGTCCCCACGAGGGGACAGCCACGCGAGGCCTCAGAGGGCTGGGGACACGTGTGGATGCGGGCCATCGCCCCGCGTGGGCGGGCGGGCGCGTGAGTGGCGTCTGCAGAAGCACGGGAAGGAAGGGCTGTCGGCTCGGCGCACACAGTGGGCCCGCAGCGTGGTGCCACAGGCCGTGGCCCCCGGGCGGCGGCTGCCCAGGCCGGTGCTCTGAAGCACCTGACCTGTAGGACCCCGGCTCCGGCCCAGGGAACCGCCACGGGGAGGGCCGGCCCCTCGGGCCCGGGGTGCACAGCGGCGTTCCGTGATCGCCTCCGTGATTGCCTTCTGGGCCGGTGTGCGACGGGCCCTTGGACACCCTTGCAGCGCCAGGGAGAAACGCCCTGCGAAACCTGTAAACGTCTCGCGTCGGGAGCGCCTTCTCTCAGAAGGCACACGTGTTCTGGACGCACATGGCTCCGTGGGCTACTGGCCCTGCTTCAAAAACTAAAACTGCCCTCCCGAGGGCCTGAGCGACAGCGCCGTACGGTGTCCCATTCGCGCGTCTGCCTCACGTTTCGAGGCCGGGACAGAGCAGGCGGCCCAGCAGCCCAGCGGCCCCGTGACTCTGTGACCCTCCACCGTTGGCCCCGACTGACGCCACGTCCTCGCCGCACCCAGCAGGGAACAGCAGCTCGACCACGTCCCTCTGAGAGTCCTGACGGGACAGACTGGGCCGTCGGCGGGCCCCTCCCGCCGGGCTGGACCCCAGCACAGACCCGGCCGACCCAGGACGGCTCACCGGCCGGGCTTCGGGGCCACTCATCCCCGGGCGACGAGGCTGCGTGCCACGGCCACACGGCGCGGCTCTGTCAGACACAGACGAGCTGGTGAGGACGAGCGAGCGCAGCACAGGCGGCCTCACGCCTGTCACCGGAGCCCCCGTCCCCTGGGCCCCCCCCCAGGCCCGCGAGGCGGCGGGCGGGCGCTGCAGGCCAAGGGCCCCCGTGCCCTCCGTCCACAGGGCTCTCCAGGTCAGCCGGGCGCACCCCCACGGCGAGCAGGAGCATGTTCCGGCGCCTTTAAGATGTCCCCGTCTCTCGAAAGGATGAGAAACGCGCCGGCCGGCCGGGCGGCCCCCACTCCCGTCGTCAGAGACGGGAGCGCCTGACGGAACGCACCCCACGCGGTCTCTGTGCTCGACCCGTGCGCGCAGCGGGGCCCGGGAAACCTCGTCCTGACCCGGGCGGCAGGAAGGACCGATTCTGACCGCCCCCCCCCGAAGGGTCCCAGGCCGGTAATAGCTCGCCGCGGTGGGAAGCCGCACGCACGGGAACAGCTTAAAGTTTTCCGAACGGTAATTAGTAGCTGACAAGGCTAATTACACAGGGGCGCGCGAGCTACTGGAGTTCACGGGGAACTGACATTGGAGCCCCCCTCCCCCGCTGCACCCTGTCCCCTCCCGGTGTCCCCTCCAGCCCGCAGCCCAGAGGACGGGCGCCCGCACGGCCTGCAGGCACTGACCGCAGGCCCCGGCGCTGGCCGCCTCCCTCCCCAGGGCCTCCCCAGGGCACCGTGGGCAAAGCAGCTGACGCTGCCAGGGCCTCTCCCCAGCGAGCGCTGCTCCCGCGCACAGGACCGCCCCACGCAGGGCCACCCTGTCCGCTGGCTCACGGCCCCGGGAAGGGGACGTTCAGCCTGGGAGCTGCAGAGTAAGGGGACCCGTCTCCGCCCCGCCCGCCTTCCCGCCGGCTCCGTCCGCAGCTCCGGCACCGGCGCGCCCGACTCCCGACCTCACTGGACCTCCGGACCCCGCTCCTCGCCCGCCCCGGAGGGCTTCGGTCGGGAAGTGCTTCCGAGGCCCCGGGGAGGAACGACCCCCCCCCCCCACCGAGAGAACTGAGTCGCCGCCAGCTCCACACATTTCTAAGTTTCTATGGCCTCGGGGACAGGAATCGGGATTTCCAAACCCTGGGTCCGTCGTGAGAACACGCACCCGCTGCGTGAAAGCAACGGCCCACGCGATCGGGCTCTGGCCGTGCGGGACGCGGCCGGGCTGCCCAGGGTGGGCGAGACGCCGCCGCACGCTCCTGACTTCCAGGCGCCTCGTGGCTGGGAAGCCCGGCCGGGCCAGGCCCGACGACGGCGGAGCGTCCGCAGTGACCCCGAGGCCCGCCCGAAACAGACGTGCGTGTCCCGTACTCAGAACGCCGGCCTATGGGGACTTGGGGACCACGCTAGACTCCGGTCGGAGCGCGGCGTGTCCCGGGTGCGGTCGGGGCCGCTCTCCTGACACATCCCCCGGCGCGGCAGCGGGAGCCGGCGCGTGCGGGCGCGTCGTCGCCGTCGCCTCTCCGGCTCATCTCGCCCGCGGCGGCGCTGCAGCGCCACGATTTGTTAACATTAACAACAGGTCCCCAGAAAGCGTCCCCCGAGCCTCTGGTCTGCGCGGGCTGACGGCAACGCCACGTTCTGCAGCGCGGGGCTCCTTTGTGAGGCGCCCGGTCCCGTTTTTAAGCGAGTGTGTAAATCCAAACGAGTTCTTGCTCGAGAAGGCACCCATTAAAAAACTGAGGGGTGCCGCGGCTGCACGCACCCGTCGGCGGAGAGGAAGGCCGCGGTCCTGCTGTAACGTTGCAACGTGAACCGACGCGTCCTCTTTAAAATGAGGACGCGCTCTCCTCCCCAACAGCCCCGGCGTGCGGGGCGCAGCGCAGCCGGCTCCACTTTGTCCCATTATCTGGAGACGCCTCGACGCCGCCGCCGCGGAGAAGGAGAGGGCTCTAATTCACATAATGGCACGCGCCACCTGTCCGTCAGCGAGACATCTGAAAGCATCTTTTTATTAGAAACACAAATCAATAGGCCCCGGGGACTACAGTAGCTGCTGGAAGCAATTTGTGTTATCGTTCCATCCCTGGTGTTCCGGCTCCGAGGAACTTATTATTATGAATGGCGTGAAAATGGCAACCTGTCACAATCGATTTTTCCTAACCTCCCGCAAGTATTTTTCTCCCTTAAATGTAATCAAGTGTCATCTTATTAAATATGTCTCAAGCGAGGTTCTACAAAGCGGCCCATTCCTCCAGCTGCACCCCCCGTAATCCCAACCCGCACTCAACGTCGCCGCGAAAGGGCCTGCTCCGTCGTGAAAACTTCCGACCTGCTCAAAGTTTTAAAACAAAGCCTCGCGTGATGGGGACCCACCCCCGCCTCACTCCTGCCCCGGCTGGCACTGACCGGCGCGTTCCGAGCCTCCCGCCTCGTCCTCCTCCGCCCTCTGACGGGCCCGTAGGCTCGCCCTGCACCGAGTCCGGGGAGCGCCACGTTTACCAGGGCGTCCGGCAGACTTCTGCAGGAAGCCCGGAGCCGGACACTCCGACGACCTAAAACGACCCGGAGACTTCCGTCGGAAAGGACGGATCCAGGTGGGCCCTTGGCCGGGCACGGGGCACCCGAGGGCTCCCTTCGCATCCTGGTCCCGGTGCCCGCGAAGGGCAGCGGCTCAGTCGTCATGAGTACGCATCAGACCCCCCCCCATTTCTGACTCGGAATGGGGGCGTGGGGGGGCGTCCAGGGGCCAGAACCTGGCGGCAGGCATGAAGCTGACGTCACCGACAGGGGGCCCCGGGGCCGGGGGTCACGGATAAGCCGCGTCAGGCTGAGGGGCAGCCAGCGAAGGCGCCGCCCGTCTGGGTTGGAAGTGCGGGCCTGGAGCATTCGAACAGGCAGGCGAGGCGGCCGGCCAGCCTCCGTGTCGGGTGCGTGAGTGACCGTGCCCTTCCCCTTACTCTTCTGCCTGAAGATTTCCTTAAAAGGCAGCTAGACGAGGACAGCGGGACAGGATGAAGACAAAAAGGCTAAATGGCCAGAATGGGGCGTGGGACGTGAGCTGCCTGGAACGACGCGTTTAAAACTCTATTTTATGAGGAAACCAGTGCCACCGGTTAAATACCCAACACCCCCACGCCCTGCTCGGGGAGACCAGCCCCCAGGAACGCGTGGCCCACCCACACGGAGAAGCCACACGTCCTCACGTGTGTCGTCTGCGACGAGGGCGGCTGGTGTCCCCAGGAGGCGGCGACAGGCGTCCCGGAGAAGCCTTGGCCAGATACGGCCCGTGCTGAGCGCGGGAGACCAGGAGGGGGCCCTGTGGCTGAGCACCGGCAGCGCCGTGACCTTCCGACGGCTACCGTCGCCCCGCAGGGCCCTCTGCCGCCACGGCCCGGCTGGCCGGCGTCCCTGTAGGCGCTCACGCCGCCACGGCGGACACACACACCTCTCCCCGTCACAGCCACCCCGACCGCCTGCCACCGCAGACGGCCGTATCTTCGCTTCTGCTCGGGGCTCCAGAAAGTCGGCCTTGGGAAGCCGCACTCGAGACCGGCTCGGGGGCCGACTGGAGGCCCCGGCCCCGCTGGACTCTCACCACGCCCTGCGCTGCAGCCGCGGCCGCCACGGCTGTCGCCCACTCACGTCTGCCCTAAAACCAGCGCCGCTCTCACTGCGGCATCTCCCGTGCCGGGGACTTAAAGCCACGCTCCAAGCTGCACGTCCCTCCTCCGCACACGGCAAGGCAGGAGGCAGATAAATGAAGACCGCGGAGCGAGGGGGGCGGGAGAGGCCCCGCGCGCCTGGCTGGCCGGTCGATGGCCGTAAATATTCCATCTAGGTCCAGGCGGCCGCGCCGGGTTCCGTATGGGGTGGCTCTCCAGACGCCGACGGGTCGTCTTCTCTTCCGTGGCCCCGTCTACACACCGAAGTGACCATTGGATGCCCCTGAACCTGATCCTGCCCGGGACGTGCCTCCGCCTCACAGGCGAAGACCCCCACGCCCTCCCCGAGAGCATTAGCAGTTCCGTGCTATTGATTTTCTCGCCACAAACAAACAAAATCGATGTGACCCTCCTCCGCGGCACGGGCGGCTGTTTTTCCCCCACCGGCCCTCTGGCGCCTCGGGCACCTGCCTGTCCGGGCGCCAGGGCCCCGCCTTCGCCCTCGCCCTGGCCCCAGTGCCCGCGACACACACCCTTCGTGCCCCACGGCCTCCTGCAGGGCCCTCCTGTCCTTGCACCTGAACGGACCTGACTGAACCCGTGACAATGACGTCTGGCCCACCCGTGTTCTCCTGATGGCCTCGTCCGAGCCCCTCCCCATGCCCTCGCCCGTCACCCGCACAGTGCCAGCCGCCAGCGGGCCCCAAGCGCGGGGAAGCACTCCCCCCTGCCCCCCGGTGCCTCCCTCTGTCCCTGAGACCCCTCTCCTCTGGCCGTGGGGAGGGCGCGCGTGGCGGTCACTGTGCAGCACCCGTCCTCCCTCCTCCTGCCAGGGGGCAGGGCCTGACTTCCCGAGTCTGTCACCCGGATCGTCACCCGAATCGTCACCGAATTGCTCCGGCCGAGGGAGGGCGCCCTCCCCGCTGGCCGCAGACGCCGCACCCGGGGCGGCGTGACGCTGCCCGGCGTTGCGTCTTGCCCAGGAGTCAGGGACCGTGATGCGCGGAGCCCCGGCCAACACGCCGGGCCTGGGCCGGGAGGGGCCTGCGTGGCAGCGGGCCCTGGGGCCTCGGGCCCTCGGCTCCGCAGGGCTCGCGCGTCTCCAGTTCGTTTCTGCGCCAACCCGGGCCTCCACGTGGAGCTCCGGCTGCTGCTCAGTGTCCTCACGCACGCCCCACGCACACGACAGCCGTCAGGCCGAGGAGCAGGACCGGCGGCCCCCGAAGCACTGCGGCGGGGCCCGGGGAACGACGCGCGTTCCCCGCCACGGGCTCACGTCGTACTCCCACGGGCCTTCTCCGAGGTCTGAGCCGAGCGGGGACAGCGACGCGCTGCCTCCTGGTGGCAACGTCTCACGATGGTGGACAGCGGGCTCACCCTCCCTCCTGTCCCGCAACTCCGACTTCCCGCCCCTTCCTGGTGGCTGCGCCAGTGCTCCCGGGGACTGCAGAGTACCCGTCCCTCGCCGCGTGCCTGTACCTTACAAATGACATGCAACAGGGCATGACGCGTGCACGCCCAGAGTTCCTCCCTCTCCTCCGCACAAAAGCTCCCCACGCCAGGGTGGACTCCACGGCGCTCAGCCCCCCGGGGAGGTGCGAGGACCCCGCCGACGGGTGCTGCCTCCGGCACCACCATCTCCCCGCCCTCAGCCGGACGCAGCGTGTACCCCGCGGGCTGTCCGGTGGGTGCGTGACCTGTGGCACGGCGAGCACGTAGCAGGGCACTGCTGCCGCCATTTCCTTCCAGAAGGGGGACACTGCACGGCTGACTGAGCGCCATGACGGCCCTGGCCAGTGGAGGACACCTGCTCCGTGCGTGAGACCGACAGGCAGGAGGGCTCAGATCCAACTCTGCCACACCCGAGAGGTGCCGCTCCCGGGGGACACGTCTGCTCACGCCAGGGAAGCTGAGGCGGCTTAAAAACCAGGGAGGGAAGGAGCAGGGCCAGGAGGCGGAGGGGGCAGGCGGGGGAGGCCGGGAGGCGCCCCTGGAGGGGGAGGCTAAAAGTGGGTTCCCCGGCGGGGGACGGGGGCAGAAACCAGACCCGGGCCGCGTGCACCCCACGGCACACCGCTCTCGGTGGGGACAGCTGCCCTGGCGGCCAGGGCTCTGTCCGCACGTCGCCCTTCACTGTACACACAGACGGCGACGGGTGGCGACCGCTGAGCAGTCAGACTGCGGTAAGCCCCTGGCCCGGGGCAGCCGGCTGGCGGGGGCACACCCAGACGGTGGCCTGCGGTCCCCCCCAGGGCCCGAGTTCACGGTGCCACCCCCCGGAGCGCGGTCGCATAAACGACCTGCCGTGCTTTCACTCACACACGCACGCTGACTGCGTAAGCAACGATTCTGGGGACGTGACAGGAGGAGGGTCAGCCCCGAAGCGTAACCGCGCAGGCTTTAGGACTGAAGTCTGGTTTTTAACACACTCCTGAAATGCGAACAAAGAAACCAGTTCCCCAAGGCAACACCATCGGGCTGAATGCGCTAAAACGTCGATACAGGTGTCTTTATCCTAAAAACGAACCGTCGGCGTGGAGTGCGAACTGCACGACGGGTCGCAGGGAAGTCAGGAAGCCCACAAGTAACTGTCAGGCCGCAGGCAGACCGCACACTCGGCGGTGACGACTGGGGAGACGCAGGGCGCTCTGCTGAACCCAGCAGAGACGCGCTGGAAGCTCCTCCGTAGCAGCGCGCCGTCACAGGAATCCAGGAGTTCACGTCCGGAACCACCCGCGTTTCCGAAAGTCCGTGGCCACGCGGCTCGCGAAGCGGCCGGCCCGACACGGACGTCCCCGCGGGAAGGAAGCGGCGAGGCCGCGCGGCGGCCGCCCCCGTCTAGCCTACCTTGTTGTTTGGGTGGGACGTGTTCAGTACGCTCCGAGTCTCTTTTCCAGTGTAAATGACCACACCGACCACCGTACCTGCAAAACACGAAAGCGGTCCTTACAGGGGCACGTGGAAGGGCGGGCGCACGGACGAAGCTCTGTCAGCCGTCTGACGGAGGGGGTCTCACGCCTCACGCTTTAGCCTTTATCCGACAGCACGTTTCATTGGACTCGTTCGAGGAAACCCGACCGCGACTTTTAAAATAAACCCCGAAGAGCGCGAATGATTTCTCGGGCAAAGCACGCTGACCGACACGCGACACTGCGACACGGCTGACGCGCCCTGCACGGAAAGCGGGAAGAGGGCGCCGCTCATCCGCCGACGTCCATGAAACAGCAACTCCAACCCCGAACTTAAACTAGGGGGACCGCCTTCGTAACGGGCCACACGTCCCCGTGCCCTGCGAACCACGGCGGTGGCCGCCGAGCAGTCTCTCCCGACGAGGCGCACGGCATCTTTGTGCGGACACGAGGCCTCGCTGACGTTTCGGCGCGTGCACGGCTGAGAGCGAGGTCACAGAAACCACGTCTGGTTGTGAGTCCAGGTATTGTCACTCTCTTTACTCCCACGTCCTGAACAACAAGACGAGACGCTCTACACACGGGACAAAAGAGTGGTGAGACGCTCCTGGAGCACGCGCCGGCTAGAACGGCGCGGAGAAGTCCTCTCGGGGACGCCCGCGTCTGGAACTGCAGGGTTGCTGCCGTCGGCCCTGGCTGCGCTGCACGGACCTGCACACACGGCCCGGGGAGATGTGGAGAGGGGGTGCCCTGCGAACCGCGGAAGGGTAAGGGGGGCCACAGAACGAGTCCGTCGGGACGGAGGAAGACGGACCAGGAGAAAGACGAGATGCTGCAGAGACAGGCAGGCCGAGCGCTGTCCGCCACCGGACCGTCTCCTGACTCCCACACTGAGCAGCGCCACACGGGGCGCGGAGGCCGCCGGGCCCTATGGCTGGGCTGCCGCAGGCCGCGGCCACAACGCCCGGTGCCCCAGGTCCTGGGGCCCACCTCAGCCGCGGACGGAAGGGCGCCTGCGTGCTGGGACCCACGGGAAGGGGATGACAGGCCCTCGTGGCGCAGACGCCAGGGCTGGCCTTGAACCCATGAACACTGCACCCCTGCCAGGCGCAGCCACAGCCCCCGAGGAAGACGGCACCTCAGTCCCCAGAGGTACCAGGAGACCAAGGCCACGAGCACACACAGCGTGGCGGGAAGGGGGGAGGGTGCGGCAGACCGGGGCTCCCCCAACTGTGCCCCTGGGGAAGGCCTCGGACAGACCCCAGCCCACACCCCTGCCCCCCAAACTGCCCGAGACGAAGGCCTGGAAGCAGCAACGCCGCCCCGTGCTGGGAGTCACACACTGCTCGCTGGCGCGTGCCCTCCGCTGCTCCCCCGTCCCCTGCCCGCTCGGCCAGAAGGGTTTGTTCCCATGCCAGAGCTCCGGGAGGTCCCTCCGGGAGGTCCCTCCGGGGTGGTCCCGGCCTCTCGGCACCCCACCCGAGATCGTGAACGCTGCTCCCGAGCAGGCCTGGCAGACGTGCGTGGCCGCGTCGAGACTGTCACTGTGCTGTGAGCCCCAGTCCCGTTACAGACCCCAACGGAGAGACCACAGAGAATCACGTGAGAAACAGGAACCAAAGGAGGGGACCCGCGCCTCCGTCCTTCTGGCATGGAATTGCCCTCGCGGCTCCCCAACGATGGCTCGCATCTTCTGCGCCGGCCACGCCGCCGCCGCCTCCGCGGGTGCGGTTCCGCGGGGCCCTGGCGACGGCGCCCCGCTGCCTCCGGGTCTCGGCATCCACAGGCTGGAGCGCCCCTCCCCCGGCGCTCTCCAGGACCCTGACTCGGCTCTGAAGAAACGGCGTCTCCGAAGGGACGACGGGAAGCGGCGCGGTGGCACAGGGAGCTGGGCCTGCCCCTCCGGTGTCTCTGTCCGCGGTGTCTGTGACGGGACCCTCGCTCCCAAGCCTTCGGGTCCCACGACGAGGGCAGGCTGCAGTTCACCCCCCACCCCAGGAGGCACCTTAAACCCAGGTGACACAAGGGGAGCGAGGGGGCTCTAGAGAGGAGGGCCACCAGCCTCGGGGCAGATGCTGAGAAGAGACCCCCACCCCGACCGTCTCCTAGCGTCCCTGTGCCCACCACTGTCCTTGACGCTGCTGCCTAGCTGTCCCGGCGCCCTCAGCAAGCTAAGGCGGCGAGCGTTTAGATGGCCCGGTCCGCCCAGAGAGCTGCACCTTCCGGAACGTCAACCTAAGTGGCCTCCTGTGTAACCACTAGAGACGCCCCAGGGTCCTCCGACTTTACTTTAGAAAAAGACGACCCTTAAGGGGCCCGCCCCCCACAGCACTCGTCCCTCCCAGGCGGCCCACCTCACGGGCCTCTACGAACGCTGCTACGCGACTCAGGGACGAACGGCCTCTGAGCCCCTCGGGAGTGCACACTGACAGGTGCGTCGAGCCCACGTGGCACGCCTGCCACGGGGCCACCACCCACGGCTGCTCCTGGCCTTGAGGCCACAGTGCGGAGCAGGGAGAGGACGTTGTATAAGGTCCCCACGTGACGCAAGGGGCTGTGACGAACACCTGCTTGGAATCGCCCCAAAACACAAAGCGTCACCGGTCCGGGAGCACTCACTCTAGAGCAGAACGTGCTACTTACCCGACGCGACGACGGTGCTCGCCCACAAGGTGTTTTCTATGCTGAGACTTTCGTGAACGGGCGGGTCACTGTCGTCCTGTGGGGGGGACAAAAGGAGGACAGCACATCACCAGGCTTTTATTGCCAGCGCATCAGATGTGGCCCGCGGTAAGAGGTCCGCAGGCTGGGTGCTCGGACCCGCGGGGGGAAGGCCCTGCGAAAGGCCCACGGGTGACAGACGGGCGTGTAGACAGAGGTGCTGGGAGGCCGGGGAGCAGGGGGCAGCAGGCCTCCCTCCCACCCGGACGCCACCCCGGGCAGAGTCCGCCTGCGGGAGCTGGCACGGAGCTCTGAAATCGGCCGCGGGCCTGCCACTTCCCGGGGACGGCGTGGCTGGCCACGCGGGAGAGTCTGGGTGGGCTTCGGGCCTCCGCGTCTGCAGCGCCTGCGCAGAGCGTGGGAGGGTGGCGGGCGAAAGAAACCCCCCCACACACACACACTGAGGCTCTGTGCTCCGACGGCCGCTTCTGGTCGCAGAGGCGCAGGCCCAGAGGCGGGCGGGCGGCCGGGGCTGCCACCCCCTGCAGTGAGCCCCTCCCGCTCCGGTTCAGGGACTCCCAGGAGACTTGAAGCGCAAGTGCCCTCACGGCCCCTTTGTGTTTCTCCTCTTTGGAGCCAGACATGAACGACGAGGATGCTAAAACCAGCTTCACGCACGGAGAAAACGGGGCACACCGGACCCAGCAGCGGCCCAGAAAAGCAGGGCCCTGTCACTCCCGCAGCCGCCTGCGCGGCTCGGGGAGGCTGCGGGGCCGTGAAGAAAGCCGGGTGACCGCCCAAGCCCTAAGGGAGCCAGGGAGTGGAGGGAAACCTTTCACCCACACCGACGTCATCACGTCTTCTGAAACCCCTGACGTGGCCTCTTCCTTCTCTCGACGAGACCCTCAGACCGGACGTCCCTCCCGCCCCTTCCGGGCCCTCAGGCACCTACGCGCTCCCACACGCTCAGTCGCACACACTGCGGCTCACAGTCACACGCTCTGGCACTCTCAGTGCCACACAGGCACCTGCTAGGTCACACACGCAGCCAGTCACACACACTCATGGCGGCGCTGTGACGCGCACACGCTCACGCGCACACTCCAGTACCGTCAGGCGCACTCAGTGACGTGCTCGGTGGCGTGCGCCCGCGTGCGACCCGCACTTTGCGGCCTTGGGCTTCCGGCCACACTGCTCGCTCGCTTGCTCTCACCCTGACCTGGGCTCCCCCACGTCGTCCAGCCAACAGCTCTGGCTTTTAGCGAGCGACAAGCGCTACGAGCCTGCGCAACGGGAGGAAAGCCGGGAAGGCCCCGGAACGTGAACAGCGGTTAAGGAAGTCACCCTAAACCGACGGGGCCACGGGGGCCTTTGTGCAGGACTTTTCTCACGCGTGCTGACCTGTCTTTCGTAAGAACACGCCTTTTCCATAACCCGTTTCACAAAAACACAGACAGACCTCAGTGCCCTTCAGAACTCGTTACGAAGAACTCAGGCCCCGGACGTCCCCGCCTCTGTGTCCGCGGACGCCTGTCTCGCACGTGCTCTCGCCGGCGGAGAGTCGCCAGGTGACGCCTGCGCTTTGGCACCCCCAAGGTTTGCACCCCGTGTGACCAAGACTGAAACGGCGTCGGCTGCCCCAGCAGAAGCCTCAGCAAGCCGCTGCGGCGACGGAAGATAAACTAGTCACACGGGAGCACCCCTTCGGTGCGGCAAAGCGGGGATCAGCTGCCGAAATCGGGAGCCACTTAGTCCTTCGGGTCCCACTGAAGAGCTGCTGAAGGAGGGGACGACGTCGGGCTGTGCCAAAACGCCGTGGGAACGAAAACGATGGCGGGTGCAACACGTGTGCCCGGAAGGAGACGGACAGACGGACACCCACCCCGCTGATAAAAGTCATAAACGATGTGGTCGTCGCTGAGGATGAACCGCTCTCCAAAGCCAAAACCGAGTAGCTAAATGACTTCGCCGAAACGGGGGAAACGTCCCGACTGTACCCCAAAGACGCCCCCGAGCGGGAGACGTCAGAACCCGACACGTCCTCCAGCCTTCGCCTCTGCGTCCCGACTGCCCTTCCGGGCGGAGGCCAGCTGTTCCCACCGCGCACGCGCGGCGACTGCGTCTGACGGACGGACGGCAGGCTCACTCACCCTGGTGAACGTGCCTTCGAAGCCGTGAATGTCCAGCTGCGGCTTCTGCGCGTGGACGTAAGCGCTGATGGAAAAAAGGTCCTGCAACACAGAAGACCTGAGTGAGTCGCTTATCATGGAATCTTCTTGCGAAACGCTCATCTGCCGTTCGCACTTTCACGCACTGTTTACCCAGGGACGGATTTCTCGTATCCCGTGCCCGCACACCAAAGCCCCTTTCAGCTCGGCAGCTGGCGGTGCCGCTGACGGCAGAGACTGCCGCCCGGCGCGGGCGCGCGTCAAAGCGCGGGGGCGAGGTGCGGGGCGTGGGCCCACCCCCGACTCCGGCTCCCGAGGGGGGCTGCGCACGAGCACCCGGCGGGCGCACGGACCCTGAGCGCTCCGGCCCCGCGGGGTCTGAGCTGTACGAAGCGCTCGGTGCGTCCCGACGCCTGTGCACGCGCCTCCCCCAGCGGCCACCTCAGCTGTTACACTCTGTGGCCTTCCCTGGAGCCCCGTCTCCTGTGTGCGGGATGGCAGCCCCGCGACCACAGCCATAAAACCGCGGCGAGCCGCCCCACAGACGCGGGTCTGCGGCAGACCCGACGCACGCTCTCCGCCACGCCACACGCCCACGGCGCGCGGGTCCACGCAGGTCTCCGGGCCCCTACACTTCGGGATAATTGTGCGAGGACCCTCCCTGGTCCTGGAAGTGCAGTTTGTCTCGTCAACACGACAGCGACGTCAGGCAAGCAGCACGGTACAGTTCACCGTTTCAGCGAGACACGGCCACGTCCACCAGGAGGTCACCAGGAGCACAACGCGGAACGGTCCCGTCTGTCCGTCCGGACTTTGACGAAAGCACACCCACGTGGGATCCGGACCGGCTACGCACCGGAGGGCCCGGGCACGGTGACTGCACACGTCGGCCTCGCGCGCACGGAAGGGACCGGCTTCTGCTCGACACCGAGACAGACCTCCGCGCGCACAGGGGTGCGGCACAGCCGCGCTCAGTCCCGCGGGCGACGCGCGGGTGGAAAGGGACAGAAGCGAAGCCTGCGGACTCCGGGACCGGTGGGTCAGCTACACCCAGACACAGATCGTTTGTACCTGGGCGTCTTCTCAGGGGAGAGTCTTAAAGGCCTTTTCGTTATTGACGTTCAGTCGACCCTCGGCGTCCTTCGCCGCCGACCCACCGTGGCGGTGAGCCGTGGGCAGAAGCGACGGCGCCACGCCTGGACGCAGGCCCTCTCCATGCCCCTCCCCTCCCGCCCGCCAGGCTGGAAGGCGGCACACACTGGGGACAGCTGAAAGCCACGTGTCGAGGATGACGGCGCCGTCTTCTCAGCCTCGGACCACCCACCCTGGGATGCCAAGCGGCGGGGAGGGGACTTCTCCCGCGACACGGGCTGGAAGGGGGAGGCTCTCCGGACCTTGGAGCAGAGAGAGATTCGGCACACGACGTTAGGCGCCTCCCACGTCACCTCCGAAAGCTGCTCCCGGAGGCCACCGCAGCGACCCTCCCCGGACACACTGCTGCAGCCAGTAGCTTCAAGACACAGTGACGGAGCCGTGACTGGAGGGTGTGGGGGCCGCTGCCTGCGTGGCGACCGCACCCGAGTCCCGCAGACACCTGCCAGCGGAGAAGCCACGGGCAGAAAGATGCCGTCCCCGCGCCCGACTCGCGAAGCCTGACGGCTCGCTGAAGCGGGGAAGGCCCGTCGTGTGCATCCCGGGGCCTGGGAAACACACCTGACGGCTTTCGAGCTTCTAGAGAACAGAGACGCTCCACTCGGCGGAGGGCGACGCCAGCCGGCCGCCGGGTCTGCTGTTGCGGCGGACACACTTCGCTAACGCACGGAAATCCGAGTTAGGTCAAGCTGGTTCACACGGAAGAAACACGCCGTACGGGACCTTAGACTCTGAACTGAGACTCGCACGTGCGACAAGCAGCCGACGGACCCCGAGACAGGGCCGCTTCTGAGAATCACTCATCATTCACGTGTCACACAGTCAAATCACTCAGAAAGGAAGCGCGCACACGAGGCCACCTCTGAGACTCCGAAATGGAGGCCGCGCTAGAGCCGTCCCCGCTTCCACATGCAGGCGGCCGCTCCGAGGACGCGTTTCATCTGGCGCACGAGACATCAGACGACGGGATGATGGCAGAATAATGAGAATGTCGTTGGAGCTTCCATGATCATTTAAAAATCATTCTGAAGTTTCCAATAATGTAGGAAAGCCTCAGCTATTAGGTCAAGGGCAACATTTGTTCGCATTACTTAAAGGTCATTAAAATACATCCTTAATCATAACATGTGGTTCATTACAGATAGAATTGCTTTCCGTTCAATAAAACTAATTAAATGTAAATGGTGTTGTTTACTGCTATATGGATCTTTTGAAATAAATCAGCGAGTCATGATTTATTGAAAATGACTGTGACCTCATTGTTGTTCATAAATTTGCCTGATCACAAAAGCCAGAAACATATTTCCCAAACGTCTGCAGCGCGGGCGCGCGGGCCTTCTGACGACCGCAGCAGCGGGGCGCGAGCCCGCGCCCGGGTCTGCGGCCGGCCTCCCCGGGGACTCGTGGCGGTGTCCGTGCTCCGGGCGCACGGCCGAAGCGGACGCGTCCTTCCTGATGGTGTCCTCAGCTCCTTACAAAAGCTCTCAGGGCTGCGGGCTGCCTCACTCCCGGTGTCACGATGGACACAAGGCTCAACTGAAATGTCACGAACAGGGAATGACACCAAATGCTCCCCAAATCCATTATATTAGACAGAAAAGTCAAAATGAGTGGCAGTTACGGGCAGCATAAGCTATTAAATGAAAAACCAAATTGCCTGGCTTGTATCCATAATGAAACCGGAGCTTTATTTTCTATGAAAAAAAAATCCATACGTAATGTCCAATTACACGAAGCTGCACATTTGATTGAAGAATCAGAAATTCAGTTCAAGTTCCCTTCACAACAGATGCGTATGCGTGCGTGTGTGTGCACACGTGTGTGTGAGCGTGTGTATGTCACACGTGTGTGTGAGCGTGTGTGTGCACACGTGTGTGTGTGAGCGTGTGTGTGTCACACGTGTGTGTGTGAGCGTGTGTGTGTGTGTCACACACACACACACACACTGCTTTGTTTTCCTGGTTAAAGGATTCTCCTTTACCGCACAGTGACCTAATTCTAATGCTTAATCACATACCCTACCCGAGTGTCTCAACCATAAACGTTTTAAATTTAAAATTTTAAATGACTAGTAAACTATGATGTAGTAAATAATTTTGAGATTCATACGCCCGTCACTAATAAAAACGAAAAAAAATCCTCATTATGCTGCACGTGATGAGCGGGCACGCACCGCACACTCTGTCTGTCTGCTTTGTGTTTGCTCTGCTCACGACAGATTCTTCCCAGCAATGCTTTCACGTTGCACTTTCCTCTCTACCACCCTTGGCAACACGAAACCCTGAAGCTACCCACGATGCTTCAGAGCCGCTGCTTCCCGGTGCCCAGTCCGGCGACGCGAGAGGGCCAGACTCGGGGGCAGGGCCACCATCCGGGCCTGATGGCACGCAAGGCCTTCCGGCCACCTAAGGGGTGTGGTACTCACCTCCCCTCTAACCCTGAAGAGACTGGGGATTCTTGCTAAAACGACAACAAACAAAAAGCACAAAGAAAGGAAGAAAACACAAAGGAAAACAGCACCACAAACCGAGCAACAGAAGCACCTCCCCAGCAATCGGCTCAAATGGTCAGAGTCTACAGGCTGCAGGAATGGCTCGTGACAAAAACCAACTCGCTTAGACGGATGGGGTGGGGGCTGGAAGCCGGCGTCTTAAGGACAGCGATGGCGCACGAGAGGGCCTCGGAAGCCCACGGAACAGCGGCTCAGGAAGCTCTGGCTCAGAGGGACCACACGCGAGGCCGGATCACGAGTCGGTGCGTGTGGAGGGGCTGACAGAGAACAAACACACTCTGTGCACGTAACAGAAAATTAACAGCAGATAAATTAAAAAAGGCAAGAAGAGGCCCCACTACTGGTAAATAAACAATATATTTCCCGGTAAATGAAGAGTGAAGAGAGAACTCATAAGGAAATTAGAAAACGTTCCTAAGGAGATGGCGACGCAAACGCAGTGTATAAAAACCGGTGCGATGCAGGCTGGGTGATGCTTGGAGGAGATTTATGGCTCCCGGAGTTTATAGCAGAGAAGAGTGAGGTATAGTCAAGAGCCTAACTTCTGCTTTAAGAAATGAAGCAAGAAAATTAAACACTAAGTAGAATGAAGGAAACGAAGATTAGAACAAAAATCAGTAACAGAAAATGAATATACAATCGATTTGAATCCAAACGCAAGTTCTCTGAAATGATCACTAAAATTGATGAAGTTCTGGCTAGACTGGCCAGAAAAAAAGAGAGAGAGCGGGAGAGAAGCTACCGATATTGAGAATGAAAGAGGAGACCTACGGCCACTAAAAATAACAATCCAATGTGGATTTTATGCCATTAGACTTGGCAACTTACGTGAAATGGATGAATTCATTGAAAACCATAAATTCCCAATGAACAGAAAATCTGATTAACTACGATCTGATTCAGAAAGTCAATTCACAATCAAACACCCTCCCACACAGTAAACTCCCCTGGGTTCACACGTGCCTTTGTTTAACATTTTAAAAGAAATACCTCGCTCCAAGACTCCCGCACTCATTTCCCGAGGCCAGCACAGCCCTACACGTCAAACCGAGGCCGTTGCAACAGCACAGCACAGACAGAGGTCCTCACGGACAGAGGCACAAACACCCTTCACAAAGCGCCAGCAGAGGGTCAAACACGCAGGACACGAAAGGACGCTGCGCACGAGCAGACAGACAGACGGGGTCTGGCTCGTCCTGGGGACACAGGCCGTGGGACCGAGGAGACGACCAGTCGACGGGGAAGCTCACGCTGTCCTCGCCACAGGAACAGGAAAGCCTCTGCAAAACGCACACTGAAGTCCGCACGGCTCAGCGACCTCTGCCAAAGCCACGCCGCGAGGGCAGGAGGCGGGGATGGCGGAGCTGACGGCCCTTCTGCACGTGGCCTGGTCCGACAGGAAGGGCACCCCGGGTATCGCACAAGGGCCACTGCGAAGGCGCACGCAGACACTCACTTCATCGAAGAGGCTACACAGATGGCACCCGGGCACAAGACACAACGTCCAGCACTATTAGCCACGACGGAAAACGAAAACAAGGCACCCCTACACTTACCAACACGACGGAAACAAAAACCGCCACCACCAAACGCTGGCGAGACGTGCAGAAGCGGCACCCCTCGCCACTGCCGGGGGAACGTTTCGGGGTGCGGCCGCCCTGCAGGGCAGGTCGCAGTTTCCCGGCGCCCCGCGTGAAGAGGTCTGCATCCCTGACCTGGGGCTGAATGATTTCCTGGCCGCCCAGGTGCCCCTGCCCCGTGAGGGGGCAAGGGTAAGCTGGTCAGTGAGAAAGAGGCTCCGTCAAACGGACTTCGCCGCTCCCTTCCTCAGCTGGTCCAGCGGATTCATCCTTCCGTCCTTCACTGTCACCAGACCATGTCGATGACACACAGGCGTCTCCGAGTGTAACGAGACCGTGCGGGACACGGGACCAACAGCCCGCGGAAACCGACTGCCCGACAGGCGTGCCACTGGGCCCGGACAGCAGACGGGGCGATTTTCAAAAACCACCTCGGAGCTGAGGGCTGGCGGAGACGAGCGCGGCGCTAACACAAAGCAGGAGACATCGAGAAGGGACCACGGCGAGGGCCCGCGGTGTAAATCTAGCTGCCCGCTCTCGCTGCTGCATGTCCCTTGGGATAAGAATGCTTTAAAAACATCTGTTTAAGGGTTGCAAAAAGGGGGAGAGGAGGAGAGACACAGCGGTGCTAACAAACGAGGGGATAGAGGGAAGAGTCATCGAACTCTCATCAGCGACCAGCAGGTTTCAGGGAAGACACATAAAGCCTAAGAGGATGGATTTTGAACCCAGGACTGCCTGCAGCACAGGAAACCCCAAACTCCCAAAGGGCCAGGACGTGTCCAGGTCTCACAGGACCGAACAGCTCCCGACGGCCCGCCCCCAGGCGGCACGGCGGCCCCTCCGGTCCTGTCGGAAGCCGAGCCACCTACGGGAGTGGCCAGACCCACGGTACCCAACGCCCTCCTTAAGCCACACCCGCGCGGGTCAAGGGCCGTTCTCAGACAGCCCCAGTCTTCCTTTACTCTCCACTGCATATCAGCGAATCCTGAGAACGGAGTTTCCCTCACTCAGACGGACACTCTGCAACCCGAAACGAACGTCCGACGGCCGCAGGTGCGGGCTTGTTTGTTTAGGAAAGGTGTGTCCCAGGCGAGGAGGCTCTCGGCATCAGGAACAGAGAAGCTCGTTTTTAAAATGGGCCGTGCCTGAGACACGCTCGTGCGTGTAACCGGACACGCGCCCCCTCACGGGACGACGGCTGAGCACGGGGCCCACGCGCTCACCCCCAGGGCCGGCAGCCTCTGCGTGCAGCTCACCGCCACTCTCAGCTTCCAGTCCGTCTCGCCGTCCAGCTGGTCCGTCCGAATGAAGCACGAGCCTGAGGATCAGAGAAGAAACGGCTGAGTTATCGGCGCTCCCAGGCCTAAATGCCCGGCCCGACGCGGTCCGGAAACGACGTGTCTAGAGAGTCCCACAGACGGGACTCCTCAGGAGCCTTTATTCGATTCACAAAACGAGATGCTTCAAAAGACCGCGGTCGTCTTCTGTCTGCTCACTCCCCTCCGATCCGGGGTGCTCGTCCCGTGCGGTTTCATCCTGACTGTGCTGTTTTAGAGAGACGGCACGGGTCCTCTTTTACCTTGACTTCATGTTTTCACAACAAAAGTGAATTTTCAAAAAGAGCATAGTATAACTTTGCTGATAAATATCCGACGGACCATCACGAAACTCACAGTCGACAACAAAAGCACAGCTACGACCCTCGACCCCTGGAAGGAGCGCTCATCACAGCGACGCCCCATCAAACCTTCAGCGCGAAACAATGCGAAGCTACAAAACTCCGTTTGCCCTTTCGCCCCGCTACCGTACCATTTCCTGGAACCCTCCTCAGAGAGGAGAGCACATTTATGAGCACAAGACGACAGACACGGAAGGTCATCGTCACATCTGTCTGCTGAAAGGCCCGGGTCCGCACGCAGCTAGCTAAACACTCGTGCTCCAGGCCGAACCGGCCCCCCTGCCCTTTGCGGGTCTGGCACGGCCGGCTCCTGCACCCAGTGCCCCGCTCGAACTCCTCTGACCAGCGACGTGGCCTGCTTCCAGCCAGAGGCACAGGGTCCAGGGTCTGCTCTGATGCCTGCACCCATCACTGCGCCTCAGCAGGGGTCCCCAGCCTCTTCGGGACCAGGGGCCAGCGCTCCTACGAGAATCTGATGCCTGATGACCTGAGGGGAAGCTCAGGTGGCGCTGGGGAGCGGCTGCGAATTCAGACGCCCGCCCCCGCTCACCACCTGCTGGGCAGCCCCGCTCCTAACAGGCCACAGACCCGGACTGGCACCGGCCCACGGCCCAGGGGTGTGGGGACTCCGCTCTAGAGGACACAGAAGGCAGGCGGCTGTCCATCCGTTCTTTCCATCGTCGAGCTGGACTCGAATGTAAAGGAGAGGCGCCTGCTCCGTGGGTTTGGTGTGGTCGCCTGGTGGACACTCCCTGCTATTTCCCCACATTTCAACGCAATCAGTGGGTACCCGGCCGTCCTCAGGAGGACACCAGTTAGATGTGCGTGTGAGTCCGCGCGTGCGCACACTGGACGAGCTGCAGTATTTCAGGGGCCTCACTCCACTGCCACTATTATCATTACAGAGTTGTCATTTCCAGAGGTACCACACTAGTAGATTAAAATGCCACACATCCAACAAAAAATCAAACAAAAAACCCACAAAGCATACAAAGAAACAGGAAAATAGGGTCAATATAAAGAAAAAAGTTAATCAACAGATACTGTCCCTGAGCAAGAGCCGATGCGAACTGTCCAAAAGATGTCCAAAGCACTAGAGATGTGGAGAAAGTCAAGAAAATGTATGAACAAAATGAACATATCAATAAAAAGAAAAAAAAATTTAATTAAGAAGAACTTCAAGGTCTGTGAAGTATAAGTGCAGTGAGGCAAAATTCACCGGAGGGAGTCTGGGGCAGATTCGAGCAGGCAGAAGACAGAACTGGTTATCTCGACAACAGCACACTGAAAGTGACCCCGTGTGAGGAACAGAAAGAGAAAAAGGGTTTAAGAAAAGTCGAACAGAGCCTGCGGGACCCGCAGGACACCAGCAAGCAGACCAACACACACGTCACGGGCGTCCCAGAGCAGAGAGAAAGGGTAGAGGGAACACCTGAAGGACTAACGGCTGAAAGCTCCCCAGATTTGGTGCAAGACGTGAATATAAACTTCCAAGAGGTCCAATGAAATCCAAGCACAATGAACTCTAAGACGCCCCCACCGAGACACACTACGATCCAACTCTCAACAAGAGCAAAGACAGAGAACCGGAAAGCAGCGGGGGAGGGGAGAAGGGCCGCACCGGAGGTCCTCCGTGGGAGCGTCCGCAGGGCTCTCGTCGGACACCCGGGGGCCAGAAGGCAGTGGCCCATACAGTCGAAGTGCAGAAAGGGACAGAACTGTCAACCAGGCATCCTGTATCCAGCAAAGCTGTCCCTCAAAGGTAAACGAGAAATCCAGACTTTCCCAGAAGAACAAAAGCCGGGGCGTCTGGACCGCTGGACCAGCCCTGCGGGGAACGCTCAAGGGAGCCCCGCGGGTGAAGGGGGAGGACGCCAGACAGCCGCCTGGAGCAGGCTGGCGAGGTCCGTTCCTGGGCGACGGTAAAAGCTGGTGTCAGGACGCGATGGCTGGGAACCGCGCTTTAATGTTTCCTACGTGACCTAAGCGACACTGCATTTAAAGGGAAAATGTCATCGTTAGCCCAAAACCGAGAACTGCTGTAACTGGTTGGTACCTCTACATCTTGTTTTCTGCATAATTCAAAAGGTTAATGCAGTTAAGTGGCTCTCGGGTACGTTCTGGGGCACACGATGCCTGAAGACGTAACTCTGAACAGAGATGACACACGGGTGGCAGAGCGCGTGACAAGGCTCCACGTCCGCGTGCTCAGGGAGACTCTGGTTAGGGCGACAGTGAGATGCCGCCAGGCTGCTAGTCCAGTGGCAAGTCCAAACCCGCCGACACCAAACGCCGGTGAGAACGTGGAGCCGCAGGAACTGTCGCCCCACGAGGCGCGGGGACAGGCCACGGCTCAGCTGCCGCAGGATGCCTGTCCTCGCCGGGAAGCGCTGACACACTCACTCTCAGAAGACACGCAGCTGAACACTTGAGACGTCTCGTAGGGATTCTCGTGGATCAACAATGAAGTCCTCGGCGGGTGGCATCTGGGGGCAATCCCGTCCCCTTCCCGGAGACACCTGGCAACTTCGGGGGACAGGGCCGGCCTCCAGCACTGTGGGCGCAGGGGTGACGCCGGCGCACGCGCGCGTGTGCTTACAGGGCCCGGGTTCCGGCTCTGTCGGGCACGCACTGGAACGCGATGCCGCGCCAAGGGCCGCACCCCCGCCGGGGCCCGCTCGTGCGAAAGGAGCAAGAGTGGGAGTCTCTGGGGTCTCTGAAATTTCAAACATTTTTTTGTGCTTCTAAAAGTGAAAGCTCATCTTATCTGGATTTCTGTAAAATGCTCAAAACTGGAAACAATGTACTTGCCTTTCTTTTCACAAAAGGGTCCGTTCGACTACAATTACGTGCTATTTTTAAAATTTACAGGCGTCGGACGTGCTGTTCATCTTCAATCACAGCTAACGTGACTAACCTTGCATTACCTGAGGATTTATAGCAGAGACAGGGAGAGAGACGGAGCCGGGGAGACGGAGGTGGAGGGAGCAGAGTCGGACGTCCGACCGACCACCCTGCGCTGTCGCCCGCGAGCGACAGCGAGTACCTTTTTCACAGCGAGCGCTAGCGGCATCGGATGCCGGTGAAGGCTCAGCAGAAATGAATTATTAAAGTGGCCTGCTCATATCCCATTACAGGCTCCTTATGAATACTTGATTTTATTTTGTATAATTGACAAGAGTCGACAGCAAAGGGCAGGTTTCATGACAATCGAATTGAGACCACCCAGTGTACGCGTCACACAGGAGAGCCGCGTCGGGTGGCGATCAAGTCGCTGACGGGACGCCGTGAGGCGGAGCGCGTGAGTCTGTCACGAACCGGAGTAAGGTACCCGGACTCGGGGACACGGCCTGCCACGGCCTCACGTGAAGCCGCCGCCCTCGGAGAAGCGGGCTACGGCACGCGCGCGACGAAAGGAAGCCAGACGGCGTGCCGTCACACTCAACTCTGAATCATTCATGGGACTTAACGACGCTGATGAAATTTTTAAGCCGATGGCAAGATGAACAGCGCCACGGAGAGAATGAGGATGAGTCCGGTGTCATTTACCTGCCCCCCGGCCCACGGACCGGTGACAGCTGAGCTATTGTAGTGCGTCTCAAACCCTCGACTACAAGGCCATCGCTGAGGAGACGAGTGAAAGAGCTATTGGCATGTATAGGAGATGGATGGAAATTAGTTCTCGAGCATTAATTTCTGTTAATACCTCTGAAAGAGCGGCGTGCGTTCGGGAGATATTTGATCTGAATTAAGGAACTGATGAAGCAATTGATTAATTGGAATTTCAGCCATCCGTCACCAGATCCGTCAACAGCTTCATTTACACTCTAAACAACCAGCGACGGCCGCCAGCGCGCCCTGTATTAATCCTCCGTCGATAGACGCCCGAACAGGCTCCGGGCCGTATCGACGGGGGCCCGGCGGCTACGGTCCGAGCTCGAACGCGCAGCATGGATTTGGGGCTTTATGCTGCCCGGGGCGTAAAGGTTGTTGTTATGACAGACGACGTGCTATCAGGTTTTTCTGAAGCCACACTAAAACTGAAAAGTAATAAAGTAACATAGACAGTATCTGTAGACACAAAAATTCTGAATATGTGTACTTATGAAAACGAGACGAAACACTCAAAATCATTAAAGTCATAAGAGCAGAATTCCTGGCTGAAAGCGATGTTATGACACAAATCTTATGCCATTGGGAAGCTATCGGATGCATTTTACAAAGAAAAGCAAAACAGCGTGAAGTAGGAATCTGACGTTTTAATATCTGCATGTGAGTCAGTCGTAATTGTTTTAACACTTTCACTTTAATAGAAAAAATAAAACTGAGGGAGTAACGGAACCAGTGGCTGAAAGAGACTACAGCGGGGTCCTCGACTCAGGTCCATTGGCACCCTCCCAAAGTGTGTAACGCGATCAAAACTTTAGCACCATGTATGTCACGCACATTTTTCGGGAAGACAGGGGTGATTTTTAAGATTCTCAAAGAGATACACGATCTCCAAGACATTAGGTATCATTACACTAGGAAGTCCCTGTCCCCACAGCAGAGCACAAACTGAAACGGCGACTTGGACCTCACGTCCCTGATCTGGAGGTAAAGCCATGGGCAGGCAGCTCCGGGGCCGGAGGCGCTGGTCCTGCGGCGCCGTCTCCCCACCACGCAGCGGTGAAGCGGCGACGAGACAGGAAGGGGCCGAGGCGTCTCCCAGACTGCCGTCGGCCACGCAGCCTTCTGCGAGGCACCCCCGTTCTCCGGCCTTCGGGTCCTCCTCCGAAAAGTGGACGTGGTGACTCTCTGCGAGCCTTAAAACGCCAACTTTTCTGCACCTTTTCTCTCCTGACTCAACCCTCAGAGGCGATTTCTTTCGAGCGGATCACCTAGAACCATTCCCGTGTTAGGATAAGTCCCCAGGCGACGTGTATTCCTATCGCAGCTGTTAGAAGGGCAATTCCCGTAGAAGCATCTTCCAAAGGGACACCCCTGCTATTCATCATGCCGAACACGTTTACACGCGAAGACGAGTCAGGAGCAAGCAGGCGGCGTGAGCAGGGACGATGGCGCCAAAGTCCCTGGAAGCCCGTTTCTCCACGGCTATGAGGAGGACGCGGACGCGACTGTCACAGCAACTAACTCAGACTCCGGGAGATAATCAAAGCGTGCATTACTCAGGAGACGGGGCGGACTCCTGCGGCGACGGAGCTGCCGGCGGTCGGACCTGCCTCCTCCCCGACACCCTCCGCCCTCAGCCCCACGGCGCCGCAGCGCCGAGAAAACCCCACTCCGGTGGCCACTGGGGGACGGAACCAGGCCCGGGACCACGGGACCGTCACCACCTGACAGGCAGGGAGGGCTTGACCTGACACAGCTCATGCGCTGTTTGCCCAGGGAAGTGTGTCGGAAACAGTCAGCGGCCACTGGTGATCGTCACGGCTCCCTCAGGTGGCCGCAAAGCCGGAGCAATCGACGAGCTGAACGAAGCCCTTAAAAGGCTGGAAAAGCAGGTGACGAGAGGGGGCTCTGGAAGGCTCCGCGCACTCCTGGGGCCTGGTGGGCGCCGAGGGAGCACTACCTGTCCCCAGAAGAAGCCGGAGGGGGGACCCACAGAGCCGCTCGTCCCTCCCACCTCGAGTCCACCTGGTGAGGGACGGGAGTGGGCCCTGCTCCACACGGTCCTTCCGGAACCCACGCTGACAGGCACTTCCATGGTCACCTCCGCCACGGCCTAGTCGTGGGCCCGGCCGGCGTGTGGCGGATGAGGGCAGGATGACCGCGCGAGAGGTCAAGGCGGGGCCAGCCTCGTCGCCAGCCCTGAAGGCACGCACGGCCGCGTGTCACCGGACAGGAAACGGCGTCTCGCTGTACTTCCGAGGGAAGGGCAGCGGCCGGCTCGTGGCTTTCCTGCCTCCGCCCCGTGGGACAGCAGTCCCGTCAGACCCCAGGCGGCAGTGACCGGCCGAGCGCAGGGAGGCCGCCCCGCGTGGAAACGCCTCGGTCTTTCCGTGGCTCACGAGGTCACGTAAAAAACGCTGTTTCCACACGGAAGGAGAACTGCATGGACAGCCCTGAACCGCAGCCCTGCCCTGCCCAGAGCTCCGCGCCGAGCGTCGTCTGCTCGACGGCGCGGCGTGCCCGCAGCCCTCCCGCGCCCGGCCGGCGGACGCTGCGCTCCCTCCCTGACCACGGGGCCTCCACCGCGTCGCCCCCGCCATCCCCCGCCCTTCCTCTGTCGAAAGCCCAGGCCGTGTAGACTCAGTGTCTCGGGAAGCCCAGGCCCACGCGCCGAGGCGCGCTGCTGTCCACGGGCCTGGGGGCACCGTGGCTTCGCCGCCCTGTGTCCCAAGCCTCCCGTGGTGCCTGGAACGTCGTCAGTGGTGAGTGTTTGCTGAATTAATACAACTGCTAATACAGAACAGCAATCAAGTTTTGAGTAATGGCCTTTAATTATTGAGATCAACACAGATTTGATGAAAACAGTCATGTGATATGAATGGACTATATTTTTCTGAAATTAATATAGGTTCTAAAAAGATTAGATTCTTAAAATAAGTGTACACAGTCAAATCATTGTCTTCAATGGCAACTGTTAAATGTGATTTAGAAATTAATGAATCCATTGTATTACCATTCAGAGAAAAATTGTTGAGAATTTTTTTCCCTCTCAAAATGAAAACGAAACTGCCAAAATACCAAATCATCAGCAAATGTAAATAAAAATGAACATACCTGCTTTTTCTGAAGTCCTAAGGAACACCATGTCCGATGGGATTCTTTGATTCTGTGGACAGTAACATAAAATATTAACTATCTACATGCACGTTTGCAAATTAACACAGTTCCACTCCAAAGGAGAAGCAGCCAGTAAAATCAACCAACCAAAATGCTATGATAAAAAGTTTAAATTGAAGAAATTAACATTCATAATTCGTATCAGAACTGTTTGGATTCATGGTTTAGCTAGCCCTCTAAGGCTCTTCCCCAGTAATGACCCACAGAAATGGTGTTTAGTGACGGTTTGAAAACTGCCCCATTTCTGAGAAACGTTAAGTATTGCCATTTCTGTGGCCTCCATTGTACCTTAACTCACACATGTAACAGAGCAGTGACTGCCTTATAAAATTTACATCCTCCCTACTGGTCTAAATGACGCCAAGAGTGAGGATAGCATCTTTCCAATACAAATGCCTAATGCAAAACAGAGCATGTGATAAATAAAACACGTAATGCATTTTGATAGAATAAATGTACGACTGAGCAAGCAAAAATAAACTCCACAAATGTGAGGAGACATTCTTTTACAATGCAGAAAAGACTCAAAAGTACTGTACGGCACATAAAACAGTTTACAAGTCGCTATTCATACATTCATTTAATCACTATCACTGATAATTCTATCCACTGGGAAAGCCGTATCATACTAAAGATAAAACATATCATTAGAATAAGAATACCTAATGAATTATTTATGGTTTTTGATATACATAGAGATTTATCTACGCATGATGTAAAAAATGCACTATTTGTCAATCAGTGAGCAATAAAAACAAATATAAGTTGCTTAGAATGAAAAAACATGTTGGAGGATAGAGCTACTTCTTCCTAACATGAACAAAGAGGGGCAGTTGTTAAGATCTAAAGAACTCCAAATCAAGGAAGAAATCAAAATGGAAACTAGAAAATATTTTAGCTAAATGGTAATAAAAACTCAACACATCAATGTGTGTGGAACACAGCCAAAGTCAGGGAAATGTTAAGAGGAAAATAAACACAATTAAATGTGTACAGCAGAGAAGGGAGGCTAAAAATACACAAAGAGCTTACTATCCTTTTGATGGCAGGAAAAAAGAACAGCCAACGAACCCCAAAGGAAGCAGGGGGTGCGAGCAAACATCAGAACAAAGCTTAATGACACAGCAAACACCGGGAACAAATAGCGGCAAGCAGATACTTTTTCAAATGTGCCCACTTCCGATGGAATGGGAAAAAACGAACAGCACGAAGCTAGTAAGACAGCAAGACCTCTGCATAAACCCGACAGCACGTGACTAAGGGAACTGAAATCAAACCGAAATGAATCGAAGCACGCTTTGAAATCGGAACGTCTGGCAGAGATGTCCGGTGTCCGTCAACTGCCCGTATCCCAGACGTCAACACAACCTAGGCCAAGCCACGCGTCGTGGGGCCTGGCAAGGTCCTCCTGACGTGCATGCGGGTGCGAAGGCCAAGAACGACCGAGATGCGCGTGAGACACAAGGAGGCCGAGTGCATCACACAGCGAAACTGAAACACCACACTGGAGGCACGGAGGCGGGATGGGGCCGCTGGGACGAAGGCAGAGCCTCCAGACGGAGGAGGCCCACGCACAGGACGCCAGGGGCACGAGGAAGACGGCACTGCGGACCGCCGAGGGCACAGCGGTCTCCGCAGTACCTGGGGCTGACGAAACCAGGCACCCAGGGGGAAGGGTAGGACGCCGTGCCCGACCTCTACTGTGATCAAGACAGAAACCTATTCCAGAGGAATGAGACTTCCGGACATCGAAATCGAAACAACACTCCCAAAACGTGACACGGAGACTCCCTTCACACAACTCTGGCAGGGCAGACTTTCCCCAACACCAACAACATGGAAAACCTATCAGTTAAAAGTATGATAATGCAGACTCTGTTAAAATTAAGGATTTCCGTTCGACAAAAGGCGCAGGAAAGAAAGATATCTGCGAGAGAAAGACCTCCCACCCAGAACACAACAAGGCCTGCCAACTGGTGAGAACAGACAGGTCAGCGCAGCAGGAAACGGCGAGGGACTTTCGGCAGGCTCTGCCCAGTGGGAAGACACCGAAATCACGCGACGAGCTGTCGGACTGGACCGTCTGCAAGGACACGCACACCGAAGTCTCAGCAGCTACCTCGCGTGGGAAGCGCTACCTGCGTGGCCTGCCTGGGCCACGTGCTCGCCACGGGAAGCCTGTGCACCGCTGACCGGAGGAGGACTGACCTGAAGCGTCAGTGTGTGAAACCACCAGCGGTGACCTACTCCAGGGAACACCCCACACCCAGCAATCCCACCCCAGGCACGCCTGCGACAGCAACGTGCACACAGGGAGCCCGAAGCCGCGGCATCACAGAAGCTCCATTCCTGATGGCGACACTTAGAAGTGACCCAAGCGTCTATCAGCAGCAGACTGGATAGCAGCATACTGCGTCACGACCAACAAACGAAGGACAGCTCCACACAACGCGACGGGAACATCTCGTCGTGGCACTGGGCCAGAAGAGCACCCGCCAGAGCATGCCCCGCCCTCCGGACCCCTTCTTAGGGCTGCACTTCGGTTTACTTAGCGTTCCATTTTAGCACCTCAGAGCCTATGTGTCGGCACGTTTTTGTCGTGTTTGTTCTAGGGTTTAAAATGGACTTTGCGGTACTTATTAAATTGCTTAAAATAGTTACTAAATTGCACTACCTCCGAACAACAGAATAAAGAAACAGTCTTTCAGCCCAGCTACTGAAACACAGCAGACATGGCTTTCTGCTGGAGGTAGCTCTGGGCCCCACGGCGCGTGCGGGAGGCCTCACGACAGTGCCCACTGCCTCTCGGTTCCGCTTCTGTCCCAAGGGGCCTCTGCAAGCCCGGGCTTCGGAGATGGGGGCTGTGCCTGTGAGACGTAACCTCCAGCTTCTGGAAGGTCCGGTTCTGAACGGCTCCCCTACTTGATGTGTTCTTCCAGCGACAATACTCAAACTGGCACGTCTGTCTAAAACTTCGGCTCCATCTTAGGTTTCCTTGTCGAGCTGGGAGACAACACTGGGGATTTCTTTCGCTGCCCTACACGTGTGACGCTGTGACCTAACTGTGTCTGCACGAAACACTCAGCTAATCCTGGAGTGCCACCGCTCGGGCTAGCCCCTAGAGCACTGACACAACAGACGAGAACACAGACGTGCGACTGCCTCCACACTAATGTCAAACCCCTGCCTGGACGGCGACAAAGGCCCACGCCGCCCACCGCCCCCTGGCGCCGACCGGGAGTGCACCTGCGGGGTTCTCTGAGACACGCCGAGAGGAGGCCCAGACTAGGCCCAGGGCACCGCCTCCCACGTCCATCGCGCGCACATCCGCGCCGCGACAGCGCACGCGGCCACTGAGAACACGGCAGGGACTGGTTCGAGTCACTCAGCGAAAACGGAAGGACACAGGCAAGCGGGAGGCTGGGCGCATCGCTGCGGCGAACCCAACAGCAGGGACGAGAAGAGAGTGAACAGGAGAGGAGAGAGGGAAATGGGACGGAAGGATGAAAAGACTGAACGGCCCTCCCCGGCTCGCAGAGACTCCTGCTCAGCCTTCCCTCTCCACAGCGGACACTGGGCAGCCTCTGAAAAGCCGAACGGGAAACGAGAAGGCGAAGGGACCAGGTCTCAAGGCCTGGGAATGTCACATTCTCGTCCGCCTTCCCACCGGGGGCTGCCCCGCGCAGCGGCCCACACGGCCAGGAATGGGCAGGGCCTGGGCCAGTGAGGCGCCCGGGCCTGCCGGCGTCCACTCTACCCCCGTGGTGCCTGCGGGTGATGGCCACTTGGCCGACACCTTGACCACAGTCTTGAGAGGGGCCGGGAGACCCAGCGAAGCTGCACCCAGAGTGCTGACCACAGAAGCCATAGGCAATGAACCTTGGTGTTTAAGAAGGACACATCAGAATTTAGATGACCAGCACGTGCTCGGCCACCTCTGACGCCAGCGTCTGTCCTCCAGAAACGCGCACGTAGCGTACAAGGATGTCCGCTAGAGCGTCTGCAGCAGAGAACACTGACATCTCGTAAGGACCAGGCTGGTGACTTCCGGCATCCACACGCACAAACGCGACGCAAGCCAACTGCATCCACTTCAGTAGATCGAACGACACAGCCCGGGCCACTCTGCACAGTGTGACGTAACAAGCCGCAGGCCACCTTCACACTGAGGAGGAAGAGGGCCTTGAACTAAATATCTCCACACGGTGGCTCGGGCCGGGGACGCTCCCATGCGGCCTGGGTGCCAGCTAGCACCAGGGGCTCAAACTACTCTCTACGAGGCCTTTTAAAACTTGTCATTCAGTGTTTTTTAAGAACTTGTTCTTGAGCCTAAAAAAAAAAAAAGACCGTCCTTCCGGCCACCGTTTCCCGGGGGGACAACTGGGGAAGCACTTCTGCTCCAGGCGGCCGGCCGCTCAGGGCCCCAGGCCGCCCGCAGCCGGCGGTGTGCGCCCCGACCCCTGCGGCCTCCGGTGACGGCCTCCTCCCACACTGACCTAAACCTTCTAATCCTCTTTGACTTCCGTTTCCTTTTCCTTAAGTTCTGAAACCATAGAATTGACATCCAATAATCGTGCGTAACAAATGCACCTGCAAAAGCGAGTTCTAGGGACTGGAATGTATCCTTCTATAAGCAGGTTCCAACTAACACAGTTCTTTGGTCAAATGAAATAATTCGGATGATGCCACATGAAGCAGTTAACTCACGTCTTACGTTAGGCAAAACACAACTTCACCCACACACCCCGGCATGTACTTCAGCAAAACAGACTATCCAGGAAAAGCTACGTCCTTCTTCAGGTACAGCACATCTTACGCGAAGATGTTAAGATTTAAAATAAACGCCTCGAACAACACCCTTCATATTCTAGGTTACTCGCAATCAGGCTAAATGTTAACAAGTAGCGTACACGTGTCTAAAATATAGTAAAAATGCATCAACCTTTTCCACTACGATGAGGTCTCCAACTTGTATGTCTGAACTCTTAACTTGCACTTTACCTTAAAAAAAAAAAAAAGAAATATAATCAACTCAAAGAAACAGTAGCAATGGATAAACAACACTTTAGAAATAACTTTTTCTGGAGGAAAAACGCTTTAGAAATCTGTCTATACTTTTACAGTTTCCAAGTGAACTTACCCCAGAAGACCCCGTAACCATCGCCCTCCCTTAGTCGGCTCCCCAATCCAAATCACAAGTAGCCGTCCCCAGTGGAAACCACGCGGGACGTGGGGGGACGGCCTGCCTTTGGGACCTTTTTCCCGGCCTGTGTTACTGCAGGTGTGGGTCAAGTTCCTGCTGGCCAGAGGCCACAAAATAAAACAGTCTGGTGACTAAAACTGAGTAACGGGGAGATGTCAAACCGTACTTTAAGACTGGGAATGCCACTGATCGGCACGTAACAGCAAAAAAGGGACAAAGAGAATTATAGGTGACATCACCCCCACCAGTAGCTTTACGGACACAGCCAGGGCTGAAAACTAAGGTCTAGAGCGAAGTTCCAAAAAGGGTTACCTCCACGTGACACGACGCGCAAATTCCTGAAATACCTGGAATACCCAGAGTGCAACAGTCATGTACCAATTTATGACATCCACACGAAATAAGGTTACTTACTATCATACAGAGGAGATGAAGCTTTAGAAGCCATCCGAGACTCGGGGCTCCCTCTCTCTCCCCAGGTGTGCGCAGGCCCTTCCCCCACCCTTCACCCTGGTGAGGCGGACTCCCGCCCCCCGCCCCCACTGGTCTCCTTTCTGGGACCAGCGACAGCCCGCAGGGCCCTGTACACGTCCGTGACCACTGTGTTCAGTTGTGGAAAGGTCAACTCTTTTGCACTCGGTTCACTCCGAAAGCTAATAGGACGGGGTGAGCCTGTTCCCGCATGGCACCCCGACACCGCCAGTTGCTCCCCAGACCCTAGACCACGCTCAGCATCCTGCAGGACCTCATTTCCCAAAGGCCTCTTAGAGCAGCTGCTCCAACAGGACCAAATGAGTCCCTGAAAACGGTCCTGGAGGCACCGCAGGGGGTGCCTCGGAGGAGCCTGGAGGTCAGAGGTCTGGGATACAAGGTAGGGGAGCAGGGGCGGGGTCCCAGGCGGGGTGCGTGTGAGCACAGGGCCCAGGTGCAGCCACCTGACTGGGAGCCCCCCGACAGTAGCCGCCAGGACGTCTCACGTTTGACCTGGACACTCCTCACCTACTTAATGACTCGTCTGCCCAGCGCCGGCCGTGCCCACCCTCTGCCTCGCCTCGGGGAGGCGCTGGGAGGGGGAGCCGAGTCCAGTGGTGGGGACCAGCAGTTCCTAAGGGCAGTGTCAGCTGCCACCGGACACGCACACACTCTCGCACGTGTGAGAGGATACTCTGTTTTTACTTAGGTTTCACGTGTGCCAGGCCTCGTCCCCAAACGAGGTAAGACAACACATCAGTATCGGAACCCCAGGAAGAAACACATGGGGGGCCTGGCGGGGACACTTTGGCCACGTGGGTGACGGGCACGCGTACCCATCCCGCACCCGCGCACCCAGACCTGAGTCCACCTCGGTACAGACAGAGAACTCAAGGGACAATGCGCCCAGAGCGTGTTTGTGCCTGACGAGTACGCCAGGTCGACAGATGTCACTGTACAGGGCAAGTGCGGCGACGGAGGCCGAATACTCGCGATAAGCACCGGAAAGGGTTCCTTCCAAGGCTGCTCGGGCCGCAGACGAGAGATGACGCCGGCCACTCCAAGAGAAAGGCTCCACGAGCCGGGCATGTGCGGAGCCGCGCGTGTCTACCTCAGAACAGCTCCGACCTTATAGAATGACATGCACACGGCGATTTCCAAACATCCGGTGCTGTATTTCATCCACACTGTCACAGAAGTGGACGAACAAGAGATGACACCACATAAATAAAATAGGAAAGTCATCAGTGTTCCTCTGAATATTGGATTGCGGCAATCAAGTCTGATTACTTCCAAGTGTATCAGCTGCTAAGCAATCTCTGATGGGAGAATTTAGCTAACACTCGAGTACACTATTAAAAAAACTATCTTGAGATATGACTATCACAAAAGGAAATCCTTCTTGCCAAGTAGAAAATATAGTAACTCATATAACCAATTACATTTTATGATTTCCCTGTGATAGTGTATAAAACGCATAGACGACATATAAAAAGGCACCGAAGAGATCTAAAAATCTCTTGATGTTTAAAGGAATAATTATTACCCGCAAACGAAGTCAACGCCACTAAAAGATGACAAATTTCACGGAGCCGTTTCATGGAGTTTTTAAACGTAAAGAGACGAGCAGGAGCTTTACAAGTGTGCGACAGAGCTGATGACACGAATGAAGACACTGAACACACAGACCGAGAAGTCAGCCCCCGTGCTCTGCTCTGGCGAGGAGGCCGCGACAGGAGGCACGCGCGAACGTGCCGATGCCTCCTCATCCTCTCTCGCACGCAGACGCTTTACGTGAGGTCGAAGGTCACAGACTCTCCTGTTTCTGCATACCCGGAACAAGCCGCACAACCCAGGACCACGGAAACGCATCCACGGCGGGAGGGAAAGCAGCCACCACGAGCTGCGGGAGTCAGCACCGCACCGTGGGCTCCGGCTCCGTCTGCAGCGTGGAGTTTCACGCTCGTTTTGGCTTTAATACTGGACACTCGCTCACGGTCGTTGGCATGACTCAGCCCGCAGGGTGGGGGCTGATCAGCAGGAAGACAAAGACCCCCGGGCTCATCCGTCTGCTGGACCCCGGCCCGGGCTCCCCAAACAGGGGCCTCGTTCACTGAACTGTGACCCAGCCAACTGGACAATGACAACCACGGCATGCAACTTATGCTCCTCTCCCCAGCAACAGCGACAACGAGGCTCTGATGCCGAGGACGCGAGCAGACGGCCATGCAATTCCAACTCCTCTTCCTCGGACACTCTGCACAAGGCAAGTCTGCCTCACGCTCGCTTCACGCTCTCGTCCCGCCCCGCATCTGATGCGACTCACCAGGAGGCGACAGTGAAGACCGACGCGTCCCCAAACCCGTGCCTGGGGGCCGGCCATTTAGCATGGGGATGACACAACCTACCCTGGACGGCGGCCGTGCGAAAGGACACCACGGGTGTGGTCTCACACACACACACACACACACACACACACACACACACACACACACACACTCACACTCACACACACGAAAAACCAGCAGCCATTGTCATCCTCTCCAAGTGAAACGTCCACGCCATAGGTCAGCAGCCACGATGACCTTTTTCTTTTTTGAAAAAGGCAATATCCCTTCAGTATGTGATGTGAAATGAACTGTTAAAAACCATTTTTAAAGTACCTGGAGTTCAAATACCATGAATGTAAAAACCGGATGGCCACGTCTCCCTCAACACTCTGCACTGTTTTTAGGTCAAACTGACACGACACGACACCAGCCACTCTAAAGTGAACAATTCAGCGGCACTCAGCACGCTCGCAGTGTTGTGTGACCACGTCCACCGAGTTCCAGGACCTCTTCTGCACCGCGGACGGAAACCCCAGGCCCCTCAGCAGCTGTTCCCGTCGCCCGCTGCCCCAGGCTGCGGCCACCGCAGCCTGCGCTCTGTCCCCACTGCCCTGCCCGTTCTGTCTGGAATAAATGAGGTCACACAGTGCACGACCTTCTGTGCCTAGCCTCTCTCACAGGGCACAGTGTCACGGCCCATCCACGTCATATCGCGTGTCAGCGTGTCGTTAAATTTCATGGTCGAGCAAGACTCCACGCATGAACACACAGCACCTGGTTTACCCGCTCGCCCGCTGGTGGAGGTGAGTGTTCTGGAGCCTTCTGGTGATTGCAGGTGGCGCTGCGACCAACAGGGAGACGCGTGTGTCTGTCGAATTCCAAATTCATCCGAGAACGTCACAGTTTCTCCTCATTTCTGAATGACCGGATGTGGTGCTTCTTCTCTGACCACGTTTAAAATGCCACCCGTTGTGTTCGCCCGCTACCTCCTCACGGTGCGATCGGAGGCCCTTCGTGGGCGGCGAGCGGCCGCCCGCAGGGTGTCCTCGGGCCCTCAGGCCCACACAGCGGCCGCGCCGCGCCGCCACGGGGCTCTCCGCGCCCGGCCCTCCGAGCGCTGACTGAGCCTCCCAGACGCGGAGACGCACTCTTCTGTCCCGTCTGGGACGTCCGTGGCCGTTCTTCTGTGGACGTCTCTGCCCTCCCCCCCGCTCAGAGCCCACTGCGTGCGCGCGCGGGCGCCAGGGGCCGCCGCACGGCCTCCCGGAGCCGTCACTCTTCTTGGTTCCTCTCTCTGCCCTAAGGCCGGGTGATTTCGCGGGAAGTCAGCTCGAGTCTGCTGACCTTTCTTTCCCAACTCTCACCTGATGGTGACACACTCTCCTTTTCTTTTACTTTTCAGCTGCAGAACCTCCTTGTCGCTCCTAGTCATTTCCACGCTCTTGCTGGCAGTCCCTATACGCTGCCACGTCTTTCTCCTGACGCCATTTGGCCATCTGCTTCCCTTCGCTCCGTGGACATATTTGAGGAGTTGATTTAGCCCTCGTCAAACAAGGCCTCGGAAACGTTCTTCCTAACGGCTTCTGTGCATGGGCCACACCCTGTTGCTCGGTATATGCCGTGGCCATGTTTGGTGACTTTTCTACGCTCATTACGTCAAGTGTATACTCTTTGTCACACGCAGTCTCCGAAAAAGGTTTCCTTGCATGTGAGGGGAAGGAAAGAGAGGAAAAGAGAGGGAGAGGGGGAGGGAGAGGGAGAGGGAGGGGGGAGGAAGGCCAGCCTGTCCAGGCCTGGCAGACTGGCCCTGTGCTGGGGCCTCCAGCCCTCAGCCAGGTTGTTCTCGGCTCTGCCTCGGTCTTCGCTTCTTGCACTGACCTTAGTGACTGGCCAGAGGCAAAAGACCTCCTCAGGTCTTCTCCGAGCACGTGTCCAGCTCTGGCCTTGAAAGTGGCTTTCCACATTCCCCAGTAAACACGGGCGCTGTTGAGTGCCCTAGTTTTCCAAGAAACTGCCTCCCCAGCTTTGTCTGTCTGGCACTTAACACTCTGTCGCATGTCTCGACTGGTCCTCAGCCTCACCACACGTGAGAAGGGCCCGCTGCTTTCGGATTCTCTGCCCTGTGTGAGTTCCAAGCTAAGTGAGAGGAAGCCTGGGGTCTTGGGTCGTCCGTCCTTCAAGCAGCCCTCAGACGGGTCAGGCAGAGCCACACGATGCGCTGCAAGTATGTCCTCCTCACCCCCCGCAGAGATGGGCGCCGTGCTGGGGAGGCGTGGAGCAAGGGCAAGGGACACGCCGAAGGGCTTTCCCACTACTCCTAGGACACCTCTTCCTGGATTCCACCGTCACGCGGGTGCTAGAAGCCTGTTTTCCGAGTTCTGATGACGTCAGTTCCCGGGTTCTGCTCGATTCTTCAGTGTTTCTGTGGGAGAAAAGGACGTGGAGCTGCCTGCTCTGCCGTTTCTGCTGAGATCCCCACACCACTGATTTTTGAATGATACACTTAATGCACAGAAACAAATCTCTGCTCTGCCCAAATGCCACGATTAAAATAGTTTTCTTTTCGAATAAGCCAGATCTGTACTATATCCCTAAAAAGACAAACCAAAGTTACCTGGCCATGATGGGGATTCTTTTTTGCAAAACTAAAGCTAACCTTTTCTGCCACACACCGTTCCTCTAACGTGCCATCCTTTAAGCCTCAAAGCTTTTTAATAATTAATTTTTCAATTCAATCGAGAATAATCTTTTCAACAAATGGTACTGGGACAACTTGATAAGTCATGTGCAAAAGGATGTGGACTCACCATACACAGGATATGAAGTGAAAATGGACCGCACACCTGAGTGTCAGAACTAAAACTAGAAAACTAGAAAAAAATATAAAAGCAAATCTTTGTAATCTTGGTTTAGCAAATTGTTTCTTAGATAAAACCCCAAAGCACAAGCAACAAAAGAAAAATTAGGTGAGTTAAACTTCATCAAAATTAAAAACTTTTGGGCATCAGAAGACACCATCAAGAAAAAAAAATTCAACCCACAGAAGGAGACAAAGTATTTCCAAATCACATATCTGGCAAGGAACTTAAACCCAGAATGTATGAAGAACGTCTTTGACTCAACAGTTAAAGAATAACCCAGTTACAAAGCAGACGAGGAATCTGAATAAACGTTTCTGTGAAGAAGATACACAAATGACCAATAAGCACATCAGATGCTCAACGCCATCAGTCATCATGGAAATGCAAATCAATCACAGTGAGATACTACGTCACATCCACTAGGATGCTGCAGCCCCAAAGAGACAACAGCAAGTGCTGACGAGCATGTGGAGGCACTGGAACCCTCACACGCTGCTGGCGAGGATGTAAAACGCACGGCCAGTTAGGAAAGAGTCTGGCGGGCCATGAGAAATAGTTACCACCGAGCCTAGCAATTTCACTCTTAGGAACAGGTACCAAAAAAACTAAAACAAAGTGCACACAAAAACGTCAGCGCTCGCAGCAGCTTTACTGACCATGGCCTGAAAGTGGAAAGGGCCCACACGCGCGTCCACTGATGAACCCGGCGTGCCACACAGTGCGAGACTGTTTGGCACTAAAAATTGAACAAGCACCGAGGCAGGCTGCAACGCGGACGGACCCTGAAAACACCTCAAGTGAAAGACAGAAGACCACGCACTGCACGGCTCCATTTACACGAAACGTCCAGAATAGGCAGATCCGCAGGGACCGAAAGCAGAGCAGGGGCAATGGGGGGCAGGGGCCAGGGGTAGGGATGGAGCAAGAATGGAGAGCGACTGTTAATCCGTGTATACGCTCATACTTTCTTTCCAGATGCTAAAAATGTCCTAAGACTATGGTGTGATGGGTTCACAACTACGAATACGCCAAAAGCCGCTGAGCTGTACGCTCTGAGTGGATGACTTTTACGTTACGTAAAAATAAATAAATAAATCCCAACGAGAGCTCTTTGGACAGGATTACTTCAAATAAACGATGCACTGTACAGGCGCCCACGTGCAAACAGAAGACACGCAGACACTCTCAACTCCTTCACGTTAAGCAGACTCCGCGGTCTTGTGAATGCTCTCTTGGTCCTGCGGTGTCTCCCTCTCTGTCACTTTCCACTGTCACGATGCCTGTCTGTGCTAGCGTCACGCGATCTCTTTCTAAAACACTGCTTTTCTACTAAGACCGAAAGACCCAACAAACGAGCTCTTCGAAGACATAAACTAAGCAAGGGGGGAGCCCCGCATGAAGGTCAAGGAAAACACCACACAGCAGTTAGCGCCTGGGATCACGACATCCATTTTAGGTGCTCAGAGCCCTTGGCTTACGTGTGGCCATGGTACTAGAGGTCTAACCTCATGATCATGTTTCAACTGTAATGCAAGGAGATCTGAATGCGGTGCCACGAAGCTTTGCGGAAAATGTGCGTGCCCAGGTGGGTTTCACGCGTGTCCAAAGACACGCGCGTTATTTACCAACTGTGACGAGCGTTATGTGATTATTAACACAGGTGCATGTACGCATGCGTGTGTTTAGGTGCACTTACACATCTACATTCACATAAACACATGTCCAAGCATCCAGAGAAGAAAATCCTCTCCGGGAATTCCATGCACTGTGTTAGCATTAGAAAATTAGGTGCTACACGCAATCACACAACGTTATTTTCAATAACAGAATTAAGACGTGTTTTCTTTCACTTCTGTCAGTTCTGAAGTAACGACTGCATTAAACAAATGACAAATGGGGAGAAAAGTGTCTCGCTAACCTCTCATCGTAAGCTTGCTGTAGAGCTGCGAATTCACTTCCTTGTCTCGCTGAAAACGCCGAAATTCGTCGATTGCTTCTCTCGTGATCGTAACAGCCAAGACGAACCCCTAGAAAACAAAACGAGGTAAGGTATTTGAGGAATCTTGACTTTAACAGGAAAGGAAGGAAAACGCTTCATGATTTAGTCTTAATTTCTCCCCTTGATTTACAGCTGACCCTTCAACAACGGGGTGTGACCTGCGCAGGGTCCAGTCACCCACAGATGCTTTCCCAGGGAACACCTGTCTTGGTTTCGTCTCGCAGGGGGCCGACTGCGCACTGCTCCACGCCATTTTCTAGAAGGGGCTTGAGAACCCGTGGGCTTTGCAGGACTCTGCGAGGGGGTCCTGTCACCCATTCCCCATGGAGGCCCAGGGACAACTAAGTTTTGGGAGAGTCAAAAGTCACATGCGGATTTTGGACTGCGTGGGGCCCTGAGCCCTGGGTTGTTCAGGGGTCAGCTGCGTGTTGCTTCTAAAACACAAAATAAATAAAAAAGAAAACCGATGAAAAGTGACAACGAAATACCGTCAAAGAAATATGATACGCACTAAAAGACTGACGATTCTTACCATAGCAGCCCCTCCCTGCCCCACCCCACTCTTCACCTTCCTCTTCACACGCCGGGCTGGGCGCTGTGGACCTGTGCGAGTCGCGGCGGTGCCAGCCTGGGCACGGACGGCTCGCTCCTGGCTGGTCAGGGTGTGGATCCCCCCACTCGCGCTCTGACCCCTTTCCCCGTCATTCTAGCAGACGCGGCTTTGCGTTACGAGCCGCCTGTGCTGAACCTCGTCTTTAAGCGACACGGAACACGGGGCTCCATCGCGCGCACGGCCCGTCCTCGCACAGCTGACTCACACGAGAGTTCACACCGAAATGAAGCAGGCGTTCCTCAGACCTTGCGAGCCGTCCTTTCTTCAGGACGAACTCCTCGCATGCTTCCGGGCCTCCAGTGTGGACGACCAACCACCCTCCCGCCCTGCAGACGGCCGCCTACCAGAGGGTGAGCAGGTGAGGGCCACCGCGAACACGGTCCGCGCCGCCCCGGGTCTCGGCTCACCGCTCACGCCCCTGCGGCCACGTCCTGCCGGTCCCGCCAACCCGACTCCCAGCCCGTCTCCGGTCCCTGGCAGCAGACGCCGGCTCCGAGGGAACGCCGGCGGGCGCCTGGGCCCTGTCCCCTCCGCGCAGGGCCGAGCGCCCTCGAGCAGAGTGAAGGGCCACACGCTCGTCCAGGAGAGGGGACGAGGGTGCGCCTGTGTCTGCGTGCGCTGAGACCCGCCAAAAACGACCAGCAAACAGCGTGAAATGATTTCCAAGACGGCGCGTGTCTGAAGTGGAAGTACCAGGTGATCAGCATCATCTGCCTTTCAGAAGTTTTACACGCCGAGCTGTCCACCAGGAACTGTCCGGGCGTCTCTGTGCTGCTTCGGCACGGACACCATCGGCCAAAGGTGTCCAGAGGATAACGTACCAAGCAGATCCCCCGCCCGACCCCCCGGATTCCAAGCGGCTCTGTGGCCAGGGTGGGGACCTGGGCGGGGGACAGGCCTGCCACCCGGGCAGGTGCACGGGGCCCCTCAGCGGCTGCCAGAACCCCAGCAGCAGGGGGCACGGCTGTGAGGGGCTTAAGTGACACACGCTGTCAAATCCCTGAACAAAAGTTCAGTGATACAGAGCAACGATATCACATTTTAAGAATCTGATCAATCTGTCTATTAAGCATTTCAAGTCTTAAAACTATACTCTAAATATTTAATTTCAAAAAATGTTTTCTTTTACCAGAGGAGCCCAGTAGGTGTAGAGATAGCCTATTTTCAATGCTGGTACGAACTGTGAGCAGGAGACTACCAGAAAATAGAGGTTCAAGAAAAACTTGAATTGCTCATATAAAACCTAAAAAGGAAAAAAGACAATTAGAATGTTCAACTGTGTTACAAGTGTCTTCCAAGAGCTTTTGGTTTTCTTGTATGTAACTTTCTAGTTTCCACACTCATCATCTAGTCTATGGATCTTCGTACGCACATCCGAGCAAATGAGGCAGCAAAGTGCCCCAGCCAGAAAGCGCGCACACACACAAACGTGTCTTCTGATGGCTCAGAAGGTCTCGTAACCTCATATTTACAAGTGTAGACACCTGGGCAGCTTTACAATGATTGAGAAACAAGCAAAACATTCACATATATCTAATTCCCGTTAAAACTGCCCTCATCACCTGTATTTACTTTCCTTTAAGTGTAAGAAATGACAAAATATAAAGATATGTAAATTACACATGTAGATTTCAAGGAGACAGTTACCCACCTATTCTTTATAGTCCCTTGGTAGCTGACCCTCGAAAATGTTTTCAAATATAAAATAAATATCATTCAATGAAGTTTTAGGAATTCAACTTCTGCCACTTTTTTGTTTTTTAATTCAAATAGAATTATTTTTAAGGAAGAAAACCCAAGATCTACTATACTAATAGACTTCTGTCTACAAATTCTCAAGTTGAGATTTAAGAAACTGAATTACAGTGAATCAGTTCAATTGAAAATGAAAAGCAAGATGGAACACAAGTTATATTTACGGATGAGGATAATTCATCACACAGCACAGTGCAATTACAATGAAACTTGCAACTTGCAAACCCACATCTCCTTGGATGCCATGTTTCATGCAACTTGGAAGGCACGGTGATTTTAGCAGAGCAGAGCAATGGGCTAAGAACTTGTTGATTAAAAGAGCCTGGAACCATCGTTTTCACATAACGAAGTTATCTGCAGCATCATACAGTCGTGTGTGACTGAGAAATCGGTTACATTGATACACGGTTATGTTCATAATCGTGCACTTGCTCTCTAAAAATGTTTTGAATCATTTCATAAATAATCTCAGCAGGAAAGCTCTCTTTCTCCTCAGTGATTTCTTTAAAATCTCAGTTAGCATAAATTATATCTATTAGCAATTCAGAAATTGCCATTCATGCTAAAAATGGCAGAGAATTCCTACTGTGCAATTACCAAATGTTTCTAAAATACTACATTTTAGATGAAAAGACTAATTTAAGAGAATCTAAGGAGAAAATCATTTGCACGGTAACAGTTGCACTGACACATCAACAGGTATTTTCAGGCCTCGCCAGGCTGTGTGGATTTACTGATCACAGTTAAGCTGCTATGTCGGCTCTGAAGCACTGTAATCAATACTTCATTGTCTACTGAACGAACTTTGTGACCTTTAGGGACATGTACAAAGCTTAGCCAATCTGTGAGTATTTAATAATTTAAACCAGAGAGAAAAGAGTAACCGGTCAATAAAGATAAGAATATTTATTCGCCTAAAAGACAGTTTACATTTTATTGTCCTTACAAAAGATCAGTTTTTTTTTTTTTAATCGAAGCTGTCGGATTTGTGTTTTAATAAAGGATCACAGCACATATTAAGCACTTGCCAACCCCTGGATGGGTGGGATGGGCAGTAGGGAGTAATCAATGCCCAGTAGAAAGTCAGCATGGTATTCTAAGTGAAAGCATGAATGATAAAGCAGCCCTCATGCCACAGAATCAAGAGATTTTCTTGCAAAATAGCATCAGAGCTAATACCTAGAACATGTCAGTAAGTTTGATATAAAAATATAATCAGTATCAGATTCCTTTTGGCTCAAAAAGATAAGTCGGTTATCAAAACAGGGAATGATGCACAAAAAGCAAAACTTATTCAACTATTCTAAATACACATGGACTCAGTTTTGTAATTAAAGCCAGAAATATCACTAGCAACAAAAAATAAGAAAATATTTAAAATTCAGATTTAAAATGACGATAATATCCAATTGAAGATAACTCAAGATATAACATGGTGTGAAATTTATAATGTGAAGTAAAAAAGATAGCCAGAAATCCTAACAGACATTTTGTTACTGACTCATGTTTGTCTAAAAAAAAAAAAAAAAAAAAATTTTTACTTTAATCATGAAGTTCCTTGGCAAGCTTTAGACATTTCTTTCATTTTGCACTCCACACAAATTTCCAAATAAAATGTATAGCTTGTTTTCTAATAATTTTACTTTACTTGATTATTTCTACAATATAAACATGATTTTTATCTAGAACCGAAGGCAATAATCAAACTAAGTTTTCTTCAGTTGAACACTATGATATATACATTAAAAATGTAAATGGATTTAACAATAATTTAAAACACAAATGCTTCAAAAGCAAAAAGGTCACTGATTTGGATATGACATAATTAACGAGGGAAAAAATTTAAGACTTAAAAAAAAAAGCAAGCAAGCAATCTCTGATATGCTACTGTTTAAGAATAGTCTTACCCCGGGTATAAAGGTAAACACATTGTATTTTTGATTCTTGATGATATTTCTAGGATGTTTTTCTTCGCACTTCTCAGGGTGCCCCAGCCACACGGTGCGCGCTCTCAGCTCTCTCTTCCTCTGACACACATTGATTAGCCAGTCACAGCAACTGCATGAAACGAAGGGTACATGTTGTGTTAAGTTTTTAAATGAATTCTACACATGTACAGGCAGTAGTGACTGCTTCCACGTTTACCAGACCCTGACAGCATATCCAACCTGCATCTGCAGGGGTTTCTGAAAAAGGTCAGTTACGGCAATTCGGATGTGACCTAAGATCCAGGGGACTCGTGTAACTCTGTCTCGACTCCAAAGCCTCGGGGAAGTTATCTCCCGTGTAAGGCCTCTTCCTGGCAAAAACAAAGCCCCGAACATCCTGAAGCGGCCAGCACTTCACACGCTGAGAAAAGGTCTCTGCGCCACCGGGCACTGGCTACGCCCCACCACTGATGCGATGTGACCCCAACTCCTCTGAAGGGATCCATCTTTTCCTCTCGTGAAGATGACTTTTCCAGTACCACTGATGTAAAATCCAAGCTGACGACTCAGTGGATACTTTAAAAGGAGACCACTGTGCAATGGGGCAGTGTAACGATAATAAAAAGCTTGACTCTTCTTTCATGTAGCTCTCTTCCTCTGTGTAATAAATAATTTGGGGTCGGTCCCTGCTCCACAGTGTCAGGGTTCCAGGAGTACAAACGCTTCCCCTTTCTGGACATCCAAACCATCCGTTTTGGGGAAAGGGTATAACGTTTCTAGTAGGATACCTTTTCTTAAGACACATCATAAAGTGATGAAAAGGCAGCAAATTCTTCTGTATCAAGAATACAATTTTCAAGAATTTAAACTCCAGGAGTAACAATTCAATTTAATTCAAACGCCCAAAATGTAAAGACTCAGAACGGCGTATTAAGGGAAGCAGTTAGATCTCATCTTTCACAGGCAGTCAGGGCTGGAACGGGCGGCCAGCGTGGCATATGACAAAGCTCAGAAGCCAGCATGACTTCTGCACGACAATGACAGCCTTGGGAGTTGCGATGATAAAACCAGGTTGACAAATCAGGACGTGCAATTTTTAATTTCATAACCATTTTCCGGCACAGCAGACACCAGAGAACAAGAGTGACGACGTCTCGGGCCCTCTGTCATTCCGTACGGCAGGATGACGTGCCTCGCTGCCATCTAGACTGAGCGAGGCCTGCCGAGATGGCGCGGTCAGCTCTCCCGCAGCACTGCCATTACCAGGACTGCATACACACATCCAGTGTACTTTACTGAGCTGTTTTAATGTCCCCGAACACGACCGTTTTTGCTGTTAACGTCCACATTTTCAAATATACTCTTAATACCTTCCTTCGGAAAAGAACGCATTACAAATGAAATCCAAAATCTGGCTCTGTTCTGTTTGGTAAAAACAAAATCCTGAAAAAGCCCAAAGGTACGATCCTCCAAAGAAAGAAGCAATTCATTGGACTTCATCAAGATTAGAGACGTTCGGTCTGTGAAAAACCCTTCCACAGGGTGAAAAGACAAGCCACAGAGTGAAAGAAAATCCCTGCCAACTGCCTACCTGACAGGTGACCCAAAGGTGAAACACGTGAAGCGCTTTCAAAACTCAACAGGGAAAAGCCACCAAGCCAATTACAAACTGGGACAGACAGAATAGACATTTACTGACGAAGATACACGAATGGCACATGAGGTACGTCACCTCACCAGTCCCTTGGAAATGCAAATTAAGACCACGACAAGCCACTACCACACGCGTGTCGATAACCACAGCTACAGTTAAAAACAGACAATAGCAAAGGCTGGCCAGAGCGACACACTGGAGCTGTCACGCACTGCTAGTGGGAACGTCAATGGCAGTTTAAGGAAAAACACATCCTTGGATATTCTTATCTGCGTTTCCAAAAACATGGAAGGGCTCGGCATGCCTGAGAAAATGTGTGCTTGCACACGGCCAGCAACCACGGCCCTGGACATGGCCCAGAGACGCGAAACACGGCCACGCGGCAAGACCCGCGCGCGGAGGGACCCGCATGGGGAGCGACCAGCGAGTCCTGAGCGGTGGCCGGCTCAGCAGCAGCGCCCGCGGCGCGGGTGCCAGTCAGCAACGACAGCCAGCACGGCAGCCTAACGGATCTGGAGGGCGCCGTGCGGATCGGGAGAGGCCGAGAGCAGAACCGTGCCCTGAACGGGTCAGTGACGCAGCATCCTCTAAGCTCCAACCATAGGGCTGGCCACGGCCTGGGGGCGGGCGAATGTGACTACACAAAGCGACATGAAGGGGACCTCTGTGGGGACAGACAGCTGTGGATCTAGATGGCAGTGGCGGTCACGCACCTACAAGTGGTAAAATGACAGTGAACTACACACACCCATGCCAACGTCAGCTTCCTGGCTTGATATTACACTGCGGTCACTGAAGGTGTAGCCTCTGGGGGGGGTGCAGGGTGAAGGGTACCTAGTAGGCTCTGCACTGTCTGCAACGTCTTGTCAATCTATAATGACTTCAAAATAAAAGCTTTTAAAAACAAAAGGATGAAAACGATACATCATGCAGACACTAATCAAAAAAGCTGGCATCATTTTAATCAATTTAGACATCATGAGCCTTCATGGAAGAAATGTTACTAGAGATAGAGACATCGAATGACGATAAAAGGCCAACCCAATAGCAGCTAATAACCTACACTTGCGTCTACGCACGTACCCGAAAAACACATAAAGCAAAACCTGCCATAATGTAAAGCAGCAGACACAACCACGACGACGTTTAGCGATGACGCGAGCCTCTCGTAACTGCTACAGTAGAGAGGCAAACTCTGAGTGTGAAGGAAGAAGCTTAGACTGGACAATGTGACTCACGGACGCACAGAGCAATGCTCTCAACAACCAAATAGACGAATTATTTTCAAACTCACACAGAAAACTTACTAACGTTCATCTGACGAACCGTAAAGCAAGGGTCAACACGATACAGACTAAAAGTTTAAAAACAAGGACGGTCTCTGGCCACAGTGGAATTAAGATAAAAGTCACCTCCAACACTTCACCAGGAAAATCCCCCAACTCTCTGGAAAGTAAGCAGCACAGTTCTAACTGGAAAGGCTACAGCAGAAACGGCGAAGGTAATCAGAAAGTGTCTCCAACTGAACGCTCATGAAAACACTCCGTGTAGAAAACGTGAACGCGCCTATTTCCGAAAGGGAAAAGAGGGCAACACTGGTGATCTGAGGACGCATCAGAGGAAGCTGGAAAAAGAACAAGCTGAACTCAAAGGACGTCTGAGAGAAGAGGAAGGGGTGGCAGGAAGCGCACGACGAGCAGGGCGCGGCGAGCAGGGCGCGGACGGCACTCCACAGACAGTGCGGGCCCCGAGTCGCATGGCAAGGACACGTCGGGCAAACCCACTGAAGCCGTCTATGAATAGCTGTTCTGCAGTCCTCAAAAATGTCACTGGAACGAGAGGTAAAGAAGAGCGAAGCACGAGTCCAGGTTCAAGGAGACTCAACAGGCATGCCACCCGAATGGGATGCCACAGCTGGTTCTGAACCACAGCTGGCACTAGAGACAAGGGGCACTACGGGAACACGGGCCTGAAGCAAAGCTAAGAGCCTCTGTGAGTGTAAATTTCCTGAATTTGCTAACTGCGTGACAGTTATGTAGGAAAACATCCTTCTCCTAAGATACACGCCGATTAAGTCGTACAGGAGAACGAAGTGAGCAACCTGTTCTGAAATGACTCCAAATGTTACCAAGATGTAAAGAGAATGACAAATGTGGCCAAGCAGGAAAAACCAGTGAATCTGAGTCGGGCTACATGAATTCTCTGTACTACTCTTGCGCTTTTCTGTAAGTTTAAACTTGCTTCAAGGTAAAAAGTGAATTTATTTCAAGCCTGAATTTATTTCAAGATAAAAGTTTAAAATTTCAAAAGTGAAGACAACACCAAGAGCTTGGCTCTTTGAAAACAATAAAACTGACAATCTCCTATCAAAATTAATGAAAAAAGGGAGAGAGACAAATTCCCAATATCAAGAGTACAAAAAGGTGACATCCATACAGAACCTTCCACGTTAGCTAGGTCACTGGTCCCCGATCTCGCTGCCGCTAGGGCCCGGTGCTCCTTGAGACTCTACTGCCTGATGAGAGGCGGAGCTGAGGCGCTGGCGCTGGGGAGCGGCTGCACACGCAGATGGAGCTTTGCTCGCTCGCCCGCCTCCCACCTTCTGCTGCGTGACCCGGTTCTTGACAGACCAGGGACCGGCACCGGTCTGCAGCCCGGGGGCTGGGGACCCTTGCGCTAGACCGTAAGAAGATAAATGTACATTTGAAATAGGTAAACCCTTAACAAGCGCGCACCATCACAGCTGACACAAGAATAAAACAAACAAAAGCCTGCACGGTCCAACCCCTGTCAGCGGAATGAGCCCGAGGATTAAACATGCCCACAAGGAGCACTCCGCAAACCCCATCTCACCCGGAAGACGGTTTTAAAAAGCTCCACACTCCTACTATTACATGAGTATCGCAAGCCAGCAGTTTCTAGAACGTTCTCTAGCCATGAACTTCCTTCTTCGTACAGAAAGCTTACGACGTGTAAGAACGACGAGGACGGAGACCACGCTGACCCTGCTCAGCCTCACCGCCTGGTGCCACGTCCAACACCCACAGGATTGCTCGGAGTCTCTGCACACCTCGTGAGCTGACCCGGGAAGCAAATCAGTGACAAGAACACCTCCTGGCAAACTTCAACGGGACGACGAGAAGGGTGGCGAACAGCACATCTTTCTACAATGCTCTGCGTCCCTCGTCTGGACAAAGGGAGGAGGCGGGGGCACCATCGAAACCAGGGCGCCGCCTGCGGACCCGGTCAGCAGAAAGCCTGTGTGGCTGTAACTCGTCTGACAAACTGCTCAAGGCACGACAGCGTCGGGCAGCGGCCATCTCGTCCCGCCTGTCCCCTGCGGCGGGCGGCACGGCCAGGGAGCGGCCGTGTCGCAGACACGCGACGCGCTTCCACACAGCAGCCCTGCCGGCAGCGTGAGCAGGGCAGAGCTGAGGAGGACCTCGGCGCCGGCGCGCAGCGGCGTTCCGCTTCAGTCCTGCCTGGCTGAGGAACAGGAGCCGCCTAGTCCAAGCGAAGCGAGGGCGTCCCAGGGCACACCCAGCTGCGGGTGCCCGACCGCGTTCTGCAGGCCCCATCTGCCTTTGGGGATGAGAGGGCTGTCACAGGGGGCAGAGAAGGAACAGTCATAAAGTCGACGCGGGGACCAGGGAAAAGGGGTGCTGCACGCACTCCCGACGAAATCACAAATTTCCTCCACCTTTTAAACGCTGACGCACGTCACAAAAAAGTGAGGTCACCGAGGGGCGCCTTCCTCGCCCTGGTACAGAAAGCTGTCGGGGACAGAGCTGTCCGTCCCTCCCCCGGGCCCTCGGTACACAGCACTCAGGCGCACCGGGTCACCAACCTGGCGCACAGGGACTGCCACCCTCCGCAGAGGGCCTGCTCCGGCCGCCGTCTCCTCCGCGTGGCCCGCACCCGCGGCAGCGTGTGGTAGTCGCCCTCGTCATTCTCACAGCCTTCCTCGGACATCATCAGTGGCATTTCATCCAAACGGGCGTACTCATCTTCCAGCAGGGACCTGCGCAAAGGAGCAGAGGATGACGTGTGAGGACGCGGCACAGGCCTCCTTTCGGGGATGGAAGTGGACTCTAACCACAGACCCCGACTGTCGCGTGGAGATTAAAAATGGAAACAAGATTTATCTACAAAGGGGACCACCACCGTGCTGTGCCGTTTAAACGTGCACGCACAACGCATGGGAAAACTTTAATAGCAACGGTCGGATGGGCTTGAACACGTGACCAAGTACCACGTTGTCACCAAAAATAATGGGGGAGTAAGACGAGCCCTTGTGGTGACAGTACGCACGTTGGAAAGAGAAGCAGGGACTTACTGCACACCTCCTTTTCAACACCTCACTCCACCAAACAAAACGCTACTCAGTGCAGCCTCTCCGTAGGATCCCTACAAACAGCTCCGATACCGTCCACACCCTCACACGACTGCCCTACAGCAAGCGACAAACCGTTTTTGATGACTTAGGCAAAAAATTATAGGACCTGTGAACAGGCATAAAGGAGAATTAGCGTCTCTTCTTAATTCCTTTTTTCTCCCTCTGTATAACACCACTTCTTTAAAAACAGTCAACTAGAAACTGAATATTTATACAAAATGCAATTAAAATTCAAAATACCACTTAGATATCATACAGTATGCAAAAGGAGATTTTTAGTCTTTTTCGTTAAGTTCTTTCAGGGACTGTTACATTTTAGCAAAAGTCACAATCTTATCAACTTTAAAGCTGGAAAAGCAGTACAATGAGTCTGAAAGATAATGAACATGAGCAACCTCATGTTTAGTAACCTCGACTTGGGAAATGCAGCCTTTGAACTGGCAAGCAATTTATTCCATTTCCAAAGCAATTTTCCTATTGTACTGAAGATTTTACCTCAGTATTTAAAAACAATAAGATGATGAATAATGGATTTTTCAGAGACAGGCTAAGCAGAAAATCTTAAGTGTCTTTGTTGCCTGGTGTCATACACACTTAATTGGTTTGTCACTCAAGAAAAATCAACGTTTCCAGCAATTAAGTATAATTCTGGAAACATATTTTTAAAACGAGTAAAAACAATGTGAACAAAGACGACAGAACGGATGATACCAAACCCAAGAGTACTGCCATATGAGAAATGGAGACAGCCATCTTAACTGCTGCCAAAGGCTTAAAGAAAATTAGAAATTTTCAACAAAACGCTCGACTTCTGGAAGGTGCATAATTTACATGCATCCAAGTACAAGTAGATCAATGTGATGGCTGACTTAAACTCCGTTTTTATCTCGCGCATCTACCAGCCCTATTGATTCCATTCTTTCGGGGAACATTTCTGGGACGTTAACGGCATCACAGGGAGCGAAGCGTTTAAAACGCGTCTCGTGCCTCCACCTTCTTCAAGGAAGACGAACGCGTCCCCTGGGCCGCACGGCCGTAAAGTGGGAGAGCGCCATAAAACACGCGCGCGCCTCCTCCGTCACGCAGGGCCTCCTCGCCCAACGGCCACGGACGGGTCCGCAACAGCAGCCGCGGCGCGCGGGGGCCCCTCGCTCCCTTCTAAGGCGTTCTGTACGCAGCCTGGAAACCAATTTCTTGACCTAAGAAGTGACAGGGACGCTCACGTCGGATGAGACACACCTTTAAACCAGAGTTAGCGGTCAAGCGTCTGACGCACGTCGAGGCCAATCCGGAAGGTCAAAGGTGGCACGGGACAGCTGCCTGACTCCGTCGTGTTCCCGGCCAGCCTCTCTGTCCCACGCTCTGACAGCCAGCCACGGAAAACCGAGCGAGACGGCTCTACGCCCGCAGGCCCGCGCAACGCCGCCACCCTGAGGGGCCTGCAGGGCCCCTTGCAGGGCCATCCCACAGACCTACGGATGTCCCTGAGTCCAAGCAGTCCTGGGCCCGGCCGCCTGGACGAACCCTGCCTTAGGGATCGGTGTGGAGTCTAGAAAGGCTTTTCAACTGGAAGCCATCACGGCAAAGAGCAAGTTGCATCTTTACGACTAATCAGCTACTTTTAGATAGTTACCACAGTTAGAAAAATTTGTAAGATTTAAAGAAAATTGTGCAGAGACACTCCGAATAAGAAAAGTAGCATTAAAAAAATTTGTCTTGCCTCTAGCAAGAAATACGTTAGAGATAATCAGACAACAGCCATCTGCTCCCAGCAGGAGTCTCTTTAAACACTAAAGTTTAACTAGTACGAGACTGCAAGTACCTCCAGGCAGGGCCAAAAGCCACCCTGCGAGCAAGAAAGAAGTACTAACAGACATCGATAAACGAAACACCGTCCAGTGTCATTCTTCTTCTGTCCAACTCGGAAGAGAATTTTAATGACACAGGCACCGTTTAAAAGACAAATAAAAAACATCAAATTAACAAACACTTAACTTTTGCTCACACATTCATCATGCAAGAAGAGAAGGATGCCTTGCATGCCTGTACAGAAAACGACCTTAACGAGTAACTGCATTCCTAGGGAACCAGAAAAAACTATTTGTGACACGCAGCATTTCATTTACCTAACAACATATTAAAAACACACACACACACACAGGAAAACAGTCGGCCTTTATAATAAAGAAAACAGTGTAACATTGATATTTTTTTACATTAAACCATATTCAAAACACATCTAATTCCTCCCGCGGAAGTCTTCATACTAAAAACCCAAAGGTAAACGTTCTAGGTAAGTTGTAACAATTCACCAACATTACACTCTAACACATTGTGTCCTAACCTAGTAGATTATAATGAAACAAACTCATTTCACTTCGAGGAAGACCTGAGCGCCCTGAAGATGTTACTGCGAATCCTTGCATGCATGTAGTGAGCACAAATGATTTTCACGTGGTCACGGGAGGAGGCTCTCCAAATTCACAAAGCAAGGCCCACATCTCCGCCGGTTTCCTGACAACCGGTTTGCTTTCAACTGCCAACTCAGAGAGAAAGGCCTCATGACCTACACTTGGTTTTGAATACGTGAGACGATACTAACTTCTAATTTCTACTTTTTAGTTGTGTTCTAACGTTTAGCATAACACATGTTTTTCCCAATAGAAAAACTAGAAAAGGTCATCATTCTTTGTAAAGCTTATGCACAGTTTCAAAGTATGAAATTTGTGATTTGTTATACATTAACTCAGAAGTGCACTTAAAAATGGCTGGTTTTGTTATGCTCACTTTGCCACAGTAAAAGAAAACTAGAGAGAGGGGCAGGCCAGGGGGTGCGGGCGCAGCCGGGCTCCCTTCCACGAGGTGCCGCGTGGTCCCTGTGCAGACGCTAAAACGACGACCTCCACACTCCGAGTGGGAGCCTCGCACGGTATGTGAACTGCATCAGAAAAGCTGGGAACAGGTGAAGGAATGAACGAGACTTTAAAATAAAAAGAGGAAAGGGAAAAAGAACAAAGCGAATCGCCCCTTCCTTCCAGCTTCAGACCAAGACCCAGCAGACGCCCCGTCCCCCACTAAACACAGCGACCACCCTGGAGCTGACCTGTGGAAAGGTGGACAGAAGTGGGGTGGCCAGGGGGGACCTCTGGCTCCAGGAGTCACCTCACAGGGAGGCTCCATGTCCTGCTTCTGCCTACATACCCTGCACTGTGTGTAGAGTCAGTGGTCAGAGAGGCCATGGGCACAACCCAAGAACAGCCTGGCCCCTCCTGCCGAGGCCCAGGAGGGGCGGCCTAACAGGAAGGGGACTTGCAGGTGGCAAGTGCCCTTCCCCCAACACGACAGGTCTGAGCACAGGCCAACACTGGACAGCAGACATAGGGGCAGCCTAGATGCCAAGGCACCCCGCTGTAGGGTGATGCCCCCACTGCCCTGACGGTGTCAGGGAAGGACCAGTGGGGCATGGGGATGAGGACTTCATCCCTGCAGCACTGCAGGGGTCACAGGGGTCTCAGACCTCCTCCCAACCCACAGAAGAGGCAGGCCTGGGCGCCCGACCACTGTCAGAAGAGGCCACAAGAGAAACAGGAAGCCTGACCACCACCCAGAGGTAACAGCCCTGCTACGCCATGTCCAAGGTCACAGGGTCCACTAAGCAGACACTCCTCCCCTTCCTAGACACGATGGTGTCAGCAGAGCCTGGTGGGGATCCTCAGAGCCCACCTCCACACAGCAGTAATGGGGCACCTCCCAGGGTCAGAGGAGCTGTGTAGGGAACCGGGCCTATCACCCATCCGGCAGTCACAAGGCGGCATCACCCGCATCCCCCCCAGAGTGGTGTCAGAGGAGGCACAATAAAACAGAAGACTGACACAAGGTCCAGTGCCTCATGGCATAATACCTAAACTGTCCAGGACACAATCAAAAATCATTATATCAAAAACCAGGAAAATCTCAACTTGACCGAGAAAAGAGAATCAATAAGTGACAACATCAAAACGACGCATATGTTAAAATTATCCGATGAGGATTTTAAAACATCCACCACAAAAACATTTCAACGGGCAATTATGAACATGCTTGAAGCAAATGAAAAGAAACAGAAAGTCTTAACAAAGAGATAGCTAATATGAAGAAGAATCAACCAGAAATTTTGAAACTAAAAAAATATGTAACAGATTAAAAAAATGTAATGGGTAGGCTCACCAGCAGAATGGAGGAGACGGAGGAAAATTCAATGAACTTGAAGACGGAGCAACAGAAATTGCCCGGTCTGAACAGAAAATGGACTTAAAACAAAGGAGCAGCGACTCGGGCCCATACGGGACTACAGGCGTCACAGGCTGTCACTAGAGTATAAGAGATGGAAGAGGGTGGGGCTCAAAAAGTATGCAAACAAATGGCTTCTAACGTGTCAAAAGACATCAGTTTATACAGTCACGTGCCGTTTAATGCCGGGGCACGTTCTGAGGAATACATCATCAGGCTACTCCGCTGTGCCAACGTCACGGGCGCGTGCACGACCCTAGACGGCAGAGCCTGGGCACGTGGTACAGCCTATCACCCTGCAGGAGAGGAAGTCGTTCTCCCTCTACCCCTCTGGGCTCCTGGCTGAGACCTGCTGTAATAAAGACGTTAATTAAGAGGAGAAAAACAGACAAAAGGTTAGGGACACATACCCCTCCTGTGAACCGTCTCCCGGAAAGCTGAGGGACTCACCAGAAGAGCCCAAAGCCAGGCCCTTAACTAGCACCTTCGGCTGCGGACGGGAGACGCTGGGCTGGGGGAAGCCAGCCACGGGAGGTGGCCAGGGAGAGCACGTGACCAAGGTACACCTGCTCGAAAGGAGACTCGGGTCCCGTCTTCCTCACACACAGGTTTCTAGAGACAGGGGCGCGGCGCTCTTCCCGAAGCGGCAGCGGACACCCCACGCGCGGCAGGGTCTGTCTCTCCCGAGGGCCGCGTCCTTCCACGCTGGCTGCTGGTTTCCGGAGCTGCGCCCACGTCTGCTGTTTCTTAAAACAAACCACCCTGAAATCACCCTTGTGCCTGGGAAACACGTTTTGGGGTGACAAATCCCGTTCTCTCACAGCTCCTGGGCGACACGTGTGTACAGCACGTTACTGCACTGGGTCCTGCAGGCAGCTGTGGCACAGGGGCACATGTCTGTGCAGCCACTGAGCTTCAGCGCTGAGATAGCCAGGCATCACGAGGCACCAGGGACTGCTCAGCCCCTGTATGACCACGTGGAGCCACAGCCCTTCACGCGGTCCGCCAGCGACGGCAACACCGCCATGCGACAGGCACCTCGCCGTGGAGGCAATACGCTAAGCAAACCCCAGTGGAATGAACTCGAAGAAAGCCTGTCAAGCCCCATAGCAATCAAACTGCTGAAACTAAAGACGAAGAAGAAAGCTTGAAAGTAGCGAGAAATGACATCTTACTCGCGGAGGAAGAAACATTCAGATGACACCAGATTGCTCATCAGCAAGCATTGAGGCCAGAAAGTGACATAAGCTTTTTCAAGTGCTCAAATAAACTGTCAACCCAAAGGTGTGTATCTGCTGAAAGAACCCTTCAGCAACAAAGGGATAATGAGACATCCTCAGATGCAGGAAAAATAAAGAAAATTTGTTTCCAGCACATCTAACTTAAATAGAACAGTTAGAACAGAAATAATAAAATACGGAATTCTGGGACCTCTGGAAATAAGGACAGAAACAGCAAAATTATAGGTCAATGCAACAGGCTTTTCTTCTTTTTATAAATTATGTTTAAGAATAAAGCTAAAACTATAATACTGTCTGATATTTGGTTCTAACTATAAGAAAAATATTTGTGTACTTTTATGTAAGTAAACTATGTATATGATTTTACAAAAACTTACATTACCTATAGAGAAAATTAAAGAATGTAAAAAGGTAAGGATTCTACCTTTTACTCAAACTGATGAAATATTGACACCACTATATTGTGATGAGTTATATAGGTATAATACCTACACGTACCATTAAGTAATACCTGTACAAAGAAATATACTGAAAAATGCCATAGATAAATCAAAATAGAATTTTAAAAAACGTTTAAGCCATCCACAAGAAGGCAGGGGAAAAAATAAAAAACACAGAAAACGAAAAGTAAAATGGCAGGCATAAGCCTTAATTTATTACCCATTACACTAAACGTAAATGTTCTAAATACATCAATCATAAGACAGAGATTGGCAGAGTGGATAAAAAATATAAACCACCATATGCCACACACTTCAAATATAAGTAGGTTAAAAGTGAAAGGATGGAAAATTCTATGCCAGGCAAACAATCAAAAAAAAAAAAAAAAGCAGGAATGATTATAATAAAGTCAGAAAAAGTAAACTTCAGAGCAAAAAATTTACTAGACAGACAAGGAAATAATACAATAAAAGTGTCAGTGCATCACTAACAAAAAGCAATCCCAAATATGTACGCATCAAAAAACAGACCTGAAACACATGTGATGCAAAAATTGACAAAAGGAGAAACAGACACATCCACAATTACAATCAGAGATTTCAACAACCCACTCTCAACAACTGACAGATCAGCTAGATAGTAAACCAGCACGATGGAACTCAGCACCACTAGCGAACAGGATCTGACTGACATTTCAGAACATTTTGCCCAACGACAGCACAATACACTTTCTTTTCAGGGCCTTGGAATTCTCATTTATGTAGATCACACCCTCAGTCACAAAACAAACTGCACAAAATTAAAACAGGTGAAATCACATAAAAGATGTTACGTGATCAAAATGGAATCCCGCTAGAAAAGGTATAAGTAGGACCCACATTTTCCTAACATAACTGACAGAATGTCCGGGATATAACCGAAAACCATCCGTCATACCAAGAAAGAGAATATTCCCAATGTGAATCAGAAAAGACCATCAACTGACACCAAAACTAAAATTAACTCAGATACAGGAATTGTGTTGCAAATATTTTAAGCAGAAGACAAAAATGCTTCACCAATCAATTACAAATTCTCTTGAAACAAACAGAAATTATAAAACTGAAAAATACAATAGTAAAAATAAAACACCACTGGGTGGAATCACAGTAGGGTGAAGACGACAGGAGAATTAAGGACCTTCAGAACAAATCAAGAGAATTTTCACAATCTGAACAATGCAAAGAAATGAGACCAAAAAAAAAAGAGCTTAAAGGAATTATGTGACACTAACAAAGATGCGACTTTTGTCCTGGAAGGAGAGTATAAAGAAAAGAATGCTTGAAGAAATAACAGCCCAAAACTCCTAAATTTGATAAAACAAAAACAGATACAAGAAGCTTAAAGAATACCAAACAAGACTAACCTGAAGAAATCCCCACCGAAATAAATCATAATTAAACTTCTGAAAACTACGACAAAGAAAAAACTTGAAAGCAGCCAGAGAGAGGTGACATGTCACCCATGAACACCAATCCAAATACAGCAGGCTTCTAATCAAAAACCAAAAAGGCTGGAAGAAAGGGAAAAAAGAGTTTTTGAAAGCTAAGACAAGAACTGCCAACCAGGAATTTGACATCCAATTAAACTATCCTTCTGGAATGAAAGGGAAAGAAAGACATCCTAAGATAGAAGAAACGAAAAAGGAGAATCCTAGAACAGCAGAAAGGATGGATAACCGCAAAACTGTGGGCACACACAACAGACTACCCCGATCATCACGCACTGCACTCATCGCGTTCAGTGATTTAAACCAAGCAGGACAGCATCTGAGCTCAGAGGTGAGTTTGAAGAGGGAGGGAAGAAGGTGGGTAAACAGACGGAAAGGGAAGTGCGTTTCCAGCCTCCAGCCCTGGCACAGCGCCCACACCGACACACCAGGCCCATGGACACTGCAACACCCAGCGCAACACTACGACAAGCACAGAGACCTCTGAACTCAGAACCGCCGGACACACCCCAAAGAGGTCAAGTGACCCAAGGAAGGCACAATGAGAAGCAGGGGGACGGGAATTAAAAAGGAAAAAGAAAGCCTCGGAAAACGGTGCAGAAAACGGTGCCCTCACGGCCTCACGTGGGGCCTAACCTTGAACCTAAGCGGCTCAGACAGCGCGATCACAGCCGAGACGGGGCCCACGACGGGAGGACGCGGCGCGGCCGCCGCTCCGTCCCGCAGCACGACCCGGGACGGACCGGGGCGAACACGAAGGCCGGCGAGGCGCGTCCCGACCACGGGCCTCGGCAAAGGAAACGGGCGGGACCCGACGGGCACCCCGGGCACCCGGGCGCGTGCGCCCCCGGCAGGGCCGTCGTGAAGGCCGGGGAGCCGGCCGCGCGCCGCCGAGGGAGGCCGGCCCCGGCGCACAGGCGGCGCAACCCGGGCCGCGGTCCCCTGAGCCCGGCCGCTCGGCCGCGCTCCTCGTCCAGGCGGCAGCGGGCCAACCGGACTCCTGCGGGACCCATCCCGGCGAACGCCGAGCACGGGTTCTGGAAGCCTCGGCGGCCCCGGAAGAGACAGAGTCAGCCCCGCCGACAGCCGAAGGAACCAGGGCTCGGGTTCAGCAGGCCACCCGGGGCCGCGCGGCTCGTGGGCCCACCGGGCCTCGCGGGGCTCCCGCCTGCCAACCGAACGGCCGCCGACGCGGACCTCCTAACGCCCCGTCCCGCAGCCGGTCCCGCAGCCGGCGCCCGGGAGCGCGCCGGTCCCCGCCGTGCACTCCGGCCGCTTGGACGACTCCCCGGGACGACCAGCGCGGCAACCTCCGGGAGCCACTTCCCCTTTCCGTGGGTCCTGTCGCCTCCGCCACCCACAAGACGGCGCGCACTTCTCTCCGGGTGAGAAAAAGGCGAAACGGGCGCCCACGCCGGCCGGGACGCGACTTCCGTTCTGGACGCAGGGTCCGCGCGTCTCCCTCCCCCGCGAGCCTGCGGCCCCGGGAAACGGCTCGACGCGCCGCACCTCCGCCCCGGCTCCCAAGGGCAGAGCTGCCGCCCGGAGACACGGCGCCAACACCTGTCGGAAGGGCGTCCGCGGGCCCGTCCCCCGGGGAGCGCAGGGCTCCCGCAGGGCCCGCGTCCTCAGCCCGAGCCGGTCCCCGCTCGCCGCTCGGCGCGGTTCGGCCACTGCCCGTCCCGGCGGGCGTCCCGCGGACCGCACGTGCGGGCTGCATCCCTGAGCCAGGCACAGCCTCCCCGCAGCAGGCACGGCCCCGCCCCTGCGCCCCGAAGGCGGGCCCAGGGGCGCCGCTCTGCGGGCCCGGCCGTGGGGCGGACCCCACCTGGGCGGACCCCACCTGGGAGAATCCTGACCTGAACCGGGCCCCCCTTAGTGGATCCCACCTGAGCCGACCCCCACCTGGGCGGACCCCGCCTGGGCCAACCCCCACCTGGGCGGACCCCACCTGGAAGAATCCTACCGGGGCGGACCCCACCTGGGCGGACCCTGACCTGAACCGGGCCCCCCTGGGTGGATCCCACCTGAGCCGACCCCCACCGGGGCGGACCCCACCTGAGCCGACCCCACCGGGGCGGACCCCACCGGGGCGGACCCCACCTGAGCCGACCCCACCGGGGCGGACCCCACCGGGGCGGACCCCACCTGAGCCGACCCCACTGCGGCGGACCCCACCTGAGCCGACCCCACCGGGGCGGAACCAACCGGGGCGGACCCCACCTGAGCCGACCCCACCGCGGCGGGCGGGGCGGGCCGTCGTTACCTGCCGGGCCTCTCGGCGCCGGGCCCGCGCCCCGCCGCGCTGTAGTAGGCCGCGCGTCTGCGGTCGGCCGCGCTGCGCACCGGGCGCAGCGGGATCTGGTCCGCCATGTTCCGGCCGCTGCCGCCGGCCGCCCCGCCCCTCCGGCCCTCGCCTCCCCGCCCTCCGCCCTCCGCCCTCTGCCCTCAGCGCCGACCCGTCAGCCGAGGCGCCGCCCGCGCGCCCTCCCCCGCGGCCCGCGCGACGCGGCCCGCGCGACGCGGCCCGATGACGACACGCGCGGCGCAGCGTGATGACGCACACGCGGGGGCGGAGTCGCCCGTGGCCCCGCCCCTCGCGCCTGTCGGCCGACGGCGGGGCCTCGCGAGCCGAGCGGACGGCGGGGCAGGACCCCGCGTGGGGCGCGCCTGCCGCGGGGGCTCCCGGGGCGGGGGGTAGGGGCGGCGGGCTCGGCGGGGCCCCTCGGGACGCCCCCCCCCGCGCGGACATCCCCGCTGCTCGCCGAGCCCTCCAGCCCCCGAGGACGTCGGGGGTCCCCGCCGCGCCCCCCCCCGCGGCGGTGGCACCGGGTCGGTGGTCGGCGGGCCGCCGGCCGAGCCCTGCAGTCTCAGGCCGTCCCCTGCCCCCGGACCCAGGAACAAGGCAGAGAGGGGTGGTGCGGCGCCTCGTGTCCTAGAGGCCGGAGGCGCCTCGTCCCGCTCGCTGTCTGCTAGTCAAAGGTCCCCGCTCGGCGAGGCTTTCGTCAACGTGGAGATCTTTGCCAGCAGCGGTGCGAGGAATGTCTGTCCGTCGAGAAAATGCAACCCGAGGAGACAGCTGATCGCCCTTCAGGGTGTTGGCCAGTTTGGTGCGTAGCCCGCAGTCTGACCCTGATACCCCTCCTCGGGATCGCCTGCGTGACCCCTGAACCACGGTCCACACCAGCCCTGGCGTCTTACTGCGACACCCTCCTTCGTGGCCTTCCCTCCCACTCAGCGAGCTGGGTTCCACGGTCCGCCCTTGTTCATTGTCTGCAGGAGAGCTTTCCTGCCTCTTCAAAAAGGATGCTTTGGCAAAAGGCCCATCTTCGAACGTTTAAGAAAACGGGTGACAGCGAGTATCCAATCACCTGGAACTTAAATGCCTTTGGATACATTTGAAAGAGTGACGCCACCGTTCTGTTTTCAAATGTAAATACTATGCCCCCCCCAAATGTATCCTTGCTATCTATGCACATTTATAAGGAAAACTTGTGTCAATATAACATGTGTGAAGGGATACATACTTTCCAAATCCTTTGAGGGGCTCAAAGAGCAGAAAAGTTTGCAGACTGTTGTAACATGGTTAAAAAAAAAAACTACCATCAAAGAGGAATCATACAAAAGGCCATCTTTAAGTGCATTTTAAAGGCCAATTTCAGCATTCATCAGTTCTCACTGATGCTTCCTTAGCTTTGCTCTCATGAAACTCTCCCTTGAGAGAGATGCATGCTCCATCACAGCAAATGGGGACAGAAGACGTGAAGATGCGAAACAAAAACGATCTTTATTCCTACCCCTCTCGTCCACAGACTGGGACTCAGAATGTCTCAGTGTGGAGCAAAATAACAGGATTTCCAACATCATGTTGTACTCTTTGAATAGAAGTATATTTAAAAGCGGAACGAGTAAACACCCTCCAGATTTTTAAGAAAGGAGAAAAATAACTGCAATGGAACAAGGTTTTTATTTCAGTCGACCACACAATGCTCACATCAATTATAGCAAGTTCATAATTTACAAAACAAAATTTGCGGTAGCAATTTAGGCTACCTTCAAATAAAGATTCTACAAAATAAAGATTTCTAATTAAAAATAACAGCAAATGAAAGTTATAAGCTCGTCAGGAAATATGACTTTGACCTTTCTCCTAAGATTGGTTAGACTTTCTTGCACTTTGAACCTTGTGTAAGAAGAGGTGGAATGTCCTTGAAGTGACTCCAATGCACCATGTCCCATGTGGGGCCACACTTCAAGGGGTACGGGGTCCCTGTGTGGGGGAAGCTATGGAGTAAAACATGTACACGTGTGTGTGTGTGTGCGCGCATGGGCATGCATTCACGTGTGTGGCCATGTGTGCACGTGTGCGCATGTGTGCACACGCACATGGTACTCTAAATGAAGATGTGTGCCAGCTGTTAGAAAACGCACACTTGGCATGGGACAAGAACGCTTGACTGCTGCCGTCTGCGTAGGCCCCATAGACGGACGAGATGGTGACCCCCGCACCATCACGTGGTCACGTGGGCACACGGGCCCTGGAGCTCTGGGGGTGCAGCAGAGAGAGGGCCTTCCCCCAGACCCCTGTTTAGGCACCACGGCGGCTTCCGACGGGGCTTCTCTCCCATCAGGAACGGCATTTTAAGTTGCGGTGTGGAAAAGTCCTTGCTCTGGGTACATAACTGTTCAAATTACAACGAAAAATCATCTTTCACAGGCCACGCCGCATGCGATTCCGTTTACGCAGAGTGGGCGGCGCTGGCAAACGCGAGGAGCCAGCCCCGGCGGGAGGCAGGCGGGACCTGGGTTGGGATCGGCCGCGCACCCCACCTGTCTGGGGAGAAGGACGCCTCGGCTACGGAGCCCGGGGGCAGCCTGGGGGCAGCCGTGGCCCCGCGCGTGCGTGAGGCCACCAGATGGTCCACCGCGGGGAGTGAGTGCTCTGGTGGGTGACGGCCACCCGGCGAAGACGCGCAGCCAGCGCCCCTCCTGCGGCCCCTCTGGCGTCATCACTTACTCTCGCGGCCGGTGTCCGGTCCGGTCTGTGTGCTGGGCCGCGGTTTACAGCGGAGCACGTTCCCGGGCCAGGCTCCACGTTCGGGTTCAGTGCGCAGGGGCGCGTGGCTGCGCTGCGTGTCCTCCGCGGCCGATGCACGTTTCATGTTAAAGCGAAAAGGCCTGCGCAGTGCACTCAGACATCTCAGGCAGAAAACGTGGCGTTTCCTCGTTCCAGATGCTGCCTGATTCCACGATGTTCATCTGACGGGAGGACGCCAAGTCACAGCCCAACATTCCGCGTTTCGACGTGTCCGACAGCGGCCCCCGCCGCGGTGCGGCTTTCTGACGGCTGTGCGGAGGGCTGACTCCTGCCCTGCGGGCTGGCTGTGCTGGGGTACCAGGCCGGGCGCCTCAGTGGCACGGCTGGCCGTCTTGGGGCCCCAGAGCTGGCTGGGCCCGGGTCACGGGATCGCCCTGCTCGCGTCCCCGGCCTGTAGCCCTTCGTATGTAAAAGCCAGACTCAAAGAACTGACTTTAACTGAACAGAGTTTCCTACCCCAAGAGCTGTTTCCAGCCCTCGCCCCCTGCACACCGCCTGGTCTCTGCTCCTGGGACCAGTGGCAACTTCCCTCCTAGTCCTCTCCTACCCCCCTAGGCTCCCCTGCCTCCCCCCTGCGCCCCCAACTCTGCACCAGCCAGGGAGGGCCATAGATAGGCCCTGAGTGAGACTGTTATGAACCATTTTACATTACAAACACCGATCTAAGCGGTGGGTTCACAGGCTGAGTCCGCGCTTCAGACTGCGTCAGGGCCTGTGATGGGGTCGCAGGCCGACTCGGGGGGCTGTGGTGCCGCTGATGGCACAGGGAGAAGCCCTCGGCTGCCTGGGCCCCACACCTGCCGCCTCGCCTTTGTCCACCTGCCCTCCCGCAACCTCCTCGTGTCCCCTGCTCAAACCCAGAGCACTCGGCCCTTCCCGTCCCAGCCACTGTCGAAGTCGCGACCCAAGGCCACTTTCAAATGCCACCACCTTCACGAGTATCCTGCGTTGCAGACTGACTGTGTGTCCCCCTCAACCGCATGCTGAAATCTAGCCCTCGAGGTGATAGTACCCGGAGGTGGGAATGGGGGTGGCTAGGTCGTGAGTGTAGCCCCCTGGGGTCAGTGCTTTCTCAAAGGACACCCCACCCGCCTGGTGAGAAGCAGCGAGAAGGTGGAGTCTGTGAAGCAGGAGGTTGGCCGTGCCGGCTCTGGCCTCAGCCCTCCAGCCCCAGAACGGGAGGATCACACGTCTGGGGTCCAGGAGCCCCTACATGGCACCCGATGTGGCCTGCACTGCCCGGGACACCTTGCGGGGTCCTCCCAACTGGACCTCTTTCTGCTCTGAACTCCATGGGCTCTGGGCCACTGCCCAACCGGTCAAATTCGTATTCTGCTCGCTGTGTCCTGTTTCCCTCTGTTTTCGCTGGTGAGAACCCAAACTGTCTCGCCTTAAACATCCAAAAACTGCTTGTCGCATCGCACTGGAAACTTCCATCTCCCCCATCCACTCCCTCCGGCCCCGATGCTGGCGCGGGGCACAGTCACGCCGGCTCCCCACGTCCAGTGTGGTCGGCTTCGTACAGTCACCGTTTGCGCGGATGCTGGCTTTCGTCCTGTTAATTTTCTGTATGAGTTCTGGATGTTTCCTGTATTAGAGTCGGAGTGTTTCTGATTTTATTTTACTAGAATAAGCCAGATGCTTAAAACCTTCTCCTTCGAGGTTTTCAGAAAGTCTAGAAGTAGCCGTTGTCGTCTATAAAAATTAGAGTGGGCCTTAGAATTCACCTCCTGGGGCCCGGGCCCGTGCATGGGCAGCCGGGCGGCACCCCCCAGCGCCACGTATGACAGCAGCACGGAATCGGAAAGAGGAGCACTTTGCTGTGAGGACACATCCAGTGTCCATCCACCCTCGACAGCAGGACTCACCTCCAACGAAACCCGGGGCGTTCTCCGTGGTGAGCCCCATTAGGGAACCGCTGGTGGGTGCTGCCTGCAGGGAGGACACCCCAAGCTGCCCCACACTGGAAGACACTCCCGCGACCTCCGCCTTCCCACGAACTTTGTTTGTTTTGTGACAGCGCACTGTGCAGATGGTCATCGTCATTTGTCTTTTCTATCAATAACTCTCCCTTCTGCAAATTTCTGGCAAAAAATGTTGACTGTCAAGCTCAACCCCCAGCCGAGAGTGTGACGAATTTGCTCTCAGAGGCGTGTGAAGCTGTGGCGATGCCTCCGCTAAATTTTAGACGTAAACGTAGCCAGAGAGTAGGAGTCGGGCCCTGGAGCGGGCGCCTGGGGCTAAGATCCCCCCAACCCCACCCCCAGTCCCTCACCCCCACCGAAGGTCCTGAGCCAGTTTTCGACTCAGTATCAGTTTCCTCGCCCAAAGAATGGGCGCCATTCAGTACCGACCTCAGAGGTGTGGGGCTGGGTAAGGGAACCGTGCTGGCACGGCATGGTGGTCAGACGGGTGGCCCAGGGACCGTCACGACGCGTCCATGCCGCCTTCCCGCCAGCTCTCCCCTAAGCCGGCCCTTGTCTTCGTTCCTTTGGCTCAGAAATTCCCAGGCTAAGGATCGTGCCACACCTCAGGGCCGCCTTAGACGAGACAGATGGCAAGTCAGGGCGCGAAACAGACGCGAGGACTGCGCGGTGCGGGCAGGCCACAGGGGAGCCCCGCGACCATGGCAACGCCCGCTCCGATGAGGGTCCCCTGTGAGCCTCCCCACCCCCTTCTGAAAAGTTGCTGACGCTCCGTGACTACTCTGTGACTCGGGGTTCACCCGCGCTCTGACTCGGTGGGAAGGAGGGGAGCAGAGTGCCTGCAGAAATAATAAAATCAAACTGCAAAATCCTCACCGAGGAATATTAATGCTCATGAATTAAGAAGAACAAAAGGAGAAATTGCCCGGAACAAATTCCGATCGCCCTTTGATTCTGTCCGCTGAATCGTGTAAAGGGCTGCTCCATCAGACGGGGTGGGGGCCGGGGCAGGGGGCGCGGCTCCCAGTGGGGACCCTCCCGCGCCCTGCCCAGCCTGTCCCCCACCCCCCACCAGCCCCAGCGGGGGGCTCGCCTGTTCCCAGCCCAAACCCACGGCTGCGGGACATGGACCGGCACCCACCTCGTCGCTCGGTGTGTTAAAAATCACGCAAAACCACGTGTCAGCAACTGTTCCCTTCTCAAGAGAAAAAAAAGTGTGAAAACAAAAAGAAAAACACCAACCTCCAGGCCCCGAGAAAGTGGCACTAAAAGCCTTTGTGGCGGGAGCCCATACTGTTCCGACCGATTTCTCACGTCATTAGGTACAGGACGACACGCCGGCCAGGGCCGGCTCCGACACCTGTGGACAGCACGACGGCCGTCGCCCGTGTTCACAGACGCTGAGAGGGCACGCCCGGCGCAGCTGCGTTCCCTCCGGAACGTCCGAGCCCCGCCAGGAGGCCGACGGGAGCCCCGCACCCTCTGTTCGGCCCTGCTGTCCTCTCCAGGACCTGTCAGATTGCTTCACAGGCTCTGCCGTTTGGGGACAGATATGGATGGACACCTGATGCGCAGGGTGACATCACACGGCAGACGCTGTCCCGACCGCCAGTCCCACAGCCTGTGGCATCGGGGCGCACGCTGATGGGGCAGGCTGGTGTTCACCCTCGTTGTCCAAGGAAACCCCGTGCGTATTCACGTGTCCGACGGGAAAGCCACGGGTCGACACGAGCGTGTCCGGCGTGGTCACTCTGGGTGGAAAGTTGTCGGGAGGCGTGGGAGGGACAGGACAGCCCAGCCATGCACGCGCGGCCACACCGTGTGACCAGGCAGCTGTCTGAAGGGCGACTCGCATGTCCTGCAGCCGCTGCCCAGCAGTCCACGCCGCAGACGTGCCCCCACGTGCATGACCGGGCCCGGCTCAGCCTGTCCGTCGAGGCTCCCTGCCCGGGTGTCCCCGTCTGCCGGGCGGCCGCTGACTCGCACTGCGCTGACCCCCGGCCCTGGGAAGAGGCTTCGAAGCCGTGACTCGAGGGGCGCCCCCCACCGGGCCTTCTGCACCTCGCAGGAGCCCTGCCTGCCCCCCACTTTGTCAGTATGCCACCGGGCCTCCTCAGTTTCCCCTGGGATTCACGAATCATCTTCCAAAACCCCAGGAAAAGCCCCTGGTGCTTACCCTTTAGCAGCGTCTCACCCTAAAAACGGCGCCTTTCATCATCCTGGAACCAAGCACCTCATGATCTTTCCCACGCACACTGATGAGCCCAAAGCGGCGTCCCTAAAGCCGTCCACCTTTATACAGTGACACGTGCATTGGGCGAGCCGTCCCCCCCCCAAATCCTTCGGTTCATTCCCATGGATTTAAATCCGAATGGGAATCACGCATCGTCACGCCTGATAAATCTCCTGCCCGAGGAGCTGCGGAAGACCTCAGTCCAGAAACAGTCCCGACAGGAAGGGATGCGTCTTCCCCTGGAAGCCGCACCCCCCAAGTGTGGAAGGAATAACACGCGATGAAGGGACGTGGGAACGTGGAACCAGCCGCGACGAGACGAGCAGCTCTGTGAACGCAAGGGCCGCCTGGTGCTCCCGCACGCGCTGCCGTCCACGGAGCGTCACGGGGGCCTGCGCGGCAGGTGCTGTGACCACGCCCCGCCCGCAGGTGAGGGGACCGAGCTGGAGGTCGAAGGGCGGCTCGGCGCCGGCGTCTCAGCTGGAAACGGGAGCCCCACTGAGACCGGCGGACCTCTGCCTCACAGCCTCGGCTCGGGGTCCCTACTGAGTGGCCCCTCGCCTTGAAGGAAGAGGGAGGGAGGGAAGGCGGGAGGAGGGAGGAGAGAAGGAGGGGGAAGGAAGCAGAGGGCCGGGCGGGCGGAGCCCGGGGTACACAAATCCCGCGCGCAGGCCCCGCATTCGAGCGGCTCTAGGGCCGGGTCCTGCGCTGGCTCCTCTACTCCTGGCTAAAAGGCGGGTGCCCCGAGCAGCCTGTCAGCTGCAGTTCGGACGCAGGCCGGCTCCGCGGAAGCGAGGCGCGGCGACGGAAGCGCAGCTCCCGCGTGGGCTGCTTGTTCATTCCACGGCGCGTGCAGCTCGTCACGTTTCTGCGTTCCTCGTTCGGGAGATCTTCGCGGGGAGAGGAGCGTGGACAAGGCCGGCGAACGGTTTTCACAAGCTCATTAGGCCCGCAAAATCGCATTTATCCTCCCGGATGTGCAAGGCTTCCAGCGCGCTGACCGAGAATGCCCCTTTCTTTTCAAGTCACCCGCCCCTCCGTGTCATCGAGCCGGACACGGAGACGTGACAAAACCACGCCGCGCCCCGGCCCGCAGTCACTCCTGGAACACGAAAGGGGGCGCGGGGAACAGCCAGGCTCTGGGGCGCCCCGGCTCACCTCTCGGTTCCCCGGTGCACGGATCCCGACTCTGTGGGGCACTGTCCCCCGTGCCTGCCACACTCGCTGCCGGCCGGTCACAGGGCGGCTGGGAACCGCCCCCGGGGTTGTGCGGGGACCATGCAGCACCCGCCTGGCCTCCCTCTGGCCCTCTGACGAGGCCGCCGGGCACCGACCCGAGGCTGCTGCGCTCGTAAAGGCTCATGGCTCCCTTCAGCAGGGCTGGGCCTCGGGGTCCCGTGAGCTGCCCCAGGAAGAGCAGGGAGGGCGCCCCGCACGGAGGGGGCTGCTCAGGGGAGTAGCCCTGGGGCGTGTGGCGGACGAGCTCCTCCCACTTCCCAGCAGCGATTCTGCCCTTCAAGTAGCCAAGGCTTTTCCCTCGGCCCGTGCGCTCCCGGTGCCGACAGCGTCCACATCCCCTGGGACCCGGGCAGCTCGCAGAGCCCAGGCCCCACCCCAGACCCGCCGGGCCGGACCCGGTGGTCTGGACGTCAGTCTCCAAGCGCGCCGACCGGCCGGCCCTCACCCCTGAGGTGCTGGTTCTCCTGGCCCGGAGCAGGCCGGCTGAGTCTGCAGGTGAGACAGTCTCTGCAGGCGGCTCCGGGGGCGGCCAGGTGCGCAGCCGGGGCGGACGGCCCGCTCTGGGCACCGCACCAGCAGCTCACAGCGCGTGGTTCCTGGACCGGCAGCCGCCGCCTCACCTGCTGCATCCCCTGGGAGCCCGGCAGAAAGGCCAGCTCTCGACCCTCCCCCCGTCCCCACCCCGGGGCCTGCGGCATCAGATCCCCCGGGTGGGCCAGAATCCGTGGCTGACGCAGCCCCAGGTGACTCCAGAGCCGCTGCCGGGGCTGACACAGCGCCCGGGGCAAGGGCGGGGCGCGCCCCGCAGAGGGTGAGGTGCAGGGGCATCATCGGGTGGTCTCAGCCCGGGCGGTGTCGGGGCAGACACGCCTCCGGAGAGCAGGTCCCGGCTGGCACGCCTCCTCGAGGCCGACCCCCAGCACAGGCACAGCGTGGCCCGTGTCCCTCTCACCCACCCACCACCTCCTTCCTACCTGCCTGTCCATGCGGCCATCACACCCTCCATCCGTCACCATCCACCCACCTGCCGCCTCTCGTCTGCGTCCACCCACCACCCACCTACCAGCTGTCATCTCTCCACCTGCCACCCATCCATCCATCATTTACATCGTCCCTCCACCCGTCACCGCCTGCTGGACGAAGCCGGGGAGGCTCAGGAAGGGTTTCACGAACGCTTCTGCTCGCCGTGTCACCCTTAGCGTCCCTGGGGCAGCCCTGCCCTGCTCGGCCCCCACGTTTAGGTCAATTCTGCTCCGTGACCCCAGCGGACAGGCCGGTTCTGCGAGTGAGACGACTCTCCCGGCGCAGGTCCCTTCCCGGGAGCTTCAGCGACACGGTCCATCCCGCGGCACGAGCAGAAGTCCGAGAGCAAGCAGCACGATGTGCAGCGGAGCAGCGGGGCACGACCGAGCAACGCGGGACACGGAGCTGACGGCAGGCTCACGAGACGCCCCAAGGCGACCCCGGCCCGGGGACGTGGGGAGGCACCCTCCCCACCCCCGGAGATGTGCCCTGTGTGACCACGCTGCCGCCCTGCCCGCCCCCCCGTCCCGTCCTTCTACGACCTCAGTCTGGGCTGGCCAGTGCCCGCCGCCTCCTTGCCCGTGGACACGCCGCTGCAGCAGGGACCCCTCCGAGCCAACTCTCAGCAGTGGTGTCGGGGGCCAAAACCCGGAGGCCGGGGACAGTAAACGGCCTGCGAAAGGGGCGCCGACGTGGGTGACGGGCCTGCGGGTGGCAGGCCTTCCTGACACCAGGACCCTCCCTCCCCAGCCCCTCCTGGGGGGTCGGTCGCTCTCCGGCAGGACAGGGCTGCAAGGGCTCTGGGCTGTCCTGTGGCAACAGCAGGTTCCGCCCACGGGCACCATCCGGCCACCCCCCTCCAGCCGAGGGCCGACCACGGCCGCATCCCTCAGGCAGCGGGTGGGCTGAGGCTATTGTCCCCTCCTGTCCCGAGTCCCCAAGCCCAGCGCCGTCAGCAGCTTCATCCCCTCTGCCAGCCACGCCCCGGGGAGGCGCTATGGGCACCCCAAATGCCCACACCAGCCCAGTCTCTGGGACCACATGGGGTGGGGCCGGCAGCTGCACGAGCTTGCCCTCGGCTCTGCCCACCTCCAGCGACACAGGCGCGTCCTGTGCACACGCAACAACACGCATGTGGGGACACCAGTGGCAGGGTTGGTGGGGTCACCGGGGAAGGAACCGCTACAGCCGATCGACGTCGGCCCCGCCTCGGAGTCACCCCGCGCCTGGCAGCCAGGCCCCAGGGGGTGACAGCCAGCCACGAGGGCCCCGAGCTAGGACACCCGTCCGCGCCTGCACCTGCGGGAGCCCCGGCATTCGAGGGCCACAGAGCTCGGCCCGCACCGCGTGTCGCCGGCTCCCGGTTCTACCGGAAACGGAACGCAGCGTCGCGGTCACGGGTCACAGGGCTGAGGGGCTGGCCCCCGGGAAAGCGCCGGCTCCTGCCCCACGGCCTGTCCTCACGCGGGGGAGGCGAGCATTCCAGAGCCCGCTGGGCGCCACCGAGCGTCCCCGCGTCAGAGCGCAGCGCCAGGCTCTGTCGTCACAGAAGAGGGCAAACCCCGAGTGCTGGGTTTTCACGTGCGTGCGAAGCGCCGGATGTTTCGAACCCGACGGTGGAGCTGGCCTCGCACGCGGCCCAGCAGCTGTGTCCCCGAGGTTAAGGAAGCCGCATTTGTCACCGCGGGGGCCACACAGCGACTCAGCCACCACCGAGCCACCGAGCGCGAGTCTGCGGCCCCACTGAGGCCGGTCACCGCTGCGCCTTGCACGCGCACGCACACAGGGGGCACACGCGGGGCACACACAGGGGGCACACGCGGGGCGCACACTCACACACACACCCGCGCGGGGCACACGAGTCAAGGGTGAAACGCCCGAAAGAGGAGAAAACACGAAGGCGACGGTCACGCCCCTCGCTCTCTGCACACGCACGACCTCCCCCAGGAGCCGCTGCGGGGCGGGGTGACCCCCGAGGAAGACCGGGCAGGGCCAGGCTTATCTGTGAAGGAAGCGGATTCATCCTTCAGAATCTAATCGAGCCTGAAACTATCTGAGCGAGCGAGGAAGCTTCTAGATCGTTTCCCGTCATGCATCCTTCAAGCTTTCGCCCACGACGCGTGGACACGTTTTCCCCACGCCTGCTGCGCCCCCTCGGCGGCGGCGACGTCGTTCCTCTCGGTCATCCCAGGTCGTCGCAGGAGCCGCGTCCAGTGGTCCTCGCTGCAGCAAGACGCGTGTCCCCGAACCCCTGCCGGTCGCGGGAGAAAGGGGACGGCTTCTGTGGCTGAGACTCGCGTCCCTCCTCGTCAGGTGTTACCGAGATTCGGCTGCCCCTTGAGCTAGAAGCCAAGACCCCCTGGACCCGCGAGCGCCTCGGGCACCGGGCCAGAGCGCGGGGGGAATGACGCTCGCGTCCCTGTGAAATCCCGGTGTAAACACCCGCGTCGCGCCAGCTCACGACGTCGCCCGTCGCAGCCCACTCGGAGCGAGTGAGCGCGGGCGTCGCCTCCGCACGCCCGGGGCACGCCGGGGAGCAGCCGCTGCGGCTCGGCCCCGGGCCGTCCCTCGCTCGGTGACGCGAAGAGCTTGTGACGTGAGAGCACGAAGGCGCCCTTATCGCACGCCTCTCTCCGGTCACCTCCCGGGGTCGCTCGGAGCTCGGGGCGATGCTGCTCCCAGGCCGGGGCGGGGGGCGAAGGGCGGCGCGGTAAGCAGCTTCGACCGACGCGGTGGCTCCCTTTACAGCGCCAGAGACGCCAACGCGCTTTCGCGGCCCGGAGGGCGGCCACTGTCTTGCCGAGCAGAGCCGCTTGCCACAGGTTTCCACCCTCGGGCCGCCGTCCGTGGGTTTGCTGCGTAAACGCCGCCGGCCGGTCTGGCTAGCGAGCTCCGGCGGGGGGCGGCAGGCGGACGTCGGTGGAAGGGACCTAACACCCAGCTCTAACCCACTCTGCGGGGGCGGGCGCGGGGAGGCGGCTGCGGCGGGCCGCTGGCAGCCAGGCCAGCCCGGCGACCCCGACGCCCGCCCCCACGCCCGTCAACGCGCACGACCGGCGACAGCACGGCAGGAAAACGCCTCTGGGACGGCCTCACTTTCAAGTTTCCCCTTCCGAAAGGAGGGTGAAGCGACACTCAGCATTTCCCAGGTGAGTGGAAAAGAGGGATTTACTTTTCTTCCCAGGTCTGTATGTGTCACAGATGAGACGTTCGTGTAGGTCAGGGTCAGCCAAGAAGCCTGCTGCGGTCGCCGTGTCGGCCTGTTTTCCACGGGGCTCAGCAAGACCCAGGGAACGCACCAGTGTCCCCCACGCCGCGGCCCCGCAGGCAGCCAACAGCGCGGGGTCACAGCACGAAAGACGCAAGGCCGGCCGGCCGCGGGTTGGCTGGCATCGGGGCGGGGGCGGGGGTGACAGGCTGGCATCGTCGCCCCCGCGAGCACGCACCAGTGGAGGAGTGAGGGGTTCAGACCGACGGCCGGAACCAATGACCTGAAGCCGGCCGGGCTGGGACCGTCCACGCGGCCGGGGGACAAGCAGGCGGCCGTGACCCGGGACCACGCTCTGTGACCACGCGCAGGCCGGAGCCGCAGGAGGCCGGGCGGGCAGGGGCGGGCGCTGGCCCTGGGGGCAGCGGGATGAAATCCCGCGCGGGGGCCTAGAACCCGCCGCCGTCAGCCCCGCAGCGATGCCTCTTAGTTGGTTTCGAATGGGAACGGTTTCGGCACCGCGGTCGGAACGGAAAAGCAGTCGTGAGGTGATGTTGGGGTGCTGGCGCTTCTGGTTTGGATGTGCGGTCTGCGGAGCCGGCGGGGGCGCGTCACGGCGGCGGCGGCCCGGCCCGGGAGCCGAGGCCCTGCCTCCGCACCGGACACGCTGTTGCAGCAAGTGCCTCCCGCTCCCCCGCATTTGTTTCATTAAACAGCGACTTTGCTAGCTCGTCACCATTTAAAAACCGAATTGACTGCGTGGCCCCGGCTCTCTGTCCCCCGTTTCTCTCCTGACTCCGAACCCCCCGCGTGATCCCTACGGCGGACGCCCTGCGCCGGAGGCCGGCCGGGCCGCCGGGGCGCGGTGGCTGCCTTTATCCGTCCTTCACGATCGCCCGGAACTTTCCAGGCACACATCACGGCGGCGTCGTGCAGCAGCGCTCACGCAGGGAGAAGAAACGGCTCCTCCATGTGGAGCCCGGGAGCTGCTGTGCCGAGTTGTGAGCGTTCTCGCCCGCCGCAGCGCGGCGGCGCTCCCCTGTGCGTGAAGAGCGTCCCCTTGGAGGCGGGGGACAGCTGCCGCCGTCCGGGCCTCACGTGGCGCTGCCCTGGGCCCCTGCGACCGGGCGCACAGCTCCTGCTTTCCCACGCGCCCGAAGGGCCGCTGTGGTCCCGAACCGCCGGGCCGGGCCGGCGACGGCGCTCGGTGCCGTCGTCTTTGGACGCCGCCGGCCGTCTCTCACGGTCAGCTCCTTCTACGCGTCCTCTTCCACCGCAGACGTGAGAAAACACAGGACCCCAGGGAGGGCGCTGCGTTTCGTTTTAGGAAAAAGGTGAAAACTGAAAATGTCAAGACTGAGTGCGACACACGGAGACACGGCTCGATGCTGTCGCCACCTCGGAGACCCGGCACGGCGCAGTCCACCCCGGGCGGCCCGAGCGTGAGTCCCACGGCTCCCAGGCGGGTCATCAAGGAACATGACTCGGAGGTGGCCTCACATCCTGCGTTTATTCAGCTCCAAGCGACAGAAGCAGCAGCCCAGACGAGACACCCATGTCGGCCAGCAGGTGCGTCGAGCCACGAGCGCACCACGGGAAACACGACCGGGTCCCGGTGACCGCTCCCAGCGGGGAGACCGTCCCCCCGCCACGCGGGGGCCCGTACAGACGAGCACGTCCAGGTCACGGACGCACCCCCGAGGCGGGCGCGGGCAGCGCGGGCGCGAATCAGGAGCGAGCAGCCGCGGGTACAAACATTACATCTTTATTGTACAGCGTCGACACGCGGAACGGCCGCGGCGTGGCGAGCGACTTACAGTGACGTCGGCCCGCGGCTCCCCCAGCCGCGGGCTCACAGACCACACGAGGACAATGTGCACACAGCAGCTACGGACACTTAAATTAAAGGGGGGGCCGTCACGGACAGGCGCTTGCACACGGAAGCATGCTACTTTCCAACAGAACTTCACGACTTCGCCGGCGTCGAAAGGACCCGCTTACTTATAGGGAAGCCAATCTCGCTTTTTTTAAAACCAAAAAAGAACGAAGGAACCACACAGCCAGGTGCATCCCGCGGTCCGAAAGCTACCTTTACAGTCGGGGCTGTCGTGTGTGCGACCCGCATCTTCTTCACGACATAAATACTACGGGGGCGGTGCCGGGGCACGCCCTCGCGCGGAGGGCGACGCCGCGTCCTCGGGGGAGAGGCCTAGACGCACAGGTCCAGGTGCTAACTACTTTGAACAAAACCGTCACACGCGTGTCTCCGGAACACGGGACCCCTGCCCTCGCGCGTCCGCCCCGAGCCCTCCTGTCCCGCAGGCGGACTCCGCGGCCCCTGGCGTGGCCTCGCACCCTGGAGGCCGCGGGGTCCTGCGGCGCCGCCGAGCTGCCCCGGCGGCCACACGGCGAACGGGCTTCCCGCGACGGGGCGGGTCTCGGGAGGGCCTGGCGGGGACGGGGCGGCCGGCACGCGCGGCTAGTTAATGCCGATCTCCTTGTTGTCCTCGATGAACCTCGTGAAGGGCCGGCTGGGCCCCGTGTCGGGGCCGGCTTTGTCCAGGCCCAGCACGGGCGGGCTGCTGCCCGTGCGGGCCTTGTCCATGGCGGCGCTCAGGGCGCCCAGCGGGGGCAGCGCGCCGCCCCCCAGGCTCACGGGGAGCTGCGGGACGCCCCCGTTCTGGATGACGGAGATCTCGTTGTTCTTCATGGCCAGCCCGTTGGTGAGCGCCGCCGCGTACTGGTTCCAGAAGCTGGGGTCGGCGTTCATGGCCCGGGCTGCCAGGTCCTTCTGGAACATCTCGGAGAACTTCAGGGCGTCGCCGCCCAGCAGGGCCATGGGGTTCTCCACGGACAGGCGGCGGCCGCGCCGCGCCGGGGCGTTGTTCCACATGTGCGTGCCCATGTGCACCTGCGGGGACAGAGACAGCCCCCGGTGAGCGAGCCCCGCCCCGGCCCGGCGTCGCCGCGAGGCGAGCAACGAAGGAGAAGCCGGCCCCTGCGTTTCTCCGGGGTCACGGACCCCGCGGGACCATCCCCCCTCAGGCGTGAGAGCCGCGAGGCCCCCGGAGGCTGCCCTGGAGCTCGGGACAGCGGCCTCTGCCCCGGGCCCCGGCGTCCTTCACACCTCCTGACCCTAGAGCCCGCGTTCACTCGGCCCCGGGCCGCCCCGGTCTCTCCTCTGCCGCTGCCCCCCGCTGCGGAGGCGGCGGCCGGGGCGTCTGCGGGGACCTCAGACGAGGGCTCCCGTCCTCCCAGCAAGCAGGGGCCACAGGTCCCGACTTTGTCACGGTCTCTGAGGAGGGCAGAGGCCCCAGTGAGCACCTGGCACGGACGGAACAGCCCTCAGCTGGGGGTGCGATGCGGGCCTGCCCGGGCCACCTGCCCCAGCACACGCTCCGCCTTCCGTGGGACGTGTCACCCGCCCTCCGTGCACACGCTCCGCCTTCTGCATCCCACGTGTCACCTGACCCCTGAGCACATGCTCCGTCTTCCATGTCCCATGGGTCACCTGCCCCAGCACACGCTCCGCCTTTCACGTCCATGTCACCTGCCCCAGCACACACTCTGCCCTCTGTGTCTCACGTGTCACCTGTCCCCTGAGCACATGCTCCATCTTCTGTGTCCCATGTGTCACCTGTGTCACCTGTCCGAGCGCACGCTCCGCCTTCCGCGGGGCGTGCACAGGGGGCCGTGTCTCACTGTGACCGCGCTGCCACCGTGTCTGCTCGGGCCCTCAGGCTGGGGGCCCCTCACCAGCTGCCCACCCCGCCTCCGTGGCCGCACCTAGGACAGACCCGCCGTCTGCACCCCCCCTACGTGCTTCCTGCCCTGGGCAGGCGTTTGGAGACCCAGCTCATCTCGTCCGCCGTCTTCCCAGAGTGAAGACAGCCTGGGCCCTGGGCTGGCCCGCCGGGAGCGACGTGCGCGTCACCCGCACTGCAGAGGCTGCGCGAGCCCCTCGCGGGAAGGTCAGGAGCGTGCGGGGAGGCGAGGCGAGACCCTTACAGCTGGCGCACCTCTGTGTGAGCGCGCGTGCACAAGCGAGCACGCGTGCATTCACACACGCAGACATCACACCGCCCGCGCACAACTCGTGCTCACGCACCCAGGCACAGCGCGGTGCACACCACCCGTGCGCACAGCCTACACGCACACGCACGCCCCCAGGCACACTGAACACACACTGCACACGCTGCAGGACACGCTCACACCCACCCACACGATGCACGCACCGCTACGCGCACACACACGCCCACCGCACACACGCTACGCACGCCCGACGCGCACGCCGCAGCGGCCCGCGCGCTCACCTTGAGGTTGCCCTTGGTGGTGAAGGCCCGGCCGCAGATGGTGCAGCCGAAGGGCTTCTCGCCGGTGTGCGTGCGCTCGTGGATCTGCAGGGCGCTGGCCGAGGAGAAGGTCTTCCCGCACGACTGGCAGTTGTGCTGCTTGGGCGTCCGGCGCGGCGGGGGGGCCAGCAGGGGCGCGAGGCCCGGGCTCATCACGGCCTGGGGCCCGGCGGGCACCTGCAGGGCGGCGGGCAGCGGCGGGCCCTCGCCCAGCGGGACGGCCTTGCTGTGCCCGTTCACCTCCACTTTGATCAGGGCGGGCGTGGAGCCGGTGACCAGGCTAGGGGCGCTCTGGCTGGGACCTAGAGCAAAGCCGGGGTCAAACGCCTGAGCAGGCAGCTCCCTCCAGCCGTGCGTCAGCCAGTGCTGCTTTAGGTTGCCCAGCGTGGAGCAGCCGCGCCGGCAGGCCGCGCACACGAACGGCCGCTCCTTGGTGTGGCTGCGCAGGTGCACGCGCAGGGCGCTGCGGCACGCGAAGGGCTTGCCACAGACGGGGCACACGGCGCTCGCACACTTACCGCGTTCTCTGCCCAGGAAGTGCAGGCTGAAGGCGGCCTCCTCCTTGGCGGCCGGCCGGCCGGGCTGCACGGCCGTCAGGTCCAGCGCCCCGCCGTTCTCGGGCGCGGGCGGGGGGCTGTCCGGCCTCTCGGTCTTCAGCGGCGGGTCCCGGGGCCCCTCCTGGCGGCCGAGGCCCGGGGACTTGGGGGGCGGGCTGTCGCTGCTGCTGTGGGCGGGGGACAGCGCCTGCATGGACGACGAGGACGAGGACGGGGCGGGGCTGCCCGCGCTGCGGCTCTCCAGGTCGCCCACGGCGGACGACGAGTCGTTGCTCAGGCGGTCGCTGTCGCCGGAGCCGTTCTCCACGGCCTTCAGGGCGGTCAGCTGCGGGCAGCTCATGACCGAGTCGATCATCTTCATCTGGTTCTCCAGGGCGGCGATGCTGGAGATGACGGACGGCGGCGAGGGCGGGCCGGAGCCCGAGAAGGGCGGCAGCGGCTTGGACGGGTCGCCGGCCGCGTCCCGCGGCTCCGCGTCCTCCTCCATGGAGTTCTCGTCCAGGTCGTCCTCGAAGCTGCTCAGGGCCTCGGCGGCCTTGTCGTCGTAGGGCAGCTCGGCGTCGCCGGCGTCCGGGGCGCCGTCGGGCAGCGGCGTGTTGGGGATCTGGCCGCCCATGTGCATGCGGATGTGCTGCTGCAGCACCACGGCGTTGGTGAACTTCTTCTGGCAGATGGGGCAGGAGTGCTGCACGCGCAGCGGCGGCTTGGCGCGGTGCACGCCGAAGTGCGTCTTCAGGTTGCCCTTGGTGGTGAAGGCGCGGCCGCAGATCTTGCACTTGAACGGCCGCTCGCCGGTGTGCGTGCGGTAGTGCATCTTGAGCGCGCTCTGGCAGCTCAGCACCCGGTGGCAGATGACGCACTGGTTGGGGTCCGTCATCTTCTTGTCGATGTTCTCCACCAGCTGCTGCAGCTTGGACGTCTCCGACGTCTGCATGGAGTCGAGCAGCCCCCCGAAGGGGAACTTGGCCTTGAACTGGTCCGAGCCGGCCGCCAGCCCCGGGCTGCAGAGCCCCGCGGACAGGCCGCTGTCCGCGAGGGCGGGGGCGGCCGCCGTGCACGCGGCGGAGCCCGGCCCGCCGCCAGGGACGTCCCCGGCCCTGTCGTGTGTGCAGAGCAGGCCCACGGGCTCGGGTTTGGGCAGCAGGGGCCCGCCGAGCACCGGCTGCGGGGACTCGGCGGTCACTGGGGCGGCCGACTCGGAGCTGGTGAGGCCGGGGGACAGGGAGGGGCACTCGCTGGACGCGGGCGAGGGCCGCTGCGGGGAGCGGCCGGCGGGGGTGAGGCTGGGGGAGTCGGCGTAGCCGCCGGCGCCGGGGACGGTGGGCGGCAGCTGAAGCCCCACCGAGGTGGGCACCGTGGGCAACACGGGCTTGCTGTCCAGCCAGGTGGTCACCGGCTTCTCCGGGGGCAGCGACATCCCGTAGGGAATCCCGGAGCAGGTGGGCACGTTGTCCAGGTACTCGGGCACGGGGTAGGGGTTCATCTGGATGTGGGGGTACTTCTCCCGGTGCCGCTGGAAGTGCACCTTCAGGTTGCCCTTGGTGGAGAAGCGGTTGCCGCACACGTTGCACTTGAAGGGCCGCTCGCCCGTGTGCGAGCGCAGGTGGATCTGCAGGGCGCTGTCGCTGCCGAAGACCTTGGCGCAGAACCTGCACTTGTGCTTGAAGAAGGGGTCCTCGGCGCTGGCCTTGGGCTCGAACACCGACACGTTGGGCGGCTTGCCCTTGCGGTGCTTCATGAGGGCCGACAGCGGGTCCAGCGCGTTGGCCGTGGCCGCGATGCTGACCAGCGGGTTGGGGAAGATGACGCTGCTGGCCGAGGTCTGAGGTAGAAGCGGGGTTGGCAGGCTGGGCGCCGGGCTGAGCAGCGGGCCGGGCCCCAGGGCGGGCGGCGTGGGGGCGCTCTGCGGCTGCGAGGGGCCGCCGGCCGCGGGGGCCGCGCTGGGGGGTGCGGGCCCGCCGGACTCGGGGGCGGGGGCGCCCACGCCGGGGACGTGCGGGGTGCTGGCTCCGGACGCCGGCTGCGACAGCGGCGGGGGGCCCTCGTAGGCCGCGGGCGGGGCGGCGGGGCCGGGCGGCGCCCCGGCCGGGAGCTGCAGGGCGGCGTGCGTGGCCAGCCCCTGCAGCTGGCTGGCGGCCGGCGCCGGGCCGCCCTGAGCCCCCGCGGCCGCCCCGGGGTTGAGCGGCGACCGCAGGGGCGGGCGGCTCATCATGGCCACCTGGCTGCGGATCTGCTCGATGAGCTGCAGCTGGTGGATCTGCTGCTGCTGCAAGGCCATCAGCTGCTCCAGGATCATGGGGACGGCCACCGCCGTCACCGCGCCCCCGGACCCCGCCGCGCCCGCCGCCCTGGCGCCCTGCGAGAACTGCGCCACGGCCACCTTGGTGCTCAGCAGCGTCTCCAGCGTCACGTTGGTGCTCGGCATGCTGTAGGCGGCCACCGGGGCCGGCTCGGGGGCCGGGGGCAGCGGCGGCTTCCCCGCGTTCTGGAAGCCCCCGTCGGCGGCCGGCTCCACCTCCATGGGCTCCTCCTCCTTGTCGGGGGCCCTCACCTCGCTGGCCTCCCCGGTGTCCGCGGCCGCCGGGTCCTCGGCAGCCTCGCTCTCCGAGCGGCCGCCGGGCGAGCTGGCCGGCGATGGCGCCCGGAGCTCGTCGGGGGGCGGCGCCGGCTCATCCTCGCTCACGATCAGCACCAGCGGGTTCTTGGGGCAGCTCCTCTTGTGCCGCAGGAAGTCCGTCCACTTGAAGAACTCAGCGCAGCACTTCTCGCACACGTTGGTGTCCTCGCCCCCGCTCCGGCTGTCGTGCCCGCTGTCACCGTCGTCGGCGCCTTCCCCGGGGACGGCTGCAAGAACCAAGAGATTACATCAGCCGGCGGCCGGCGACCCCGCCCGCCCGCCCGCCCTCCGTTTCAAAATTTTGCACATACGTAAAATCAATATTTTTTATTTTGTACAAATTACCCCACTTCGACATCCCTGACGCGCCGCGTGTGTGTTCCATGACTCTTTCTAGCTAGCTAATCATTTTCCCAGCGCAATCCATCAAATTATGAGGCTCCATCAATCGTGGATCCTGCTTCCTAATGAAATTCCATAGAAGCCATTGATTTCCAATATTTTCATACAATCCGCAGCCACCCTGTCTGTCGGGTACAAAGCCAGCTTTCGATGGCCTCATTAGGATTCCCCCGACCATCCGGCTTCCTCGTTTCCAGCAAAATTAGAGATGCCTTTGCCAGTTCACTTAACGTCGCGGAGCTAATCTGCAACCTTTCAAACGCACGTCAGCGCCCGACGGGGGAGCGGCCGCCGCCTCCCCGGGCGCGGGCCGCGCGATTTACGGCCCGCACCGCCGCGCCCGGCGTCCCTGCGCTCCCGCACACCCTCTCGGACCGGCGGGCGCTGGATCCGCGCGGGGAGCCTCCGCTCAGTGCTCTCCCTCGCGAACGTAACCGAGAACGCACGAGCACTTTCCCTCCTCTGCTCGAAAAGTCCGCTGCCGCGCAGCTGCTCCGCACGCCGCCGCCGGGTCGGGTTAGCCCTCTCGCGTCTCTCACGAGAGGGTGCGTGTCTGCGGTTGCGGATTCACCGAACGAACATCATCGATGCGGCCTGGGCCTAAGATTAATCACGTTTAATACGATTAATGGGCTCTATCAGAGAAATATTTCTTGGCGAAATGAACCAAAATTATATGTTATTGTTATCAGCCGAGAGAGCTCGGCGGTTTGTTAACAAACCAGAAATTATATATTTAAAGTTCATTTATGTTGACATGTTTAACATGAGAATGTTGTAGTCAGACACACTTTTGGTACCTATTTTCATCTATTCTCATAGAAAGACTCGGCAAATTATATGCTTCTGCCGTAGTGGAGCACCCCCTAATTGGTTACACATGTTTAATTACTGTTGTAGGCAGCCACTTCCTGGCTCCCTAACCCTCTTGTGCCGAATAACAACCCTGTTTAATGAACAATCCCAATTCACACCTGATCAAATAAATGGCCGTGCGGGAACGAGCAGGCGGCAGACAGCACCGCTGCCCGCCCCCGGACTCGGGGACTCGGGTCGTCGGGGCGAGAGGCAAGGCGCAGTCAGGGCGGGCCGGGCGCGGCCGGGACGCCGCGGCCTCGCAACTGCTCTTCGTCAACTTACAGGTGGAGCGACAGCAGCAAATCAGTGGCCCCGGAAGGACAGCGGCAAGCCAGCCCTGCGTGCCGGGCGGGGCCGAGTGGGGCAGCGCAGCGGCGGAAGCTCGCGCTCCCGGCGACGGTTCGCTGCTACCCCACCACCAAAGGCACTTGCCACGCAGCCTCGTGTTTATTTTCCTTTAGGGTTTTTGGGGACCAAAAAACAAAAAACAAAACATGAATTTTGATTCCAGGAGAGAAATCCGACTTCTGAAAAATCTCCTGCAGAAACACGTCGTCCCTTCCCTGGGAAAGAAAATAAAAATCCTTGGCGAGGCCGGCCTGCCGCCCTCCATGAGGCCGTCCCCCCCAGGTAATTTATACGCGCCTTTAAAAAATTACTAGCCGTGTTCAATTAGCATTTTCTTAACTGGCTCACCCATTCGAAGGGGAAAGTCAGAGCTTGCAGCCCATAAAGACCCGCCGGACTTTTAAACTCGACGCAGAGCCGAAGAGCAGACCGCGAGCAGCCTCATTACTGTACGGGGGAAGGAACGTAATGGGGACTCGTAATGAGGTTGAGTCTCGCTGGAAGCAAAGACACAGCTGATGCAGACGGCAGATAGGCACGGAACCAAGCAAACGCTCGGCGCTGCCCTTTGCTGCCGCTCGCAGAGCCTGGCTTCAGACTCGCGGAGGTCATGGGGCGGGGCAAACCCGAGCCCGCTCTGCCGCCGGCAGGTAAATGATTTCCTAGCGGCTGTTGGGGCACCGGGCTGTCTCGGAGTCCGGCCGCGCACTTAAGAATTCATCACATGACGCCGGCAGCCTCTCGACAGCCCTGGACGGCGCTCTGGCCACCTCCGCGTTGGAAAAAGCTTCAGGGCCGTGAGAGGTCGGCAGCGAGGCCGCACGACGCCGTCCTCGTCGGCCCGGATGTTGCTACTGATAAAAGTCCTAACGTTTTGCAGCTACGACAGCGTGGCTGCCACAACCTGCACACTGATTTTTACCTTAATCCTTTAAAAAAAAAAAAACCCCAAGAAATTAAACATCAGCAAATCTGGGGATGTTTCCACTGCTGGCTTTTCCGAGGACGTGGAGTGTTTCGCCTCCGTGGGGCACCCAGGCGCCTTCGCCCGGTCTCTCCACGTACAGCCCACACAGCTGAGCACACGCGCAGCCTTCACCTTCCCCGAGAACGGCTGTGTGGGTGGAATACGCGTTCGGGACAAGCCACTGAGGACGAGTTCCCGGATGGGCTGGAGCGCGCTGCGAGCCGGGGGAGCCCACCGAATTTGAGGTGGACGGCATCCTCACCCAGGGCACGCCCGGGTTTCCCGCAGGAAACCGGGCGGGAACGGGCAGCGGCCTCGGCGACTTGGCTCTCCCCCCAGGCGGCCCGGAGTTCCCGGCGACCCCGACAGCCCCAGGCTTCGCAGCCGCGCGCTCCATCTCCGCTGGGGTTTCGGGTCCCCCTGCTGCGGGGCCCCAAACCCACGCCCCGTGCCCCCCTCAGGGACCTGCCCCGCCCTGCCCCTGGCCGGCGGGCTGTCACCGCACGGAGGACGTCCCTTGGCTTAATGCCCTCCTGAGTGCCGGTGACCTGAGCTTAGCGAAGACGTTCTCGCCGAGCAAAATGTCCTTCCACTTAATGTTCCTCTAAAGCTGAAGGAAGCAAGACCGGGAGAGGCAATCGTGTTAGAGGGGGCGTCCGGCCGTGCGGGCTGCTGACCGTGCGTCGTGTCGACGATCCTGACGGAGCCGACACGTGCTTAATTTTCAGGATTTTCAGAGTTTCAGGACGACTTTGCTTTTCTGAGGAAAACACTTAGAGAACTACGATCAGTGAAGGGACACAGTTCTTTGACATGACTCAGATGTGATGCTGACCCGGGGGCGTGGGCCGCGAGGAAACGGCGACGACGGGCAGCGCGGCGGACCCGGCCGGCACGAGGGAGCCGGAGCGGCCTGTGCGCCAGGGCCAGGCCCTCCGAGTGGCGAGACGCCGCGTGCGGCACGGCGTGGCGGCTCCGCCTCCGACGAGGGCGAGCGGGCCACCACGCCAGCCGTGACGTGCCTGGGGGGCTCCTCGCTACCATGGCCGAGCGTGTCGCGTGACAGCGCGCGCGTGCTCGTCTGTCGGTGTTCGTTTCTCTTAAAAAACGCTTTCTCTAGCAGGAAAAGCCACGTGGGAGGAGTCCGGGCGCGACGCTCGGTTTCCCCACGAAACTTCCAAAGCCCCTGGGTCCTGCCACTGCGTGAAGCCACTGCCGCGTCAGAGTCGAACGTGCGCGACCCCCTTTACTTGAATTTGCGTTCTGAACCGGGCTCTGTGTTCTAAAGACGGAAGCTGCTACCTCCAGGAGAGAACGCGGCTTAAAATTCGTGTTTCGAGGCAAAAGCACGTCAACGAGCGGCTGTCACGGCCCACGTCCGGGCCCTTTATTTCCAAAGCGACTGGAGAGTCCTCTCGGGGGGAGTTCAAAACAAGCATCGTGAACATCACCATTAACGTCAGGGCGATTTCAGGTTTGCCCGGTGACTGTTCCGTGAGTAAGAGACTTCCCATCGCACACGGTGGGGGAAGGGGCAGGCGTCTAAGTGTGAGAGGTCAGACCGGAGCACGCGAGGAAGAATGCCAGCCGGCCGGCCCGTCACAGGACCTCGTCGGGTCCCCGCCAGCGAGCAGGGCGGCCTGTCGGGCGGCGGCCTGGACGCTGCGAGCGCCCGACGCGGCCGCTGCCTGGGGAATAGGCCTGCCTGGCTGCCCCCGAGCGGGGCAGCCTGGGCCTGCAGTCGGCCCGCGCTTCGTGCGACCCTGGCTCCCTGACGGACGGGAGGGAGAGGACCCAGGCTGGACAGACGGCTGCTCCAGCGTGGGAGGAAGCGTGTGGTCAGTGCGGTGTCCCCACGCCAGGCGCCTGCACCTGGGGCTTTCGGGCTTTCTAAGTCCACCCACCAACACCCTGGGCAAGTTCTCCGTTCTTCAGAGAAAGGGAAAGTAGGTCCCCGGGCCTCTCAGAGAAAGTCCTCAACGACAGGGATAGTGGCTGCTGTGACAGTCTTAAAAGCCCATGACTTTTTCCCTCACTAATAAAACACACAGAACGTACGACAAAAAGTTCCCACTCCGAGGATCAACTAACTGTCTCAGTGTGAAAGGACCCCCCCCGCCACCCCCCCAAAAGAAAGGCCGGATTCGCCACGTCTCAGCGTGAAGTCCCGGTCTGTTACATGATGCACGTGTGTGATTTTTCGTGTCCGGGGACGGGGACGACGGTCTCGAACGATGTGGCAGGAGACGCGCAGACGGTCCCCGCCCTGAGGACCTTTCCGAAGCCCCGAAGTGCCAAGCACTGCTCCAGCCCGTGGAGGACCCTGGAGACACGGGCTCTCCTGAGGACGCCGAGACGGTGCCTCGCGAGGGCCCTGACGTCCCCTTCTCGGGAGTGCAGTGGCCGGGCAACACGCTAATTGCGACGGGGCGGTAAACACGTGTCCTGTCATTTTGTTTCTCGACCTCGGGAGCCGCGGCTGCTCTGCTTCGCGGCTGCTACGTGTGTTGAACTCCACAGCATTAGCAAAGGGGCACGGCCCCGTTCAGCACGGGAGCAGGGAGGCCTCTGCACTTTCGCCAGGAACCCGAAAGGCCGCGTGGGTCTTCGGGGAGGAACACCTGCTCCTCCACTGCCTTTCCCCGCCTTACAGATCTAGAGCGCGCTTCGCAAGTTGTCCTAAGTTGTCAAGAGACACGCATTTTCTTGCAAATGAACTCTTTTTTAACTCCTTGCGATGGCTTCGCGTCCCATGAAGAAAGATGAATTATCACACACTGGGCCCAAGCTGTGAAACAGGAGGAGACAAATGGAGACCACACTGTGTTTAACAATGTAGGAGAGATTCCAGACGCCGCAGAAACCCGGCCGGGCCGGCCCGGCCCGGGCGCTGGCGAGCCGGGGCTGAACGGAGGAGGGCACTCTTGCCATGCGGATCGCCGCGGCCCGCGCCGCTCCCCTCGCCTCGGCGGCCCCGTCTCAAATGTGTTAAGTGACGGCCACCTGTGGCACGGCCACCGGATGTCTGCCGACGGACACATCCGCGGGGTTCGGTCTGCGTGGCGGAGCTCCGGGGCCGTGTGTTCCCGTGCGGACACGCGCGGAGGGGGAGGCCGCGCCGCCGCTGGCTGCGGCACCGAGTGACGTGCTCGCCGCACCCCAAGGTTGCTCGACGGCGCTTACCCACCCACGCCTCGCCACAAACCCGACACCGGTGGGCGAGCGCCGTGTCAATCAGAGTTCCGTGGCTGGAGAAAGGGAGGTCTGCGCAGGTCGCTTTGGGTTAAAATTCAAAAGGTTTAAGCTCAGGTTTGCCGTCACGCGTGCCGGTTCTCACGCACGCCTGCTCGAAAGTGCCTGCCTACGCTGCCACCCCAGCCCCTTCCAAATCCAGTCTGTGTAAGAATACACAAATAAGCGAAAGCACCTGGACGTGCAGACCCCGGGTCTCAGTGGCCCCGGAGAAGCAGGGACGACGTTGCGCCCAGGAACGGGGCGCCAACCACCGTGACCGCCAGCCAGCCAGTTGCACTTGGGGTTGGTTATTAAATCGCTTCCATTATCATCGCTTGGCAGCACCGGTCCACTCCCGGGTGCAAAGTTTGCACGCGTGCGAAAAGCCATCCTGGGAAAGCCACCGACTGCCCCAGGCCACTGAGGCCCCCAGTAGAGTCGTCGCGAAGCGCTGAGGAGAGGGTGGCCTCGACAAGGGGACCAGGCCCGCGAGGCGCCGAGGCCTGGGCCATGGCACCTGCGGGGTTAACCGAACAGTTCAGGATGCATGGAGCAGCCACACAAAAGCAGCCGTCCCCTGTCCTTCCGTGGGAACCACACACGCCCGTGCTGGCCGAGCCGGGCATCCGCTCGGCCCCGCCGCCCCGAGCCAGCCCGCGGCTCCGGTTAACACTCAGATGCAGTGTTAATACTTAATAGAACAGTGTCGAGTCCTGTTGCCAAGGTCAACAGCACAGATGCACTAATTGTATTATGAGCTTGACATCTAGCGGCCACCCCTGGCAGGGCGAAGCAGGCAAAGGTTAAACCAGCAAGGCCTGTCAAAGCACTTGAGGGCACCCTCGTCCGGGGAGCGTGGTGGGAGCCGGCTGGGGCCCCACGTTCGGCAGCGGGGTCGGAGCCGGCCGGCCCGCCGCGGCCCCACCTCCCCTGGACCTCGGGGCACAGGCCGCACGGGCCGCGGGCGTCCGGGCGCAGGGCGGGTGGGGGCCCTCCGGCAAGCAGAGCCAGCGTGGGGGATGGGACAGGCAGGCCCACCAGGACGAGGCTCCGACCCTCGGCGGGTCTCTCTGCAGGACAATAGTTCAGCAGGGAACGCTTCCCTCCAATTAACAGCAGATCGACCCCTGTCTCTAACCTCAGCAGAGCCCCTTCCGCGGTCATTTCATTATCTCAATTCACGTTTTCGGCTTTGGGCCGCAGGACGCGCCTTATTGGTTTGCCGGGAAATCCCACCGTGAGCTGCATTTTCAATCGGAAAGGTGTTCGGATTACCAGAGGAAAACGCAAGGGCAGGGTTTCTCAACGTAAAAGTTCACTCGAGGCCACATGAAGACACTCGATTTTTGACTTTGTGTCTGCCTGACTGTGCTCCAAACGGGCAGAAGGCAAGCTGCACGGGCACGAGGGCCTGGCCCCCCGGGGAGCAGCGCCCCCCCCCAGGACGCTCGGGGCTGCTGGCCTCACTCTGGCGACCAGCTGAGGAAACACGCAGGAAAGAAAAACCGGAGAGAACGAAGCGCCTTCCTGTGCTGGGAGTGTGCACGCCTGATCCTCCCTGAAGCCGCGCTGCAGCGTTGGCGACAGTGTGCAACCTCATTAGCAGTTAAGACGATTTCCATTTTGCTCGGGGAAGACGCCTGTGCCAACAGTTACATCTCAGAACGGCAGTTCCAGCTGGAGCTCGGGGCTCCCGGGGAAGCCTGCTCCGGCCTCTGCCGAGTGCCCCCAAAGCGTGTGCCCAGCTACCTTGAGACAGACGGCGAAGCCCGAGCGCGGCTGGGAGGAAATCTGACCCACTTTTGCGTGCCTTCGCCCTCATCTTGTATACAAAAAATAATCAGCTTGCTAAGTAATTCCTGCTGTTGACCTACACCTCCTTTTTCTGGCCCCGAACGGATCCACAAATGCTGGATTATCATCCGCCCTGGAAGTTTCCAGGGCCCCTCAAACCCCCACTGTTACATAATCGGCTCTTCCTCGGCGAGGTGGGAATCAATTAACGTGCTTTCTGTCGACCACTGCACTTCTCAATGGCTCAAGTTTTTTGACTGCGATTTCACAGACGCTGCAAGTCCTTCCTCTCTCCTTCCCCTCTTACTTTTCACCCTCCACGTCTCGGAGCGGCGACCGGCCCGAGCTGGAGCGCGGCTGCCGGGCCGTTTCCCTTGCGATGCGGAATTGTAAATGGGTGTCGAGCGCGGGGGGAGGACCCGGGCAGGCCCTGCTCAGCAGATAACAGAGAAGGACCCAGCACCGAGGGCCGGTGGCCTTCTTTCTCCCCTTCACTTGAGCACGCCCTGAGAAAACCACTGCTAAATGCTGGCGTCACATGCTCACCACAGTGAAAAGGATTTTTCAGGTAACCATGTGACCGAAAATAACAACACTTTGAAGCAATTAGTACTAACAAACAAAATACAAGATGGCAAATTGTTTTAAACGATCAGAGCCTTTTGTTCTTCCTTAAACACGTACTTTGCTTCTAATGACAATAAAATACGTCTTTATGAAGCTGCATTTTACACGGTAAAAGCGAGCCGTGTTCCACCTCTAAAATTCTGAGCAGGAGTGCAGTGCTGTTCTGCCAGTGGAAGTTTTAATTACTTTTCCCGAGCACCAAAATATTCAGCTGGCTCAAAGGACTTCATTACTGCTGGCACACATGTAACTGCATCCCGAAGCGGCCGCGCTTGTATTTCTAAATTTCAGAAGCCGGAGTGAAATAATTTGCAGTTTTCAAAGGTTCTCGTTGGAAATGTACGCCTCAGCCATCGTTAAGTTTTACAACGGGGTGACTTTGGAACTCCACACAAATTATTCCTACCTTCCTCCTCCTAAATACATCATTTTTCATTGCTGCAGTGATAAGTTTTGGAAAACGCTGAAGCTATTTTCGGACAGCTATCTTTTCCATGGCTTGCCTCAGACCCAAACCATGAAAAAAAAGTCAGATTTCTTTTTTAAGAAATAAAATCTTTTTACTCTAAATTAATGTGACCATGGATCTCTGCCCCCCCCCATTATGCTAAAATTTTTGCACATAATGTTTGTCTTTCAGGGCATTATCAACAGCCTTCAATTTCAGTGCAGGCATCCACTGCTTTAATTAATGTCACACCCCAAGTGATACAAAGGAATTATTTACTTCGTCTCTAAAACAATGTCAACTAACTTGGCTCTCCTAACTTCACGCAGCCTGTGCATTTCCACTGCGTTTAATGAAGCAAAAATTCTGAGAGGATCTGATGCACGTTGGAGTAATTCAGCGTTCACGACCATTTATCTTAAAAAAATTTTTTTAGTTATCTTACTCATGGCGACCTGTGCGACAGTAATATATACACGAGCGTTCCTTTGAGTGAGCAGAGAACAGAGTGTCTTTTATGCTCTGTGAACAATCAGCTGCAGAATAATTAAATCAGAAAGGACTATTTTAAAAACAGTTTGTCGAAACTCTCCGGAAGACAGCCGAGGACACACACTACTTGACCAGAGCTCAGCCCTAAGACAGCTTTTTTTGGCCTCTTGCAAAATATGACCAGGAACCGTGGCGATGCGTGTGTGACAACTCAGGGTGCCTGAAAAGCACAGGCTTGGCAGAAACTTTGATCCCACAGCCGGGCAAAAACCGGAATGCTTCACCTCTGAACAAATTCAGCGACGACAAGGAGAATTCAAAAGGGAGCTCGTAAATAATGTATTCCGCCCTAGGATTTCAGATACGTGCTGCACACCCCTAGCGTGTTTACACTATCGGGTTCAACAAGCTCACATTTCTGAACCGAAATTAAAAATGAATAGCGGCGCCTCGGCGTGTTAATCGTGAAATGCCAGGGTTCTGCTCTATTAATTAAAATATGCTTTAATAAGGGGAGACATTGCGCATTTCGATAACGACCCTACAAAGCTGAGAAGTATTTACATTGTTGCATTCGGGGCGGCTGTGAAAGCCGATTTTCAGCTATTCAGGAGCCACAATAATGCAGCTTTAGCATTCCTCGCTGGGATGCAATGTAGTTCTTTTGAAGGGAGGACTGTCTTTCTCATCCGGCAGAAATAAATCCATTCATTTGATCATGTAGTCATTGAGGGCGATACAAAACAAACCAAGTGTGAGAAATTCTGTGTGATGAAGTAAACAAAACCAAAAAAATCCATTTCCATGACAAAAAGAGTCTTTGTCCCTAATCCACCCACCATATGCAAGCGTTTCTCTTGAGCTATCTCCGGGCGATCTGGGGGGACCCGGCTGCCTAGACGCGGCCGCCGCACCTCGCGGCGACAGCGGGGCCGCCGGGCTCGCGCGTTTCAGCGCGTGAATCCGGGCCGCGTCCTGGGCTCGTGTCCCCCCGCCGCGCCCCCCGGCCCCGCCGCCCAGGGACCCGCCTTGTCGAACTTCCCCGGCGCCCCGGGCCCTCCCGCCCGGCGCGCCCTACGGGGACGGGCGCGGGCCCCCGGCGCAGCCGCGGCCGGGGCGCCCCGGGGACCGCGCGGGCTCCCGCGGGCCCTGAACTTCGCGGGCGGAGCCGGGGCGCCGGGGCCGGGGTCCCCCGCGCGCGGCTCCCACCTCCGCCCGGGGATGGGGGGGGAGGTCCCCGCGGCCCGCAGGCGCCGCCGGACGCAGGACGAGCCGAGGCCACTCGGAGCCGCCGGGCCGGGCCGGGCCGGGCCGAGCCGGGCCGGGGCCGCCGAGCGCGAGGAGCACCCCCCGGCGCCGCGGCGGGGTTCGCCCGGGGCACGTCCCCGGCCGCCGCTTGGGCCCGGCGCGGCGACACGGCCGGTTCGCGCCGGGGCCGGGGGGACGGCGTGTCGGGCGCCGGGACCCCGCGGCGAGGGCGTCCGGGGGCGTCCGGCGCGGGACAAAGCTGCGCGCCCGGAGCCCCGCGCCGGGCGGCGGGGAGCCCCGCATCGTCCTCGCCGCGGCGCCCGCTCCGGGGGCTCCGCGACCGCCGGCGCCGACCCCAGGTCCGGGCTCAGGGAGCCCGGGGGGCGGCGCGGAGGAGGCGGCTCGGACCCCCCACCCCCACCCCGCGCGGCCCGGCACGCGGCTCCCCAACTCCGGGGGCCGGGCCAAGTTTACTTCGCCCGCAAGTCCCCGCGCCGCGCGCTCCGGCCGGCGCCGGTCCCCGAGCCGCGCGGCGGAACCGCTTCGCCGAAGCCGGGGAACCCGCTCCCCGCCGCCCCCGCTCCTGGCCCCCGCCCCCCCGCCCCGCGGCCCCGGCCCTCACCGTGCTCCGGAGCCCCGTCCGGCGGCGGCCGCTCCTCGTCCGCGCGGAGGTGCTGGGGCTTGGCCTGCTTGCGCCGGGACATGCTGCGGGTGGCGCGCGGGCCCCGCGCGGGGCGGCGGCCTCAGCGGGGCGGCCGGGGGGACGGCGCGGGGCGCGGGCGGCGGGCTGCGGGCGCGGCTGCGCGGGCCGCGCATGGGGCCGCGCGCCCAGGCGGGGGGACGAGGCCGGCCGGCGGCGAGCCCCGCGCCGATTGGCCGCCGCCGCGGACCCCGCGGCCTATGCAAATGAGGCCGCGCTCGCCGCCCGCTCGCAATTAGCGCGGCGCGGGGCGCGGGGCCGGCGCGGGACCGGGGCGCGCGCGGCCGGCGTCGCCGCCTCACATCGCGGGCTCCGCGCGCCCCGGCGCCCGGGGCGGCGCGGCGCGGCGGCCGGGCCCGGCCGGCAGCGGGCGGGACGCGCGGGGCGGGCGCCGGCGGGGTCGGGCGGCCGCCCCGGGCCCCGGCGCGGGCGGCAAACTTTGGCGGCGTCCGCGCGGCGCCGTCTCCCCGGCGCGCCGGGCTCGCCCCTTTATAGAGTCTGCGCCGCCGCGCGCGCCCCGCGCCCACCCCCCGCCTTCGCCGCCGCCGCCGCCGCCGCCACCACCGCCGGCCGCCCCCCCGGAGCCAGGGCCGCGGGCAGCTCCGGCCGGGCCGCGCCTTTGTCTCGGGCCCCGGGCGCCGCGCCTCCGGCCTCGGGGCGCGCAGGGCCGGCGGCCGCCTCCGCTGCCCGGTGGCGGCGGGTCGCGGCGCCGCTAGGCGCGCCGGCCTCGCGCGGGCCCCGCGACCCTCTCCGGACCTGCTCCCCGCGGCCGCTGGCCCTCGGCCGGCTCCCCGGCGGCGGCCCGGCTCGGAGTCGCCGCAGCGCCGCGGAGTGCGCACGCCGGGGCGGCGGGACTTCGGCAAGACCAACTTTCCGGTTCGGAAGCGGCGCGGACCGCGCGGCTCCTCCCTCCTCTCCCCGCGCTCCCCTCCCCTCCGTCCCCCTCCCCCGTCTCCCCGCCCCCCCGGCCCCGCCGAGCCGGAGCGCCCGCCCCGCCCGCCGCCGCCACCGGGCAGCCTGGGCCCCCTCGCCCGCCCGCCCCCGGCGGCTCCTTAAATCCGGGGCACGGGAGGGGACGGGAGGGGACGGCGGGCCCCGGAGTCCCCTCCCCGCCGCCTTCTCCCGGCCGCTGCAGTCCGGGGCACCTGCGGAGCGGACCGGCGCACAGGGCGCCCCGGGGCCAGCGACCGAAAGTTGCGAGTCCGCGAAAGTCCCGCGCGCGGCCCGCCGCGTTCTAGGGCTTTCGGGGGGTGACTCTCGGGGGCGGGCAGGTGAGGCGGCCGCGCATGTCTGGACTGGCGCGGCGCTCGGGCCGGCGGCGCGCCGCGCTCCCGGCTCACGCACCCACTCGGCCGGCGGTCACACGCACGCGCCCCGGCACGCGCGCGCCCCCACCCGCAGCCGTGCACACGCGCCCTCGCCCACGCCCGCGCGTGGCCTCCGTCCCCCGGCGGCCGCCAGGACGCGCCCCGGGCCCGCCGCCGATGCGCCCGCGCCCCTCGCCCCAGCGTGTCTTTTTAATTTACTAAATTTCTTATTTTTGTCCTCGCGAGTGGGTCTGCCTGGTACAAAGCTTTGGCACAGATGGCCTCCGGGCGCTTCCCCCGGTGTCGTGCGCGAGGGCCACACGGGCGGTGCCCAGCCAGCCCCAGGCGCCGGGGAGGCTGCGAGCTCCTGGCGTGGCTGGGGGTGGGGCTCTGCTCGGCTGGGGGACACCCGCCCCCCAGGACGGACCCCGATCCTGCGCCTCTCGCCCAGCTCGGCGCAGGCGGCTTTTGCATTCTAGAATCTTCCCGCTTCCCAGCCCGCGTCCTCCCGCCCGCCTCTCATTGTGAGTTCCACCAAGCAACAGCTTTGGGCCCCGGAGAAGCACGGAGAAATCGGGAAGGAGCGCACGGGTCCGAGTCATCGCAGATAGCCCCCTCGCCACTCTGACCCCCCTCCCCCCAAATCCCCAGAGGCTGGGTTTGCTGTGCTTTTGGGTGGCCGGCGTGTTCGTCTAGGGGACTGTGCTTCAGAAAAGGAGAAATGATCCATGCGAGACGGTGGCAGTCCGGCCCCCACACCACGACAGCGCTCTCGCGGTCCCGCCGCGGGGACACATCCCTCTTTCGCCGTGACGCGGCGAACTTCGGCACACGCAGCGTTTGGGGGACGCTCCTGCAGCAGGCGCGGAGGCGCCGGGCGGGAAAAAGTTTGCAGCCGGGGCTCTGGGGTGAGCGGGCCAGGGACGGTTCTGGGGAAGGAGAGGCGGCAAGGAGCGGGGCGGGGGCGGGGGCCGAGCGTGGAGCTTCTGCACAGCTCGCCGCGCCCACCACAGTGCGGGGAGCTGCAGAGCCGCAGCCGAAAGGTGCACGTTGGGGGCCTGAGTCCTGCAAGAGGCGGAACCGGTCCCCGGCGGGTCGGCCCTCCGGGAGCGCCAGGGTGCACCGCTCTTTGTGACCTGGTTAATCCTTCTTTCTCCCCCCTCCCTTTTATTTTCTAAACCGACACTTTCGGGAGAAGAAGCAGCTGTAGCTCCCGCGGCGCCCGAAGCTTTCAGATGCTGCCGATCCTGGCTCCCTGCAGCCTCCTGCCCCCCAGGGCACCGACTCCTCCTCTCTGGGCCACTTTGCGGGAGCTGATCGCCTCCTTTTCTGGTTGCTGAGGCTTCCCCCACCCCCTCCAAGGCCCTGGCACGAGTTCCCAAGGTCTTTCTGGGACTTCCCACAGCAGCTGGCTAATCTCGTCGACTCGCTGCGCCTTTTCCACGAGGTGTGCTGTCGGGAGGGTCCTGGAAGTCCCTCCAGGGGAAGCGCGCCCGAGCCCCCGGCCCTCCGTGTGCGGGCAGCAGCCGTCGGATCGCAGGGCTCGAGCCCAGGCCGGGATGCGCCTCGCCAGGGGGAAGCCCCACTGGCTCGCTCGGCGCCGCCCGGCCCGGTGGCTCTCACGGAGTGAGCCTGCACGGATGCCGGACGCGGGGCCGCGCGGTCCGGCCTGGCCCTGCCGGCCGGGGTGCGCGCGCCGAGCCGCGGGCTGCGGGGGCCGGCCCCGCGTCCCCTCCGCGCGCGCCGCGCTGGGATTTCGTTGAGAAAATGCAGCAAAGACCTGGACGGAAGAGTGAGCGCGGCGGTGGAGCCCGCACCTGCCCGCTCCCCCGCCACTGCCGCGACGGTGCAGATCGCACGCCTGTGGCCACTCTCTTCAGATGGACTGTGCACACAGTGTCCCAGAAAGATAAAAAAAGGTCTCAAAGGCACCCAACCTCCTGACCCACCTGCTCCCCCTTCCTGGCCTCCCTCCACTCCGACCTGAAACTTTCCTTGAATCGTGTGCATTCGGTGCAGCGCATTTTCATGAAAGCACGTGCCCCTGGGGCCGAGTCGGGAGGGTCACTGCGAGGGGAAAACGCGAACGGAATGTTTTCTCAGATGAGGACAGGACGCGTCCTCCAGCCTCGCCCAGACCCAAGGCTGCGGTGGTGCTTCCGAGGTGCGGACTCGATCCAGGCGCGCACACCGTCGCCGGCCGCTGTCTGTTACGACGTGGTGACACCTCAACACTATCGCAAAAACAAAAGTTGCTTTTCTTCCCTATCATTAAATCTAATTTGTTAATTGTGTTTCTTCTTGTAATGTTTTCATCTGAAGAGGTGACACGTTATTATTTTCTCTGGTTAATAATATTATTTACAAATTAATACTGTATATTTTACATTAATGGAACATATAATTAGGCGTTTGATTTAATTTGTATCATTTATTCAGATAAAACGGCCTATCTGCAAGATTGATCTGACAATGGGAGCTTGAAGAGTTGCTTCTGTTGTAGCGTCCCAGTTTTCTGATGCTTCCTGCCTCTCCAGCCGCAGAAGCAGTTTTCCATCAGAGGCATTTGACACTTAATTTACAATGTACTCATTTCCCCAGCCGTTTAACACAAAAAGGGCATTCGAATATTTGAGCTTTATTTTCTGTCTCCTTTCATTCTTTTCTTCCCCCTAAAGCAAAGTCCCTTTCTTCTCACTGGCCTCTTCCCCCTCTCTGCGTCCTCCCCCACCCCCAACTTCTGTTGTGGGTCCTTATGGTTACATCCAGCGTGATTTTGTGTCTTTAATGCTGTGACAAGTGACTGCTAATTGGTTCTTCCTTGAGCAAAGATATTACCATACTAATATTATTATTGGTAAGGAGAGGTAATTGATAACACCACCTGCCACTCTGGAGCAATCACGAAGATAAATGTCCCCATCACCAGGAAGTCTGTGCTTGGTGTACCGCAGCCCAGCCCAAACAGCAGGGCAAGTGCCAATTATAAAGGTGTTGCTTTGATGCGAGCCGGTGGGGGGCGGGGGCAGCACTGGAAACCAGGTAGCCCAAAATTACATTTATGGTTTCCTGACAGCACTTTCCCGAGCTGCTTATTCACCCACTTGAAGGCAACTCTCCCCCCAAATAAAATGCTTTACTTTAACACACCCGTCCATAGCTAACCGCCCTGCCCACACCCCTCCCGCCGCCGCCGCCCCCCCTTGCTTTTAAACCTATTGAGAGAAATGCATCTTCAGTATTTTTAGGAGATAGGAGCCAACTGGGCAGCATATAAATCCACCCAGATCTGTGTGCTGGAAGCCTTGTACATGACAGGGCAGCTCACAGCTTCACGTGTCGGCATCACAGGCAAGAACATTCCATGGCTTTTTGTGTCGCATGAAGGGAAACATCCGCTCGCAGCCATCCGTCTTCGCGGGGGCACAGGCGGTGTTCAGGACTTCCCCGCGGCCGCTCCCGGCGGCTGCGGGCTGCGTGCGGGCCGGGGAGGGGCACCTGGCATGTATGATCGCATGAATAATGCCAGCCAGCTCAAACTTTGACTCCGTCGCCTGTGGGGAGGCTCCAACGATTATTATTAGCTTGCATTATTAGATGCAGGCCTCAAAAGGCGAAATCAGCTATTGATAATTGCAAGAAGTATACAGCAGCTACTGTATCGATCGGCTTGTCCCTATTCCCCTGGTATGGGAGAGATAAGAAGACTCACTCTTTAGTGCAATATAATTTCTTTTGACCTATCTGCTTGCTACAGACTTATGATGAATAGCCGGAGTGGTTAAAGCCCTTTATCACGAAAGTTACCCCTTGATATAATATTGATTCTTTATAACTAGCTCCAAACACAAAAATCAAACTGTCCACTTGACCATCATCATCATCAATATCATCACAAAGCCTCCGGAATAAAGATCAGCCCCGGCCTGGAAACGCTTTCTATAATCTCCCGGCTAATCTTTATTTGCTGATGATGAAAAGGAAAAGGGGTGGGGGCAGAGCCAGCGAATGTCATTCGGACGGACACCATATTTATGTGCGTCCATCCATGTGCTAGGCCGGGCCCGGCGGGCGCCTGGCGGGGACGCGGGGTCGCCCCTTCCCCCCGCCCGGGGGCCGGGGCCTCGGGGAGCGACGAGAGGGGCTGGGGAGAGCGGCCCGACCCGGGCAGGAAGGAGCCCCGCGCCCGCCCGCTCGTTCGCGATCGATGTCGCGCGTCCTTGGCGCTGGGCGGGGAGGGGCGCACGCGGTGGGCTCGCGCGCCCGGCGGCCCGCGCCCCGCGCACCCCGGGGCGGCCCCGCGCCGCTCCCGATGAGCTCCGCCCCGCGCCGCCCGGCCGCCCCGGCCGCGCGCCTGCCGGGGCGTGGGGGTGGGGGAGGGGTGGGGGATGGGGATGGGGGGTGGGGGAGGGTGGGGGGTGTCCGCGCACAGACGCCCCGGGCCGGTGGGCCGAGCTTGGGGAGCATTCTGGGAGGAGAGGGGCTTAGGGCTTAGGGCTTAGGGTGCGGCGGGCAGGGTGGGGGGGGTGGCGCAGGGAGGAGCCCTGCTTCTGTCTTCTCTGACCTACAAGGGCGGGCGGTCTGCAGGGACACCCTTCCGGAGCACCCCAGATCTCTTCTTACCCACGTGCCTGCGCCCTTAGAGGTCCCGGGGGCGCGGGGATCCTGTCGCCTGGGGGCTGGGGACTCTCCTGGGCTCCCGCCCGGAGAGGAGAGGAGAGGAGAGGAGAGGAGAGGAGAGGAGAGGAGAGGAGAGGAGAGGAGAGGAGAGGAGGGCAGGTGGAGGCCTAGCTGGTCATTTGCGAAGGGGAGGGGAGCTCTCAGGAGGTGGTAGTCAGGTCCAAGGCCTGCCCTGGCTCGGCCCTGCTGAGCCCTGGCCCCCACCCGGATCCCAACTTATGGGGGTCCACGGGGTGCAGGTGGGACCACTTGGTGGACCCCTCCCTGCAGGGCGGCTGGGTGGATGACTGCCCGTTGGTGACCTGGCGCCAAACCCCATGAGCAGTTTCTTCACGCCGGTGCCCCACACTCCAGCACGGGGCCTGTGGATGGCCGGCCAGACTGGCTCCCAAGGGGGTCTTGCTCCACTGGGTGGGTGGGGGGAGCAGGCAGGAAGCCAGCGGATGTGAGAATTGGGGTCCCCGCCCTCCTCAGGCCCCCTGTGTCCTGCGCACCAACAGGCCCCAGGCGCCCCCTCCCCACATAGCCATAGCTGCTGGAGAACACCCCCTCTTGAGGACCCCTCCAAAGCAGCTTTAGACAAGTGGGGACACCTCTGCCGTGACTGGTCCCATCGCTCCCAGCGTTCTCCTTATCGCAGATGTCATTTGCTTGGGCTCCAAGCTCTGCCGAAGCGCAGAGCTGAAACTCTGCAGGAGGCAGGTCAGCCGCAGGCGTGCACCCAGGGCCGGGACCACAGCGATGGGGACAAAGCCGGACCACAGCGCCGGGTGCTGCTCTCGCCCAGGGATGCATGTCTCCTCGTGACCTGACGCACTGGGCTATTAGCGGACACGGCCGGCCCGGCTGTGCGGCAGGTCAGGCGCTGGAGCGGAGGGACAGAAATCAAGTGATTAGAGGCAGCTCACAGGCTCCAGGAGAAAAAAAGTCGGGATGGCGGAAGGGGCAGCCTCGCCCTCAAGTCGTGCGGCGCGGCTGATGAGCCGAATAACGAACGGCCGTGTCCAGACGCCCGGGCGGCCTACTCGCTGCTGCTCGCGCCTGGCGGGCCAGAGGGGGCCGCCAGGAAGGAGGAGCGGCGCCTTGGGAGGGGGGACCGCCGTCAGGCCCCGAGCCGACGTGCGCCCCCGGCAGAGGCCGGGTCTACGCGGGCACAACCTTCCCGCTCCTGTCTCACCCGCTGACCGGCTCTGCTTTGCGGCCCGCCCTGCACCTGGACCCCGCGTGTCTGACTCGCCCAGAATCTGACATGGGCGGCTCCCCGCAAGCACGTGCTCCCCCTGCCCTGGAGGGGCACCCTGTCCCCGAAACGCCGCCTCTCAGAACCGGGAAAGGAAGGCTGCACACAGATTTTGGTCACCGCGTGGAGAGCGGATTTGTGTAAAGTCTGGAAATGTCTGATGGGCTAGAATTCATAGGACAGAAGGAAGGGCCATCATTCACCTTACAAAGGGTTCTTCACGTTAAGTAGCTGGAGCCGGGGTCGGTCACGAGTGGCCGCTTTGTACCGTGACCCCGCAACTCCGTAGGCGCAGGCCTGGCTCCCCGGGACTGGGGGCAATCTGAAAGGCGTCCTGCGGTGGGGTGCCGCAGCGTGCCGGTCGTCTCATCTCTGTCACCTCCCCGGGCGGGCAGCGCGGCCTGTCCTGGGCGGCCATGGCGTTGGGCCCCGCGGAGGCACGTTGAAGGGAGGCGAGAGAGAAAACGGTGCCACGCACCTGAGACATGCAGTAAAGGTGTCAGGGACAGCTGTGGCCAACGAGGGACCGTTCCTTTACGTGTTGGAGGCACAACCATGGAGAACAGAGTGGAGGAGGAGTCTGAGGCCTGGCGAGCCAGAGGAGGGTGTGACGCTGAAACCAGAGGGCATGCGGCAGTGGGGAGGGCCTGGGCATGCCACGAAGACCGGGCAGGGAGGCGGCGGGACGGGGAGGCAAGGGGGCCGCGGGCGCCGGGCTCTCAGGGCCCCGGGGCACAGGCGGGATTGGAAAGCAGCAGATCGACGCCGTCAGTCACGTGCAATGTGGCCGGTGTCCGTCGTCTCCGTCACCAGGGCGTCGCGCCACGGAGACTCTCAACGGACCTCGCCGGTTTGGTATGAGGCCGGTGCCTTCTGCTCGGCGCATGTCATCAGTCACCGTCCTCCGTGACAAAGGCGTCACGCAGGATCTGTCGCCACAGCACGCGCTTCAAGTGTGCGGGAAACAGAACGGCCGCCGGAGCCGTCTTTTCGTGGCGGGGATGTGGGGACGAGATCGCGCGCGCATCCTCGAGCCCGGCCAGCCTCTCGTTTCCCGCGAGCGAGCCCGACCGTCGCGGTGTGCCCCGCGCACGAGCCGCCTCCGGGGGCCAGGCCAGGGCGCTCGCGCTCATGCTCACGCTCACGCGGGCTCGGTGCCAGGCGCCACTCCCACGCGGGACCCCCACGCGGCTTCTCCGAGCGCCCGGGGGTGTGCGCGGCTCCGTGGTTCGGGTGCGTGGGAGCGACCTGCAGCGATGGACACGTCCACAGGCCCCGCCGGGCGTCCCGGTCCGTCCTGGGCTCCCTGCAGCGCCGAGCGCGCACTCACCGAGCCCGCCGGGAGCTCTCGCCTCCGTTCGCCACCTGCCTCAGTTTCCCCGGCTGCTCCGCTTAGCCCCCGTTTCCCAGATGCACTGGTGCCGGGCCCAGGGTGGCGATGGCAGTCCCAAGGTCACTGTTAACCGATGAAGGAGCCCGCGCTCCTTTGGCCTTTACTTGGGGCCTGTCCCTGGAGCCTGCCCATCTTTGTCGTGCCCGGACGTCCCGTCGCTGCTCCCTGACGAGGCTGGCACTTGGATTTTCTGCCCAGTGCGGGGTCTCCGCTCGCCTCTGTGAGCGCCCACGGCCCTCGTCCTTCCTGTCGAGGCTGGGTTTGGGGGGACTGGTTCAGGCGCGAGGGCACGGCTGCCCACGGGCCCGCCCCACTCCGTGCTGTCCCGTCCCCCGAGCCAGCCCTGGTTCCCGTCGGTTGACAAAGGTCCTAACGAGCCGCCGTGGGTCCCCCCCGCAAGCACGGAATGGCCACCGCGCGGTCACGCACGTCTGCAGCGGGGACCCTGAGCGGCGGCCCCAGGACACGGCGTGTGTCCCTTCAGAGAGCTGCCGGGTCACACGGTGTGACTGCGTGTGCCGGGCCGGGGCGCCCTGTCCCTCCCTTGCCTCCCGCAGCCTTCCCCCCAGAGTGACCACGCGGGGCGCCCGTGTTGACCTGTGACCTTCCTGTTGGGCGCAGTCCATACGGGGTTTCCTTGGACAACGAGGGTGGACGCCAGCCTGTGACCATCAGCGTGTGCCCCGAGGTCGGGACAGCGTCTGCCGCGTGACGTCCCCGTCGCGTCAGTCGGCACCCGTGTCTGTTCTTGGAGGATGACGCTGCGGGAGGAAGACGCTGGGCGCCCCGGCCGATAGCCCAGACCCGCCCCTCGCGTCGCCGTGTCCCTCCGCCTCCTCTGTGTGGCCGCGGGGGCCCACCCGTGGCTCTCTGTGTGCACGTGGGGGGCGCGGGCTTCGGCTTCGACGACCGGGACGCACGCAGGGATGTTTCCGACTCGCGACGCCCCTGTGCGGCCGTGTGGACGGCGGCCGCAGCGTCGCTGCTTACGGGCGTTCGCTGCGACTCCCTCTGCGCCTGCTCCAGACGCGCCCACGGGTGCCGGGGAGTCAGGAGCGCTGGCGCGTCGTGGCCCCGTCCAGGACGTGGTTTGTTTGTCGTGAAGCGCGGTCACCGGCGGCGGGAGGGGCCGCGTGCCCCGCGGCTTTGGGAGTCACCGGCCGAGGAGCCTGCGAACACGGCGGCCCGTCGCCTTCCCGGTCTCCACGGTTGTAACTCTCCCTGCCGTCCGGCCGCCCACCCTTCAGGAGGCGGCGGGCGTCGCGCTCACCCTTGCCTCTCTCTTGTCCCCGCGAGGACGCAGCCGCACAGGCCAGGTCACCCTGACGACCCGGCGGACTCCGTCGCCTGCAAAGACGCTGCTTCCGAATGAGGCCCCGTCCACGGGACCGGGGTGAGGACCGCGGCGAGCCTTCCCAGGCTGCGATTCGATCTGTGCCCCAGGCCGGCCGGGGCTGGGCGAGCGAGTCCCTCGGACTGGCTCCTGGGCTGCAGGCGGGCGCGAAGCCGGCGTCGCCAGGCGAGCTCAGGTGCAAAGCGGAGCAGCGCGTGTGCACGGCCGGACAGTGACTCAGGGGCAGAGCGACACGCGGGCCGGGGCCACGAGGGGGGGACGGGCCCCGCGGCCACAGAGCCCGTGTGGGGCCCGGTGTCCGGTCCCCGACAGGAAGCGGCGGGTTCGGACGCGTCCCCGCGGCGCCTCCCGCTCCTTCACTTTCCGTGAGGACCCGTCCCAGGCCGTGTGCTCCGCGTTTGGCGGCGCGGTGGGCGGGTGGCAGGCGTGTCGCCGGTAGGCGTCACGTTGAGGCCCGCCCCACGGCTGACTCCCCCACGGCTCTTCTGCCACAGGCCAGGACACGCGGGCCCTCGGTGACCGTCAGTGACCACTGACGACCTTGTGAGTTCGGGGCCGGCTTTACATGGGAGGGGCTGCTTCCCGGGCCTGCGGTCCCTCCACGGGGGGCCGGACGCTGGGCGCCAAGGTGCCCGTCGCCCGCGGGGGCAGGGCCAAGGCAGCGGTTCCTCCCGGATGCGAGTATCCGGCCCCGCCTTCCTCGGGGTCCGGCCCATCCTCACCTCCCGCAGCGGGCCGTCCTCCTGTGGCGGCGCTTGTGCCGGCTGCCCTCTGGCCGCGGGAGACGGGGACGGACGTTCGTCCAGGGTTCTCAGACGTGCTCGTCCCTGCCCAAGTGAGAAGATGCGGGGCCAGACCGGGGAGGGCTTTCTGCTGCCCACGCCGTGGCGACGCGGGGATGGGCTTTCCTCACACGTGCGGGACGAGGCCAGCGAGACACGTCCTCCCGCGGCCAGCGGGAGCGGCGGGCGGGCCGCACCCTGGAAGAGGCCGTGTTTGGTTGTGGGTCCGGGGGTCGTGAGCTGGGGCTGCTTTTCGGGGTGACCATCTAGCGGGAGTGCCCGCCCTAAAACAGTGGCAAACTCCCGACCGAGGGCAGGTCCCCGCGTTCACCGTCACGCGGCGCGCGGCTGCCAGGAGCGACGGCGACACGGGTCGTGGTTATTCCCGGTCCCATAACTCAGCCCCGCGCGGCCGGGGACAGGCGGGGTTTTATAGGGGAGGCCGGGTTAGTGGTTTTCCTATAAAATAATCTCCGCACGTTCTGCTCCAGGCCCTGTCTCTGACTGATATAGGAGCCCGGACTCGGACCCGGTCCCTCGGCTCCCATAAAGTGCCCTCCCCGCAGCCCCCGGCCAGCGGAAGCCCTGGACACGCGTGGCCCCGGTGACACTGGACTCCACGATTGGGTCTTCACAGGGCTGCCCGGCTTCTGTGGTGGCTCGGAGCCCCGCGCCCCATCCCCGCGGCAGGCGCGTGCCTCGGGTCGCCCACAGGCTAGCTCGTCGCTACGCTGGGCGGGCGTCGCGTCCACTCCCGTCCTGGGATTGCGGAGGGGGGGGGTCGAGACGGCCGGCCGGGCCTTGGGCACGTGGGCGCCTGCCCTCCCGTCCTGGAAAATGGCCTGTGCGGGGAGGGTGCCCCCCCTCCCTCTCCGTCGTTCCTTCCCTCCCCTCCCTTCCTTGTCACCAATGCCTTTGGGAAGTGACAGTGACAAGAGGAAACGAGCCACACGCACAGTGTGGGCAGAACTTGCTAGAATTTTAAAGAAATTAGAGAAAAACCCGTGTTTTAAATTCGTTTTTAATTTAATGGTCGCGGAATGGCTGATTTCTTCCTCCTTTCCTGGACGAATCCCTTTTCCCTTCCCAAACCTCGCCCGGGTGTCTCGCTCAGTTCCCCCGGTCGTCACCAAGGCCCTGGGTGACCCGTGAACCAGCCGCATGGTGGACGCCTCCGACCGGGCGAGCGGGACGCGCCGGCGGCTTCCGCGACGACAGGGCCGCGAAGGACGAGCCCACGCAGGTCTGGTTACCCAGGGCGGCGCCCTGGGGGTGGCGGAGGGCAGCCGTCCCCGGGGATGGGCGGCGCGCGGACGGGAACAGAAGAGCCAGGGCACGCGGCCGAAGGCAGTGCGTCCGCTTTCTTCACCGCGCCCTCACGTAGGGAAGACGTGGCAGGCGGGGGGACAGCGACCGCTCCGGCGCTCGGTCAGCACGACAGTGTTTGTTCCCGCACGACGAGGGGCGGGGATCGCAGACAGGCGGGAAGGAGACGCGCGGGGACATTCAGACGCGACGATCCAGCCGGCGCGCAGGGGGACGCTCCCATCGCCCCTGCGTCTGGAGTTTCAAGGCCGATGCGTCCGCCGGGCCCAGTCCGCGCCTGCCCCCCGCGCGGGGGCGGGGTCCTGCGGGGGCGGCCGTTGATGCCCCAAGACGGACTGACGGACGGACGGACGGACGGGGTCTCTGCCCGCCCCGAGGCTACGTTTTGCCGCTGCAGCCGCGACGTTTGCGCCCGGAGGACTGACCAGGGACCGCGTCCCCGGCTCTGCCTCTGCTGCCGCGTGGAAGGAGCGAATCCCTCAACGAGGTTCTGAAGGGGCCCCGGTTCACGAGCGGGTCCCCAGGGGCGCGGTTCGTCCTTCTGCTCCCCTCGGGCGGGACCGAGGGGCAGGCGCGGGGCCCACCGTGCCCGCCGTGGGGCCTGCGCGGGGCGTCCGCGCCGGCGTCGGCCCCGCTGAGGGGTCGCCCGGCCCGGCTCACAGACGTGATGCAGAAGAATTACGCCCTCTCCGGAGCCCATTTCCTCGTATAATCACACAAAATGATTTTTCTTAAATATGATAATAAATCACGGCGAAAAATCAATGTGGCAGGGCCCAACTGCTGCGGCCTGATAACGCATCAATCAATATTTAGTATTTAGATTTTAATTAATACGCGGCCGTGCAGGGCCCTTTTAAGAGAGAAATATTATCCCAGATAAAGCGGCGGCCGGCGCGGGCAGAAGTTGTTGCTCATATCTGCCATCGATCCGCCCGGCGGGGCCGTGATGAAAAGCCCTGGAACCGTCAGACCAGGGGGAGACGGCCTGGCCCAGCGGGCGACGCTGGGGCGCCCGGCCTGGGGTCGCCGGCGCGGCCGGGGCCCCCCGCGCCCTCCCGGGGACGTCAGGGACACGACGCTCACTCACGCGGCGCTGGGGAACGTTTTCTCTTCAGGACGAAGTTTCGAGATCATTTTAACGTCGGGGGCGCCGGCTTCGGCCGCGCCGTCCGCGGCCTCCGTTCCCGCCATGGCGAACACAGAGGCCTCGGAGGTGGCTGGGGGTCTCCCGCCCAGACCCCACAGGAGGCCCCGGCCCCTGCGTCCCGCGCGCGAACCCCGGCTCCTTAGGGTCCCCGCCGACCTGCCCCCGCTGCCGCCCTGCTCCCGACTTCCCACGGCGGTCAGCGGGACCCCGCCCGCGGCAGGGACGCGTCCGCCCCTGACCGACCCTCCGGCCCGGCGGGGAGGCCGGCCCTAGAGCTGGCCCCGCTCTTCCTTGTCGGGGGAGGAGGGTCGCCGCGAGGGACGTGTGCGCTGGGCTGGCTGCCTCGGCTTCCGGGCGGTTCCGACGGCAGCGCGGCGCCTCAGCGCACGCGGAGAGCCCGCCCCGGGCCGGACCCAGTTGGGGACTGGGCACGCGCAGACGTCGTCCTGCTGGTCCCTGTTGCGCGTTTTCCCCTTTTCTCCGGGAGGGAGCGAGAACGTCTTCCGCGTCTTGTGAACGTCGAGGTCCGGCGTCAGAGCCGGCGACCCGCCGTGGGGGGCAAGGCGGCGGGTCGCGGTGTCCCGAGGGGGCCGTCCCCACTGTCCTTAGCCCCCTGACTGGCCGGCAGACGGAGCCGACCCTCGCAGTGGCCTGTGTCGTCTGTGCCCCCGACGTGGCCCCCGCCCCGCGGTCTCCTGAGGGGAGAGAGGCCGCAGCCTCGGCGATCCTGTCGGGAGAGGGTTTTGGGGGATTCGAGGCGACTCCCCGGGGCCTGGGGGACTGGCAGGCCGTCCCAGGTCGGGGCACGGCTCCGAGGGCCACGGCAGGTGCGTGGGGGCCGTTCCCTTTCTCCTAGGACCGCTGTGGGGGAGGGGTTGCGGCCCCGGGGGCCGGAGGCGGGCAGAGCGCCCTCTGCCCTTCAGGGGCCACGGGGTCGCCACGCGTCCGGGGCTCGGCTCACGCTCGTCTGCCTGACGCGGGCACCCCTCAAACTGGGGTTTTAGGGTATAAAGCGCCTCCTGAAACTGGACGTTAGACAGAAGCACCGGCCTCGTCAGGGCGTTAATTATCCATCCGCTTCTCATACACCTGCTGGAGGGGTCGCGCGCCGGACGCCGGCGCCGTTCAGAGCGGGAGGCCCGGGGGACGGCCGGGGGCGCGAAGGCGGCGCAGGAGGAATCAGGGGTCTGACTCAGGCCTTCGGCGTGTCCGGGGAGAATCTCTTCTTTTTAAAAAGAGGCGCGGAAGGGGACGGCGCTGGGAGGGACGTTGCCCGCGTCGGGACCGTGCTTGTCCCCGTGTCACCTTCGGCCTTGCCCCGGCGACCGGCTCCGGGAAGAAGACGTGCCCGGGTCACCGGGAGGCGGTGGGGCTGCCCCCGGCCGTGGGGCCGATGCTGGGCCGCGTCCGCCCGCATCCCCCTCAGCCCCAGTGGTTCCGGAACGTGGCTCCGTGCCCACTCGTGACAGGACCGGCTGGGGCAGGGCCCTGCCGACGAGGGAGCGGGTCCGCTGTCCGGTGGGACGCGCCCCTGGCACCGGGGCTGACCGCGGCCTCCGCAGAGGTCCGACTGGCCCGGCCACATCCGCGCCCTGCGCCCGGCGCCCCTGCGGGCGGAACGGGGTCCGGCTAGGGCCGCGGCCCGCGGAGACATTCGAGCCGGCGCTTTAGTCTCCGAGGCTCCGGGCCGGCCGGGCGTGCGCGCGCACCGGCGGGGGGAATTTGCCCCATTAGCGGGGCCTGCGCTCCCGCCGCCACCCCGCATTTCCGAGGCCGGCGGGCCGTGCCGATCCGCTCTCCCGCCCGGCCTCCCTCTCGGACGGTCGATGGAGACTATTAGCTCGCTCCCAGCGTCGGCCGGATGTCAGCGACTTAACAAGGGTCACGGCTTTCCGCGGGAGAACCGGGCTCCGCGGCGGGGCGGGCTCCGGGCCCACGCGCGCTGGTTTCGTGCGGTGGATGGGGCGCAGGAAGCTCCCACAGTCTGGCCTGTGAGGGCCGTGTGGGCCGCGGCTCACCGTCTGCCGGGGGGGAGGGGGGGATCTTGTAGGGAGACGGGAAGGCACAGAGCGCAGTCCCTTAGGGCGCGCGTGCGCGTGCACGTGCCTGCGGGTCGGTGCGTGCTCACACGCGTGTGCGCCCGGACTCGACGGGGACGCACGGGGGCGTTTGCGACCGCGTGCGGTTTCCGGGCGCCGCACACGGCCCCCTGAGGTCCCCGGCACGGGCCCCGCGCTGCTGCCACGGCGCGGACCAGCCCCTCAGGCCGGCCGGGGTCGCGTCCCCCGTCGGAGGCCGCGCAGCCGAAGGGGGCCGAGCCGGGCCCCCTCAGCCCGGTGGACCGCGCCCCCCGGCGCACCCCTTCACGCCCCGGTGGGGGACTCCCAGGTCCGCGGGGGCGACCGTTCCCCAGACGGTGGGGCCCGCGGGGACGGACCCCGCAGACTGGCCGTGCGTCCGGGCGGCGGGGGTGCTGCCCGCTCTAATTTACTGCGGCCGGCGCCGGCCGCGGTCCGCGGGGACTTCCATCAAGCCCTGCGAGGCGTATTGATTTTTTTATTTTCTGGGCAGGATGAGAAGACGGAGGCAGGAGCACGAGTGAATGAAGAACTTTCCCCCGATCGCCGCCGCGCGCCGGCTTATTGCATCCTGTCGGCCGCGGTTTCGGGTGATGTCCGGCGTGTCAGCGCTCGCTCCGGGGCAGTCCGCGGGGTGAATGCCAATGGGCCGGCGGGAAGGCGGGGACGAGGAGGGTCACCGGGAACGGGGTGGCCCGCGCCCCGGCACCCCGGCCCAGCGCTGCAGGGCGCCCGAAGCCGCCGTCCTACCGGTTCTTTCTGAATCTAACAAAAGACCCCCCCCCCCAAGCCCAACGACAGACCGCGCGGCCACACACTCGCCCCGGGGCCTGTGTGGCCTGACCGCTGGCTCCGGCCCTGGCGGGGGGACATCGCCCGGGTGTGGAGGGCGCAGTTCTGGCACCTTCCGCGGAGCGTTAGGGCGTAGCCTGTGCCTGCGGTCCCCGGGGGCGTGATGGCCTCGGACCACGCAGCGGTCACTCTAATAGGGTGACTCCCCTGTTCGGCGGTGGAAATGGAGCCAGGGGACCGAGCGCAGTCCTGCGGTCGGGCTCCCGTCTTGCCGGTCGTGCTCCCAGGTCGCGTCCCGCGTGTCCCGCGTGCAGAGGCCTGCTCGCCCGTGTCGCCTTCCCCAGCAGCCCTGGCTGCCCTGACCGTGCGGTGCTGACGCGCCCAGCCGGGTGACACTCCGCTGCCGCCTTCGGATAAGGGCTGGCGGTGACCGCTGAGGACGGGAGAGGCCTGCGGGCCGCGTCGGGTGTGGCGGAGCGAGGACACTCAGGGCAAGGCCAGGGGAGCGGGCTGTGCGTCTGCGCGCAGAGGCGGGTCTGGGGACACAGGCCCGAGGCGTCCGGGCCGAGCCGCGGCTGGGTTGGCCCTTGCCGCCCGCGGCCCCTGAGGACAGCGCGGCTGGGTGACCCCGTGGCCCCTCTCTGTGACCCTGCAGGGCGTGGCCGGCTTTGCCCATCGTGGTTGTTTTGCTCTTTTATTCAGATCGAACCCGGATGGAAAAGGAAAGTGACGCCGGGATAGGAAGGAAAGGCCGAGGGGCTTGGCAGGCTGCACCTGGTTGGAACGACCGAGTCCCCCCGCCCCCGTCTCACCCTCCAGCCTGACCTGCCTCCGACGAGACGACAGCGGCGCTCGAGGGTGACCCCGACGCTCCACAGCGACTGGGTCTCAGATGCGGACGCAGCTTTGGGGGACGCGCAGGGACCGGCCGGGGGACGCCCAAGGCTGGAGCAGGTTCCGGCCCCCCGACCCCGTCTGGCCGCCTCGTGCCGTCTATCGCGAGGTCCATTCTCGTGATGTAAAGAGGCCGTCGCTCCCCTGAGGGCGCGGCCCTATCCCACGCGTGCACGGCTTTGCGGAGGACAGGTTAAGTCGCGCTTTGGGCGAGTCGCCGCCGCGTCCCCTCAAGGAACTGGGCCTGGTTCCAGGCTGCGTGGCGGCTGCCTTCCCGGCGCGGTGAGTTGGAAATCGTTTCGCTTTAAAGCGGGAAAGCCTGGTACGAGACGTGCTCGCCACCCCCCCAGCCCCCACGCGCCCGGTGCTGGCAACCCTCGCTGGAGACCCCGCGCAGTCGCGGGGGCCCCACCGTCCTGGCCCCGCTCCCCGCGCTGGGAGGGCAGAGCTGGCACGCCCGCTCCGAAGGGCGTCGCCGCGGTCAGGGCAGCGGGGCCCGCACCGGGGTTGGCGAACCCCGAAGCCCGGTCCCTCGTCGGTTTCCCGTGCTCGCGGGCCCTCAGTGGGACGCACGATCCCGTGCTCCTCCCAAGGGGATGAACGTGTCGCCGCAGCCCCCGGGATGCGAGAGCCGCGCTCTGGGACTCGACCCTCCGCGGGAGACAGGGGCGGCCGGAAGACGGCGACGCAGACATGAACCACGACGGCCCCGGGGAACGGCGGGAGCACGTCCTTGGAGAGGTGTTTCGCTTCACGCCGAAGACAGGCCCGAGCGCTCGGGGGGAAGACGCTGGAAACGGAATAAACGGCGTCACTTCACCCAGGTAATGTCTGAGCGGGGGCGCGGCGGCGCGGCAGAAATAATTCAGACATCTGGATAAGAACCTTCCGGATCGATGGCGCGGGAGCGGCGGAGCATATGCCGATGCAATCAGACGGAATTGAGTTTCATACAAATGTTAGCAAATCCATATCGGATTATCACGGCAAAAACTTCATTTCCATTGATTTATCGTGCGTTGTTATTGTTCCCGCCAAAGCGCCGCAGACAGCCATGGAGCAGCTGCCGGGCGCCCGGAGGGGGAGCGCGGCGCCGAGGAGCCCGCACCTCGGGGCGGCAGGTGCGACGCGAGCGCGGCCGCGCGTCCCTGTTCATCGCGTCAGGTCGTTCCGAGACTCGGGCGAGCGCGGGGCCGCGCGTCGGCGTCCGCACGTGAACGAGGGAGGAAGGAGGAGGGGAGGTGCGTGTGGCCCACAACGTCGGCGGAGAAGGAGAGTCTGGGCCGCTCGCAGGCACGTGCCCCCCTCCCCTCCCCCTCCCTCTCCCTCCCCCGCCCCCCGCTCTCTCCTCCTCCTCCTCTGTCTCTGCCTCAGTCTCCTCTGCACGACGTGAACAAACCCCTCGCACCACTGTCCCCGCGGGAGGCGGGCTCCCTCGTGGGCGGCTCTGCGCTCCCCTCCCGAGCCCCAGGTCCCCACTGTGCTCCTTGGGGTCGGCAGGGCGCCCCGTTCCCGCGCGCCCGTGACCTCGGGCCTGTCCCCCAGCAGTCGAACGCGAGGCCCCGCCTTTCGAGACGGGATTGCGTGAACAACGACTTCGCAAAATCCCCGCGCTTTCTCCGAAACCGGACAGGAGTCGGGAACAGCGGCGAGCGGGGTCACCGCGCAGGGCCCCGGCGTCCGCCTGCGAGGAACGAGGTTGTCGCGCCTCCCGCCTCAGAACGCGACCTCGTCCGCCGTGTCGGTGGGGGTCGGGCTCAGGCCCCACCGTGATCACCGGAGACAAAGTCAAGTCACTTCCTCCTCTTCTCCGGCGACTCGGGCAACGCCGGGGCCTCGCTCTGCCGCGGCCCGCAGTGGCTGGCTCGCCACTTCCCCCGCACGGCGGGCAGGGGTCCCGCGGCCAGGCTGGGGTGACCGGCGCGGAGCCGCGCTGGCGGGCGCCGGGCGCCGCGGAGGACACTGCGGGAGGCGGCGGAGCCTGGGCGGCCGGGCCTTGCTGCGGGCGGCTCGGGGTCTCGCGCCCCCCGAGCGCCCCCCTGGGTCCACAGCGGTGACGGTTCCCTGGGCAGATCCCAGCGTCGGTGCTAACTGGTCCCCAGGCCCGGCCCCGGCTGGCGCCGGGTGGGCAGGAGGGTGTGAGCGGGAGCAGGCGGCCGTCGGGCAGAAGCTGCTCGGCGGGGCCTCCTGCGGCTCGGGCTCCCGCCGCCCAGCGGGCCCCCTTCTCAGCGGAGAAGCAGCAGGTTCGTCGGGGACGCTTGCGACCTGCTGATCCTCGCCGTCACCCCGCGCCCTGGACGGACGTGAGCCCAGGACGGGGTGAAGCGCTAGTCCCCACCCCGACCCCCATCCCTCAGCCGCGTCCCACGCCGGGGAGGGCGTGGGGCACGACGCCTGTTTCCACTCGGCGCAGCCCGCCCACTGGGAGCCAGCGAGACGCCCACGTGGCCACGTCCCCATGTCCAGGGCCCGACCCGCAGCCCACGGATCCCAGGTGCCCCGCGCGCTCAGCACTTCCTGCGGCCCAACCGCGCGTCCGCTCTGCTGGGCGCCGCCCGACGGACAGGTCACCTGGGCGTGAGGCCCGCCCCACGCGGGGCTCCCTCGTCGCCTCCTCCACGGAGCCCGCCGGCACCGGGCAGCGGCGGCGCGGACGCTGCCCCTCCCTGGGCCCTGCTGACCAGTCTGCCACCGCCAGCGGTCACGCACGTCCCCGGGCGGGCTGGCTGACGCTGCCGGCCTGACCTGGGCCAGGAGGGGGTGGGGGCAGCGCTCCAGGTGTCTGCCCTCCCCTGACCCCTCAGACGTCACGGCCGGGAAGTCCGTCCCCTGGTCCAGTCGGGACGAAGTGGTCGTGGCCCCTCAGCCCCGCCCAGCCCTGCCTCTGGGGGACACACTGGCACCCGGTGCCCTGGGTCCCCTCGGGTTACTGACCCTGGAAGAACCTTGTCTTCCCTGGTCTGGCCGCCCCTCGCCTTCCCGCCGCGGTGGATGGGTCCGTGCGGTGACCCTGCACCCCGGGGCAGCTCCGCGGTCGCCTTCCGGACGCGCCTCTCCCCACAGACCCCCCTTTTGTTCCCCAAACAGACGACCCCGTCTCCCGCTCCTGCCCCAGGCTGTTCGCACCCGCGTCCCCGGGTCGGAACTCAGCACCCGGGCCTGGGCCTCGGTCCTGGCTGCCCCGAGGGGCCTCCCCGGGAGCTCGGAGCCCTGGCCCACCGTCACGCGGGCGCCGCGTTGTCCCCGCCACGGGTTTAGATGGCGGCGAGGACGCGGTTTCCGTCCCGTCGCCACGCGCCGGGCTCGCAGAATGAAACTTCTCTGACTCCCTCTCGCGAGTCTCGCGCGGTCCCGCAGCTGCAGCCCGGGGGGCTCTGCCGTGGGACGCTCTCCCCAGGCAGCCGGAGTCTCCCCGACGTCCTTTCCCTCAAACGCGTGCTTCTGTGCCCTCCCAGCGGGGCCCACCGTTAGGTGGCGCTTGGGGTTTTGTCCAGCGCCGTATCCCGGTGCCCCGCACGGAAAGGCGCACGCGCCAGCGGAGGACGGCTTTGCAAGTCTGTGTCTGTGAGGCGGGTTTCCCCCGGCGCGCCGGTGTGGTCATCGCAGCCACGTCGTCGATCGGACAGAACGAGTCGCCAGACGTGAGAAGGGCCGTGAACCCCGCACGCGAATATTAATCGCCGCTGCACGCCGCGCCGGGGCGTGTCTGCTAACGGGCTGAGCCTAGCCCTTTCTCCCACCTGGCGACGCGTTGGGGGCGGCGGTGCCCATGGCCGCGGTGGCCGACCCCGCGGCGCCTGCTCCGGTTGGTGTGTCACAGTCGGAGCCACCGAGGGGCCGGTCGACACAGAGCCACGGGGGGGAGACGCTGCGGCGGCGACGACACCCACGCCGAGTGCGTGCCAGTCACGCCCCGGTGACCCGTCACGGAGGGAAGTTCCCGCCGGCCTCTCAGCCGGAGGCCCGGGTCCCTTCGCCCTGGTCGGGGCGCAGTCGGGAGGCAGCGGGGCCGCAGGAGGCCTCGTTCTCCGGGGACCGGCGGCCCCCGCGGGTTCAGAGTCGACAGACGATGCGCTCATTGGGGAGATGCTTTCCGCCGGGCAGAGCGTGGGGGGGGTCCCGGTGGGCGGGGGTGGGTGAGGAGCCTCTTCCACGGCAGGCGCGGGGGAGGGAGCTCGGGTCCCATGCGCATTCCCCAGCGGGTCGGGTCAGGAGCGGAGGATGGAGGCTGAGGACCTGGAAGCCGCTGCTTGAAGAAGGAAGAGAAGGGTTGTCCCGAAGCCCTTCAAGGCCCGGCCCCGTGTTCTGGCATCAAAGTGCCCTTCATCTGGCTCCGGCCCCGCTGGGGCGGCCCTTTGTGGGGCTGTAGCTGCTGCTCCCCTGCGCTCGGGACAAAGCCGGCCGCGGAGTCTGGGACCCAGGGGCTGCCCCTCCCCGGGGGCCCGTCCTGAGGGGTCCCCCCATCCCCGGCGAGAAACGCAGAGGGCTGGGGCACGTGGAGGGGCGCCCGTCGGAAACGGGGCCCGCGGCGCCCACCGTCGGGCGTGGGGATGCGTCGTCGAGCCTGGGGGGTCCAGGCCCAGGGGTCCAGGCGGCCGCAGGCGGGGGTGAACGCCGTCCACCGGGGCTGGGGAGCGGAGGCCGAGTGGCCGGAGGAAGCGGCCGCAGGTGGCCCGCGTGACGCGGGGGAAGCCTGCGCGGCAGGGGGTGGGGCTGGGGGGGCTGACACAGGTGCCTCCCTGTCCGCACGGACGAGCGGCGTCGCCCAGAGCTTTTGGGGGGCCCCGCAGGTGGGAGTGATGGCAGGTGGGAGTGATGGCAGGTGGGACTCCGCGGACCGGCTGGTCCGGACGGCGCAGGCCGCGCGTCTGGGGCGCTTTCCACTCGTGGTTCAGCCGTGGGGGCTCAGGGGTCCCCAGGCCTGCGCGTGGCCGCTCCTAGGACCCCTCAGTCCCCAGGGCACCCAGACCCCGACCTGTAGGAAAGTGAACTCGCGTCGCAGGCGTCACGGTCGGGCCGCCGCGGCCTGGGCTGCGTGGCACCTGCCCTGCGCGGCGTCGGGCGGTGCGGAGAGAAGTCCACTTCCCTGCACTGAGGTCGCGGCCCGTGGGACGAGCCAGTCCCGGCTTAGACAGGACCCCTGGGCCTGTGACCCTTTGGCCTGGTCGGAACGCTGACCCTGGGGTCCGCGGGCACGGGGAGCAGTGGGGCCGCCCCTGGCTCCCCTTGGACTTCTCCACCGCCTTTCGGGGGACAGGAAGGACTTCACCCGGCGGCAGCTGCGGGCCCCGGGGTGTCGTTGGCTCGTGGGTGTGGCAGGGGGGGAGGGTTGCTCTGTCCGGCCGCTGCGTGATCCCGGCTGGGGATCAGGTGGGACGCTCGCCCTGCGGAGGGTGGGTCGGGTGGCCTCAATCCCACTCTGGTGACCCCCGCGCTTTCCTGGGGTTCGGGCGGCCGAGCGCTGGGATGGGGGTTTGCGGCTGCGACTCCGGCCCAGCCTTAGCACGTGGTGGCTCGGAAGCGTCCACCAGCGGGGTCCACGGGGGCCTGACCCGTCTCCCCGTGTGCTGGGGGCACCCGGTGGCGGCCCCCGACCGGCCGAGCAAGGAAAGGCAACGACCTCGCGGCTGCAGGTGCTGCCTGGAGCCACCTCCCGCGCAGACACCTTCCAGGTGCGGGGGGAGGCGGGTGCCGCGCGGGTGGAGGAAGGCGACGGCGAGGCCTCGGGAGAAGGAAAGCGGTGGTGCCCGCCCCCGCCCCCGCGGGGAGGCGGCCTGCTCTTGGCCCGTCGGCGGGAACCCGGGAAACGCCGGGCCCCGCTTGGAATGGCTTTGAAGCCTGCCACCTCCGCCGGGGAGCAGGCCAGCGCGGGGGCCTGGCCAGGGCACAGGCGCTGTCGGAACCGGTCACAGGCGGCGGATGCCGGCGGGCGCGGCGCCAGCCCCGGGAGGGACGGGCAGGGAGAAGGCGACGGACGGCGCTTCCAGGGGCCGGCCCTGCCAGGGAGGGTGGCACCTGCAGGCCGGGAGGCAGGTGCCGGGCGCCCCGTGGGAGACACGCGGGGTCGCGGGGGCAGCACCCGCCCTCCTTGTGGTCGGCTGCACCGGGGGCCCGGGAGGGCCCGGCTGGCGCGCGCGGGTCCTGGAAGCGGCGAGCTGCACCTGCCCGGCCGCGGCCGGCGCCAGCAGCGTGGTGGGCGCAGCAGGGGCGGCAGCTGCGGGAGGCGCCCGGCCCAGCTCCCGGAGCCGCCTTGGCCTGGAACCTGCGCCCGGGGCCCGGGGCGGGCGCCTCCAGGGATGGAGGGAGCCGGTCCCCGCCCTCCCGCTGGGCTGGGTGACAGCCTCGCCCTGCGGGCCCGGCCACCGGGCGCCGATCCGTCGGCAGCCGGGCACGGGGGGGGGGCGTGGTGGCTCTGGGGCCGGGTCCTAGCCCTGCCTGTCCGTGGGGGCCTCTGGGCGTCTGACGCGGCTTCAGCGCGCGTGCGGCGGTGACACGCGCAGGCGTGGGGATGGATCACGCCGAGCATGGCGGCCGGCGCCTCGCTGAGGGGCCTGCGTGCGCGTCCGGTTCGCGGTCCTGAGAGCGGGCCCCGGCCCCGCAGCCGCCACACCTGCGTGCGGAGTCGCCGGCACCGCAGTTACCCCCGCGCGCGTGCAGCCGTGGCGCCTGCGGCCCCTGCTTCCCACACCGTGACGGGCAGCGGGGCCCGTGCTCACTGCCTCCCCGTGATCGGGGACGTTCGGAACCGCAGATGGCGGCACGAGGTGGCATCCGCCCACCAGTGCAGCGGGCCACCTGGGAACGGGACGCCGAAGGCGTTAACGGGGCGGGGGGGGTCACCTGTGGAAGGTGAAGGACAAGGGGGGGCGTGAGGAGGGGGACGGGAGGAAGAGCTCCGGGCGCTGGGGTCTGGGGCACAGTGGCTCGTGCAGGGTCCTGCGCTGGCCCGGGAGGCCTGGTTCCGGAAGCCTCCGTGCCCGCCCTGCGCGGGCGGCGGTGCGGACGCAGCGTGCTGGGGGCGGGTCTGGGCTCCCAGGGGCCACGGGAGCTGTGGGCAGCCGCTCTGCGTGGGCGCGTAGGGCCGTGCCCAGGTCCCACGGGGGCGCCGCGGGGCTGCAGGAGGGCACGCAGAGCCCGAAACCCCGGATGGGGCAGACGCCCCCTCCACAGCCTCCTCCCGTCCCCTCCGCGCGGAGTGGGGCCGCGCTCAGCCGTCTCTCCAGGTGGAGGCCGTTCAGCCCGTTCTGGCGGGAACAAGCCCGGCGCGGCCGACCCGGAGGCGTCGGAGACGCGCTCCCGCCAGGCTCCGCCGTCGTCTGTGGCGTCGGCAGAGCTGTTTGGACGCGCGTCTGCCTGGCGGCCGTTGGACGCACGTTTCGGGCCAGTCGTTGCCTCGTCGCAGCGGGTCATCGTTCAGAATGAATCTTCCTGCGCTCCCAGCTCCCAGCGCTGGTTCCCGCCGGCCAGGGCTTCCTCCAAGGGGGCCTGGGGCGGGACAGGGGGTCTGGGGTGGGACGGGGGGCTGGGGCGGGATGGGGGGCCGGGGCAGGATGGGGGGCCTGGGGCGGGACCGGGGAGGCCTGGGGCGGGATGGGGGTCTGGGGCGGGACCGGGGGGCCTGGGGCGGGACGGGGGGGGCCGCTGGGGGCGGGACGGGGGTCTGGGCGGGACAGGGGGCCTGGGGCGGGACCGGAGGGCCTGGGGCGGGACCGGGGGGTGCCTGGGGCGGGATGGGGGTCTGGGGCGGGACCGGGGGGCCTGGGGCGGGACGGGGGGCCTCTGGGGGTGGGACAGGGGGCCTCTGGGGGTGGGACAGGGGGTCTGGGGTGGGACAGGGGGCCTGGGGCGGGACTGGGGGACCCTGGGGCGGGACGGGGGGGCCTGGGGCGGGACAGGGGGCCTGGGTAGCCCCAGGAGGACCTGAGCAGCCTGGAGGGCCAGGAGGGACTGTCCAGCCGGCCTTGCGGCCTGCGCGCGGGTACCTTACGCCCTGCCTCGTGGATTTCGGGGGGTCACGCCTCACTGGGCCGTGGCCTCCCCCAGGGTCACGTTCGAGCTCCTGGGAACGACGTTTTATTCGCGGCCGTGTGAGGGTGCGTCTCGGCGGAGCGCGGGGACAGTGGCTGCGCCCTCGGCGGGGCGGTGCACGCCCAGGCGTCCGCCTCGGTCCCAGAAGGGCTGGGACTTAGGAGCCCCCGCGGGGCAGCGAACGCGGCGAGTGGCCCCGTGTGTCGCGGACGGCTGGTTCGGGTCCGTTCGTCTAGATTCACGCATTTCGGGGCGGAAACGGGATCTGGCCCCTCATCCATGGGAGACACAGCGATCGGCGTCTCTCGCGCGGCCGGGGCAGCGACGGGCACCGAGCGTCGTGTCAGGCCTGTGGGACGGCCGCCGTGTGCGGACGGCCGCTGTCTGGGGGCGTGTGCGGAGCCACCGGCACGTCCCGACGAGGACGCGGGCCTGCGGCGCAGCGGCCCTCTCCCGGCCACGTCTCGGGGGAGCGCGCCCGTCGTCGACACCCGATCGCGCATCGATAGTGGCGAAGATGAGGGTGCAGGATGCTCCCGCTCCGTTCGGCCACGCGCTCAGCGCCCGGTCGCCGGGAAGCGCGTCGTCTCCGAGACCCCGTGCTGTGCGGGGGCGGCGCGCGTGTGGGAATCGCGAGGTCGGAGCGGCTGGCGGGAGGGGACGCGCCTCCGGCTCAGCTCGGACTTAGCGCCCACCGTGTGCCGCGTTCACGCTGGCGGCTCCGCTCCGGGTCGGTGTTCCCAGGGGACCCAGAGCGGGCGAGGCCGGGAGCGGCCGGGATGCTGGTCAGGACGGGGGCGGGGGCGCTGCCGTCCTCCGTTTCTCCCCGAAAGTTCCCGGGGGTCCACGCTCCTGAGGAGGGCAAGCCCGGAAGGCCCCCTCCCTCGTGGAACGTTCCGGGCTGTGTCCTTGTGCAGCCTCGACAGACAGAACCGCCACCCACACGGGAGTTGGTGCGTCTTGAACGGAAACTGCTGGAGCCGCTTCTGTCGCAGTCGCGGGACGTCGCCGGCTCCGGGGAGGCCCGCGCGCCCGCCTTGTCCCCCAATTTACCGCCGGCCGCGGCCGCTCTGGAGGGACAGCCCATCCGGATGAATTCCTGATGAGGGGCCCGCGCCCCCCGCCGCGGCCCGCGTCCCCGGGTCCCCCTGGGAAATCCCACGCACGTCGCTGAGCCGAGGATGCATTATTAATGCCCCAGTTAATGGAAAGTCCTCGGGGCATTTGGGGGGATGAAGCACACGCACATGCACGCACATGCACACGCGCACACGCAGGCACGCACGCACACGCACACGCACGCACACGCACGCACACGCAGGCATGCACGCAGGCACGCACACGCACGCACACGCGCACACGCACACGCGCACGCACACACGGACACGCACACGCACACGCTCACACATGCGCACATCCCAGGGGGGTCCTGACGCGCCCGTGTCTGACGCGCGGTGGCGGTGCTGGGGGCGGAGGACGCTGCCCGCCCCGCCGGCCCCTGCGTCCGGGTGGAAGCCGCGTGGCAGGAGGCAGGTTGGGAACAGCAACGTGGACGCCGAGGCTTCCGCAGTGGCCGTGAGGACAGACAGCAGCGGCTCAGCGGCCGCATCTGGAAGGCTCCGCGGCCTTCGCGCCGCCCTTCGCCGGCTCTGCCTCTCGTCCCGGTCGGCGGCTTCCCGACGGTCTCGGGCGCTGCAGTTCCCGGACAGCAGGGTCCGCCCGCCGGGGCCCGCTCCCCGTGGCCTCCCCGCCGGGCGGCCGAGCTCCGAACGGCGAAACCGTCACACGAGCCGCTTCCAGCCGCGGAGCCTGAGTTGTCCGTCCCGTCCGACGTCGGGAGCGAACCGTCTGCCGCTGCGGTCGGCACGAAGCCCTGGGTCCCCCGGGGGCCGCGGCCAGAGGGGCTCCCCCGGGGCCAGTCTGTGGAGCGGCCCCGCCCGCCCCGGAGCAAAGCCGGTGGCTTGGTTCCCAGCGGTCGCCCTGGGGCCGGAGAGGCGAGCGCTGCCTTCGCTTTAAGCCCAAAGAGCGAGGATTCGACTTAAAGTGGCAGCGAGGCCAGGCCTGGCGTGGAGCCCCCGGGCCGCCCGGGAGCTCGGGCGCCTTCAGAGCCGCGGGACACGGGCGAAGCGCTCCGTGCCTTTCTGGGGCCGGACCGCCAGCCCGGACTCACGCCCGGGGCCCGGGCCGGGCCCCGTGGGCTCCACCGGCTCGCTCGGGCCGGGAACAGGGCGGCTGTGCTTTCTCCACCTTTCGACCCGCCTGCGCCTGCCGGACCGGAATCGCGCGGCCGAACGTCAGCAGGTGATTCCGATGCCCGCGGAGGCCGGGGGCAGGGCGGGGGCGCCGAGGGGCCGCTGCTGGGACAGCAGGCGCCCTGCGGAGAGCGGAGCGGGGCGCAGGGGGGCCCGGGGGTCTCTGCGGGCCTGTCCCCAGGTCCCCAGGGTCACGTGGCGCAGTCAAGGGGGCGGGCGGACAGCGAAGGTCCGGGGCAGAGCTCGCGTCCGGGGGAACAGGGGGCGTCGGACACAGGCTCGGAGGCCAGCCCGGTGGGTCGGCGCGCAGGGGACAGGAGGCGCGACACCCGCTCAGGAGGCGGCTTCTCCCTGTCCGGCACCCGTGGCCCCTGCTTGCGCCGTGATTTTACTCGCTCGCTCGCTCGACTTGGTTTAAAGGACCCGACGTCCGGTAGCCGAGCAGCGGCTCCCCGGCGTGGGGCAGCGCCCAGACGCCCGCACGCGTGGCAGGCCCGGCCACCGAGCGGGGCCCCCGCGGCGTCGGCGGCCACCGTCTCTCTCGGGAAACCTGAGCTGCTTTGCAAGGCCGAGCGGCAGCCGTGGCTCCGGACAGCGCGGCCGCCTCAGACGGGAGCCCCCGTCCCACAAAGCGCCGCGCTCGGGGGCGGCGGCCCCTTCCCTCGTCCCCTTCCCTTGTTGAGAAATAATTTTCTACTTGGCCCGCCGAGCAGGGTTGAAAAACATCGACTCTGCCCCATTGATTTCCCCGAAGAAAAGCCTCAGCCAGAGCAGGTACCTTGTTAGGGGCAGATTATGCACAAAAGGAACGCACAAAGCCTCGGGATGAAAGCTCCCGGTCACCGAGATGCTTCAAGTTGGCGGCGGGGACAAGTGCCTCTTAGGTCATCTCAAGCTGAGGCCCCGCTCGGGACCGCGGCGGGCTAATTGACGTTTGTGCTCCCGACGTTGGGAAACTTGGTGCAGGGCGGGCTGGAGGGCGCTGCCGCGGCCCCGCACCCCGCAGACGCGCATGGGGGTCGCAGGTGGCGGCTCGGGGCGGGAATGAGGGGGAGGGGGCGGGGTGGGGAGGGGGGTGTGGGGGGAGGGGCAGTACTTGGAGGTCCTGAGGCGCCACAGGTGGAGGAGGCGTTGAAGTCCCGCGAGGCGTCTGCCCCGGTCGGCGTGTGGCCCCGCACCCCCCGCCAGGCGCCCACCTGGGAGTGGCGGGCACACGGCGCGTGCTCGCGCGCCTGGGCGGTCGGGCCGCGTCACGCAAACAGCCAGAACGTGGAAACGACGCCGACGGGGTGGCCGCCGCGGCGAACGGTCAGGGAGCGTGCCGCCCGCACCGCGGGACGTTGTCCGGCCCTGGGAGCGAGGGGGTGCCGGCCGTGGAGCTGGGGCCCGAGCGGGGTGTCGTGAGCACGGCCGAGGGCCGGACCCCGTCCTTGGCCCCCCCGGGGCCGTGCGGGATGCCCCATGCAGAGCCGGCTCTCTGGAACCATCCGGCAGGGAGGGCTGTGACTGTGAGACTCGGCTGCGTCGCCCCGAGGGCGCCGCAGGACGGGGTGACGCTGGTGGTCGGGGTGCAGCCCCCCTGCTGTCCCTGCTGCGGGCCTGTCCACGCCCGAGGGCACGGCCCCCGGGAGCCGACCGGCGGGGAAGCCCGCAGAGGAGCTGCCGCGTGCCCGGGGACCACGCTTGTCCTGGCCCGCGGGGCCGGGGCGTCCTCTGGGGGGACATCGGGGCGTGGGGGGGGGCAGGAAGGGGCCTGGCTGAGCCGGCGAGCCCCCTGGCCTGGGGCTCCGGCCCCCGGGGCTGGACCCTCCCGGGCTCGGAGCTGGGAGCTCGGCCGCGGCCCAGAGGCGCGGTCAGGGGCCACCGCGGCCGGAGCGGGACCGCAGAGCCTCCGTGTCGTCGGGGAGGAGCCCCCCAGCTCACGTCGGGCCTCCCACCCCCCGGCTGGCCTGGTCGGCGTCTGCCGGCTCCGGAGGGCGTGGGGCGCACGGAGCTGGGGCCCCGACAAGCCTGCCCACGGCTTCCGCGAGGTTCCAGCTCCGCACCCCCGGCCCTGCCCCGGCCCTCCCCACGTCGTGACCGGTGGTCGCGAGGGAGCGGGGGCCGCAGGTGCGAGCCGGGAGCCGGGCCGCCTCCCCCCCCCTCCCCGTGACTGCGGCACCGCGCAGGGGCGTTGCGGGCGTGAGCGCACTCGGGCCCCCTCTGTGCCCACGTGCGGCCCCGGCCGAGACCTCAGTGCCGCCCGCCAGCCGCGGGGACGCTCGTGAGTGACCGCGCTGCCCCTGCCGTCTCGGCCCGGCCCGTCGCGGGGTGCCCTGGGGCCTGGGGCCCCCGAGCCCCGCCCACGGATCACGGAGGAGCCCACGGAGCAGCGGGGCACACGGATCGCCCCGGGCTCACGGCCCCTCCTCACGCTCCACGTGAAAGCCCGCGACAGGCGCCACCTCAGACGTCCCGCTTGTTGCTGAGACGAGTTCTTCGCGGTGGGGGCGCCACGTGCAGAACGCACACTGCCCGCCACGCGGCGGTTTCGTCCTCCAGGCCCCGGCGTCTGCCCCGCGTCGGCCCCGGGCTCCGCTGCCGCGCCGTCCGGGCCGCGGCTCCTGCTGCCCACGTCCTCCAGGCTGCGGCGGTGGCCGTCGCACCCGTCGCACCCGTCGTACCCGTCGTGCTCGGCACCAGCGCCAGGTCTGCCCGGTCTCCCCCGGGCGTCTCCTGGCGGCGCGGGGCCACCTTGTGGGGTCTAGCTGGGGGGTGGGGGCGCTGCGGGCTCATGCCAGACCACGGCGCACCCCAGGGCGGCCTCGCACTTCGCCCGCGACGGGCCCAGGAGAAGGAGATTCAGAGGAAGGGGGACGGGGAGGGCGGGCGCGAGGCCACCCCGTGCCCTGGCTTCTGCGTCCGTGTTTCCAGCCTCCGCCTCTCAGGACTTGCCCCCGCCGCCTCCCCGCCGAGACCGTAAGTAAACGCCGCGGCCGGCCGCGGGCCAGACGGGCCGGAGCCGCGGGCCCGCCGTCGGCAGCAGAGCCGCAGTTACGGCGCGGAGGCCGGGGTGAGGCCCTTCGCCCGGGGATTTAATGTCATCGGCTGCTGGGGCCGGGCGCGGGTCGGGGCGGGCCATGAGCTCATCCGTGCGTCCTGACGCCGGCCGGCAGGTCCGCAGAGACGGGGTCTCCCAGCGGCAGCTGCGGTTTCTAGAAGAAAGTGGGTGGCTGGAAACATCTAGAAGGAGGCCGGCTCGGTCCGAGGGGGCGGCCTGTGGGTGTGCGCCCGTGCGCTCGCGCCGCAGCTGTGCCGCTCGCCGGGGCCGGGCGCAGCTCGTCCCCCCCCCCCGTATCGGGCACGGGTAGGGCTCCTTCCCGGGCTGGGGCGCGGTCAGCGGACTCGGCCGCGCTGACGGCTCTTCCCGCGACGGCCACCGTCGTCGTCGCTTCCCGTCCGACTCCCCGAGGACGCGGTCGCAGCGCGGTGACTGAGGGCGCGAGGAGGGTGGCGGGACGCAGGTGCGGCCGGGACGAGGGGTTCTGGGCGTAACGCGAGCCGTAACCTACCTGTCGCCTGAACCCCCCCCGCGCGGCGCCCCAAGCCCCGGCCGCAGGCAGATGCGCCGACGCCCAGCGTTCGTGACCGTTCAAGTCCCCCCTGTTCTGGGCGGGCCCGGGGCCCTGGGCCTTGCTGACGTCGCGCGTCTGGCCGGGCGCGTCTGGCCGGCGCGGCAGCGTTCGGGCGACCCACGTTCCGTACTTCATCGGGTCTCGGCCAGGCCCCTCGGGCGACGCGACCTGAAAAGGGCAGCCAGGGGTCCTTACGGGACTCGGGAAGGTGAGGTCAAGGTCGTGGGCGCGGGGAGGGTGGAGGACGTGGACACCGGCCCCGGCCCACGGAGGCGGGAGCCTGGGGCGGAGGGAGAAGGGGCCCTGGGGCGCCTCGGTCACGCCGCGCCCAGCCAGGCCACCCGCGAGCCGGCCGCTCCCCGGAGCAGCTGCCCGGAAGGAGCCGCGTGTTTACGAAATCCCGGCGAGGCCCCATCAGTCCCCGCGGCCCTAAGTGTCCGCGCGCAGGGGCCCCCCACGCGGCCTTTGAAGTGCCGCCTCCGAAGGTAAACATCTGGGAGCACGAGTAGCCCCGCCCCCGCAGCGGGCGGCCTCGGGCCGGCCATAAAGGAATCCTGGGGCCCAGTCCCAGTCCGCGCGGTCCCCGCTCTTTGATACGGTGACTGGAGTTTCGGGATCGGAGCTCTGGGCCATGGAGGGCTGGGCCTGGAGGCCGGGGCGGACCCGCACGGGGCCCGGGGCTGGGGCTGGGGCTCAGGGCTGGGGCTCGGGGCTGGGGCTCGGGGCTGGGGCTCGGGGCTGGGGCTGGGGCTGGGGCTGGGGCTCGGGGCTGGGGCTCGGGGCTGGGGCTCGGGGCTCGCTATCCTGTCGGCCTGGCCGGGCTGAGGCTTTGCGGGGCTCGCGGGAAGGACAGCTCAGTAACCGGGCAGCGGGGCGCCCGCGCCCGGGACCCGCAGGTGCGGCCCACCCCCAGCCCCCGGCCCGGTGTCCTTCGGGGTCTGTGAAGGGACCGACCGCCCCACTGGCCCTGCCCCGCGGCCCTCCCCGTTCCCTTCTGTGTCGTCGGCTTCGCCTTGCGTCCAAACGGCGCGAATGTACTGCCCACGCGGGTTGGTCAGTTCCGCAAAGACCCTTATTGTAACGGGGCACGCGGTGACCGGCGTCGTGGGGCGGGGACACGGATGCCGCGGACGCGGGCCTCCCCACTCCCCGCTGCAGCCAGTGCCGCCTGCCGGCCCGGCGAGCCTGCGCGCTCTCCCCGCTGGGCCGGGCGCGGTTCTCGGTGTCTCTTACGGACGTTTGTCACCGTGCGATCCCGTGTGCCTTCCTCAACGCACCCCCCCCTCCCCCGGGGTCCCTGGGGGTCACCTGCTCAGCGTACCGACACTCCCGCCCCCCGCCGCCGAGCCCCCCGCGTTCCTCCCAAACCAGGACGGCGCCGGCACCGGGGGCCGAGGGAGGCACCGCACGGCGCCTTCCGGCCGTCGCCCCGAACCCCGTCCCCGTCCCCTGTCCCCGTGCGGTCCCCAGGAGCGGCGCCCGGCTGCCCCCCGCTCATGCTCACGCCGCAGAGGGGGAGCCCGGCCGGCCCGCGGCGGATGGGGCCGGGACTGAACCTCCTGCGCGTCCCCAGACGCCCGGCTGGGACCGGCGTGCCCCCCCTCCCCGTGCGGCCTGCGAGCGCTGGGAACGGCCGCGCCGGCGGCGACTGCGGCGGGACTCGACGGGTCACGGGCGAGGCCCATCTTTTAGGAACCGAGAAAGTCCCGCCGTGCGCACCGCGTGTCCTCGGTGACCGTAGCTCGCCGGACGCTCTCGTCGGGGGCGCCACAGGGGTCCGCGCCTCTGAAGACCCAGCGGTGGCGGCGGCGGGGAACGGGGACCCCCGCCCCGTCTTCCTGCCGCCAGCGGCTCGGCGCCGTGGGTCCACCTCGGCGCTCACGGCGCGTTGTAGTCAGCGCTTTGTCACCAGATCCCGATTCCGCGTGGTCGTTGCCGGAAAACGGTCCCCACGTAGCCCCGGGACGTGACCCGCACGTGTTTTCTCGTGTCGCCTCGGTTTTGCTCATGAGAAACCCGGAAAGCCACCGTGGTTCCTCCTGCTCTTTCCATTCTCCGAGGGCGCGCGGCCCGGGGGCCCCCGGCGGCTCCGCGGAGCTGTTTTCTGGGATGAACGGTGGTTTTTGGTTTTCGGGCGACGCTCAGCGATGCCAGCCCCGCCGGGGTCCCCCGCGGCGGCGCGTCCGCCTGGAAACGCCGCGGCCTCGTGGGCGTCCACGTCATTGTCCCAGCCAGGGACGGCCTCGCGCCCCCTTGCGGGTGCGGGCGCCAGCCTGGGCTCAGCGGTCCGTGTAGGGCCCCGGCGGGTGGGCACCCAGGGCACCCGCCCGCGGTGGAGCCTGCTCAGGAGTGGGGCGGGGACGGGATGGGTCCCGTGACCCTGGGCTCGGCCCGATGGCCCCAGGCCGGAGGCGGGAGCGTCAGAGAGACAGCGCCCATGCGGGTGTCGGGGCCGCCGGGGGCAGCGGGGCCGAGACGGGGCGCGGTGACGGCCCCGCCCCGGTGTTGGCAGGCGGCAGGGCCGAGGGTCCCGCCTGCAGGCCCGGGAGAGGAGCGAGGGGGCCGCGCGGCCACCTCAGTCGCTCTCTGTGCACACACGGCCGGGACCCGGACATGCGCACGCAGCCCACGCGTGCGCCCACACACACCCGCGCGCACGCGACAAGGCACGCACCCACGAACGCGCATGCACGCACCCGCACGCAGCCCACGCGTGCGCCCACACACCCGCGCGCACGCGACACAGAACACACAGCTCGTGTCCACACAGCGCACGCGCGTGCGCACACGTGTACGCGCACTCGCCACACCCATAGGGCCACACGCTCGCAGCACGCGTGTCCGTGCGCGCCTGCACACTCACGCGCACACCTGTGCCTGCGCCGTGCACACGCATTCGCACACGCATTCGCACACGCGCGTCCGCGCACGCGCACAGAACCCCAACCCGGGGGGGGGGCCGGGTGCCCGGGGTGGGAGGGCGCGGGGAGGGCGCCCGAGAGAGCCGGCCGGGCCGTCTGCCTGCCCGGCCGGGGCCGCCCCCGGCTCTGCTTACACAGGTGCAGGAAGCAATAAAGGTTTACGGGCCGGGGAGCCGGCCGGGGCAGGAATGCGGGTCCGCGTCCGGGCCAGCGCGGCACCCGGGCCGCGCGCGCCTTTGTCCCCGGCGCGCGGGGGCGGGGACCCGCTTGCCAGTTCCCGAGGCGGGCCCCGGGGGCTTCCCTTTGGTGCTGACATCCTCGCGCGCGTCCGAGCGGGACACGGGCCTTCGCCCGGACGCGGGGCCGTCGGGGGGGCCACGCGGGGTCCCTCGGCCGTCCCGGGGCGAGCGTGTCCAAACCGGCGGACGCTCCGGCCAAACGCTCCATGGGGCTCCTTCTGGCTCCTCCTCACGTTCCAGGGACACGGGCGTGCCTCTCCGGGGCGGCGTCCCCGTGGCCGGGGGCGGCTGGACGCGGGCGGCGGGCGGACGACCCCCGGCCACACCTGCCCGACCCTGCTGCCGAGGCCCTGCTCCCTCCTCCCCAGACCCCGACCTCCGTGCCCACGGTGTCGGCGGCGGGGCCCCTGGGAGGCACGTGGGGGCAGGGTGGCGGGGTGAGGACGCGTGCCCGAGGGCGCGAGAGGCGCGGCGCGTGGCTGTGCGAGCACACGCGTGTGAGCACACTGGCCCCTGCCCCGTTCACGGGGACGGCGGGCGCGGGGTCCGCCTCGAGGGCCTGTGCGGGGCGACGCTCCGCCCGCTGCCCTCCCGCGGCCGGGGGACCGGCTCCGCCTCCCCCGGCTGCCGCCCCGGCCCCGCTCGCGCGGCGGCTCTGCCTGCCAGATGGGCCGAGGTGACCGACCAGATGTTCCGGTTTTGAAGCCCGGCCGGCGTCCCGGGGCCTTCCGCGGGGGACAGAGCCGCCCCAGAGCGCCCTGCTGGGCGGGCCTGTGGGTTCTTCCTGCCGCCCGGGCCAGGGCCGGCGGGGCGAGGGGGGCCGCCCCGGGCAGGGGTCCTCCACGGCCGCAGGCGGACCCGTGAGGGCGCCACGCGGCGTCGGGGGGGCCGTTTGCTGTGACACGCAAAGGGGCTGCCGAGGACAGCCGGGGCCGGGAAAGGCCCAGTGGAGTGTGTGTCCCTGTGTGTCCCCGTGCGTGTCCCCGTGTGTCCCCTTGTGTCCCCGTGTGTGTCCCAGGCCCCTGGGCCACGTCCCCGCCCTCGCCCTGGTGTCCCAGAGTAGAAGGGCCAGGACGCACCAGTTTGCTTTCGGGGAGATGCCCCTGCTGCCCCCACCCCGTGTGGGTTTTCTGCGCCGGGAGCCACATCAGTCTGCGGGGCTGGCCCTCGCCGTCCGGCGGGAACACGAGCTGTGGGGGCGGCTGGGGTGGAGGTGGTGTCCCCGTCCCCGTCTTCCTACACGCACCAGGTGCGCGCCTCAGCGTCGGGCTGCTGGGCGGGTGGGGCACCCCCAGGCCTCGCCCGGAGCCGCTCGCGGGCGAGGACGTCTCTGCTTCCGCCAGAGGCTCAGGGGCGGCCGCAGGGGGTGTCCGCGGGCAGCTGGGGCCGCGGGTCAGCGCCCCACACCACAGGTCACGTGGCCGCGGGTCACAGCTCCCCGGGTCACAGGTCTGCGCGCCGCAGGGTCGCGGGTGCCAGGTCCTGTCCGTCGCCTCCCACGGGTTTGCCTGTCGTCGCGTTGAAGCGAGTGCTCCGGCGAGCCTCCTCCTGCCCCATTCTCCCCGCTCGCCCGCGTCGCCGCAGCCTGGGGAAGGGTCCTCGGTGCCTGGTCCCGGTCCCCGCATCGCGTGTCTCCGTCCCCGCAGCCTCACGCCCGGGACCAGTCGGCGGGGCGGGCGGGAGGAGCAGGCGAAGCGAGAAGCCGCGAGGTCTGGAGAGGCTCCACGTCAGCAGCGGGGCTCGTCGCGGACGCGCGTCCCGTAAGACTGGGCGGTCAGGCCACGCGGCCCCGGGCAAGGCTGGGTGGAGCGTGGACGGGTTCGCCGTTTCCCCAGGGGGGCAGGGAGGGGGCGAGGCCGCGGGAGGACACCCCCAGCCCCGCGGAGGCGGGAGCGTGGCCCCGAGCGCGGGCTGATGGGAACACCTGTGTGGGGCGCGGACGGCTGGGGACGCGCCTCGGAGGGGTTTTCCTTCTAGGAGTTTGGTCCAGCAAAGAGGGTTTCTCCGTGATGTTTTCGATCGGAAAATGACAAACTCAGCTCTAGGCGGCCTGCTTCGCGGCGCGTTCCCCTGTCCCGGGCGCCGCGTCGCGCCGGCTCGCACGCCTGGTGGGCGGACGACCGGATCCTCGCGAACGTCGCCGGGTCCCCACCCCGAGGACCACGCGCTGCGTCTCGCCTCGTGGCGGCACGATGGCCGGCCGGACGCCTCGGGCACCGGCCCCCGCCGCGCTTCGCGCTGGAAGTCTGCTCGCGCGCGGGATGGTGTGGTCCCATCGCGCCTTGCAGCGGTTCGAGGCCCCGCGTCCTGGAGAAACAAAAAGGCTAAATTCATTAGGGACAAATTATTAACTTAAATCTCCAAAGCAAGCGCGCGAGAAAGGCCGGCGCAGCCGCGGCGGGGGAGGCCCCGCGGCGCGCCACGCCACGCCATTGTCTGCGCCTTATTACGGCGATTACGGCTAATTGATGCACTGGCGCGTAATTAGCAGCCTGGCTCCTCCAAGCCTTCCGCAGGACAATTATGTCGCGCGGCTTTCAAAGGGCCCGGGCTCCGGGGGCGATGTTTGTCTCCCTCCGCTGACCGGCCCGCGGGCGCCCGCCGCCGCGCGCACCGGCCTCTGGTTTCCTTTGCCCAAATGAAAACCTGTTTGGGGTTTTTGTTTGTTTAATGGCGGGCGGAGGACAGCCAGTCGCACGAGATCACGGCGAGGAGCGGCCGCGCACGTGCGTCTGCCGGGTGCGCCCGGCCTCCAGCAGCGGGTCCCCGGGGCCTCGGCCCAGGCGGGGCGTGGGGGAGGCGGCCGCAGAAGCAGAGTCAACGCCCCGACGGGGTCGCGCCCCGCGCTCGGCCTCCAGGGACGACGCGCTTCGCGCTTTCATCCGGCCCGGGGGTCCCGTTCCGCCTCGCTTCAGCTCTGGCTCCTGGCTGGGGCGCGTCGAGGCCTTCTGCACGTCCGTGCCTCGCCGCAGAGAAGTCCTGGCCCGGGGCGGGAGCCTGTCTCCGGGGTCCCCGCCGCGGCAGCGCCCTCGTGTCCTCTCCCGCGTCTCGGGGCGGCGCCCACCGCGGGGACGGGGCTGGCGCGGAGGCGTGCGACGCGTGTGGGTGCCCCACGCCCAGGCGGCACGCCACACGTCCCCTCCCCGTCCCGCGCGGGGCCCGTCACCTCTGTCCTACCCGTGTGCGTGCTCACAGCGTCGGGGGCTCGGCCGCGTGTGGGGGGGTCGTCGGCACCGGTCGTCAGAGCCGGGGGTTTGGGCGAGGCCCGGGGCAGACGGGAGCGGACGCCGGGCCCAGCGCAGGCGCGGGCCTCTTGCTGACCCTAAATTCGTGGGGGAGGGCGCGGGTTCTGTCCCCATGACTCGTGGGCCGTCACGTGGCCGGGAAACAGGCGGCCGCTGAAGTGTTTCCGCACGCGGGGGCCCCTCCTCGGCCCCGCAGGTCCTCCGGTCGGTCCGGCTGTGAGTCTCGTGTCACGGACCCCGCGGCGGGGTCGTTTACCAGACCCGACCTGAGGAGGCCGTACAGCCGTGTCCCACGGGCGTGCCCACGGGGCGCGCGGCCCCCACGTCGGTGCTCGGAGCCGGACGCTGGCCGACGGGCGGTTTGTTCTCTGTCCTGGGAGAGCGGAGGCTGTCGCCGGCGAGGGAGCCGGGGCCGAGGGCACGTGGCCACCAGCCGGTGGCCAGCACCGGACGAGCCTCCTGGTCGCTGTCCAGGGTCCCCGAGCAGTCGGCGGGGAGCTGTCCGCCCCCGGCCTCAGCCTGGAGGCCACCCCCGGACGTTCCTCTCCGAAGCGACACCGGCCCCTCCCGGTCACCCGCAGGCCAGGGCCCTCGCCCGCCTGTGGCTCGGGGGCTCCCTCTGAGTGCCGCTCGGGGGCGGGGAGCTGGGACGAGCTGGGGGCTCCGAGGACCGAGGTCACCCCGCTTCCTGGCGGGCGGCTCCCCACCCCTCGGGTCCTGGGCTGGCCGGTTCCTCCCGCGCGAATCACCGCACGTGGGCCCAGCGCGCCTGGGCGACCCCCTCTCCCCTGCGCCCGCCGGAGGGGCCGCGCCCGGTGGGGGGCCTCGCTCCCGCCTCCCGAGCCCCGCGACTGCGGCCTCCCCCTTCTCCCAAGGGCGCCGCGTCTCTGCGGTCTTCGGGGTGAGCTCCTCCATGTCCTCAGTGGGGAGGCGGAGGCCTCTGCCCGGCCCTGTGTCCTCCCGGCCACGGTGGATGTGGCAGGCGTCCAGGTCCTGCCGCCCCGCCCGGCGAGGGCCCCAGTTTCCTGCTCCAAACCCCCCGCCCTTCCTCCCCGGCCCGGCCCCGGCCCCGGCCGGCGTGAAGCCGCCACGACGGCAGCCGCAGCCGCGAGGCGCGGTGGCGGGAAGGTGCTTTTCGGGAAGAAAAGAGCATATTCCGCTGAAAACACCCCCGCCCACCGAGGCGATTCGATTTCGTCCGCAGACACGTGGCTCTGTGCGAGGGCGTCCGCGGCGCGACACGGCTAATTGCGGCCGCGTGGCCTCGCGCCTTCATTAGCGGAGATGATATCGCCGACGAAAAATGAGGGGTCATTATGATGGATGCCTCCACGTCGCGGCACATGCTAATGAAGTGTAAACGATCTAATTATTTTTGAAAGAATACAGATTCGATTAGCGTGTCGGAGCGAAATTGGAGAGGACAGCCCATTGTACCTCGCGTGTACGGACACGGCGGCGTTAATTAGGCGCCGTCTGCGGGAACAAATGAGGCACGGCCCCTACAGGCTCGTGGGGGGAACCGGGCGTCACCGCAGGCAGGCTCCGCGCCGGGCCGGGGGCGCGCGGTGTCACGGGCGCCTCCCCGGGTCCCCGGGTCCCGGCAGAACCACCCCGCAGCCTGGCTCCGCCCTCGGCCCCTCCCCCGGGTCTGCCCGTCGCGGGGTGGGGGACCGACCGCCCTCGCGAGGCCCCAGACGGCTGCCAGGAGGCCTCGCCCCGCGGCTCATGGCTCCACCCAAGGGTCAGGCCTCACCGCTTCCCCCCGGGGGTCTCGGAGCCGGAGCCGCGCGGCTCGGCCGCCGACCTCAGGGCAGCGCGCAGCCTCCCCTGGCCCTTCCTCTCCCGGCGCCACGAGGAGCTGAGCTGCGGGGTGGCTTCTCGCTTTGTTTTGTTTTATTATTTCACTTTATTATTTATTTTATTTTATTTATGTCATTTAATTAATTAATTTAATTAATTTATATTTTATTTATATTTTATTTTATTTCATTTGTTTAATTTTACTTTATTTACCTAATTTATTTTATTTTACTTTATTTTATTTTTATTTTATTTCATTTATTTTATCATTTTATTTTATTTATTTTACCATTTTATTTTATTTTATTATTTTATTTATTTTATTATTTTATTTATTTTGTCATTTTATTTTATTTTATTATTTTATCTCCGTTATCCGTTTCAGTCAAGCAACCCGGAAGAAAAAAAAAGGGAAGGAAAGAAATCGTAGTTAAGCCAAAACCCCCAAACCTGGGAAACGTGATCGACACAAAGCCCGATGCTTTCACTTTCGGGAAAGCCCTTTGAGAACGGGACGTTCTGCACCCAGCGTCGTGCTCTCGCAGAATCCGGGTCTGAACCGAGCCGAGTCCGTCTCTCCCAAGGGACGGGGCTGTTGGGGGCTGGGAGGCCTGGAGGCCTGGGCGCCTGCGAGGCCCAGGGTGCGGGGTCCCCGAGGACGCAGCCCGAAGCCGCCCCACGACGCCTCTCTCCGCGGTGGGCCCCGCGCGCCCGGCCCGCCCGCAGGGCCGCTCCGTGGGCCTCTCTGCCGGCCTGGCGACGCGTGCGGGTGCCTCGCACGTGCGGTTGGGAACGCGTCAGCCTTCGCCTCGGACCTCCGTCCGAGGCGCACGTTTCCTAAAGGAAACCGAGCGACGGATGGCGTGGCCCCCGCTTAATCGGGCAGCGTCGCACTTTCGACGACCCCGCAGGCGGGAAACGACAAAATCTCGCAGGCGGGTTAAGGGCGACGCCTCGCCCGGAGCTTCGCCCCATCACGGGGCTCGCCGCGGGGCCCGCTCGTTCCTCGGAGTCTCGAAGCGTCGGGCAGAGTCGGGGCGGCAGCCGCGGGTGCGTTTGTCTCCCCTCGCCCTGCCCCGGGCGGCTTCGCGGGCGGCGAGCGGGGAGGCGGCGCGGGTTTCCGTGCGCAGAAGCAAGGCCGTTCCCTTTTACACCCGGCTCCGAAACTTTCGGGCAATTATTAACAATTAGAACCGAGTGAAAAACCCACACCAAGTGAGTTATTCAGCGTAATTTGCGGTTAACAATCGCTCCCTTTCGGGAGCCTCCGGAGCGCGAACAAGAGCGTCACACGGTCTTTTTGTTTTAGCTCCTGGCAGCGAAGGGGACGGAGACGCAGGAAAGCCCTGGAGAGGGAGCCGCGTGCCGGAGAATTACCCGACGAGAAAAGCGCACACATCAACAACAACAGAAGTAATTTGTAAAATGCATGGAATTTGAGGTTTGACAACACCGTTGGACTCCGCCCAAACGGAGGGCGCACAAAAGATGCTCGCGGCACGCTGCGCTCCGCTTTCAGAATTCTCCTTCCGAGCTGACAAAACTCGGCCGAGGAACGTTCCAGAAGGCAGGCTCTCGGCGTGGACCCTTCGCTTTCCGGGGCCGTGGTGATGACCACGGGTGCCGGTGCCGACTGCGGGTGCGGGCGGTGCTGGTGACTGCGACCCGTGGGTGCCCCGGGCCGCCGCCCACGGGCCGAGCGCGTGTGAGCCGGCGAACAGGGCGGAGGCTGGACCAGGCGCAGATCCCGGGGCCCGCCCCAGGCCGGCCCTGACGCACGCGCCACGCGGCGTTTCTCTCTCTCCACGCGGCGTCCACCCGCGTGGCCCCGGGGCCAGGACCCTGAGCAGCGCCCGGTTGCGCCCTCCTGGCTGGGGCGGCCTCGGTCTTGTCGTCCGAGCTTAGACGGCCGCGTGCGTGGCCCGTCCGGGAACGTCCGCGCGAGAGGAGCCGGCGGCGGAACCCACGCTTCGCGTCGCTGCGTTTTTGGGTTTTAGACGTGGGGGGGGGGAACGCTTGGAGGCCGCCTGGGCTCTCAGCGGGAACCGGCGGAGGCGGGTCTGCCCCGGCGTCGTCGCCCCTCAGGACGGCGTGGTTCGGGAATGTCGTCGTCTCGCTCTGCGACCTGGGGCGGCGGCGCCGGAAGAAGCCCGTGTAGTCAGCCCCGAGCGGGCGCAGCGCGGGGCACCCGGGTGCCGGGGACACGGCCCGGGCAGCGGACCGAGACGGCGGTCAGCGGGAGCTGCGCGCGTGTCAGCAGGAGCCCCCGCTGCCCCGCGGACTGGGGCGTCATCGGCCTCAGGAAGCCCCCGTGGGGCTCGCACCCGCCCGCGCCCCAGCGGCTCGGCCGGGCTGCGCGAGGAGTTCGCACGCACGGACGCGGAGACTGCGACGTCCCGGTCGATCGGCGCTGGAGACGGGGCCGCTCCGTCCCGCCGCGTCCACAGGCGGTGGGGCGAGGGGCCGGCAGGCGCATCTCCGCGTCCCCACCTCCGGGCGCCCTGTCCCGGCCCGGCTGGGACGCGGACCCTCGGGTGGGAGGCCCGGCCCCGGGCGGGCGTGACCGAGGCTCGGCGACCACGGCGCGTCCTGAGTCACTGACGCGGCCTGGGAGGCCGGCCGCGCGCGGGTCGCCAGGCGCTTCTTGCACCGACGCCGCGCGCGACGGAGGAGATGAACCGCCGCATCGCAGGAGGGGCTGACCCGCGGCCGCCCGACGCGCCCGCCACGGCGCCAGGTGGGTCAGGGCGTGCGGGGCTCGCCAGGCGGGAGGCGCACGGGGGACGCCGGGCCGCGGGGCCCTGGGCCGGACGTGGGGGGGCCTCGCTGAAGGCTCCGCGGGAGCCGAGCGGGAGCCGAGCGGAGGTTCCGCCGGGGCCGGGGCTGGGGCTGGGGTGAGCGCGAGCTTCTTCCCCGCGGCCCCTCCTCCTCCTCACCGAGCGGCATTAGGGGCCGGAGCAGGAGTCGCCCTCACTCCAGGGGAAGGGAAGAGCCCGGCCTACGGTGCCGCCAACCGACTGGTTCGCCGCCGTCTCGCCTTGGCCGCTCCGTGCGGCCTGCGGGGCTGGGCTGCCCAGGGGGGAGCGCTCCGCCCGCCCGCCCGGCGCCCGGGGCTGTGGGGAGGGAAAGGTCGAGGGCCGGGGCCTCCGCGTTCGGTGGGGACTGAAGGGCCGGTGACCGCGGCGCACGGGGACGGTGGCGTCGGGCCGTCCGCCCGGAGACCGCCTGCCAGGCCGCGGCCGGCCCAGGGAGGCAGGTCCCGCCCCGGGCCCTGGGGACACGGGTCCTGGACGAGCCCTGTATGTGGGGTCCGTCCTTCACCCGTGCGGATGCTTCCAGAAGCCCTGATGCTTCCGGTTCTGCCGGACGCCCGCGTGCTGCTCTCAGGGTGGCCCGGAGCGGGGCGGGGCGGGCAGCGCGAAGCCCTAGACGCGAGGAGACGCGGCTCAGGAGCGGCTCCACGTGGGCGGCCTGACCCCCGGCCCGGCCGCCCCCACGCGCCCCGGCCCCGTCCGCCGGCGCCCGCCCCACCGCCGGCTCAGCGCGCTGGTCCTCCCCCGGGAAACCCGCCCGACGCCCGCCCTCCAGAGGCGACGTCACGGTCCGGCTGACACCGGGCGAGCCGCAGCGCCCGGCACGCCCCGGGCGAACAGGACGTGGGGGTTGGCGGTGGAGACCCGCTCGTGGGACGGCAGAGCCGCCGTCAGCCCGCCCGCCGCTGCGGGCAGCGTGGCACGGCCGCCCCGTCGTGGCCTGAGTGACCGCCGGGCCGGGCGCGCCGCGTGGACGCCGGAGGCAGCCGGGCCCGACGCTGGGCACCACGGCTGACGGGATCCTCTCCTGGGGGACGAAGGAGACAGGGAGGGGCCGCGCGGGGGCCCGCTGCCCGCCCCGTCCTCTGTCCGGCGACACCCACCAGCCCCCGCCGCCGCGGACTCCGGAAGCGCCACGGGGCCCGGGCCTGGCCCTCTGGGTCCGGCCGGCTGACCGGGGCCGTCGCCCATCTCCTCGCCTTCCAACGAGACCGAGGTGTGGGCCCTGCCGGGCCGTCGTGAGTCAGAGGAAAACCCGGAGCCGCAGGAGGAGGGCAGGAGGCGCCGCGCACCGCGACGCAGCGGACCGCGGGCGACCCCGGCCCCGGTGCGCGCCGCCCAGCCCGCCGACCGCGCCGCGGCGCCCGCGACCCCACGCGGGGCCCGCTGCTTCCCGACCCGGTTCCAGGGCGTCACCGTTTCTTCAAAGGGACCCAGCACGGGGGGCCCGGGCCCCTGCGGCCTCTCTGACGGGACGGCACGTGCCCCCGGCGACGGCTGGTCCCGTGGCGGCTCCGACCGGTTGGAGGAAGGTTCTGGAGGGTGAGCGCGCCTCGGGCGTGGGCCTGTTTGCCTTCTGCGCTCACGGCCGGCCCCTCAGGCACCGCCTGCCCCGTGGGCGACCCCGCAGCGCGTGGCCTCGTCCCCGCGCGACCTCCTCGCCCGCTCTTCCGTGACCCCCGCTCCCGCGCGCGCGTCTGTCTGGACGGTGACCGGGCGCGCGTCAGGGCGTCCGCCCGCTCTCGGGGGGCAGCGCAGTTTCTGGCCCCCAAAGGGGCCTGGCCTGGAGGGGAACGTTCTGTCCCCGGCTCCCCCTCCCGCCGCCCCAGGGGCTGCCCCCTCTGCTCCCTGACGTCAGGGCCGGGTGCTCGCGGGCGACCGGAACAGGCCGCGCCCGCGCGGGGCACACAAGTGTGTTTATTGAGCGCGCGCCCCCCGCGTAGCTGGGAAACGCAGTTTCCTGGAGCCGGGGGCGGCCGGGGCAGCCAGGATCCCCCCTTCCCCTGCGGTCCCGGCCGCCCCGCCGCAGCCCGCCCCCCGACCCCGCGGCGAGAGGCGCGGAGCCGCACGTCGCCCCTGGGAAGCTCTGGGCAGCCCGGGGTTTCTGGAGGCGCGTCCCCCGGCCGAGGTTTTCCCCTTTCCCCCTTCCCGGGCACAATCCGGTGTTGTGCTCCAAACACAAACGCGAGGATGCCTGTGAGGGGAAACAAAGCCGGGCCGGCCGAGCATCTGTGGCTGCGAGACAAAGGTTTGTTTGTGCCGCCCGCGCCCGCGCGCCGTGAAAGCAGACACTCACTTGAGAAACTTTTGAGGGAAACACTCTACACCCACATCCTGGGATCCGCTTGCAGCGCGCAATACAGGCCCGATTGTCCCGGGGGGATGCGGGCCGCATACGAATCGCGGCCTCGGAAGCGTAGTGTTCTCTGCACGGCTCAGTGGCCGACGCACAATAAATCAACAAAAGAGCGTTTCAAGGCCGCCGGCGGCCGCGGCAGGGCCGCTGCCATTTTATCTTTTTTCGGGTTTAATTGGGAGGTTTTCCCTGAAACTGGAGCCGGCCTCCGCGGGGCCGGCCCGCAGAAGGCGAGGCTGATAAGGGCCGCGCTCGCGGCCCCGGGTTTCCTCCCTCGCGGGAGGGCACGTCTCTGCGCGGGAGAATAGAGTTACAAGTGTCTAGCGCTCGGCCGCGGAGAATGAAATCAGATGCTGAAAGGGACGGGCAGGAAAGGCTGGGAAAGTGCGGAGTTGGCAGCGCTGCCAGGTCGCTGTGGAGCCCCACTGTCCCCCTCGCGGCACCAGGTGTCCCGCATTCAAACGGCGCCATTATTCACGGGCGGGCGGGGGCGCGCGCGGCGGCCCCCCCACGTCATTTGCAACTGAATAAAGATATAATCCTGGAAATATAACTCTGCGCGCGGGTCCCCATTAGCGACACAAGGGCCCCTTTGTGCGGGGTGATGTATATTTATCGAGTGAGAAAGAGCGCGCCCGGCTCCCACGTTAATGGGAACTTTTACAGCCCCGGGCCCGGCGGGGCCGCTGGTGCTCGCCATGTGAAGCTCCTATTATCCCGGCCCGGCTCCCGCCCGCCCCCGGCGCCGAAGGGGCCCGCGCGGCCGGCCGCGACTGAGGCCTCGGGGTGGGGCCGCGCGTCGGGCCGGGGCCCCGGTTCTCTGGCCCGGGCCTTGCCCGTGCTCCGGGGCCCGTTCCCAAGCGTCCCTGGGTGGGGCCAGGCCGGGCGCGTTCCGAGGGCGCCCCCGGGCGGCGTGCCCCGGGTCCCCTTTTCCGCTCTACGTCCCCCACGGAGGGGCCAGGGGTCCTTCTCGCGGGGGCCGCTGGGCGGGGAGGCCCATGATGGGCTCCGTGGGGCCGACCGCGGCCGCCGGCCGGGTCCTCCGCGGTCCCTGCGCGCCCCGCCGGCTGCCCGAGGAGGCCGAACGAGCCGGACGCACCGGGGCGGAGCGGGAACTCGGCCGTCACAGGTCCTTCCCGCGTCTGACGTGAGGCCGGGTAGGCGGCAGCGCGGCGTCGGGACGGGCGGTCGCCCGCTGCACCTGGCGCCGGGGCCAGGGCTGCTGTGCCCGTGTGGGTTGTGTCCCCCGCGGGCGCGCGGTGGGCCAGTTCGCAGCGTCCCCCGCCCTGCCTTCGGGGCTGGCCTTGACCAGCCCCGCAGAGCCCCCACCCGGCCGGCCCCCGTGGACGCCCCGGGGGTCCCCCCTCCGCTTGCTCGGCCCCCTGACCTCTCCCTGGCCCCCGGCGCCCGTGGCCATGACCTTCCGTGGAAGCGGGTGTTTGCCCGGGTCAGGGCCGAGAGGCCCCTCGTCCACTGCGACTGTCCGTGCGAACGGAGAGTTCGGACGTGGAGACAGAGGGCACCGGCGGGCCCAGGCCACCGCCACGGCCGCACGCCCAGCGTCCCCGCTCCGCACGGCGTCCCCGCCTGACCGGACTGTCCGCGGGCGGAGGGGCAGCTGTGAGGACACAGTGGCGACTCCCCGGGGTCCCCTGATCAGGCCTTCGAGCCTCAGGGGCCACAGCCGGCCGGGCTGACCTGCGGGTCCCGCGTCTGCCCCGAGGCGGGCCTGGGGACCGGCTCGCCAAGCAGGGCCACGGGCGGGGGCGGTCGTCGCGTCCGGGATGCCCCCCCCGCCTGTAACGGCGTCGCCGTGTGGGGGGCGTCGCGTGCAGGTGGAGGACCCGGCCCGCAGGGCGCGTGGGGGGGGTCCCCCAAGGCCACCCGTCGGGAAGCCCCAGGCCGCCCCGTGCAGCAGGCGGCGAGCTGGGGCACTGACCTCCTGAACCCGCCTGGCGGCGCGGCGTGAGGTACCTTCGTCCCCCCACACACACCGGTGCGGGGTTCAGGGCGGCACGAGCCCCACACGCCCCACGGGCGGGGGCGAGGCCGGAGGGGGCCGTTCTCAGCCCTCACGGTCCCTCCCCAGCGCAGCTCGTGACAAGCGCGGGGCAGCCACAAGCGCCCACTGTGCGCCAGTCGTCGAGGGCGTCACCTCGCCCTTCTCCCCGCGGGCGTCATGGGTGCCGGCCCCCGACGTGGCTCGGCGGCCCCTCGCAGGGGCGGGCCGAGGCGGCGTCCCCGATGCCACCGCGCCGACCTCACGGTCAGTGTGGCCGCCTCCCTGCGGAGTCGCGGGGGGACGCCCGCCCGCAGGTGACGGGGGTGCGGGCCGAGCCGGGGCGGCGGGAGGCTCTGCCGTGCCCGTCGCCCTCGGTCCGCGGGGCCTGGCGCCCTTTCACTTTCGCCGAACCGAGAACCGGCGCAGCCCGTCGCTCGTCCCTCCGCTTTCCCTCCGGGGGAGACGGCGTCCGGCGATCCGGACCGGCGAGGACGCGGGCCGACCGAACACGGTCGGCAGACGCAGGGACGGCGACCTCGCCGCCCGCCGCCCTGTCCCGGGCGCGGTTTCCGCGCGGCCGTCGCGCGGGAGCTCATTAGGACCCTCGACGCTCAGTGGCGCTGTCGCCGTCGTTTGTCCGTGAAGCGCGGACGTTTTCAGTCCCACGGTCCTGTCCCCGAAGGCGGGGGTGAGACTGACGCCGCCAAACCAACGCCCTGCCCCGGGCCGGACCCCGCGCCGCGCCCGCGCTCAGACGGCGCGCACCGGGCGGTCCTGCACAGGCCGGGGGTCGGGGTGGGGCCGCGAGGCCGTGTCCGCAGCCGCCGCCGTGGTCCTGGCCGCGGCGCTCCCCGCGCGAGTGCGCGTCGGGACGGACGAGGCCGCGATGCCGGTCTCTCCGATGGACGCTCCCGCTCCGCCAGCGACCTCGGCGTGACCCCGGAGAGCTGCCTGCCGTCCTCCTGCGTGTCCGTCCGGAAGACGAGAGCGAAGCATCCCGCTCAGTCGCGTGACAGCCGGGCGAGGCGGTTCCTGATGGCGCTCGTCGGGCGCCCGGCGGTGGCGGCCGCGGTCACCGCGGCGCTCGCGGGTGGTCGGTCCTGGCCGGGCTGGGCGGCTCCCTGCCCGTGGGGTCGCAGCGTCCCCGTCGCGGTGGGAGCCGCCGCGCTCCCGAGTCCCCAGGACAGATGGGAGGCCCTGTCCGCCCCCCGGGCAAGCGGGACTCTTGGTGGCGTTCGGGGCGACGGCGGGGGACCTTCGCGCCCCCCAGCAGGGCCCGGCCTCAGGCGGGGTTTATCCCCCCCCCGCCCCGCCTCGGAGGGACCCCAGTGGTGGGGGCCGGTGTCGCTGCGGCCGCCGAGGGGAACTGCACCGCCGGCGCCAGGCGACCCGGCCGTCAGGATCCGGAACACGCGGCGGGTCCGTGGGCGAGAACTCCGGCCGCGGCCGTCCTGGGAGCGCCCGGCGTGGCTGGGGCCGGGCGCGGAGGGCTGCAGGGCCCCTCTGCGCCGGGTTCCCCGCGGGCACCCACGGGGTCTCCGCCCCCACAGGAACGCGCATTCCCGCTTTCGCAGCCAAAACCCCGGACGTTTCCGGTTGGCGGGGCAGGCCGGCTCCGGCCGCCGCCCTGTTTCCCCCGACTCCCCCGCCCACCCCGTCGGGCTCTCCCCTTCCGGGCCGGGCCGGGGTGCCGGCCGGGGGCCGCCAGGGGGCCGGGGCGCTCCGTCGTCGCCGCCTCGGGGGCCCCGCGGACGCCACCGCACTCGCGGCTCCTCCGAGGGCAGAGACGGGGCATGTGCTCCAGACGCGTCCCCGTCCCGGGCTGGGGGCTGCGTCTGGTTTTCGCACGCGGCCCCGCGGCACCCCACGCCGCCCGCGCCGCCCCGACTCCCGCCCGTCCTCCCTGCTGGGGCCTGGACCGCAGCCTCGTCCGCTCACGACCTCGGCGCGCTGGGCCCTGGCGTGGCCGGGCAGCCACGGACGCCGCTCGTCCCCGCTCGCCCCCAGGGCCCCGATTCCCCGCCGCGCAGCCTCCGCTCGCAGTCCCTGGAGGCCCCGGGAGGGCCGCCCGCGTGTCCCCTCTGCTCTCCAGGGGGCGCTCGCCCTGCCACTGCGGACGCCGCTGTCCCGTTCCTCTCCCGCGCGGCGTCCCCGCTTTGCCGCGGCGTCGGGCCACCCCGGCCCCGAGGCCCCTGGCCCCTGCGGGTCCCGCTGCTGCCTGTGGGGGAGGCACGCGGGGGCCGCGGAGACGGCGGCGGCAGGTGCTGGGGCCCGGAGGGGGCGGGAGCCAGCACGGGGCCGCCTCCGCCCGCGGCCCCTCGAGGACGCTCCCTGGGCCCAGCTCCCCCCGGAAGGTGCCGGGTTGGTGCGTTTTGTCGGATTCACTCCCCGTCCCGGACGCGCGCGCGGCGGGTCTGGCGTCCTCACACGCCTTCTGCGGGACGAGCCAGCCCGTTTTCTCCTGATCGCGCCCCGGTTCTCCGCATCGTCTCCGCGTCGCCTTCCGACGGTTTACACCTCGGGACGTGAGCGCTTCCCCAACGTCCACGACGCTCCCGTCGTGGGAGGAGGGCGACGCGCGGCGGCGACGTCCGCGGGGCCTGGGCGAGGCCGAGGGGGCCCGCCTGGCGCCTGCGCCCGGGCGCTTCGTCTGACGCGGCGCGGGGCGGCCGACGCCCACACCTGCCGGACCCGCACGCCCCGCGGCCCCTCGGACGCGCGACGTGACTTACCCACGGGGACGGCGTCCGGGGCTCGCAGCGAGCCCACGGGGCAGTGCGCGCTTTGTCCCCGAGCGCCCCGTCAGGGGGACCTGAGCCGCACGTGCGCGCCCGGCCGGCCCGCACGCCGTGCCTTCCTCGGGGACACGGACGCGCGGGCGCAGAGATCCCGATCCCACGCGGGCCTGTGGCCCCTGCGCCGCGCGCGTCCCGGTCGGGTCTTACGTTTACGACGCTTCCCGCTCGTCCCACGCCTGCGCAGACAGGACGGGGAAGGCGCGCCGGGGGCCCGGCCTCCGGGGCGGGGGAGGTGGGCGCGTGGGAGGGAGGCGGCCGGGGCGCTTCCGCAGGCCGCTGGGGGTCCCGTCTCGCTGCCTCTCGCCGGCGCCCGCCGCGACCGCGCCGCCTCTGGGATTCCGCTTTCCCTGTGAACGTCGCCCGACGCGCGCCCTGGACCGTTCCCACACTCTGGAGAGTCGGGAGAAGCCATTTGGGGAAAAAAAGTGGCGTTTCTAAGCCCTTCGGCGTGGCCTGCGCCGGTCGTGGTCACCGTGACGATGGGCCCGGGCTCGGAAAAATGCCTCCCGGGGCCGAGGGGCGGCTTCTCCCGCCTCCGCGGAGGCTCCTCGGCCAGGCCGGGGCCGGCTCCGCTTCGCTTTCGTTCGGGACAGAAAAAAGCCGCGACGGTGAGGCTCGCTCGGTGAAATGCGGGTTTGGAGGGGCCGTGGGCGACACGCAGCGCGCCCCGTCGGCACCCGCGGCCGGCGCCGCGACGCCTCGGCCCGGGCAGCGCGGAGCGTCCCCGGCCGAGCTGGGCCTGACTCGGAATCAAAATGGCAAAAGCGATTTCGTGGAAACGCGGGGAAAGCGCGGCTCCTGGGCACGCTCACTGCGCGGCGCCAACAGCCTCTGCCCCTTCCGCGTCGCCTGCCCTGCGCCCGGGCGGGGCCGCGTTGCGGCTTCGTTCGGAAGTTTCCGGAAACAGGGGGGTGGGGCGCCGGAGCTGCTGGAGCTGGAACCGGGGCGGGGGCCCGGCAGGCCGGGGCCGGTGTCTTCTCAGAGGACGCGCGGGAGCCTCGGCCGCGTCACCGCGCAGCGCTGCGACGGCAGCGGTTACACCAGAGGAAAAAAAAGGCGGAAAAAGGAGAAAACAACCCAAAAAGCAGGGCCCGTTGCCCCGCACCGGCACCCACCGACCCGCTGGAACCAGGAACTGAAACTTTGGCCTCCACGGGGACCTCGTCGCGCTTTCGAAAAGCCCCGGTGCTGTCGGGGCCCCCAGGCCCCCTCCCGGCCCCCGTGCCCCTCACGCCGCTGCCGCGCGGGGTTTCGCCGCGGGCCACCCCGACGACGGTGCTCCGGGAGCCGCGGCGGCGGCGCCAGCGCGTCCCCTTTAATCGGGGCGCGGCGCGGCATTGTCCCTGCTGGGCAGAGGGGCCCGAGGAGGATGCGAGCGCAGGAGGAGGAGGAGGAGGAGGAGGAGGAGGAGGAGGGCGGCCGGGCGCCGGCCCATTGTGTGGGGGCCCCGCGCGCCGGGCGCGAGCGCCCCGCCGTCCTCCCCGCGCGCGCGCCGCCCGCGCGCGGCCCTCGGAGCCGCGGAGACAATTAGTCATATTTGTATGCCGGAATTAATTGCGCGGGAGATGCGGGGGGCAGGCGGGAGAACAAAGCGCGGCCGGCCGCCCCTCCGCCTGACAGGGATAATTAGATATATGAAATTGAAATTCCGCGGCGGGGGGCCTGTCGACGGCGCGTTTCCTCGCGGGCCCATTCTGGTCTTCTTTTATGCTGTCATCTGCGGCAATTTGTTATTCAGCTTGAAGCTTAAAAAAGCAGAGCGCTCGCCTTTATGAGTCGATGATGTCAGTGCGCACGCCGCCGGGACAGATATTAAATGTGTCTTTCCGCGAGGGGGGAGGGGAGGAGTGCAGGCGTTAAAGAGACCGCGCCGCGCCCGCCGGTCCGGCCCGGGGGCCCGGGCGCGCCCTCGGGGAGGCGGCGCCCAGCGCGGGGGACCCCGGTGCCCGCACGTATGGCCCGGCCGTCGCCGCCCTGCAGACGGGCCCGCGGACTCTCGGCCACCGCGCACGGCCGCCCGAGCCCGGCGCGGTCAGGCCCAGGTGTCCCTGGGTCCCGGCCGGTCAGCCGCGGCCTCGGGGGATGCTCAGGCATGGTCACGGACGGTCCGGACGGTGGGGACGGTGGGGGCGGTGGGGGCGGCCTCAGCCGGGCTCCGCCGCCTCGGCCCGTGTGCCCCGCTGCCGCGGGCAGGCAGCCAGGCGACCCCGGACGCCCGCTCACCCGCGTCCCGGACACGCGGCCTCCGCCCCTCGCTGCTCCCGGTCTTCCGTGCGGCCGCGCCCGCCCGCTCCGGCCTCCGCTTCCCGCGTTGCCAGCCGGCGGCCTCCCCGTTCCTCCTCCGAGGTGGAAGTCCTGGAATCAGCACCAGCGCCCCGGGGACGGACGAAGAGCGACGACGACACAGGAATCTGGTTTCGTCAGGAACGGGACCTCGCGGGGCGCCGGCCGGCCCCGCGTGCCCGCTCACCGCCCGCCCGTCGCCCAGCGAGGCCCGGCCCTTCCCAGAGCCTCATGTGACCCGAGTCGCTCGGTGCGGATTCCGGGAGAGAACGCCCGGGAAAGGGCAAGGCGCCGACCGCGAGGAGGAGCGGCCCGGCCTGAACGGCGCGGCTGGACGCGGACCCGCGGGAGGAGGGCGGAGGGGAGAACCCGAACCAGGGACCGGGTTAGACTGAGGACGCGTTCGCGCCTCCTGCCCATTTGGCCGACGGCTCCGAAGCGTCGACAAGACCGTCCGACTGTCCACGACCCGCAGGGGCCCTTCCAGGCCGGCCCTCGGGGGCGCGGGGCGCGGGCAGGGCCTGGGCCGGAGGCCTCGCTCCCTGTTTCCCGGGTGGACGTGGCGGTCCCCGGGGAGGGGCCGGCGGACGCGGGAGAGTGCGGGCGTCAGGGCGCACCCGCGCCAAGGGCGGACTGAGGGTGGCGGCCGAGGGAGGGCGGCCCTCACGGCCCCGGGCGGGGGCGGGCGAGGGGGGCCTCCCGTAGCGTCCCCGTTGGCTGTTCCTGCAGTGCCCGCCGGCCCTTGGGGCCGCTGTGCACGCGCCACCGCGAGAGACTCGCCGCGTCAGACGGGCCCGGGGCCCCAAGGCGTGTGGTCCGCCCGTCCCCCGCGGCCCTGCACGCGCCTCGCAGCCGGGACCGGAGACGGGGCCGGGAGCCAGGCTGCAGGCGGGCCGCACCCCGCTCGGCGCCCCTCAGGCGTGAGCGCTCGGCGGGGCGAGGACAGGCCTCGGCAGACGGGTTCGGGGCCGTGGGTGTGGCCGGTGGCGAGACGCGAGGCAGGCGGGACGTCTGCCCGAGGAGACTCACACGTGGGTGAGGGGGCCCCGGCCCCGAGGGCCGAGACGGGGCAGGAGCCGCCGCGCCCATGCCCTGTGCTCAGAGGTTCGGGCCGGCCGGGGCGGCTGGAGCGGCGCGCGGGCACGGAGTGAGGCCCGTCCGTGAACGGCGCCGGCGGGACAGGGCACAGGTCACGCGCGCCCTTCCTCTCTGACGCTGCTCCCACCCCCCCCCGCTGCGGCGGGTCCGCGTGCCGCGTGGCTGTCACACGCGTGTGCGCGCCGTGGGGATCCGCGGGTCAAAGGCCCCCGGGGTGGCGTCGGGAACGCCAGGCCTGAGCCCCTGAGGTGGCGCCGGCGACCCGGGCCCGCAGGTCGGATCGGCCGTCTTTACGGAGCGCACGTCCAGCCAGGCCCGTGTGAGCGGCCGCTGCGGTCGGCGCGTGTCCCGGGGCCGTGCCTCCCCTCGCGCGGCCCTGTCCGCGGCGGCTTTGCAGAGGCGGCCCTGGTGGACGGCGAGAGGCAGCCGCACGGGGGAGGCCGCGCCGCCCGGGGTCAGTGGGAAGCGGGAAACGGAGGGACGGCCCCGCGCGTGGGCGGGCGGTCCCTGTCGGACCCGCCGGCTTCCCCTGCGGAGGGGAGGCCCGGCCCCCGGCGGGGGACGCTCCGCTGCACGGGTTTTGTCCCTTTGGAACGCGAAACGTGTGAATCGTTTCTCTAAACGCTCAAGGGGACCACGAGGGCTGCGACGCGAATCCCGGTGCAGCGGGCGGCGGGCTGCCCGGCCACCGCGCCGGCGTTCCCGGAAAACCCACGTTAGTCGAACGTCGGTCGCGTCATCTTGCCCCTCGGCGGCTTCCCGCGGGGCCAGACCGTCGTGCCCCTCAGGCGGGGTGGCTCCGCTCTCGGCGCCTCAACCTGAACCGGCCCGGACAGGGGCGGGGGGCGCGCGGCGTCCCCCACTGCTCAGGGCGCCGTGAGAGGGCCCCCCCGTCTAGACGTGACGCCGCTCCGTGTCCGGCGCCCTCTTCCTGGGGCCACCAGCGTCCGGGCCCCCGATTCTCGTCATGGGGTCCCTGACGCACGCAGGACGGCGAGGCCCGCACGGGGCCGGAGTCCTCGAGCCGCGGACAGCAACCGCGGCGGCTCGTCCGCACTCCCGGGCACGGCGGCCCCGGCGTGTCCCCGCGGAGGGCGCCGGTGAGGCCCGGAGGGCCAGCGCCCCGCTGACCGCAACTGGGCCGGGCTCCTGCTGCGGGCGCCCTGCGCGGAGCGCCCCGTGGGTGACGGGCCAGGACCGTGCGTCCAGCGCCCGCCATTCCTCACGGACGCCGTCCTCCCTGGGTTTGCGGACTCTTCCCTTCTCCTCGGGGACGACACGGAAAGGGTCTCGAGCGGCGACGTAGAGACGCCTTGAAATCGGGGGACGGGTGGACGATGACGCGCGCAGACCCGGGCGCGGGGCCGCACTGCCTGGGGGCGGGACCGCGCGGGTGGCCCACGCCCGCCAGGGAAGGAGGCCCCTCCCCCGCGGCCCGTGCCGACCCCCACCGGACGCGTTTGCCGCCGCCGCCCCCCCCAGGACACCCGTCCCCGCTGCGGGCGCCTCTGGGACGCCGCACGCCGCGCCGCATCACCCGGGATTTCGCGGTTCACGCGGAAACGTGACGCCCGCGTCCTCCGGGGACGGTTATGGAAATGCGGTGTCTGTCCCGCGCGTCGCAGCGCGGCGGGCGGGGGAGCGCGAAATACACGGAAATAAGTCAGTCTGGGAGGGGAGCGCGGCCGCGCGGGACGGGGATTTGTGTTTTATGCGCGTTTTATTCCCGCGCACCTGCTTCCCCCGGAGGCGGCAGGGCTGTCGCAGGATCCCGCGCCCGGGCGGGGACGGCGCCACGGCGCCCGCCCTCCTGTGCCCAGCCTGGCCGTGGAGGAGGACATGCGGGAAGCATGTGGCGCCCGGCGGGGGGACGGGGGCGGGGGGGCGTCTGTCCACGCGGAGGAGCGACCGCGACCCCGGCCCGGGTGGGCCGTCGGGCACAGTTCAGGGTTGTCCACGACGTCCCGGTCCCGGGCCTGCGTGCGGCCGGCTCCGTGCGGGGCTTGGAAGGGGGTCAGCCCTCGTGTCGCGAAGGCCGGAGACGGGGCGGTTTGGACCGGGTGCGGGGGGTCCAGCGGCCACCAGGGTCCCTCTGGGCCGGCAAAGCCCGGGTTTCAGGGTTCGGGGGGAAGTTTGGGATTTCACGGCGTGGTCCCCGCCACGGAGCCTCCACGGAGCCTTAAGACTCGTTCAGTTCTCGTCCGCGCAGACCCCGGGGGCGGGCTCCAGGCCGGGCTGCGGGGCGCCCCGTGACCCCCCCACGGTGGCCGCGCTTCCCCTCCGGGGCGTGGGGGTGAGGGCGGTGCTGGGTGGGGGCGCCTGCAGGCAGGGCCCGGCGGACGCCTCCCTCCTCCCTAGAAGTGACCGATTTTAGGAATTTCAGCGGGTGGGGGGTCGGCCCGCGGGGGCGCGGGTGGGGGTCGGCCCGCGGGGGCGCGGGTGGGGGGTCGGCCCGTGGGGGAGCGGGTGGGGGTCGGCCCGCGGGGGCGCGGGTGGGGGGTCGGCCCGCGGGGGTGCGGGGACCGGGGGGCCCGTGGGGCTGGTGGGAATGACTGGGGCGCGGTGGGGGGTCGGCCCGCGGGGGTGCGGGGACGGGGGGCCCGCGAGCTTTGCCAACGTGCGGCGCCCCCTTGGTCGCGCGTCTATCCGGATTCTCTGTTCGTTTTGAGGGCGGATCACCTGTTCTCCTGTTTTTCGCTTTTGAGCGTGCGAGTTCCTCGTGGATCTGGGCGTCAGCCCCGTGCCGGGCACAGGACTTGCGGGCGTGTCCCCGCTCGGGCCGGGGAGGGCCTGTCCGCCGCGCGGGCGCCCCCCTCTGCTGCACGAAGCCCTCGGGGTGCCGTCGCCCGCTTGTCCGAGGTGTTGTCTCCGGCGCCACCACGGGGCAGTCGGGGCCGGCGCCGTCTCCGGGAGCCTCCCGGCCGCCCTGGCCTCACATCGGGTCTCTGACCCCGGCGTGCGCCGCGGGGCCGCGCGTCCGGCCTTCTGCGTTTGGACGTCCCGGCCTCCCGACGCCGCCTCCGAGCCGGTCCTCCCCGTTCGCGGGCCGTTCTCGGCTCCTCCGCTGTGGGTTGGTGGACCCCGTGTCCCGGGTCCATCGGCTCCGGCTCCTCGGACCCGCGGGGCCGCCTCCCGCCACGTCGGTCGCTTACCCCGTCTGAGGAGAGGCGGCACGGGCCGCGGCGCTGCGACAGCGACGGGCGAGGGAGGTGCGCGTCGCGCCGCGTGTGTCCGTCGCGGATCCGCCCCGTGACCCAGGGTCCTCCTCCCGTTTCCGCGCGGTCGCGTCGACATCGGGGTCAGTGGGAGTTTCGTGGGGGCGCCCGGGCCTCTGGGGTCCGAGACCCTCGTCCCCTCGTCGCCGCGATCCCGTCTGCTCGCTCGGCCGCCGCCCGAGGAAGGAGAGGTGGGGTGGGGAGGCCGGCGGCGACCGAACGCGCCCCGGGTCGCCGTCCAGGCCCGGACGCTCCCGTTTCGGGAGGAGTAAAAGGAGACGGCGGGAGGTCGCGCCGTCCCTTCCTTCAGAGGCCGGGGAGGGGGCACGTTTGGGGGCCTGGGCTCTACCGGCCGCCTCAGGCCCGAGGCCCCCACGTCCCGGCGCGCTCGCGGGGGTGCTGGCCGGGGGCTGCCGGGCCCTCGCCACCCCCAGGGCAGAGCGGCCCCCGCAGAGGTGGAGGCAGACGCTCCCACGGCCCCGCCCCGGACCTCGCCGTCTGTGTCCCCCGCAGGGGCCGGCGCTCTCGTCCCCCGCCAGCCTGACGTCACCGGCCCCGTAAGAGGATTTGCAGCAGGCCCGGCGCCGTTATTAAAATCGTAATTAATTTTTTCCTCCTCGCAGGCCCCGGGGCCTCGCGGCGGGGGCGCTGGCGGCCGCGCAGCCTCCCTTGGAGAGCGGCCTTTCTGGGCGCCGCAATCGGCTCCGGGCGCGCCGGGACACACGGCCCCGGTAAATGTGATTAGCGCGACGCACAAAAAGCCCCTCGCGGAGAATTAATTCCGTCTCCAGAAAGCGGAGTTGGGTAAAGTTGTGCGATGCTCCACCGGCAGCGCATAAAGGAGGCCGGCGCCTGGTCCCCTCGAAGGCGACTGAGTGGCAGGCGGCCCGGCTCCCCGGGCAGGAGCAGCTGCGGCGGCTCATTCGCCTCGGCTTTTGATCGCGGGCGCGGTCCCCGCGCCGGGCGGCGGTCGCTCTGGACGCGCTGGCGGCGCGCGGGCGCCCGTGTCCTCCTCGGCGCTTGCGGGGCCCGCCCTGCTGCTCCCGGGTGACGGGGCCCTCGGGGCCCTCGTGGAGCCCGGACGGGCCGGGCCCTGGCGGGGGCGCCGCCCTCCAGCCTCGGCTGGGCCCCCGGGGCCACCGCTCTGTCACCCCGGGGAGGCCCGCGTGCGGGGCCCAGGCCCGGGCGGGATCCCTCGGCCGCGCTCGGACCCTCAGTTTTCGGGTCCATGAAGCAGCGTAGTGGGGCCTCCTCCGGGGGTTCCTGCGGCGACGGAACCACCCGAGCAGTCTGAGGGTCCGGCCTGGCCCCGGGAAACTGGCCGGCGGTCGCCCACGGGCCAGGCTTTCCGCGGGCGGCTGGCTCCCGGCGGCGCTGGGGTGCGTGGGGGGGAGGCGAGCCCCGGTGACGCGTCCTTCCGCACGTGGGCGGCGAGCGCTCCCCGCTCTCACGCGGGTGTGCGGACGCGGGTGTGCAGATGCGGGGATGCGTGACGTGGGGATGCGTGACGCGGGGATACGTGACGCGGGGATGCGTGACGCGGGGATGCGTGACGCGGGGATGCGTGACGCGGGGATGCGTGACGCGGGGATGCGTGACGCGGGGATACGTGACGCGGGGATGCGTGACGCGGGGATGCGTGACGCGGGGATGCGTGACGCGGGGATGCGTGACGCGGGTGTGCGGACGCGGGGATGCGTGACGCGGGGATGCGTGACGTGGGTGTGCGGACGCGGGGATGCGTGACGCGGGGATGCGTGACGCGGGGGTGCGTGACGCGGGGGTGCGTGACGCGGGTGTGCGGACGCGGGGACGCGTGACGCGGGGACGCGTGACGCGGGGGTGCGGACGCGGGGACGCGTGACGCGGGTGTGCTGACGCGGGGACGCGTGACGCGGGGATGCGTGACGCGGGGGTGCGGACGCGGGGACGCGTGACGCGGGGACGCGTGACGCGGGTGTGCGGACGCGGGGATGCGTGACGCGGGTGTGCGGACGCGGGGATGCGTGACGCGGGTGTGCGGACGCGGGTGTGCGGACGCGGGTGTGCGGACGCGGGTGTGCGGACGCGGGGATGCGTGACGCGGGGGTGCGTGACGCGGGTGTGCGGACGCGGGTGTGCGGACGCGGGGATGCGTGACGCGGGGATGCGTGACGCGGGGATGCGTGATGCGGGTGTGCGGACGCGGGGATGCGTGATGCGGGTGTGCGGACGCGGGGATGCGTGATGCGGGTGTGCAGACGCGGGGATGCGTGATGCGGGTGTGCGGACGCGAGTGTGCGGACGCGGGTGTGCGGACGCGGGGATGCGTGACGCGGGGATGCGTGACGCGGGGATGCGTGACGCGGGTGTGCGGACGCGGGGATGCGTGACGCGGGGATGCGTGACGCGGGGATGCGTGACGCGGGTGTGCGGACGCGGGTGTGCGGACGCGGGGATGCGTGACGCGGGGATGCGTGACGCGCGTCCGCGTGGGGCCGGTTTCGTCACAAAGGGAGGACGATGGCTCGGAGCTGCCTCCCGTCGCCCCTGAGGAGACGGAGCCGCTGTGGACGCCCCGGCCCTGGAGCCGTGAGGGGACTGACGGGCGAGGACGCTCTCCCCCGCCGGGTGGCCCGGGGACGCCCCTTAAACAGAAGATGATCAGCGAGCGAGCGAGCGAGCGTCTCCTTGGGAGCCCCGCGCCTGTGGCGCTGCAGGAGCTCGCCGGGGCGGGGCCTCGGGTGGCCGGACCTTCCCCCGCCGCCCCGTCCGCCCGTCCGTCTGCGACGGGCACAGGCCCGGCGGGTGTGGCTGCCCGTGTGGTGCCCGTCGGGCGAGCTCGCGATCGCGGAGGGTCCTACGTGGCCGGCGTGTCACGCGGTCACCCGGGGCGCAGGGCCGCGCTGGACACTGACCCCGTGGCCCGGGGAGGGCCCGCTGAGGCCTGCCTAGCGCGGCGAGGGGGTGGCGAGGCCGGGCGGCGCCCGGGGCACAGTCACGCCCCACTGGGGTCGTTTGGGGTCGCACCAGGCTGCCATGTCGGGACTGTCCCGTGTGACGCGAGGCCCGTAGGCTCCTCCGGCTGAGACCTCGCCGGGAGGTGGACTTGCCCGGCCGTCTGCGGTGTCGCCCCCTCCCCTCTAACGGGATGTCCACCCCGTCTGACTCTCGAATCCTGGGGGCCGGGCGGGCCCCATGCTGTCCCTTTACGGCCCTGGAGGGGAGGCCCCCGGAGGCGACGGGCAGCTACGCGTGGGGGGATGAGGACAGGAAGCGGCTGTCAGGGCCCCGGCAGCAAGCGAAGCGCTGATTAACGTCCGAGGGCAGCGCGGGGGCCGGGCCGGCCCGGGCCGGACTCCTCCGAGGCTCAGCCGCAGGCCCGGGCCGAGCCGGCTCCCTCCGCGCCCTCCCAGCCTGGGCGTCGGGGTCGGCGCGTCCGGGAGGGACTTGGCGCTCCGTGGCCCCGGCACCTGCGTCGCCTGCGGGGCTCCGTGGGGCGCCGGCCCGAGGCCCCCTGCGAGGACGCTCTCTGACCCCACACCCCGGGGGCGTCTCAGCAGGGCGCGGGCTGGTGTCCTTGAAGGACACGTCGTGTCGCCGGCGTGTTCCGCGGGGCCGGGCGCGTGCTGGCTGTCACCGTGCGGGGGCTGGTTCGGGGGAAGGCGGCGAGCCGCGGCGGACGCAGCGCGTCCCCTTCCGTCTCGGTCCCCGGCGTGTCCCCGGCAGGACCCGGGTCGCGGGCCCCCGTCCGGCCTCCGTTCCCAGGGCCCCGTCTCGCTGTGCGGGGACGGAAGGGAGGTGCGCGGACTCACGGTCCCCCCCCCAGCGCGTCACGTGGCGGCGGCGGGTGCTGTGACATGGGACGCGAAGGGAACGGACGCGGGCGGCGCCCACGGCCCGGAGCACGGCGGCGGGAGGTCAGTCGTCTCCGTCTCGGCGCTGGCGGCGGCGGGGAGGGTGCTGGGGGTGGCCGGGCCGAGGAAGCCAGGGCTGGCGTCCACGGGGGCCAAAGCCGCGAGTGACGCGCCTCACACACCGACGGCCGGGACCGGGACCGGGACGACGACCTCGGCTGCCCCCAGGCGCCCGGCGCACTCTGCGTTCTGGACGCAGAATCAGAGCCGCGCGTGGCCGAGCCGTCGCCCCGGTGGCCAGTGGTGGCCGTGGACTCCGCCTCGTCCTCAGTGGACAGAGGCTCGGGCCGGGAGCACCCTGGGCGGGGTCCGGCCACCGGGCCGCCCGCCCCGCGTGGAGGGGCCAGTGGCTGCGGCGGCCTCAGGCTCGCCCTGCGGTCCCGCCCGCCCCACCCCAGGGCCGCGGCCTCGGGGCCAAGGGCAGCAGCGCCACCACCGGCCCGCGGAGGCCCCGCACCTGCGCCCCTGGGAGGGCCTCTGTCCGGACGGCTCCTGTGGGCGTCCGGGGCCGGCTGGGGGCCCGCCGTCGCACGCGAGCGCCGTGCGCCTCGGTCATGCGAACCTCGTCCCGAGCGGCAGAAGGAGCCGGAGGAGCCGGGGCGGCTCCCCTCGGGCGGGCGTCACCGCCGCACGGCGAGGGCAACAGCGAGGCGCGCCGGGGCCGCCTGCCGTGACCGTCCCGCCGGCCAGGAGGGCCCGGGCCACGCGGCGGTTCCGGAAGGCGCCGCCTCGCTCTCGGCAAACCTTCGACTGACCAGGGCGTCCCAGGGAGGGCGTGCTCCCGGCCACCGAGCACAGAGGGGCTTCGGGAGGGCGCGGCCGGGGATCGGCTCACCTGTTCGCGGTCGTCCAGCTCGTGTCCCCCCGCGGCGGGGGCGCTCGCCGCCGGCTTCCTTTCCTCCTTCCCTTCGGGGCGGGGGCGAGGCCGGAGGGGGCCATGTCTCCCTGCGACACGGGGAGGCTCCCCAGGGCCCCGCGCCCTGCCGGGGGGCGGGAGGCGCCCGCCCGCGTCTCAGCTGCCTTCTCTCTGCCCCCGCGGCCGCGGGGCCCGACGCAGGAGCGCCCGGCGCCACGTAAACGAGCCTCATTCGTTTCCCGCCGCCGGCATATGGCGAGCCATTGCCCTCGGTCCCCGAGGCCCGCCCGGCACCGACGCCCTCCCCGCCGCGCCCCCCGGAAGCCGGGGAGGGGCAGCCGGGAGCGTCACCACGGCCTCGCCCGGCCCAGGGCGTCTTGCAACATGTCACCCTCCGTCTCCCTCTGTCCCTGTCCCGTGTCCTCACCAGCAGGGACGTCGAGTCCCCGGTGCTTTGGGACGGCTCCAGGGCATGGTGTGGAACGGCCCCGTGGGCGCCTCTGCTGTCCGCTCCCCCCGACGACGTGACGCGACACGACGACGCGACACGATGACGCGACACGACGACGCGACGTGACGATGCGACGCGACACGACACGATACACGACGACGCGACACGACGACGCGACACGACGACGCACACAGACAATGACCCACGGGCCGAGGCCACGCTTCGCTGAGGAAAGGGAACCCGCCTGCGGGCGCCGCCGCGTGAAGCGTCCCGGCGCGGGCGGCTTAAGCGATGGGAACCGCGTCGCGCGGTTCTGGCGCCTGGAGGTCCGGCTGGAGGCGCGGCCGGGCCGGCCCCCGGGGCCTCTCCCCCGGGGCCTCTCCCCCGTGCCGCGGGCGCCGCTTCCTGCCGGGGGCTTTGCGGGAGCTGGAACCGGACTCCCCGCGCGTGTCCCGCTCGTGCGAACCCCGGTCGGACGGAACGGGCCCCGCAGACGGCCTCGCGCTTCCCGCCCGCGTCCGTGAGACCCCCCATCCCCCCCCAGCGCGGCTCACGCTGAGGCCCGGGGCCTCGGCCCCCGCGGGGGTGTCTCTGGGGCCCACAGCTCAGCCCCCGCGTGTGGCTATGGGGTTTTGGTCATTGAACCGGTTTTCAAACGCGCTTGACCGCCCTGAGTTTCATCGCGGGCGCCCTCAATCCTCTAAGCCCCGTCCCCCTTCCGCCAGGGCTTCTGTCCGCGTTCGCCCGCGCTTCCGGGAGCGAGCCCCGCCGTCGCCGACGCGACCGGCCGACCCCGGCCCTGCGGTCCCAACCGCGGCGAGCGCGCTCTCGTCCCCACGCAGCGTCCTGCCCCGCGGCCTCCTCGGCTCCGTCCTGGATGCGCGTCCATCTCCGCGGGAACACGCGGTCCAGCGGGTTCTGCTTCTGCCGTGAGTGCTTCGCGGGGCAGGTTCGGCTCCAAAGACTTCGGGCGGGAACGGGATTGAGTCTCGTGTCTGTTCTAGATCCCGCAGCCCGAGCGGGGCCCTGCGAACGGCTCCGCCAGGACCAGGACCGCGCTCCGCGAGGGAAGGCCGTGCGTCCCGCCGCCGCGCGCCAGGGAAGCTCGAGGCCGCTTCCTTCCGGCGTCCGCGAGCCGGAGCGCGCTGGGGAAGCGCCCCAGGGAGGCCCGAGGCCTGGTTTCAGCGGACGCCCGGGGGGACCACGCGGCGGCCTCGGGGCGCCCCGTCCCCGGACGCAAAGCCTCGTCAGTGTCGGAAACAACGCTCACGCGTGAGCCCCGCTTCCCGGGGACCCGCAGAGACGCCTGTTCCAGCGCCGGCCCATCGATCCCGACCCCGTCCCGGCCCGTCCCCGGCCCCGCGTGCCCCCCGCTGTGAACGCGCCTCGGGCGACAGCCCGGCTGCTCTTGCCCCTGATGGCAAACCCCCCTTGGTGAACGCAAAGGGGCCGAGCGGCCCCACGTCCTAATAAAACCCGACCGCGCAGCAGGGCCCTGTCGGCGCCTCGTGAAGCTCCGGGGACGCGTCCAGACCCTGTCGGCGGCAGGTTCCGGCCGCTCTCACACGACCTCCGGGCGTTTACTTATTCGCTGAAACGGTTTCTGCTGAAACAGTCGTCCCCGTGGTGTCGCCGCGCACGCAGGGCGCCGCGCACGCCCGGCTGACGGCAACGGCCGCGCTGTTGGGGGCCGCGTGCCTGCATGTCCGCGCTCGCCTGCGCGTCCGTCTGTGTCGTCTGTGCCCGCGTGCGCCCCGCGCCAGGCCCAGCACGCCCGGCCGGAGTCCACGCCACCCGCCCCGCCCCGCACCCGCCCCGCACCCGCCCCGCACCCGCCCCGCACCGCCCCGCACCGCCCCGCACCTGCACCCGCCCCGCACCGCCCCGCACCGCCCCGCACCCGCCCCGCACCGCCCCGCTCTGCAGCGACCCCCCTCGGCCGCCGGCGGACCAGCGTCTGCGACGCCACCTGGGCCGGAAGCGACACGCCCGGAGCCCTCCGTCGCCGCCCCAGTCGCCGGCTGCGACCGGGGGATCTGTCGATGACCGCGGAGGGTCCTGCTCGGGGGCGGGGGCGAGCCAATCGAGGGCGGAGTCGGATTAGGGACGACGGGTCCGACGGGCGAGACGTGGTCCCTGTCACCGGAGAGGAACGTCCCGGACGAGCGCCCGGGAGCGCAGGAGCCTGGTCCATGGCGGCCCCCAGGCCCGTGTCCAGGACGGCTCCGGGTCGCCCTGCGAGGCGCTGGCCACGGAGCGCCGCTCGCCTCGCAGACACCGAGGACTGTGGCTGGCGGCCCCTGCGGGGTCGCAGTGCCGGCTGGAGGGGCTCGTCCGCCTCCTCCCCCCTTTGTGACGGTTGTGACTTTCCGTGGGAACCTGACTGCGCGGCTTCCAGGCTGAGCTTCGGTCCGGACGAGGGATGGCGGCCACGCAGGGCCCGCCTGGCGGGGCGCGGGGGCCCCCTAATCGCGCGCTGTCCCCGGGGCCGTTTCCCGGGCGTCCGGGTACGCGTCCCCGCACGACGTTTTATCAGGACTTCACGGCGTTTTCAATTAATTCGAGCGGAACTGACACCGCCGCGCGGCGGGCTCTTATCTGCAGGGAGACGGCGACGGCCGAGGCGGACCGTCTCCGCGGAAAACTCCGTCAAGGTCGCGGGACGCCCTTGCACGCCGCGGCGCAGAGCGCGGCGACTCTTCTCCCCGGGCCCGCGTTCGTTCGCTGGGGCGGGGGGCGCGGGGCGGGAACGCCGCCGCCCCCGCTGACGGAGTCAGCGACAGGAGACTCGTCCGGGCGCCGGCTCTTCCGATGGTCCGGGCTGCGGTCCCGTCACCCGTAGACGGTCAAACCCTTTACTCCCGCGAGGGCGCCCGAGCCGGCGTCCTCCGGCCGCGGCCTTCTGACGGGGGCCCGGGGCGGACGCCCGCCCCTGCGAGGGGGACCCCGGCGCTCAGCACTGAGCGTCGCGGGCGCCAGGGCCGCACCAGGCGCGGCCTCGCGGGGCCGTGCAGCCCCGGGGGCCGGGTGCGGGTGACGCGCTCCGGCCGTGCCCGCGGGGGCCGGTCCCGCGAGTCGGAAGCCGGTCTCATCGCCGCGCGCGGTGGCCAGCGCGACCCCGGGACGCGCGCTGGGCGGAGCCGGTCTGCGTAACCCGACGGAGAGCAGGAGCGTGCGCCTGTGGCACGAGGAGGCGCCCCGACCTCGCCCGGCCTCCCGCGCGGCCTCGGCAGGGGGACGGCCACCCCCGGGCGGGGAGCTGGCCGCCCTCCGGCGACCTACGTGCGCTCCAGCTGCAGGGACGTGGCCTCGGGCCAAGGGCAACACCGATAAGCTGCGCCCCCGAGTGTGGGAACGCGACATCCGAGGAAGCCCGTGACCTCGGGGCCGTGGCCTGCGGCCGCCGTGTGGGAGCCCCCGCCAGCCCGGCGCCTCTGTCCCCGGCCGGGTGCGCGCGGTCACTCGGCGGCCGGAGCCGGGCGTCGTCTGCAGGGGCCGCGGCCCCGAGGCTGGGCCGCCCCGGACGACCCGAGCTCCTGTCTGAGGGTCACACGCTGCGAAGGGCCTTGCGCGTGTCCAGTCGTCCGCGCTGGCCCTGGCCTGGTCACCGGGCCGCTCCTGTCCCGGGTCGGCAGGAAGCAGGGCGCGGGGACCGGCCTCTGGGGGTAGCCTGGGGGCTTGTCCGCACACGGACGCCGGCCCGCCCCCGCCCGGCCGCCGGGGGTCAGCCCCTGCCCGCGCGGCCCCGGGCTTCGCCTCGGGTCGGGGTCCCTCCGCGGGGTCGCTCCGCGGGTGCCCGTCCCGCCGGAGGCTCCGCACTTGAAAGTGCGGCTTCGCCCCGAGCAGCCTGCGGGGCGGCCGGCCGGCCCCGGGAGGGTGAGGCTGCGGGCAGCGCCCTGCCCCGGCCGGTGTGCGACCCCGGGGGGCGGCGGGCAGCAGCGCCACCGAGCCCTGCCCGCAGCGAGGGTCAGAGCTCGGCCTCCCGTGCGTCTCTGGAACCCGAGGGGGCACAGTGGAGGCCACACGGGGCCTCTCAGGGGCCACGCAGACGTTATTTCAGGGACGAGCAGCGGCGGGGGCCGGGGGCCGGCAGGCGCTGCCCTTGCCCGGCTCTGCCCGCCACCTGCGCCCCCTCTAGGTGCCACCCCTGGGGGAGGCCGTGGGAACCCGACGGCGCCGGGAGCGGCCCTGGTGCATGGACGGCGCCGCGGCACCGGGTGTGGGCGCCGGGCGGGCTTCCCAGGCCGCCACCAGCGCGGGGCGGGCAGCCGAGGCCGGGCCCCCGCCCGGGAGTCTGCGGGCACTGGGGGCGGGCGGTGACGGTCCCGGGGCCGGCGTGGACACGGCAGGACCGCGGCAGCCGGCGCCGCCCCGCGGCTGGCACCCAGCGCCGCGCAGTCTACGGCCGGGGGCGCCCGGCCCGGCTCCGGGGAGAGCGGGGTCTGGGGCCGTGGCGGGGCATCCCGGGGACGGGGGCCCCTGGGAGCAGCCACGGCGCGTTCTGAGACGCGAGGAGCGGGGCCGAGCGCGTCCCGGGGCCGAGGACCAGGCCGCCAGCCGCGCGGGCACAGCGGCGAGCGAGGGCCCGCGCGGCCCCTCCCGTGTCTGGCCCGGTGCCGGGGCCGGTCCCAGCGAACAAACCCCCGTGAACCCCGTGACCGGAGCCGCGAGCGGAGGAGAAAGGAAAATACAAAACGCGGGCGTTTGCCCGTTTCAGCTGACGGAATCTTTGTTTTTGTTTTTCTTTCTTTTTTCCGTTTCCTTTCGCCCGGGGAAGACGCGGACGTTCCAGACCAGAAGCACGGAGCGAGCAGATAGCGGGGGGCCGGGTCGCGGCGCCGGACAGAGTCCGTGACGACGTGCAGACGCACCCTGGGGAAGGGGAGCTCCGGCCACGCGCGGGGCGGCGGCGACTCTGTCCCACGGCCGGCGCAGGCAGTCGCGCCGCGGAGGCGTCTCTGAGCGGCTTCTCCGCGCTCACAGGGCCGCAGGCCCAGACGGCGCCGGAACAGGTGCACCGGCCCCCCCGCCCCCCACGACCCGCAGCAGCCGCCCTGGGCCCCTCGGCCTCCAGCCGCCCCCGACCCCGCCCGCCGGGCTCAGAGGGGAGCTGGCGCCCTCGTGCGCCTCTGCTGACCGCTGGGCGCCGGCCGGGCTAGTCTGGCCCAGGTGGGACGGGCAGAGCGGCCAGGACACGCCGGCGACGTCCAACCTGCGTCCCGCAGCCCGGGCAGCGCCCACACTTTGGCCTGGGCCTCGCGGGAGGGAGCAGGAGTCCGCACCCTGCGGCTCCCCGGGGTGCGGTCGCGGTCGGCTCTGGGTGGCTCGGGGCCCTTGGCGCGGGGAAGAAGGAGCCGGCGCCCGGCAGACGCGTCGCCCGCTGAGTGGCCCGCCCGCCCGCCCGCCCGCGGGTGTCTGGAAGGGCTGCGTGTGCGGCCTCTTCGGTGGGGCCCGGCCTGGGGTGGGGGACGGGCAGCTCCCTCGGGAGCCCCGCCACCCCCCGCGCGTCCGGGTGTCAAACCCGCTCGTGCGTCTTCCTCCCGGTGACGTCACAGAACCAAAGGCCGCTGTCCCGGCAGAGCGCGTCCCTCCTGGCTCTGGGGAGGGAGACGCGGCCGTAAAACAGGCCGTTCCGACCCGGGACTGTTTGGGGGAAAAGGGAGTGTTTACGCGAAGCTCTCTCTAGGGGAAACAAAGCCGGGCGTGGTGGGGCCGGCGCCCTACCAACTCGGGACGTCTGCGCGCTCTGTCCGCGCGGCTTCGTGGGGGGGGTCGTGGAACAACGCAGAAGACAGGCTGGCGCTCGCCCCCGCCCGCCCCGGAAACGGCCGCAAGCAGCGTGTCCCCGCTCCAGAGTTAAACAGTTAAACGCTTGCACGGGAACATCAAAGCCGTGCGCGCTCCGCACGCCAGCCCTTCTTAATGGCTTTCAGATAAAACAATTTATTTATGCAATTAACAACAACATGCAATCCTAATAATTAGCGGGTAATAGTCATCTGCAAAGTACTTTATGAAATTGCCTTTGAACCGCCTTCGTTCTGTGGGGAATCACTGGAAATTGGACCATAAAATCGCCAGAAAATGCACCGCATTAACAAGAATTTTCCGCGTTCACTTCCCCCTCAGATTTATGGGCTCGGATGCTGGGGGACGTTCGGCCTCGTGGACGGACGGGCACCGCGCCCCCGCGCCCGCTCCGAGGGGAGGCGGCGGCGTCTTCCTCCCCCCCCCCCCCGTCGCCACTCTGTGTCCCCCTCCGCCCGCGCGCGCCCCCGACGAGGCCGTCGTTGTGACTGTTCCTCCCCGAGAGTGAAAAGCAAATCCCGACGCGCCCGCCGTTCGCAGTGGTGTCCGCCCGTCCCCTCTCGTTCCCTCGCAGAGGCGACGCGGAATCGTAAACCGCTTCTATTCAGCCGCGCTGCCCTGGAAGAGAAACGATAAAACACGCAGAGAAGCCGTGGAGAAACGTCGGGGCTCGCAGGGTGGACGCGGCGGCTTCCTGCCCCCCCCCCCGCGTCCCGAGGGGACCTGCCCGTCGCGTCGCCGCGGCCGGTTCGGGCTCGTTCTGCGGCGTCGGGAAACGTCCCTCAGAGGCCCTCGTCCCTCCCGTTCCCCCAGGACACTGCGCGCTGCCGCCTCGTGGTCCAGAGCGCGCGTCCGGGGCCTTGGGAGGGGAGACGACGAGGCGGGGCCCCCGTGGGGCCCGGCCACGCTGGGACCCCGGGCGCAGCGGGCGGTAAGGCCCCGGCGTGCCCCTGTGTGGAGGCCACCTCCCACGTGAGCCTCGGAAGACGGGCCGGCCTCGGCGAGTCCGACCGGGGGATGACCTCGCCCCGCGACGTGGGCACCGGGCCTTCCCGGGAGGCCGTCGCCCCGAGGCGGGGCGAGGGGCGCTGTCGATGGCAACGGCGGGCGGAGCCCCGTCGCGCAGGCGGCCTCGGCGAGGGGCCCTGGACGCGTCTTCGGGGCTGTGCCCGCCTCAGCGGGTCCCCGGGAAGGCTGGCCGCGTCCCGGGCCGGGCCGCAGAACCATAGGGCAGCGGGGTCACATGGCTGACCCCGGAGACGCGGACGAGGGTGGCCGCCGACACCCTGCGGAGCACGGGGCCTCGCTGAGACCCTGGGTGCGGCCCCGGGGGACGGCGGCTGCGGCCTCTGTCCCCTGCCCGCCGGGCGGCTGGCCCAGGGCGTCCCCTCCAGGGCTACGCAGCGACGCGGGGTCCCTGAGGACACGCACGTGGAGCGCGGGCTGCGTGCGACAGTCCATCCAGGGTTCTGAGCTTCACGCGACAGCCCAGGCGGGACCTCGGGGCGCAGAAACGGGCGGGCGACACCCCGGGGCCTCTCGAAGCCCCTCGGGCCGGTCGGCTGCCTGCGCACTCGGCCGTGATGCCCGCCCGCGCGGTGGCTGGCCCGTCCCAGGGGCCGGCCCTCCGCCCTGCCCAACGCTCGCCTTTTCCCGCCTCAGGTGACCTCGTTCGGTGTGCGTGGGGGCGGCCTGGGCGGGATGGGCTGAGCCCTGGGCCCGGGGTGAGGGGCCACCCGCGGGTGGGGAGCAGGCACGTCTCGCGCAGGCGGAAGGAAGCGGGTCAGCCTGTGCGTCCCCGAGCGGCCGCAGACGCCCGCAGGCGCCCCGGGCCTCACGCAGAGACCCCGGCCCCGCGCGGATCCGCCTGAGGCCCCCGGAACACAAACCCACCAGGAGTTCCTGGAGCAGCAGCGGGCGGGACCGAAACGCCCTGGGACGGGGCGGAGCCCGCTTTCTCCATCGGCTCTGACCCTGGGACGAAGAAAAAAATGGAGTCGGGGGCGAAGCCCGTGGGGTGGACAGCGATGGGTGTTCCACGACCCGAAGCGCCGCCTTCAGGGGCTATTCCTGTCCCCGCACGCGCCGGTCACGCAGGCGGGTTTCTTTTTCACCGTCGGAGGGAAACCGCGGCCGGCGCCGCCGCCTCTGTCCGCGGCGCGGCGGGCGACGGGGCCTTCCCCCTCACCCACACGGCGCCGGTAGGTGACCTCGTGGTGGACGCGCGGGCCCTCGGGGGCGGCCGCGGTGCCGCCCGCAGGCCGGGGTGGGGCTCGCCCGGCCGTCCTGTTCCGACGCGACGGGCGCCCCCTCCGGCCGCGGGATCGGCAACCGCAGGACACCACCCGAGGGGACCGGTGCGGCCGCGCCCCGGCCCGATCGCCCGCGGCGCTGGGAGGCCTCGTCCCTGAGACACGGGCGGCGCCGCACCCCGAGCCTCTCACGTGACCTTTGGAGGGCGAGCCTGCGGGGAGTCAGTCGCTTCTGCGACAAGAACCGTGTCAGACCCCACATCCGAGGCCGCGCACCTAATCCGTTTCGGGCCGGAGCGTGTTGTCTTGTCGGGGAAACACTGCAAAACGGATTAGGCGCCCCGGGGGGAGGGTAACCTAGTAGCGGCCGCGCAGACGCCGCCCGCAGGGCCGCGACCTCCGCCCGAGCCATCCATCTGGGCCGGCCCCGGCAGCGCTGTCTTCGGAGGGGGCTGTGGGGTCTCCGGTCTCTTCTCGTCTGAGGGGACGCCCGGCAGCTCGGGCTCGGGAGGAGTCGGGTCATCCGGCCGGCGGGAGGCCGGGCGCGTGGACACCCGGCGCCGGCCGCCCGGCCCTGCGGAGCCGATCGGGCCCCAGGCTCCAGCTCCGCGTTCCGCCGGCTCCGGGATGACGCGTGACCCGCCCGGCGTGACCCCTGGGTGACGGGGCCTCACGGGCCTGGCCGGGCCCTGCAGCTCGGAACAAGGACACGGTGAGGGGTCGGCGGGGGGACGCCGGCGTGTCCGCGTCGAAGGCTTCCTCGCCCGTTTTGCGGCTCTTACTGTTCCGGCCCTTTCCGTCCGCTCCTCTGCCCCGACAGCCTCCCCCAGCCCCGGCCCATCCGGCCCCATCGCTGGCGTCGGCGGGTGGCCCTGCTGCGGTCACGGGCTGGCTGCTTTGTGACTTAGTTTCCCCGTCCTGACGGGGGAGGCAGACCGGCCCCGGCTCCGGGCTGCGCTGGGCGCTGGGCGGGATGAACGAGGCCTGCGGCCCGCGCGCCGGTCTCAGCCCGTCCGGCCCTCGGGGTCTCCGCTCTCCACCGCGGGGGGCGGGGGGGGGTCCGCAGACTCTGTCACCTCGGTCGGCCGCCCGGCCTCCCCCTAGGACCCGCCAGTAGGACGCGTGGCCGGAGGTAAAAGGCCGGCGGGCGGCGAGGCCAGCAGGAGCGGCAGCTTTTCTGTGGCGGGGGCGGGGCGGCAGCCGCCCTCTTGTGGGGACGCAGAGCTGACACCCGGGGCGTCTGCGGCGGCGGACGCCTGTGGGGTCCGCGTAGGCTGGCGCCTCTGCACACCCAGCGCCCGGGCTCTCGCGGTCCCGCTGACACCCAGCCAGGGCCGCGTTTGTTCCCCGGTCGGGGCCGCCCTCACTCCGCCCTGCCGGGTGCTGTCGGGTGACTCGGGGCTGCTCCCCGCCACCCCGTGCGGCAGCCAGAGACGTCCTCTGGCGTCCCCAAAGTGAGGCCCCACGGGGGGGGCGGGAATCAAGGACACCTTCGTGGCCAGACCCTGAGTGCCTGGACCCCCAGGGCGCCACCCGGTCCCCGCCCGGCCCTGCTGCCCTCGGGCCTGGCGGACCCGGGCCCACCCGTCTGGGGTCTGGGCCGAGCCTGCCCTCGCCCTGGGGGAGAGGCAGGGGCAGAGACAGGTCACACCCCGAAGGGCACAGTGGGGGCTCCCGACAGCTCCGAACGCCGGTCCGACCCTGCCCTGGGGACGGCCGGACGGTCAGGGGGCCCCGACAGGCGGGGGGTCGCCCACGCGGTACCGTGGCAGGGCAGGCGGGCGGTCACCGCCACCCACGCCTTCCCGGGAGGGGCTGCCCCCGCGCGGGGCAGGGCTGTGGCCGCCCCGGCCGACCCCGAGGGCGCTGGGAACCACGGTGGGGCAGCCGCACCGCGTCCTGCATGCCCGACACCTCCCGGTGACTGCGTCGCGCCCACCGTCCCCACAGAGGCCCCGGGGGACGGTCCCCGGGGCAGGGGACCCTGGATCTGAGGGAGAGGCCGGGGGCGTGTCCGGGGAGCTCAGCCCCTCGGCGCTGGGTCCGGGCTCCGTCCTCGGCCCTGACCCTGGAGCAGCCGTGTCACTTGACGCGGCGTTTCCCGCGGTGCCCGGGCCAGCGGGCTCTGGGCTGAGTGACCCTCACGCGTGCACGGATGGGCCCGGGCTGGGCTGGCGTCGCGGTGGCCTTGGCCTTCGTCCCCCGCGGCCCGCGTCAGGCAGGCGTCCGTCCCGCCGGGCCCCGGGGCGTCTGCCTCTGTGGCTCCCGGAGAGACCGGAGATGGATCGGCCGCCACGCTCCCAAGTCGCCGGGGCCACCGAGCCACTGCCCGCCAGGTCAGCCCCGGAGGCCCAGCGCCGAGGCGGGCCCTGGCGGGCACGGGCGCGCGCGGCGCCTCCTTGGGGTTTTCCAGAAAGGCTGGGACCCGCCGTGGTGGCGTGGGGAGCCACCGGGACCGTCGCGTCGTGGTTTTCAATCGCGGTGACGACGGCGCACGGTATCCGCGACCTTCCACCCCCCAGGCCCGGTCAGAGCGCTCGCGACGGCGCGCCCCTGCTCCGTGGAAGGACGACGTGGCGCGGATCTTAATACCGGCGGGTGGCGAGCGAGAGGCTCCGGAGCCACGGAACCCACGCCGGCGACGGGCCTCGAACCCGCCCACAGCCCGCGGCGTGGGGCCCGCGCTGTGCGTGCGGCGTGCGTGCGCCCATGACCGTGCGCGTGTGACTGCGCGTGCGCGTGCGCGTGTTCGTGCAGGTGACCGCGTGTGCGCGCGTGCGGAGGCCTCAGGGACTCCAGGCGCGGATGCTCCGTGCGTCCCTCCCGTCAGCCATCCCCGTGACGCGGCCCCGAGGATGCCGGGCGAGAGGGGCCGCGTGTGCGTCCAGGGGAGGCGGACGGGGGGGGCAGGGAGACGGGGGTGGGGGGGCAGCGAGGGACGGAGACAGACGCAGGGGCAGGGCGGCCGGGAGGCGGGCGGCGGAGGGCGGGCTCCCGCGCGTCTGCGGCCGGGCTGGGGCGTGGCGGGCTCCCCCGGAGCGTGCGGACCCGCGCCCCCTCCCGCCGCTCGCCTCGCGGCCCCGTCCGTCCGGCCGGCCCTGGTGCCCTGCCAGAGCGGGCGCGGCCGCCGGTGCCAGGCGGGCCCCCGCGCGCGGGCGGCGCGCTAATGGCTCCTGCGCATCCCAGCCCCCCCAGAGACGCGGTGGCAGATTGTCGACTCAATTACGCGCGTGTCAGGTGATTATCCCAGGTCGTAACGCGCTCCTCCGCGCGCGCGGCCCATATTTCAATTACGGCGGCCCCGCAACAAGCTGTGTGCTGGGCGCCATCACCTCGTCACCGCTGAGCAATGTCAACTGTAAGGAACGCCAGCTGAAGGCAATTACACATGTGCCGGAGCCGCGCCTGATGGCTCTCCGCGGCGCGGCGCGCGGGGCGCGCTCGGGAATAATGTGATGACAACGTGCTGGCTGCGCCATCCCTAACACCTCCTGCCGGGCGCTGGCCGGCATCCGACGGGCGCGCCATACGCTGGGCCGGGAGTGTCCCCGCCTCCCCCCGCGGCCGGCCCGGCCCCGTCCCGGCTGCGCGCCCGCGGTGGTCCCGGGGCCCGGGCTGAGCGGGGGTGTTCGCCGCCCCGGATGCCCGGCGACGGGGCGGGCGGCAGAGCGTCCCCCTCGGCCGAGGCCGGCCTCCTGGAGGTGCCTGCGGCCGCTCGGCCGCACCTGGGAACCGTGCAGGACGAGGTCCCGCGGAGGCCCCGGCTGCGGGCGGCGCGGGGCGATTGCAGGCGGCGGCGGCCCAGGCCCGGCGCATTCTCCGTTTCGGACGCCGTCTGGGCCCCGGGCGTTCCCCCACCGTCCGCGCGCCCGTAGGGAGCTCCCGCGGGTCCTTCCTGGGCGGAAACCCCCCTCTGACGGGCCGCGCAGCCCCCACCCCCTCCCGCTGGCCGGTCCTCATGGGGCGCGTCCCCACGCCGCCCCCGCACGGCTTCCCTGACGGCTGTTGGCAGTCGTCCCCGTCCCCGGAGTAGGCAGCACGGAGGCGGGCGCGTCGCCTGTTTTTGTCCTTCATTCATTCGTTCATTCATTCATTCATTTAAGTTTCCGGAACGTGGACGCCGACAGTGTCCGGGGAGGGGCGAGCAGACCCCGCGGTGTGGGGACCCGGGTGCGCCTGCCGCGACCTGGCCCCAGGGCGTGAGCGACGGAAACTCCACGGCGCGAGCGTTCCCGTCGCTGTGACCCCCGTGGTTCTGACCGCAGGTCCGCGGCCACGGCGCGCCGCCGCCTCAGGAACCGTGCGCCGGCGCCTGACTGCCACCCCCAGGACTGGGACGGAAGGTCGGGAGGGGCAGGAGGCGGGACGAGGGGACCCCCGCGCTCCTGGCCAGGGGGCTCGCTCCTGCCCGGGGACGGTGGCGCGCGTCCGGCATTGTCGGCGCCCGGCTCTGCGGCCGTCCGGCTCCCCCTGCCCGGCGATACCCGGCGGCGACGCAGGTGACCAGAGACGTGGGGCCCCTCCCGGGGACCCTGCGCCCCAGAGTCTCCTCACGACACAGCGGGGGACGCTACAGGAGGGGGTGCCCGCGCCCTGAGCTCCCGAGAGCGGGGAGCCTGCCGGCCTCGGGTGCCCGTGAACGTCTCTCCGGGGCCCCGGGACGGGTCTGCCGTGGGGAGCGGGGCGGGGCCCGGCACCCCGCTCGCCCCGCAGTGGCCGCCCTCGCCGCGCCGCCGGGCCCGGGGGCCGCGGACCCTGAGCGAGTCCCGGAGCCACACATCCAGCACCGGCCGACGCGCCGGCGACGCGGCGTCTGAGCCCGCAGGCCACCGACCTCGGGCCTTCTCCACGAAGCGCAGTTCAGGAGCGAGTTTCCCCGTGTCCGCGAGCGTCGCCCTGACTGCCCCCGGGCCGGGCGCGGTTCACTGCGTTGCTCGGGGGAGCTCGCTGTCCCTCTGCGAGGAGGGGGAAGGCCACGCCGGGAGAACGGGCCCCCGGGGCGCGCGAGCCTTCCTTCCCCCTCCCCCTCCCCGAGGACCCCGGGGACAGGCCAGGGGTCGAGCACCAGCGCTCGCTTCCGCGTCGTCCGGGCCTGGGCGTCTGTCGTCTCCACCATCGCGCCGCCTGCGCCTCTGCCACCGCGCGCCACGGCCTCACGGGCGCCTCGGGGAGAGGTGCGGACCCGCCTCTGCGTGGGGCTCGGCTCAGCCTCTCCGCGTGAAACCCGCGGAGCGAGACCGTCGGCGCGCGGGGTGTGACCGAGCTCGTTCGTGCGGCTCCGGCGGCCGCAGACGGGGAAGGCGGCGTCCGCGCCCCCCCACGGCCCCGTTTCCCGGGCCGCGGGGGGCCTGGGCGCGCCCTTCTCCTCCACGCGCCCTCCTCGGCTCGGGCAGGCACGCCGCCCGGTTACCGATGACAGGCCCCTGCCCCCCCGCGGCCCGCGGCGGCGCTTAATGTTGGCCACGGGTCGCGGCGGAGAAAGCCCCGCAGAACCGGGGCGGCTTAATTGCGAGGCGCGCGGCTGGCTGTCGCGGGCGCCTCGGAGGAGTCATTGCGCTGCGCAGATAATGCGCTGTCCCCGGGAGCGTGGAACGGCTCTCCCTCCGCCGCCGCGTTAATTAGCCTGCAAGGGTGCGGGGGGAATGCCGGCCGAGGCTCCTGCTCGAAAGTCAGGCCGCTCGGCGCGCCGGGACCCGAGCCAGCGCCTCCGGACGGGGATTAGCCTCGAGGCTTCGTGCGGGTCGTGTTGGCTCCGCGTCGGGGAGAGAAGGGAGGAGGAGCCGCAGCCGCGCACCCTCGTCCCCTCCCACCGCCGTGCGTCCCACGGGACCCGGCGACGGCGTGAAGAGGGGGCGCCTGGGCCCGACCCCTGGCCGGCCGGGAGCGCCGGAAGGCTCCGCGCCCGGCCGTATATCACGCGCGCGGCCAGGAAAAGAGAGGGAAGGAGAGCAGGAAAGGAGGGCAAAAGGCGAAATGGTTTGTGTCCGTTCGCGGGAAAAATCAATAACAGCATAAAATTGATTCAGGGCTTGTCATAAAGCATCAGTAAGCGCCGGAAAACGGAGAAAATTGAGTCCCCGTTTAATCTGCGCGAGGGCCGCGCGGGCGGCGGGGCCGGCGGGGCGGGGCCGCGCAGACCCCGCGACCGACACCTAATTGTCGCAGGGAAGGCTCTTTTCGGCGGCGGGCGGGGGCGGACCCATCCGTCACGCGGATAAGGGGCGCCGGAATCAAATCTCAATTAAAATCTGTTCAATAATGTCCCTAATATGATTCTCGCGCATTAATTTCCCCCATCGATCCCACGGCCCGTAAATCAGGGCGCCCAGGGCGTGCGCGGAGGCGGCGGCGACGCCTCCTGCAGCGGCCGCGCGGCAGGTCCGTCCCGTCCCCGCGGCCCGGGGCCTGTGTCTGTCGTTCGCGTCCTCATTTTCCTCGGGGAAACGTCATCCGGGCGGTGAAGCTGAACACCCAGGTTCATTTTACTCTTTTCCCCCCGAACGTCTGTGTATGTGGCGCCACGTCCCGGGTCGCTTTCTCCCCAGGTCTGGCCGGAAGGAAGGACGGGGTCGGGCAGGCCAGGCACCCGGCCCCGGGGGGAGGGCCTTCCGGGCCGGCGCCCCGCAGGCTCGCGGAGGCTCCCCGAAACCCCGACGAGCCCAGCCCCCGGGCTCTGCTCCGGGGCGTCCCGGCGCCTCCGGGGGTCGTGCCTTCGAGGACTCCAACGCCGTCCGATGGGCGGGCGCTGGGCCCCGCGCGCAGAGGAAGGTGAGCCTCGTCCGGGAATCGGAGGCCGTCTCACCGTCGCCGGCACGTTCTCGGGAGCTGGGTGGGGCTTTTCGAGCGCCGTGTCCCTTTGGAGCGATCCTAAAACTGTTGGAAACGGCGCGGGATTCGGGAAGAGGCGGAAACGGGGCTCTGAGGCCCCCGATTCTGCAGCGTGGGGGGGGGGCGGGCAGGACGCGGCCCCGCGTGGCTGTGTGGTCGTTCGGGAGTCGCCCCGGCCGTGTCACCTGCAGCGTCGGCGTCGGGCCCTCTGACCCTCGCGTGGCGCCCGCCCCGTTCCCCGGGCACGCAGCGTTTCCGACCTGGCTCCGGCGCCGCCCCGCGTTCGCGTTCTTACGTCTGTGTCGTCCTGAGGACGCGCGGGGAGTCGCCTCGGGTTGGATCCGCGCGACGCTGTCATCCAGGCGGATCCGCCCGGATCCTGCTAGACGGGGCCGAGGGCCTCACCGTGGCCCTGCAAGCCCCGACCCAGGCCGACAGGGCGCTGCCCCGCACCTCGAGGCCGCGGAGGGCTCTTTCCCTCGGGTCGCTCTGCCCCACGTCCCTGCCGCCCGACCCCGAGACCGTCCACGCGACCGGGTCGCTAGGAACGTTCCGGCAGGACGGAGCATGCGGACGCCCGGGGGCGGCCGCCGCAGCCCCCCCTCCTGCCAGGGACAGCCCCCCCCGGCGGTGCCCGGGGCACGGCAGCGCCCGTTCGCACTGACGCCACACTCGCCGCGATTTCCCCTTCTCTTCTTCTCCTTCCTTTAAAAGATCTAACGTCCTTTACCCGGTCCGGTCCCGCCCGGTTCGCGGCCTTGCGCGTGACCCGCAGGAAAGGGCTGACCGGACCGAGGGTGGGCGCGGGGGTGGGCCGGCGGGGACGCGACGGGGCAGCCACGACGGAGAACGGAGTGGGCTCTCGTGTGAGTCGAGACGCCTTTCCGCGCGGGCCGAGGTGCCGCTCTCAGGCGTCTGCCCGAGAAACAGGGACGTGCACGTGGGAACGCGGAGCCCAGTGGCCGCCAGACGGTGCGAGGGCGGCCGCGCGGCCCGGCCGGGGAGCCCGCTCGTGGACGCGCGACCCGGAGGCTCCACCGCGCGGCCATCCGCCCGGACTCGGTGTTTTCCGTTGGCCTCGGCGTCCCGAGAGGTTGACCGCCACGGGAGGCGCCCGCTGCCGCCGCCTCGGGGAGGCCGCGACTTCCCGGCGGCCTCGTGTCTCGGTTCCATCTCCTGCGGGCGGCCTCGGTGCCACGCGACGCCCGCCCCCTGGAAGCCTCCGCCGCCCCCGCACCCGGCGCGCCGCGGGGTCTGCCCCGCGAGCGGACGACAACGAGGCCCGGTCGCCTGGCCGTGGGCAGGGGAGGGGCTGTCCCTTCCGCGTCCCCTCGTTGGATCTGTTTCTTTTTATTAAAACACCACGTGCCGCGTGTACGCGCGCGCGCGTCGGTGCGGGGAGGGAGGGACGAGGAGGGGCGCGTTTCCGTGGCGCCAGCAGAGGAGCAGGCGGCGTCCCGTGGTTTTTACCCATTTACGTGATTTCGGTTTCATGGGGGTGGCGCGCGGCTCCCCTGAAAGCCACGCGCCGACTGGCGCCCACCTGCGGGTCCACGACGGGCGTTTGGTGCGGGAAAAGCAGTCGGAGCCGAGTCACCGCGCCGCCTCCAGGCCGCGTGGGTGAGCCTGAGCCGGGACAGGCTCGTCGCGGGGAGCAGCGAGACCCGCTCCCCCGCATGCGCCCGCCCCGTGGGGCCGCGCGGGCGCTCACGCCGACGTCTGACACGGGCGACCCCGCGCCTCCGCGTCACCTTGTCCTTCTCGCCCCCGTGGGTGCGTCTCTGGGGCGAGGGCCCCGCCCGCACCACACCGCGTGGCCGCCCTATTACCGCCTTCTCCCGTCTCCACTCTCCTTACAGCCCCCCCCATCTCTGAGGGGTCATCGCCGCCCCCCGACCGAGCCGCCCCCCTCTGCTCCCGGTCCAGTCCTCACGGGTGCTCGGCCTCGGGCTCCAGCCCGCCGCCCCCTCCTCGTGGTCCCGGGGAGGGCTTGCCTCCGCGCCCGGGCTCCCTGGGCACAGAGAGGGCGTTTGCGCGCTGGGCGGTGCGGGCGTCAGAACGGCCGCCGCGGCCGCCACCTTCTGTCCTCGCGACGCGACAGCCTGTGTGCTCTGCCTGCTCTCCCTGGGGTGTTGGCGTTTCGACAGGGGCAGAAGGCCACCCGGGCTACGTGGGGCCACCCGGGGTGCGCAGGGTCCACCCGGGGTGCGCGGGGCCCACCCGGGGCGCACGGGGGCCACCCGGGGTGCGCGGGGGCCACCCGGGGTGCGCAGGGTCCACCTGGGCTACGTGGGGCCACCCGGGGCGCGCGGGGGCCACCTGGGGTGCGCAGGGTCCACCCGGGGTGCGCAGGGTCCACCCGGGGTGCGTGGGGTCCACCTGGGGTGTGCGGGGGCCACCTGGGGTGCTGAGCTGAGCGGAGCCCGGGGCCCCGGCGCCGGCTGACGCCCCCGCGCTTAGGTCAGGCCCCTCCTCCGCTCTCCGGGCGTCGGTTCCCGTCCCCGTCGGCCGCACGGGGAGAAGCACCGTCCCCCGTCATCGCCCCCTGGCGACCTTGGTGTCACCTCTGCGCCCACGGCTCTCGCGGCCGTGTCAGAGGGACACGAGGCGCCAGAAGGCGGGTGGATCTGCTGCGTGGGCACACGCACGGCGCGCGAGGAGGCGCAGGAGCCGAGTCCTGTCTCCAGGGAAACCCGCCCCTGACGGCCCCGGAGCGTGCATAGCGGAGGTGGGGGACCGAGCCCCGGCGCCACGGCCCGCGGGCCGCCTGGTCTCTAACAGGCGCGGGGCCGGGCGACGCCACCGTTGTCTCCCGGGCCCGGGGCCACCGCGCCTCTGGCCCCCGTGAGCGGCCCCGTCCGCGGGCGCGGGCGGCCGCGCCGCGCTGTCCCCGTGAGATATGGCTCAATCAGCGGCCGCAGCTCCCCTGTCAGTTCTGATAGATCCGGCCGCGGCGCCGGGCGGCCTCGACGCCCGCGTCCTCCGGGGACGGGCTTTTCATATTCTTTATTGTTTTTGCTGACAAAACGCGCCTGGGCTCGCGCGTCCTCTGAAATGGGACGCGGGCGGCCGGCGTGTAATTCCGGCCTCGCACACCCCAGCGGCGCCGGCCCGTGGCGGCTGCGGCCGCCGCTAATGGGCTCATCGACCCGGCGTCGCGGCCCGGGATCCAGCGCGACCCCAGCCCAAACGCCACAGCTCGTGGCGACGGCACCCGCGGGCGCCCGGCCACCGCGACGGGATTTCTCCGCCGCTCGGGGTCGGGCCTGACGGGGAGGACGGGGCCGGGCCTTCCCCAAACGGGCGGCCGCCGCGACCCCTCCTGGCCCCGCGGGTGGCCCGTTCCTTCCCTGGGGACCCCGCTGTGGTCCTTCTTCACCCTCTTCTCCTTTCCTTCTAGTGGACGTGCCGCTGCGGGGGCGTGAGGCTGGTGCCTGCGCCCACGCCACACGCGGACCGTGCTCCCGCCGTCGTCCCACGCGCGCGCACGCGTCCGCCGTCTTAGCCCCGGGGTCAGTGTCGTGGCCTCGTGGCTGCCACCGGGACCGAGACTCAGAGTCACTTCGCAGCGGTGACCGTCCCCGGTGGTGCTCCCTCTCTTGTGGGGTTCGAGCCTGGCCCTGGGGGCCCAGAACCACCGGGCGGGGGGGTCCTCGCTGTCGGGGGGGGACCCCGCCGTCCTCCCAGGCCGCGTGCGGGTCTCGCCTCATTATTTTCTCCGAGGACGCCGGGGCCGGTCCCCAGGGGTGTCCCTCCATGCGTGTCTGAGGCCACGGTGCTGGGCGGTCCTCTCGGGCCTGGCAGCGCCGTGGGCCCCGTCGTGAGACAGTGACCGTGACCTTTCCCTGTCCTTCCTCAGTCCCTGGGCCTTGGCGTCGGTCAGTAAACAGTGCTGAAGCGTAGGGCGCCGCGGCCCCGTCCCCTGGGAGGAGGGGGTCGGGCCGGGACCTTCAGCCGGAGACGGACAAACCGGGGTTTGGTCCACCTGGGGCCTGGGGGGGCCTCGGTGCCGGACGGGCGGGACGCACAGGTTCTGGGAAGCACAGGGGTCGGGCGCCGCGGGCGGCACGGCGGGGACAAAGCTGGGCCGGCCACAGGGCGGCCTCGGGAGCCTGAAGCTCCGGCCAGGGACTCCGGCCCCCGCTGTTGCCCCGTCGGGCGGGAGCGGGCGGTGCGGGGACGAGCCGGCGGCCACGCGAGTTCTAGGAGAGCGGTCTCTGCCGTGCCGGGGGCGGATGTGGGTGGGGCCCGGGCCGCGGGCGTCAGCAGGGGTGACGCGGCCACCCAGGACGGAGACGCGAGGCCGCAGTGGACCCGGCAGAGGGCGGGCCAGCCGAATTCCCAAAAACCCAGAAACTCCGGGAAAGGGGCAAATAAATATGAGACGATCGCGATCCCGTCGGAAGGGCGCGTCCACGGCCACCGTGGGGGGTGCTCCTTCTAGTTCTTTCCGTGCGAGCTCCCCTGCCCTCACGCTCGCTCCTTCCAGGGGGCGTCACGCAGCCGCCTCGTCCCCGGCGATGGGAACGGTGCGATGTGCGTCCGCGGGGCGTTGTGGCTTCCGCGAGACGATGAGTGATGTGCGTCGTCAAGTCCTGATCTCCGGAACGTTCTTCCCATTTCGCACTCATCGGCCTGTTAAAGTGTCCGCCGTCCGCCATCCGCCATCGAGTCTCTCGTTTCCCGTCCATCGTTATCATCTGCCGCCCTCCTGTCGCCATCCTGTTGGTTAGGGGCCTGCCACGCGTCGCCCGTCGACTATCCATCATCATCGTCGTCGTCGTCGTCTGTCGTGGGCAGACCAGGGAGTCGCCGGCCCGAGCTCGGTGAGTTAAAATCCTTCTCCGAGTCCTCAGGCCGCCGCTTTTCCTAAACCCTCCTCGCGAAGCAGAGGACACGAGACGCAGAGGGGCCACGCGTCGCGGCCGCAACCGGGCGCGTCCCCCGTCAAAACCCGCGTTCTGCGTCCGGGCGCCGCTCGTCCCGGAAGCGCCAAGACCCCATCCCGGGCTCCCTCTTTGCTGGGCGTCTCCGTGGCGAAGTCGCCGCAGGAGACGGAGATCCGATCTGGCCCTTTCTTCTGGGGCCCTGCGCCGGCGCCGGGCGCGCCGAGGGGCGGCGTGGGCGGACCGCTCGCCGGTGAGTCAGAGCCGGGGGAATCGCCGTGGGATGAGGGCTCTCGGGTGGCTGGCTGTCCCCGGGTACTCCGGGCGGAACAGGACAGTCCTCGTAATTAATCCTGCAAGAGCACGTCACGGTCGGCGCCCGCGCAGCCTGCGAATCGGCTAATGGCGCAGTTTTCCGCGCCCGCACAAGCAGCGAGTTTCAAATGTGTCCAGCGCCGCAGTTTCAGCGTCCCGGTCCCACGCCGAGAGGAGACCCCGCCCGGGGCGGCCTCCGCTGCCCCCGACCCGCGCCTCGGCAGGGGCCTCCACACTGGGGCTCCGCGCCGGGGCCTCCACACTGGGGCCTCACGCCGCGGCCTCCTCGCCGCGGCCTCCTCGCCGGGGCCTCCTCGCCGGGGCCTCCTCGCCGGGGCCTCCTCGCCGGGGCCTCCTCGCCGGGGCCTCCGTGTCGGGGCCTCCTCGCCGCGGCCTCCTCGCCGGGGCTCCATGCTGGGGCCTCCACGCCGCGGCCTCCTCACCGGGGCCTCCTCGCCGGGGCTCCATGCCGGGGCCTCCTCGCCGGGGCCTCCTCGCCGGGGCTCCATGCTGGGGCTCCTCGCCGCGGCCTCCTCGCCGGGGCCTCCTCGCCGCGGCCTCCTCGCCGGGGCCTCCTCGCCGGGGCGTCCGTGTCGGGGCCTCCTCGCCGGGGCCTCCTCGCCGCGGCCTCCTCGCCGGGGCTCCGCGCCGGGGCCTCCGTTTGACACGGAAACCCTGGACAGCTCCACGTGGACCTGGAAAGCGCTGACCGTGGAACCAAGCAGGGCAGCGCGTCTGGGCCGACCTGCCGAGGCCGACGCGTTTTCCAGAAACGCACGCGTCGGCGCGCGCGGCGTTCTCTACTTTGGCCCAACATGTCTAGCTAAGAGGGGGAAGGGAGCCCCTTCCACCAGCCGGATGGCCGTCGCCACCGCCCGGCACGGCGCGGACGGCCCTCACGCGCCGCGAGGGCGACCCCGAGGGCGCCCACCTCTGCCCCGCGGGCTCCGGGGCCCGGGAGCGCCGCAGGCGCGGGGAGGAGGGGTCCCCGCTGCCGTCCCCCCCAGAAAGCCGCCTTCCTACCCCGGCGAGGCCTGAGCCGGTTTCTGCGGACGCGGGTCCGGGCCTCGGTGCGCAGACCGAAGAGCCGGGCTGCGTCGTGGCCGTAGGAGGCGTCGACGCGCGTGTTCTCTGGGACGTCGCGGCGCCGCGTGCCCGTCACGAAGCGCTGAAGCCAGCCGCTGGGGTCCCGCGTGCCGGGTCACGTGGCCGCTCACGTCCTCGGACGGGGCGGGCGCGGTCGGGGTTCCCGGAGCCGTGTGAAGTCGTCCCGTCCTCCAGGGGAAAAGGGGCTGCGCGCCGACCCGTCGGTCTTCCGTGTGGGGGTCAGACGTGCTCCCCGTCTGGTGTCGGACGCGGAGGTTCGCGGACGCGGGGGGAAGGGGCTTCGACGTCGTCATCCACGAGCACAACGGGCTGGAGACGCCCCCGCTCCCCCCTCGGCCCCCGCTTACGTGACGGCCGTCGGGGCCGGGCCGGCCGCTCCGGCCGCTCCTCGGACGGGTCCTCGCTGCCCCCTCCGCCTGTCGTCCACCCCGGAGTCTTCCCGAACAGACTCCGATTCCTGTTCTTTGTCAAGAAAGACGTCGTCAGGGACTCAGGGGGCTCGCACGAGGTCAGGGGGCCCGTTCCGTCTGGGCCCGGGCGAGCACGCGTCGGGCGGTGACTCGGCCGGGAGAGGCCGTGCGAGCTCGGTGTCGCCACCTCACTTCGGCTGACCCCGGGCTGAGGCCGAGCTGCTGACTGACTGCGGGGGCGGGGGGCGGGGGGATTGCTCCCTGAGGTGTTTGCAGATTCTGACCCGGAAGACCACGGGGCGGGGGGCAGGCTCCCCTCGTTCCTGCAGCGTCCGGGCCGGCTGCGCCCCCAGTGACGGGCGCTTTGGTCCCCGCGTCCGGGCGCCCCTTCCGGGTCGGCCTTGGGGGGCGGCTGCCCCCGCTCCCTGGCGCCCAGCACGAGCAGGCGTGGGGTCCCGCCAGGCGCTGCGCGCGGCCTCTGACCTCGGGGCGGGCGGAGGGCACGAGGTCAGGCGCAGACCTGCCGGGCACGGGTGCGTCCCAGCTAACGACACCGCGCATTGGCCCGGGGTCACCAGCGAGGCCAGGACCACGCTTCCGTTCTGCGCGAGGGAGAACGCCGCGAACGTCCCCCGACGACCTGACGGGCTCGTGGGTCTCTGTGTCCAGAAGCCTGGGCCCCGGAGACGGCGGGTCCGGGGCCGACGCAGCTCGATGGGGGAGCCGGACCCCCAGCCGGGGCCCACCCTGCCGGCCGCTCCATGTCAGAGCCAAGTGCGGACGCCGCCTCCTGGCGCCCACGGGAGCCGGCGGCCTCCGCGCCGACCTCGCCCACTCACGGGCGCGGGCCCGCGTCTTCCTCTGTCCTCCCTGCCCTTCCCACAGCAGACGCTGACCTGGACTTCCACCCTGCAGCTCCGCGAACCGCCCGCGGCCCGACCCCAGACATGCACGTTTCCCGGGGCGGTCCCGCCGCCGCGGGGGTCGGTCCGAGGCCGTTTCTGTTTAAGCGCGTGGTCACGGGCGACGCTGGGTCCCCCAGCCCAGCGAGGCCAACGCCCGAAGCCCTTGCCCGTGGTCACGCTCGGACCGGGACTCCCGGGACCCGCGACGGCCCGGACCGACCGCAGGAGCCGGGCGAGCCCTGCGCGTCGGGGCCGCGGAGCAGCCGAGTCGTGTGCCGTGTGCGGTCCCGGCTGTGGCCGGTCGCCTCGGACCGGGACACCTTCCGGGCGCGACAGCCCCGTCCGCCGCGTTCGGCAGGCTTCCCAGGGACACTAATGAGGTCGCGGTTTCCTTCGATCATATTCATGGGCTTCCCGAACGCGCGCCGGGGCCGTTTGTCATAACCCCGTTTCCTTGTCGGCGCGTCAGCGCCAGCGAGGGCCCGCTCGGCTCGTCCGCGCGCCGCCCCGGCCCGGCCCGGCCGGGCCCGGCCGCTGTGCTCACGCTGCCGGACTCAGCAGCGGCGCGGAGACGCTGGGCTCCATTACTACGCTGGGTCACATGAGATGCCCAGCACGGGCTGCCGGGCCGCCCGGCACGTCGCCGTTCGTCATCGTGCCCCGCGCCTGTCAGCGCCGGCTGGGCCAGCGCTCGAGGGCGCGCTCCGGCCTCCGCGTCGTTTCCGTCGTTTGTTCCTCCTCCTCCTCCTCCTCCTCCTCCTCCTCCTCCTCCTCTTTCCTTTTTTTTCTTTTTTTTTAATTTCGGCTGCGGAAGGTACTTAATGTTCCAAAAACAATTTGCGCAGACATTACTGCGCCGCGCGCGCGGGCGCTCGCCCCGCCGGGCCCCCCGGTCGCGCCGCCGCTAATCCGTCCTCACGCTGTGCTCTCGCGGCTTCATTTTACAGTTGAGGGGACGCCCCGCTCCATGCTGAGCTGCGAATGGGGCCCTCGCCGCCCGGGCTGGGCCCGCAGAGGGCCGTTAGCGCGCGCGCGGCGGCGGCACCGGAGCCGCAGCCTCCCCGCTCCCGTTAGGCCCCTTGTCGCCGGCTGCGCTGCTCCGGTGGCCGGTGTCTGCAGCCGCCGGGAGCGGGGGGGGGGGGGATGTGCTCGCCACGAAGGGCGGGCGGCCTGACCGACCCGCCGTGGCCGCGGGGCCAGGGCGGCGGGTTCCAGGGGTGCCCGGAGACAGCCGCGTCAGGCAGGGCCGGGCCCCGCTCCCCCGCTCCCTGCTCTGCAGAGAAGGCAGCGGCGGTCGCTTCTGCGGTTCGCCGGTCCCCGTCGCCGTCCCCGCGCGCCGGGGTTCTCGTGGGAGCCCAGCGAGGGGAGGAGACGCGAGGCCTGTGGCCCGCGGAGCGGCCGGGCCGGTGGTCGCTGGGGCGGCGCGCGGTGGCTGGCGGGTGTGCGGCGGGGGGCCCGGCCTCCGCGGCGCCGGGTTCCGCCCCGTCAGGTTTCCGCCCGGCTATGGATTTGTTGTCATCGGCCCCCGATGACGGCGCTGACAGCCCCGTCAGAACACAACCCTCCACGCCCCGCTCGGTCGACTGCGCCCACAGGGCGGGGGTCTGTCTGTCACAGGAGCTCGGCGCTGGCCCGCGGCCCGGCCTCGCGGGGCTCCCGCAGGCCGGGCCCCTCCTCGTCTGGGCGCCCCGCCGGGGTGGGGTGTTCTCCCCGCACCGGACTCGGCGACACGACGCGCCCGTTCGCCTCGGAACCCGTGCAGAACGCGGGTCCTCACGGGAAAGGGCAGCCGAGGCCTGGCCGAGAGGTGGGCTCGGGCGTAAACCGCATTCCTCGTCCCGCTGCCCGGCTCTCGCGTCGCGAGGTGCGTGGGCCTCCCCTCTGGTATCCGCGCGGCTGGTCGTGGGGGGAGGCTCGGGGACGCGGGGAGCGAGGCCCACCCCCCCCAACCGAGGCGCGGTCCCGGGGCTCCCCGGCCTGTCCGCCCCGAGGGGAAGGGAGCAGCGACGGACGCTGCCGGCTCCTCAGGGCCCGTGGGTGCGGGTCTGTGCCGGTCACCGTGCAGGGAGGGGGATGGCGTCGCAGACCCGTGGCCCGGGCTAAGCTGGACGCAGGCGGGGGACACTCGGGAGGCAGCACACGCGACCGGCTGTGTGCCCTGCGCCCGGCCCCCAGCGCCGCGTGGGGCACAGCGGGGCCGGCGCACGGTCCGGGCGTGAGGGTGGCTCCATCACCCACCCCGGGGACGGCAGACCTCGCCCCAGCGCGGTGTGGGGGACCCCAACCTCCCCGCACCCGCCACGCATCGCTCACCCCAGAGACGCCCGGCTCCCTTGGCGTCCTCCTTCCCAAGCCTGCTCGGGAGGGACGGCGTTTCCCGATCGTCGCCTAGAACCGCCCCGGGCGTCAGTTTTCTCTTCGTCGATTCATTCCTTCTGAAGCGTGGCCTGAGAGAGACACAGAGCGGGGGTCCCGCTTGGGGCCGGGCACCCCAGAAGCGGCGCGGACCCGCCTTCGGGCTCCCCGCGACCGGCTCTGCCTCCTCGTGGAGTGTGTTCGCGCTTCCTAACGACCCTCCTGGGGTCACGGGTGGCGCTGCCCAAGCGCAAGCCCCGCAGGGCCCAAGCCCCGCTGCCCAACTCGACCACCCGGAGGCGGGGCTGGCTCCCGCAGGGGCCCGGCCCGGCGGCGCCGCGGTGTCTGGGCGGGCGGCGTCCACCCCGTGAGGACCGCGAGCCCCGACCCCGCTGCGCTCGCCCGGTGTCTGGCCCGGCGCGAGCCAGTCTTCTCCGAGGGCTCGGGACGGCGCGTCAAACCCGGGATGAAAGCTTCCGGGCCCGAAACCGGGCGTGGCAGGACCGCGGACCCGACGGATGCGCTGACTTCTGCGGGGGCTGCCCTTACGAGGCGTCTTCACGACCAGAGTCGGCCTCAGAATCTGGCACTTTCTGCGCTGTCGGCGGCATCAGCCCGGAGGGGCAGGGAGCGAGGGCGCGAGGCTCGGCTTCCCCCCGGCGGCGGGGCTGGTCTCTGCCGCGCTCCGGGGCACAGCCCCAGGGCCACGCGCGCACTCGGGAGAGCTTGGCACCTGCTTGTTAACACCGAGATCGTGAAGAATTAATCAGGAAACAGCGCTCGCCCCGTGCCGGCCCCGGAGTGAACGGGCGCGTGCGTGTTCACACCGCCGTCTCCAGGCTGCTCCGGGCCCCTGAGAAAGCCCGATCGGCGGCTCCCGCAGGAATTATGCGTGAGCACGGCCAAACGGCGCGAACACGCAGGCGGCTGGCGAGATGCACGCAACACCACGAGCGACAAGCGCGTCCCGACGTCGCGCTCCGTGCGGACGCGGAGGGAGACGGATGCGGGCACCTGCGGCAGAGCCAGGCGACGCCGTTCGTGTTTTAGTAAAAGACAAAATTCCGTTTTATGTGAATTTAAGTCAATGGGAGTGAACACTGTCATGGAAATGGAAACAAACGTGTCTTTATGGCGAGAGCGGGCTCGGGAGAATGAAGACAGCGGACGACGCAGCCGCGGGAACAGGCGCCAGCGGAGCCTTGATGGATTCCCCGCGCGAGCAGAGGTGCGCGCAGCCTCACCCCCGCCTTCTCCCCGCTCCCGGGCGGGGGGCCACGCCGCGCTACGGTGCCCAGCGTGGTCCCCGTTCTGTGCTCTTACGTCACAGGGCGCGCTGCCGGTTAGTCACGTCACAGCGCGTTGCACTGTCATATCGCACTGTGAACCGATTATGTGTGTTATGTGTATTAATTATATTATGTAATTATATTTGTTAGTTATATTATGTTATACTGATCATATTGAATATATTATAGTATATTATAAATTATATTGCTTATATTACATTATATTATATTATATTATATTATTATAAATTATATTAATTATATTATATTATATTAATTATATTTATTACATCACATCACATTATTATATTTCATTACATTATATCGACTGTGTTGGTTATTGACATCACGTCACATTATATTAATTATATCAAACTGTGTAGTTTATTCCACTTCTCCAGGTTTGAGGCTCCAGGGACCGTCGTCCCCTCCCGTGACCTGCGGTCGCATGAGGAGGAAGCCGCGCCCCGATCCCTCGTCCTGTCAACGCGCCTGTTCGTGCGACTGGCGCTGTCGGTTCGCGCTTCCGCTAGACGCTGCCCCAGGACTCGGGGTCCCAGCCCCGGGCGCGGTAGCGACTCCTCACCCCTCCCTTCTCGGTGGGACTGACGCATGCTTTGCCGTCTCAGCCGCACGTGAGCAATTCCAAAAAGGCCGACGACTGCCAACATGGTTTGTTTGTTTTCTCGGGCTCGAAACTTTGCTTTTATCCCCAGATATCAACTCCAGTCTGTTGGCCTGTTGCCCTTCCAAGTGCAGACGCCGCCTGACGGCTGCAGGAGCCTGTTGCTCCTCGTCAGCTCGGAAAGACGTGTTCTGAACAGACATTCGGGGGACGAGGGTGCATTTCGTGGCTCGGAGAGAAGGAGCGCGTGACGGGGCGACGCGTGTGCCTGGGCGCCCGCCCGGACGGGGTGGCCGCACCGGGGTCCGCTGCCGCACGAGCCTTTTCCGGCGCCGTCTCTTGGGCGCTGCTGTAGAAAAGACAGTTTCCCACAAGCCTGGTGCGGCCATTAACATGCAGCGTGAGTCGCGACGAGAGGGCTGAGCGGGAGGTGATGACGGTTCCCACACAGGAGGCAGCTGTAGCAGCCCGAACGCGCGGCTCGGGGCTGTGTGTGTCCCACGCTCGGGCGTCAGCGAGGTGTTTGCCGACTTTAGAGGCAGCTTGTCGCCGTGAGCACAACAAACCCTGGTGTGCAAAGACGGGATTCAGGGTCGTGCCGCGCGCGGGCGGTGGGGAGATGGGGAGAAGCAGAGGCCGCCCCGAGGCAAACAGATGACCGCGCAGCGGCTGGCCCGTCACAGGGGGCGTCCGTGTGTCCGGAGCTAACGCGGCTGTTCACACGTCGGGGCCGAGCCCCACACGGCCGGGGTCGTGCAGACGACAGCGGGCAGCCGTCACGCCTTCCGCGACCGGCCCTTAATCGCGCACAAATGGTTAGTTACGGAGAAAGGACTGCACATCTGAACGTTCGTTTACGGGGGATTTAATGTTCCCGTAATTTAAGGACAGAACAGAGTCACCGGCTGGCTCCTCTCTTGGCGTCCAGGGCGGCATCTTTTCTAAAAACCGACATGAGCCGGCAGAGTCTCTAAGTCAGCCGAGAGCGTTCTTCCGGGGCCGTCTGAGCCGCGGAGGCGGCCGCCGTGCCCGTCCCCGGGGCCCGCCGCCCCGCGCCGGCCGTGCTGTCGGGGAGAACACGAGCCTCCAGAAGCCTCAGGAGCTTGAGAATTTTCCGGAACTGTCCACGGGTATTTCCAGAACGAAGTTACTAACATATCTAAAGAGCAAGTGACTCCGGTTGCTGTGTTTTAAGGAAATAACTGCGTTCGCCGGGGGCGGGGACCCGTTCTCCGCCCGCCGGCTGCTCAGACCCGAGACTGGCAGCCGGACGCTGTCACCGGGGGGGTCGGGGGAAAACGCGACATCTTCTCGGTGCTTCGGGTTTGCTCTTCTCCATCAGCGCCCGCGTCCGGGGCGCTCCGCCGTCCGCTGCGCTCGGAAGAGCGCCCTTGTCAGGGCCCATTTGCTCCCAGCCACCTTGATGGTGGCACCGGCCGCGCCTGCGGCTCACCTTTTGACCTCAGCGAGGCAGCAGATGGGCCCAGTAATAAATCCCGATTATCAGGGAGGGAGCCAGCGGCTCGGAAAGGCAGGACGAAGGGTCGGCGGTCTGGACGCCGGGTCCTCGTCGTGGGCCTGGCGCGGAGCGGGGAGCCCTGCGGGGGGGGCCGGCGGCGTGGACAGCTGCAGTGCCCCCCCCGCCCCCGCGCCCCACACCCCGCCCTCCTCCTCCTCTCGCCTGCCGCCCGCCTTAGGCCGACTCTCGCTCCATTTCAACACGCGCGGGCGCGGCTGCCCCGCGGGGCCGGCCGCGAGCTGTCCCTGCTCGCGCCGTGGACGCGCCCCACGCGCCGGGCACAGGTGTGGACGGAGGAAGGCGCGGCGCGTGGCGCGCGAGCCCCTGGCGCGTGTAAGAAGTCTGGCTCTTCCTCCTTCCCCTCCTCCTCCTGTTTGCCGCCCGCCAGGAGGGGCCTGAACGGCCCGCACCGCGGAGACGCGGGGCCGCGCGGGCTCCTGGCTCGGGAGACCGGCCCCGGCGAAGCGGGTTCGGCCGCGGCAGCAGGCGCGGTGCTCACGGCCGCCGATCTCGGGGGTAGACGAGGGGCTGCACGCCTGTGGGCGCTACGGTTCGTCTTTATTCACAAATTCTGAAATTTGGTAATAATTTCTGTGCAGGTTCCAATCCCCCCCTTCCCATTGCCTGTGGCGAAGGAACGGCAGGTGACGGAGCCTCGAGGAGAACGGCCGGTGGGTCCCTTGTGCCCAGGGGGCTCCAGACCGGCCCGACTTAATGGGAAAATTCAGGCCGGTTCTTCCTGTCCTGAAACTTGCATTGAAAAGGGTTTCCAGAAAAACAAAAAATCCAAAAACAAAAAACCCCCCAAAATAAAATAAATAAAAGAAAAAGGAAAAAAACGACGATGACAGCAGCAACAACACATTTTAAAGGATTTGGAAAACTCACGGAAGAACAGCGGCTTTTGTGGAAGATTTTTTCCCTTTTTAAGCTAAAAGGCAGGTCCTGGTGTCGTCCTGATAGACCTCGTCCGGCCTTGAGAGCCATAATTCCTACGTGGGAGTCGTAGGGGGAAGTGTGGGAACGCGGCTTCGGGGCCGAGGTGACCGGGGCGAGCGACCGCTTTTCCCTGACCACGCGTCCCCGGGGCCAGAGGGATGACGTTGTCGCGAACAGACAGGGATGGCTCCAGACACGGCTCGCTCGTCGCAAAGGGCGTGACTCTCCCTCTCAGCCACATGAATCGCGAACAGGCCAGCGAGCCGCGCGTGGTGCCCGGGCCGCGTTGCCTCGTCGTTTGTTCACGAAGGGCTGTTCGTCCCCCCAGCGCGCGGCCGCGGTCCTTTCCCCACCCGACGTGCCGCGGGGGCCGCGCGGCCTCCCTGACGGCTGCGCCGCGAGGCGTGTCACCCGACCCAACGTGGATGTTAATTTAGAACATCAACGGGGGCGACGGAGCCGGGGGCAGCGCCTGGCCGTGGGGCCGGCGGCCGTGAGCGCTGACGAGGGGACGCGCAGGGGCGAGGCCCCGGTCGTTCGTTCGTGAGGACGTGAGGGACGTTCTCACTGGAGACGGGAGCGACGGGAGGCCGTCGGGGCCCTTCTCGGGGGCGCCGCCGACACGAGGAGGAGCTCCCCGATTCGTGCCGGGGCACGAGGGTGCGAGGGCACGTGTGCGAGGGCGCGAGGGTGCGAGGGCGCGAGGGTGCGTGTGCGAGGGCGCGAGGGTGCGAGGGTGCGAGGGCACGAGGGCGCGTGTGTGAGGGCGCGAGGGTGCGAAGGCGCGAGGGCGCGAGGGTGCGAGGGCACGAGGGCGCGTGTGTGAGGGCGCGAGGGCGCGAGGGCGCGAGGGCGCGAGGGCGCGTCCGCAGGAGTTTAAGTCGGGGTCGCTTTTTGTGTAAACGCCCGGTTTAAAACCAGCATCGCCGGGTGCTTTTCCTTTTCTTTCCCCATTTGCCGTCGGTGTCCGGCCTGGACGTGTTTGATCCCGGGGGTCGGAGCCTGGACGAGGGAGGCGCGGGGCCCCAGCTTCCGCCGCGTTCAGAGGTGAAACGACGACGGCGTCGCCACCGTCCTAGGCCTGGTCTTTCCCGGCGACGCAGAGGGCGCCGCCCTCGGCAGACGCCGCCTGGGCCCTGTCTCTGCGTGAGGGGGAGCGCCACGCCGGGCGGCGGGGAGACGCAGGGAGACGCGGGGAGATGCAGGGAGACGCGGGGAGACGGGGGGAGACGGGGGGAGACGCGGGGAGACGCGGGGAGACGCGGGGAGACGGGGGGAGACGCGGGGAGATGCGGGGAGACGCGGGGAGACGCGGGGAGACGCGAGGAGACGGGGCTCCCGGCCGCGCGGGCCGGCGCGTGGACCAGTGCGGCGGGGGCGTCGCCGGTCGGGGAGACGGCGCGTGCTGAAGTCCCTCTGCCCGGGAGGTTTAGCATTCAGGCGACGAGGCTGGTTTCCTTTCCGGAGCCTGGGAGAGCCGGGCCGCGCGGGGTGGGGGGTGGGGGCGCCTGTCGCGGGGCGCCCGCCCTCCCCGGCCGGATTACGGGGCCCGGGAGGCCCGGCCGGACGCGCGCTGCAATCACGACGTGCCTAAGCCCCTTCTTATCTGCTTAGGAATTTATTTTCCCTTTAATCGATTCGTTGTTCCTCTAATTTGGTCCTGATCCGACTTTCCTAGAGGGACGGACAGACCCGCGCGCGTGCGGCGCTGTCAACGGGACGCGCGGAGGGACGCGGGTCAGCGTGGCGCCGCGCCCGCACGGCGACAGGGCACGGCGCCTCGGCCGCGGCAGGGAGTCCGACGAGGCCGCGGAGGGAAGGGCGATCTGCGCCCGACAGCGTCGAGTCCGGGTCCCTGAAACGCTGCCGTGACCCTGCGTCCTGCACGTCCCGTTTCAGAGCGGGTCGAGGCGAGTGACAGGCCTCAGACGACACCAGGCCGCGGGCCGCCTCCTCGCGTCCCCCGCCTGCAGCCTGCCCTCCACGGGGGCGACCTCCGGACGCCGACGGCCTCACGGCGCGGAGCAGCGTGGACGCGCCCGGGTGCCACGTCCCCGCAGCTCACGCGGCTCGGGGCGGGGGACACGCGTGTCCTTCCCACAGAACTGTGCACGCGGCGGAGGAGCCGCAGGCGGGGTCATCGCCAGGGTCGTGGCCCGGGGAGAGGGACGTCCCCCGTCCAGCCCGGCACGCGGGGCCGTGTCCCTCCCCCCGGTGCGAGCCCTGGCCCTGCGCAGCCGGGTGCTGCCGCCGTCACCCGGCGTCGGGCTCCGGCTGATTGTCGTCCCGATCGGCCCAGGAAGAACCAAACCTGATCCCGATCCCCCCGATGGGAGGCTGAGAGCAAGGGCGGGCGAGGGGCCGGGAAGCTTAGCCTCTGAACGTGTCCGGTTCGGGTCGGAGCGAACAGGACGGGCGGCGCCCAGCCCCTCCGCCGGGACCGCCGGCCCCGCCACCCCGTCCGCGCGGACCAGGCCCTGGCACCTGCGGACCCCTCGTTCCCACGGCCCCTCGGCGGCAGCGTCGGGCCACGCACGAGTGCGTCGCGGGGACGACCCCGTCGCGCGCGGGACGCGTCGGCCGTCGGACATGGCGCCCCGGGTCCCAGGAAGCGAGTTCACGGAGGCGCGGCGCTTCCGATGCGACTCGGGAAGGGGACTCCGAGGGGCGCTCGGGGGAGGCCGCGGCCCGCAGCCTCCGAGAGGGGGTGTCATCCTGCGAACCGCGGCCGGGCCGTGTCTACACTGCGCGCCTGGAGTTACGGTTCATTAACTTCATCTCTCTCTCTGAGTTAATTAGCTCAGAGGAGGCCAGAAATTAATTACCAGCTCGTCGAGTCGGCGCGGAGCGGCGTCGTGTGTCTGGTTGCTCCTATTAACTTTTAATCTCTTCAAACAATAAAAGAGGTAATTAGTATTTGATAAACAAAAAGCGCGCGCGACGGCGGCGGCGGGTTTCCCCGGCGCGGACGCCCCGGCGGGGACAGCGGTGGCCGGGGCGGCTGGAGGCGCGGACCTGCGCGCGGCGGCTCCGGGAGACCCGGCGGCGCGATGCGGGGGCGGCCCCGAGAGGCCCGCCCGTCGTCCGTCGGCAGCGGGGGCGTGGGGAGACCTCACCGGCCCGGACGGCGGCCCCGCACCGCTTCCCGCCGTCTGAGAACCGGTGCCCGTGGGCCCGGCTACGCGCAGTCGCTGCGCCGACCGCCCCGGAGACCTTACAGGGACACTCGCAGGCGGCAGGGGGCGAGGAGGCGCTCCCGCCGCCGCTGGTGCGCGTGCCGGGTCCTCGTCATCCCGGGGACTGGAGTGCGGGGCCGGCCCTGAGGCTACCCGGACGGCGCTGGTCCGCGTCGCCGCCCGAGGCCTGCGCGTGGCGCCCACGGGGCCTGTCGAAGGGAACGATGGCCGCGTTCGCCTGTGACTGACACCGAGGCTACCCTTTTCGGACGAGCGGGCGTCGTCCGCGGCCCACGGGGACGGGGACGGGGATGGGGACGGGGGCGCGGGCGCGGGCGGACGGATCCGGCCCGCGGGATGCGGCCCCGGGACGTGCAGCCGCACGTGATGTTCGCGCGCCCGAGGGGGCTGTCGCGGTCGGCTCGCTCCGGCCCTTTCTGGGACGACGTCGCGTGGACCGCGGGACTGACCCGACCGCCGCGCGTGGCTGGCGTCACGTTGGTGTCGATTCTACGTTCACGAGAAAGCGGGATCCTCGCCCGCCCCGCCCGGGCTCCCCCCAGGCTGCGTCTCGGGGCCGCGCGTCCTCGCCGCGGCTGTCGCCCGGCCCACCCCGGCAGCTTCGACGTGGCCACGTCCTCCCCTCCCTCCGCCCGCGCTTCCTGCCTGGCCCGGCGTCGGGAACGCCCGTCTCTCTGCACCCGTAGGTGCCAGGGAGTGAAGTTTCCTAGAGACGCAGCAGGGAAGCCGCAGGGCGTGAGCCGCGGTCTCTGTCGACGCCTCCGCTGTGGACGCAGAAGCTGAGGTTTCCCTCCGGAGGGGCCTCCGGGAGCCTCGGGGTGGAGACGAGGCGCACGGGGCCACGGCCGGGCGCGCCCCAGGCCCGGGGACAGCGGGTGTCCAGGTCGGCCCGTCCGTGCGGAACCTACCCCGGGCCTCACGCCGACCCCACGCCCCGCGCGGCGTGTTCTAAGCGCCTGACGCGAGGTGCGGGACCGAGAGGCGGCTGCGCCGTCGGGTCCATGTGGGAGAGGAGACGGTCGCCGGCAGCGACGACAAAGCAGCGGCCGGAAAGCGTTAGCTGTGCCCGAGCACGCGGGCCCCAGGACGGTCGGAAGGCGCGGTCACTTGTTTAACCGAGAGCGGGGTCGTAGGGATGTGATGTCCTGGCCCCGCGGAGCCGCACGCGTAAAGGGGGCCGCATGGTCCCGGTCCCGTCCGACAGGAATGAACACGTGACGGGGAGGCCGGCGAGCCCGCGCGCGGGGCCGGACCGCGCGGCTGACGGACAGCGCGCCCCCCGCAGCCGGAGACTCGGCGCCAGATGCTTCTCTGCGGGGCTGGCGAACGCGGCGCCCCCGATAGCGGGCGACAAATGCCGCTCCGTATTGTGTCAGACCCAGCGGCTCGGCCGGGCCAGGGCGCTGCCGGGGCACAGCCCCTCGGGGACGGCGGGCCAACACCGCCCCCGCGACCCCGCCAGGTGAGTCCCCGCCAGGTGAGTCCCCGCCAGGTGAGTCCCCGCCAGGGCCCGCGGGGGCGGCTCGGGAAGCCCTGGGCAGTCAAGCCGGGCGGGAGGACCCCGCGGCGCGGACAGAGGACGCACCCGGCCGCTGCGCGAGGGACGGGCGACGGCCGGGGTCGCGTTGTTCACCCCGACGGTCGGTCTCGGGCAGCCAGCGAGGTTCACGAGCGACCGACCGACCGGGCAGCGATCGTCGCCGGACGGAGAGACAGAGGATGCGCCCTGCGTGACGGGCCACGCCCGGCGGGGAGCTGAGGCGTCCCGCCCTCCCCGACGCCGCCGCGGGCCGGAGCCGCGTCCTCCCCGCGCCTTGGCGCAGCCGGGCGCTGCGCGTCTGTCCCTGCGCCCATCTGTCTCCTGATGCTCCGTCTCCCCCCTCTGCCTTCGCTGCAGAAAAGCCCCATAAATCCTCCCGTAACCTTCACGCCGACAGCGCCGCGGCGGCTGCGTCTCCGCCCTTCGCCTCGTCTCCCCGCGCCGGGCACCCCCGTGTCCCCGGAGGCCGCACTGTCGCTGGACGGGGCGGCCGAGGGGCCCCTTCTCTCTCGCCAGCGAAGCCGCGGGTGGCGGGCGGGAGGCGCCACGTGCCGTGGCCTCGGACTTGCTCAGCGCTCGCCCCCGCCCCCGCCCGGGCGAGACCCCGCTTCCCGGGAGCCCGTCCGCCCCGAACGGTCCCGCCCGGCGGGCCGCGGCGGCTGTTTGTCTGACGACGCCGCGCTCTTCAGAACACAGATGTGGATTATTATTTATCTCCCTCCGAAGCCCACTAACTCGGCCCCAGACGGTCCCTTCCTCCCGTTCGCGCAAATTTAATGCGGCGCGCGCGCTGCCGGGGAGCGACAGACGCTTTAATTATTAATGGGGTCTGCGCCGCGCCGCCCGGCAGCGCGCGGCTCTGCTCTTCGGGCGAGGCCGGCACCCCCCCCCTCGTGCGCTGTGGCCTGGAGGGGTGCGGCCTGCGTGGCGGACGGCGCGGCCGTCGTCGTCCTCCCTCGTCTGTGCCGGCTGGTCCCTTCGGCAGGGGCCGCGCGACGCGCAGGGCGGACGCCGACAGCCAGGCCCCGGGCGTGCCCTCTGCGGGGCCCGGGGCGTTCACCCCACCTGCCTGGGGCCTCCCGTGTCTCCCACGCAGCCGTGTGGGATCCCCGCCTGTCGTCGGCCGAAGCCGCCACGGCCCGGGCCACAGCGAGCTTCCGGGGTGCGGGGCGGGGGCCAGGGAGGGCTGTCGCCAGCGGCAAGCGGCCCGGGGGTCGCCTCGCAGGCCGCCTCTCTAATCGCAGCCAGAGGGGGCGAAGCCCTGGGGGGTGCAGGGTGGGGGCAGGGCAGGCGTGCGGGGTCTCCGCGCAGCGCGGAGGGCCCCCCCCCCGCACTGCAGGGCCCCCCCCGCCTGCCCGTGGGGGATGGAGGACGCCGCTCCGCGAGCAGCTTCCGGCCGCGGTGACTGCTCGTGGCTGGTCCCGCGCCCCCACGCCTGGCCGTTGGGGTCCTGGCCGACGCTGCGGTGCTAGCGGCCTCTGCCGTGGACCCCGGCACGGGACACGGCGCCGTCAGCCCCGCGTCCGCTCCCTCCTTTCCCCGTCCGAGCGGGGGCGGCTCCCCACGAGTTAGCGGACGTTGCGGGGGCCGACCCCGTCGGGCGCCTCGGGGTGGCGTGTGCGGGGACGAGCCGAATGTCGGCTACGTGCAGAGGCCGCGCGCGCTGCGGGGGGCAGGGCCCCTGGTGAGGACGCGCGGCCGGGCCTGGGGCCGGGCGGTGCAGGGCCAGACCCGGGACAGGCGGCGGCGCCCCCGACTGCGTGGCGCCAGCGCTCGCGCTCAGCCGGAGCCGGCGCTTCCACGCGGGCGGCCTGGGGCGAAGGCTGGAGCCGGCGGGACTCGTCGGCGTGCCCTCAGCGGCCCCAACGGCGCCCTGGGAGACGCCCCGACACGGCTCGCGGCCCGGGGCGGCCCCTGAGCCTCGTCGGCTTACGGGTCGACGGCGTGGGCAAGCGCAAGGGCGGTCCCCGTGGGCCAGTCCGCTGGGTCCCGCTCCCCCACCCTCGAAGCTGGCGTGCCCTTACGTGGGGACGAGTCTGGGGTGAAGCGCGCCGCCCGACGGCTCGTGGACCCGAATCTTCCCAGATGGGAACCAGCCGGCTGGGCCTGGGCCTGGGACCCGGGACCCGCAGCCTCAGTGGGTCACCCAAGGGGGCACGGGTTACCGGGCCCGGCCTCGGGCTCCGCGACCCTCGGGGGACAGGGGCGGCGGGGAGCACCTCGGAGCTGGGCCCTCGCCGCCCGGCCCTGAGCGCCGTGTGGAAAAGCCGCGCTGCTGCCCGCGAGGCAGAGGCGAACCCCGGTGCGGCGCGGGGACCCCCCTCGCACAGTCCGGCGGAGTTTAATGGATTCTTAGCCGCGAAGTGACGTTCGGAAAAGGACCAGACCCGCGCGTGGTGGCGGCGCCTTCACCTGCCCGCGGACGCGCTCACGGCGGACGCGCGTCCAAGGGGGACGGTGACGGCTGCCCAAGGTCACGCCCGGTGCTCTGGGGTGAGGAACAGCTGTCCCCGAATGGGGACGCGGGGGGGGGGGCTTGGCTGTGATAAATACGTGAGCGAGGCCCCACCCCGGTGCGCTCAGGTCGTAGGACACGCCGGCCGACCCTGGAGACGAGCGGGGCCGATGGCCCTCTCCCCTGCGGCTGGAGCGGGTGTGGGTTTAGCCTGGGCATGGACAGTGTGGGGTGCTGGGGCCGAGCGTGGGGTCCTGGGGACAAGCATGGGTGCCAGGGGAGAGTGTGGGTCCTGGGGATGAGCGTGAGGTGCTGGGAACGAGCGTGGGGTGCTGTGGGGAGTGTGGGGTGCTGGGGCCGAGCGTGGGGTGCGGGGGGCCGAGCGTGGGGTGCTGGGGGCCGAGCGTGGGGGTGCCGGGGACAAGTGTGGGGTGCCGAGGATGAGCGTGGGGTGCTGGGGGACTAGTGTAGGGGTGCTGGGGGGAGCGTGTGGGTCCTGGGGGAGAGCGTGGGGTGCCGGGAACGAGCGTGGGGTGCTGGGGGGAGTGTGGGGTGCTGGGGCCGAGCGTGGGGGTGCCGGGGGGCCGAGCGTGGGGTGCTGGGGCCGAGCGTGGGGGTGCCGGGGGGCCGAGCGTGGGGTGCTGGGGCCGAGCGTGGGGGTGCCGGGGGGCTGAGCGTGGGGTGCTGGGGCCGAGCGTGGGGGTGCCGGGGGGCCGAGCGTGGGGTGCCGGGAACGAGCGTGGGGTGCCGGGGACAAGTGTGGGGTGCTGGGGGACTAGTGTAGGGGTGCTGGGGGGAGCGTGTAGGTCCTGGGGGCTGAGCGTGGGGGTCCTGGGGGAAGTGTCGGGTGCCGGGGTCAGGCTCTTAGCCTCTGGGCCGCGCCCCGGCCGAGGTCCGCCCGCAGGAGGCGCGGGGCTGCCCCGCAGGGCCCGGCGTCCCCGCCCCCCACGCCCCTCTTCCGGCCGGGCCGCCTCGGCACCAGCGGCGCACGCAAACTTCGCTAATGGCCCCGAACTTGGACGGCCCGCTTTTTAAATATTTGCCGCTCCGTAATTGAAACAGCTGTTTTAATGAGGTGCCTACTGTCATCATTTTACCCCGGCTGAGCTGGGTGACAACAAAGCAGTAATAACGGATCCAATAATAATTAAGTCGGGTCATCTGCTCATCTGTCACGGCCCATCAGCTTTCGGAGAGAAGTCCCAGCGAACCCCGCTCTTCTGCGAGCTTTCCAGCGCCCGCCGTAACGAGCGCGGAGAGGGCTCCAGGTAGCCCTTCAAAAGTTCTAAGCAAACTGGTAAGTAGGTTAATTAAATTTTATGCGTGTTTAAATGCTAACGACCGCCGCGCGACAGTACAGTGCGACCGGGTGACGTCACCGCGCGCCGGCTTCCCCCGGCCCGCCCGGCCCCGCGTCCTGGTCGTTCATCCAAGGGCAGGCGGTGGACAGCCTCGGCTGCCGGGGCTGCGTCCGGGTCCCCGCGCGGCCTCTGCATGCCAATCAGGGCGCCGCGGCCGCGGCTGCTGGGAGCCGGGCGCCCCCCCCATCAGAGGATCCTGAGCCCCACGCCGGGCGCCGTGGGAGGAGGACGCGGGCTCACCGGGCGGGGCGGACCGTGAACGCGAAAGCGGGGTCACCTTCTGCCCCCACCCCTCCGTCGGGAGGCTTCCACGGGGCCGCCCGCGCGCCTGAGTGGGAGGAAGCCGCACGTCCCCGGGCTCCGCGCCGCGAGGAGAGTGCCCCACACCTGGCAGTGCCGGGGCAGACGGTCGCGCGGCGGCAGCCCCGAGGGGCAGCGCTTGGCGGGCGGCGCTGGGCACAGGGCCGGCCGGGCCGCGTCAGGGTGAGGGTGGGTCCGAGGTGCGCGCGCCTGAGCCGGCCCCGGCGGGCGGACGGCCGAGGGGCAGCCAGGCCCGGGGACCCCCGAGGGGACCGAGGTCCATTCTGGACAAAGAGAAGCAGAAAGCAGCAGACGGCTGTCCTGAGCCGGCGCCGCCTTTGCCACCTCGACCCGCTTCTCGCTCATCATCTCCGTGGTCGGGAACAAAGGCGTCCGGAAGGCCCAGCCTGGGAAGCGGCTGTCGCCCCACGCGCGTCCCTCCGGGCCGCACGCCGAGCCGGGCTTCTCCCTCCCGGCGTGAAGCCGGTCGGTTCAGCTTCTGCCTCTTCCTCTCAGGGAAGCTGAGGTCGGGGGCTTTGCCCTTTGAATGACGTCGAGCGGAAGCTGCGCCGCATCTAGGACGTCAGACACGCGGCGGGAGGCCGTCGGGGTCGCCACCGCGCCTCCAGGGACGGCCCGGGGCCGCGGGGACGCTCCCCGTCCTTCGGCTGCGACACAGTCCTCCCGGCGCGGAGAGGCTTCCCCGAACGCCCAGTCGGGCCGCGTTTTCCAAAAGCGCGAGCGAGTGTGACCGGCGCGCGTCCTAGAGGACCGGAGCTGATGACGCGGACACGGCGGCCCCGTAGGAGCGGGGAAGCCCGGCGCCGGCCGCGGGGCTTGTCCTTGCAGACGCGCGGCGCTGTCGCGCGGCGCAGGGGAGCCCGCGGCCCACGCGCGAGCAGCCGTGTGCGCTCCAGCTCGGTGCGTGACGCAGTTCTCGCTCAGTTAAGCTTCACCGGGATGCGGGCTTTTTCGCTGTTTCTGTTTTTCCTCCAGGAAAAGCCAGCTCGAGGCCTCTGTGCGTGGGGTGCGGACGGGGATATCGGGGACGAAACGGCCCCCGCAGAGAGCACGGAGGGCGAGGTCCCCAGGCCCCCGCACGTGCCCCGGAGTCCCCGTGGCTCTCCTTCCCGACGCGCCCCGGGCGCCTTACAAAGCTCAGCGTGTGGCGGGGCGTGCGGGACGGGGCCGCCCCCCGCACACCTTGGTGGGGTCCAGGGCCGCCTGCTGGCTCCTCGGCTCCCCGAAGAGCGTCGCGGCAGCGCGAGGTTCTGCGTCTCCACGTGAGCCCAGAGACAGGCCGCGCGCCGGCCTGGGCCTGGGCTCTGCGGGGACCGCCCGGGGGCCTGACATTCCGCGCCGGCGTTCACGCCCTCAGCAGCGCCCTCGGGCCCCTCTCTGTGTCCCCCAGCCTGGCGCCCGGCGGGTGCCCACCGCAGAGGCCCTCCCCAGCCCTGCTGCCCCGCCCGGCGGGGGCTCCGCGCGCCCCCGCACCTGGCTGTCGGGCAGGCCCGGGTCGGCCTCCTGCAGCAGAAGAGGGGAGCTCCTGGGCCCGGGCCTTCCACCCCGCTGCCCCCAGCCCCCCGCCCCTAAGCCAGGGTGCTACCGCCTGGCCCGGGGCCCGGTGGGCCGAGCCGAGGCCCGCAGAGCCGGCTGCGGGAGACCCGGAGGCCAGACACAGACAGCGGGGGACGGAAATGTGGGTCGCGGGGCCCAAAACCTCGTTAGTGCAGGGAAACGCGGTGTCTGCGTGGGAGGGCGCACTGGGGCTCTGAGACGGTTCCCCCGGGGGCTAACGGGGCGCCCGGCGAGCCGGTCCCTCGCAACGGGGGGGGGAAGGCAATTATTTCAAAATGCCAGGGGCGTTCCCGCTAGCCCCGGTGAGAAACGAGTGAACGAAATTAGAGGCAGCCCAGGCCGTGGCGATGCCACTTTAGGTGAAAAACGCAGAAGTTAAGTAAATTCGGCACAGGCGTCTGCGTTGGGGGCGAGAGGGGCCTGTGCGCGCGGCCGGGGGAGTGGCGCGGCCAGTGTCTTCGCCGCCGCCGCCCGGAGGCGGTCTGACTGTTTCAGGGAGGAGCGGTTTGGGCGTTTTCACGTCCACGCGTGACCCCCCACGAGGTCAGGGTGTTGCTATCCATCACGACCCCCGTGAGGGGGAGGAAAACGTCTGATCAGCACGCGAGCGGCGGGCGGGGAAGCGCGATTGCTTCGCGGCTAAAAATAGCTGCTGCTTGCCCGTGAGGGAAACCGGGCAGAGCCTGCGCGGCGGCCGCCCCCGGAGGGCAGCGGGCGGGAGGAGCCTCCGAGGACCCGGACCCCGGGCCCAGGCCGCGCCTCGCGGCCCACGGGTCCCCCGGGGAAGTCGGGGGCACGGCCGCTGGAGCGCACTCCCGGGCGGCTGTGTGTGAGGCCGAGACCCCGATATTGAAACGTCCCATCAAGACGCTGATGTGCTAGGAAGGATGACCCCTGCCGGGCGCTTGAAGGTCAAAGCCGCCCGTGGTCAGGCCCGCAGGCTTGCCAGGTCCCACCGGGAACGGAGGGAAGCACCTCGGGGTCGGTGGGGGGACTGAAGTCAGGCCCCTCACCCACCTTCCAGGGAGCTGCAGCCGGGACGCGGGAGGACGCGGCTGTCCTCCTCTCTGACGAGGATGACGACGACGATTGTTTTCCCAGGAATAGGTGGCACGCGGCCGCTCCGCACAGTGAGGGCTGAAGGCCCTGTCCCACGGGCACGTCTGCGGGACGCACCCCGGCCCGGCCCGGGTCTGGGGGGGGCGCAGAGCCGTCCCGCCGCCCCCGCGCCCGCCGGCGCCCGCCCGGGCCGGGAGAGAGACAGCAGTTTACCCACGTTCTGGTCCTCGGGCTGTAAATTAGGGGGCCAGATGCACGATCTGGGAACTTGTCCAAATCCATTTCTGGGAAAGGTGAAACCTTCAACAGAGGCAGCCGCGCCGCGAGCTCCATTTTTTATTTCCGCGCGACAACTGCCGGGCCCAACAGGCGGGCGGGCGGGCGGGCGAAGGCGCGCGGCTGCTCCCCGGAGCAGGGCCTCGTGGCCCCGGGCGTGTGAGCCCCGAGGCGGACTCCCCCCTCCCCAACGTCACCCCTCAGGCTCCGGGGGCCCCCTGGGTCGCGTCTGTCTCTCCGTGGGAGGCCGCGGGAGCCCGCGCCGGGGCCCCACCTCCATCCAGGACGGACCCCCACTTCTTATGCCGCCCGCCTTGCCCGGGGTCACGGCCCAATTCCCGTCCCGTGGCGACGCCCTGACCCGCCGCAGAGACCCCCCTCTCTGTGCGGGAGACGCGGCCATCCGGGGGGGAGCGAGGCTGCAAGAGGTCGTGACCCTGTGGCCTGCTCTGCACGGCCGGCGCCTTGGGGGGGGCGCAGGGAGGGACAAAGGCGAGGCCACGAGGACCCAGGCGGCCGCACCCTGGACTCGCCCCGCCGGGGTCCGGAACCCAGAAGCGAGTTCCCGTCCTCGAGGCCGCGGGGCTGCGGCACCGTCCCGCGGCCCCAGCTGCAGCTCCCGGCAAGGCAGGACGCGGACCCCGGGCTCCAGGACGAGTCCCCGGACGTCAGCCGGCCTCCCCCGCTGCCGGACGCATTTAAAAATCCCCCTTCTCAGCGGCGCTGTCCCCTGAGCTCAGTCCCGCACACTCCCGCTCGGCCCCACTCACTAACGCACCGAATTCTCTCCTCCCGGACATTCCCAGTCTGTCCCGCCGGCCGCAGCGCCCGGATCTTCCGATTCGCCTGCGCCATCCCCTTCCAACGGGGCCTCCCTCCCCTCATCCGGAATCGACCCCGCGGCCCATCAGCTGGGTCCCGACCCCGCGGCGCTCTCCGAAGCCCGGCCTCTGTGTGCTCCCCGTCCTTTGTGATTTGTTTCCACCGTGAGCACGTCCCTCCCTTCTCCCTTCCTCCTCTGCGTGCGGAAACGCGCGGGGCTGGCAGCCTCGGCTCGGACGCGTAGAGGTCGGGGAGGCTGTCCCCGCTGTTTGATGAGAAGGAGAAGCCGGGGGAATCTCGGTTTTCAACAATGTGGATGAGCACGTCGGAAGCGAGGGCACGGGCCGCCTGCCACCCTGAAGCTTGGGGGCCGGGGCGAGCCCGGAGGCGGCGGCCGAGGCCTGCCACCTGGGGCAGAAGCCGCTCTGGCCTCGACCGGGACACCTCAGAGAGGACGTGGGTGCAGCTGCAGGCTGGGCGGGGACTCGCGTGACAGGGAGGGGCTCCGGGGGCCCCGCGGGCGGGGGCAGGGAGCGTCCATGACCGGCCCGGCCCGGGGCGTCCTGCGCATCTCGGGCTGACGACGGCGCAGGTGGACGGGCGGGCGGGCCAGTCACCCACCTGGAGGAAGACGAACGCCCCCTCCTGCCGCGCGGACTCAGCGGCGTTGGGCCGGGCGCGCTGTGCCGTCCGCCTGGCCCTTCCCCCCACCGCAGCTCGCACCGCGGGGCTCCTGGGCAGAACCGCGGGGGCCGGCCGAGCCGCAGGGCGCGGACTGTCTCCCGAGGAGGACCCAGGGCAGCCGGGACTCAGCGGGGAGACGTGCCGAAGGCAGACAGAGCTTAGGGTGGCCCCAGGCCGAGCCATCGGGAGCAAGGACAGCGACGGGAGGCGAGAGGGACGTGGCAGAACGGCGAAGGGGCCGATCCTCTCCCAGGCCTCACGGGTGTGAGCGACGGCCGCGGGGCATCGGCGGGGGCGAGGCGCGAGGCCCCAGAACCGGAGGGAGAGACGGAAAAGCCCGCGGCCACGGGCGGCGGCCCTGACGCCCTCGTTCAGTCCTCGACCCGCCCGCGGGCGGGGAGTCCGCGGCGGGAAGGCCGGCTTTGAGCGGCCTGGCAGGCGGTTTGGTCCGGCTGGAGCTTACGCGAAGCCCTCGCCCGGCACAGCACTCTCTCTCCAGGTGACGTGGGATTTTAACCAAGTTAGGCCAGTTCCGGGTCAGAGACACACGTCAACACTAAAAAAGAATAGAAATCAGAGAAAGCGCGTGCTCGGGGCCCCGCAGAAACTGGGGATCAGGACCAGAAGGGGCCGGAGCGGCGCAAACACGGGGAGGAAAGCCACGCGTCGCTGCGTCGTGTCGGCGAAGAGTCCTCAGAGGAGGAAAGTTAAAAGTCACCGACGAGTGGAAACATGGCACCGAGGCGGCTGAGGCGCAGCGAAAGCGGAGCTTCGAGGAGCAGGCGTAGCCTTCGGCGCTCGGCTGAGAAACGGGAGGCCGAGCCGGAACGCGCAGCGCGGAGGGTCAGGGGACAAGTCAAACCTCAAAGAGGAGGAGAAGGGAGAGAAAAGGGAAAGAAGGAACGACGGCTCCGACGAAAGGGCGGCGGGACAGAAAGTCGGTGACACCAAACGCAGTCGCCACGCGGAGCGATCACATCGGCGACACGAGGGAGGCCGCGGGAGGTCGGGGGGCACGGAGGGACGCGCGGGGGGTGGGGGGCACGGAGGGACGCGCGGGGGGTGGGGGGCACGGAGGGACGCGCGGGGGGTGGGGGGCACGGAGGGACGCGCGGGGGGTGGGGGGCACGGAGGGACGCGCGGGAGGTGGGGGCACGGAGGGACGCGCGGGGGGTGGGGGGCACGGAGGGACGCGCGGGGGTCGGGGGGCACAAAGGGTCGCGCGGGGAGTGGGGGGCACGGAGGGACGCGCGGGAGGTCGGGGGGCACGGAGGGACGCGCGGGAGGTCGGGGGCACGGAGGGACGCGCGGGGGGTGGGGGGCACGGAGGGACGCGCGGGAGGTGGGGGCACGAGAGACGCACACGCACACGCACACGCACGCAGACACGCACACGCACACGCACGCGCACGCGCGCACAGAACTCAGGAGCGGCGTCGGACGTGCGAGGGGAGGGCCGCGGGCCGCAGCGCACTGGCCGCCCTCACCCCAGCAGCGGCGACTGGGATCTCGAAGAAGAAGGGGCAGCCCCGGGCGTGGCTCTAACGGCGCGTCCCGCGCTCGGACGCGAAGAAATTTAAAACGGGGAGAGGGACCGGAGCCCCGCAGACACCGAGACGCTCGGTCTGGGGCTCGAGGACCCCCTGCCACCGGGCGGCAGCGCGGCCCGCGGATCCGTCAGTCCGTGCGGAGGCCCCGGCGGCCTGTCTGCGGGGTCCACACTGGCCCCGGGGTCGGGTGAGGCGCGCGAGGTGCCTGAGGCAGCGGCCCGTGCGGGGCCGGGCGGGGCGGGCGGGGCCGGGGGATCGGAGGTGAATCTCATGGTCAGCGGGCGCCCGGGGTGGATCGATCGCGGGGGCGTCTGGCTGCAGGGCTGCGGGCGGGTGGGCCGCGGAGCGTCTCCGTGGGACGGTGACGGTGGCCGCCGAGTCCCCCCCAGGACAGCCCCACGGAGAGGAGCGCGAGGGCTTTCCCTGGCGCGTGTCAGAATCTGCTGTGCGCGGTGGCGGCCGGGCACCCCGGAACGGGCGCGGGGCCAGGCTCGCGTCGACACGTGTGCAGGGAGGTGGACTCCACACGCCACAAGGACGGCCGACGCCCGGTCCTGGAAGCCCCGCCGGCCGGCCGGCCTCAGGACGCGCTGGTCGAAATGCGGATCCCCAGGCCCCGGGTGCGGGGGCCCAGCAGCCTGACCCCACAGCCTGCCCCGCGGGTCCCGGGTCCCTCGAGCCTGAGCAGCCCCGGCTGCCGGGTCATGTGACGAAGGCCTCGGGCGTCCCACGCGTCCCATGGGTCACGGGGTTTGTCTGTCCGTCTCGTCTCCCGTCCATGAGGCCTCGGACCCTGCCGAGCGAGGCACGTGCTCGGGGGAACCCGACGCCGCGCACACGCCGTGTCCTGGGAGAGGCGCGGTGACTCTTGCCCGAGAGAGAAGGCGTCCCGCGGCGAGGGTCGGCCGCCCTGAGCGGCGGAGGCCACTCCCGCGCCTGACAGCCGGCGTCCGCCAGCGTCTGCGTCCTCAGCCATCCGCTCCCGCGCCTTCCCGGGACAGAGCCCCGCAGCCCGGCCCCCTCGCGCGCACGTCCACGGCGACCGCTCGTGACGTCCGGGGACGTGCCCTTTGAGCCGGGCGACGGCGGTGTCCCCTCGGAGCGAGTGCGAGGGGACCGCATCGTAGCTGCTGTCGGGAGGCGGGCCCCGCGCTCCCCGCCACGCTCTCCGGCGGCCCTCGGGGACCGAGCCCGTCCACACGAGCCGCAGGACCACGTTCCCGCAGGGAAGGCGGTGCCGTAGCGTCGCGGGCCTGAGGCGGGGGCTCCTCCGCGCGTCCCGAAGGGAGACGCCAACTCCCAGGGGAAAAGCCGGACGCAGAACGAGAAGCTCGGCTGCATGCCGTCCCGGACGTCCGCGTCTCGAGGGGCGCGCGGAAAACGGCGCGGAAAACGGCGGCGCGGTGACGGCGACGGCGCGCAGACGAGGAGCTCGGCTCCGCCGCGCCTGCCGCGGCCGCGGGATCCATCAGCGAAGTACACGCAGGGAGCGACGTCTCCGCGTCGGCAATAAAGAGGCAAACAACCTAATAGGCTCGCAGCAGAGGAGGAAATATGGCGCAGAAACCCGCGAACAGATGCTGAGCCTCATTAGTAACCCGAGGAATGCAAATGGGGCGGTAATGAGATGCCATTTGCGCCCACCAGATTGGCAAAGTTGCAAAGTCTGACGGTGCTACTTGTTGGTGCGGACGGGTCCGGGGGCGCGCGGGCGCCGCGCCCGCTCCGCAGCCGTCCTGGCGCCGCGCGGCCTGTCTGAGGGCCCCGCGGCCCCGCCCCGTCGCCGGTCGGTGGGTGGGCGCGGCGCTCGGCCTGGTCGTCGGCGCTGCGACTCGCCGGGGGAGGCTTACGTGTGACCCCCGGGGGGAGGATAGAGAGCCGGGCGTTCGCGCGTTCGGGACAGGACGCGGCGGCGACCCTGGGATCCGCCGCACGGACCTGCGCGTGGCCCCGTGTTCGGGGCGCTGCCGCCGAACGGGACGAGGGACCCGCTCGCCACGAGAGCAGCGCGGAGGCGGACGCCTTCCCCGTCGCCGCTGGGTCGGCTGCGCAGGGCGCGTCCTGGACGTCGCTTACCGCGGAGTTAAAGTGCGTCCCTCGAACGGTCGGGATTCTCCTCACTTTTCAGGATTTTTCTTTGTTTAATTCGATGTCGTCAAAGTTCTTACCCAGTCCCCGGAAGGTGCAGATTGCGCCCGGCCAGCCCGGGCGTGACCGCGCCACGCGGCGCAGGCCCTGACAGCTCAGCGACCTCGCAGTCACGGGAAGGAGGCCCGCGGGCCGGGCGCCGGGCGCAGCCCTCACGGGTCCACGCGGACCGACCTTCGCGGCCGCCTTGTTTGCATTTTATTTATATTTTAGCCCAGAGACTGGTTTTTGACCCCACGAAGGGGATGACAGGAGCGGAGCACAGCTCCGGCTGGCGTGTGAAATCCGAGGAAACAGTAAAAGAGGCGCCGGCGAGGTTCCCGGGCGCGACGAGGAGCCGCGTAGGCATCGGGACAGCGGCTCGCCCGCGGCCCGCCTGGGCGTCGGTGCCCGGTCTCGCGCTCCTGGGGCTTCCACCTTCAGAAAGCGCGGGCGGCGGCGGCATCGCGACGGCTTGCGTGGCCGTGGCGTGCAGAAGAGAAGGTGCCTTAGACACCCCGTGCCCAACCCCACCCGAGCTCGTGAGGAGTCGTCGAAAGGAAACAAATCAGGGAAAATCTGTTGTTTCACAAAAGAGGGAGAAAGGCGGTCGGTCGAGCATCAGAGTCGTCTGGACCCTTCGGGTGAGGGAGCGGCCGAAGCGGGGGGAGATGCTGATGGACGAGGGCCCCGCCCTCCCGGGAGGGGCGCGGCGCCGCCGCCAGCCGGTGGAGGAACACACGGGCGGGACGCGGCCCGAAGACGGGCGAGCGGGAGACGCAGGGCTGACGAAGTGGATTTAATTTGGCTCCACATATGTCAGGGTAGTTAGGGCGACCCTGGTGGCGGAGTCCAGCTGTGTGAGGCCAGATGTGCGGGAGCCGGCGGCGCGTGCGCACCCTCCCCGGCCCTGCGCTCCAGCGGTGTGGCCGCAGCCGTGGCCGTGCGAGCCGGGTCAGCCCCGCGGGTGCCGCAGAGCCCCCCGCCCCGGGCCGCGGCCCTGCTGACCTGGAACAGGCCGGGCCAGCTTTCCTGCGGGCCCTGGGGGCAGGCGCGGGGTGGCTGTGGGGGGGGGCAGGGCCCAGGCGTCCAGCCCCGCCCTGCGGGTGCTGCTCTCTGCTCTCTGGGGTGCGGGTGCGTCTCTCCCCCCTCCGTCTGCCCCGGCTGCCGCCGCCGCATTGATCCGCGCCACAGGCCGGAGCCACCCAGACAGCACGCCCTGGCCCCGGCCCCCTGCGGCTCAGCCCCGAGCGCAGTCCGGGCCACCGGGGGCCGGGAAGCTGTCGATGGGTCGATGGGCGCGAGAGGGTGGGGGCCGGGCTGCGACCGGGGCTCCCGGGAGAGGCACCCTGGGGCGATGCCGCCTCTCACGGCCCCTTCCAGACTGTGACGGGGTGGCCTCCGAGGCCCGGGGAGGGCAGGGTCGCCGCCGACTTGCCCTCGCAGTCCCCCGAGGGTCCGGCCTCCCCCTCCGGGAGTGACAGCCGAGGTCGCGCGGCCCCTGTGGCCGCCTGGGGGGAGGTCAGGTGCCGCCCCGCAGGCCTCGGGCCTCCTGGTGGCGCTTCGGGGGTGGGGGACGCCTCTGCTTCTCCGTCAGCCCCGCTGTGGCCGCGGCTCCGACCCTGTCGATCCTCACCCCGCTCGCCGCAGTTCGAAGTCGCTTCTCCTAAGACGAGGAGCCAGGCGGCCCCGACGGCGGCCCCAGACCCCGCCGCGGCGCGCCCCGCGCCCGTCCAGAAGGGGCGAGCCCGGGCGCCTTCGCTGTCCTGACCGCGGGCGCTCCGACGCGCGTCCCCTCCTGCTCCGGCTTACCGGGGCGCGTCCCGGGCCTCGCCCTGCGACGTGCCACGTGTCGTCTCGGAGAGCCTCGAGCTTTTCCAGAAATTAAAGTAAGAAGCACGCCCGGTTCATTCGCGCTCTGGGCTCTCCCGGACGAGGCCGCCCGCCAGCCGACCCCGGCGGCCCTCCGCGTCCGTGAAGCACGCCGGCCGGTGGGGATGCCGCTCGGGACGTTCCTCTGCCGTGTCTGCGTGGCCTCCCAGCGCCGAGGCTGCTGAGGCTGCCCCCCTTGTGCTTCTCTCTTTCCCGATGAGGAGCAGACTCGTTCCTTTTGAACCCCCTCGCGCTCTGGCCGCCGGACGCGTTTCCCTTCGCGTCCGGCAGTTCGGACGCCCTGTGCTCGGACGCGGATCTGTTGGAATTCTCTGCCTTTGCGTCTGGCCGCGTCGTCGCTTCTTCTGGGCCGGCGGGCTCGTCGGTCCCCTCAGGTGTAAATCCTTCCCCCGCCGTCTTCACTCCCCGCCTGTGGGCTCCCGGCCACACCGGGCGAAGGTGATGCCGTCTCGCGACCTCGGCCCCCCGTCCCCTCGTCCCCACCGGGGTTTCTGCCACCGTCCCGTCGAGGAGGCCGCCCCTTCCCGCGTTGGCCTCGGACGACGCGCGTCGCGCCACCTTCCGACCCCCGTCTCCCGCCGCCGGCGCCTGCCCGCTCCCCGCTCCCCGCAGGAGGCTCAGAGGCCGCCTGCTGCGACCACCCCCGCCCGACCGTGCCGTCTCCGGTCTCCGTCCCCCGCCGCGTCCCCGCGTGGGCGCCCCGCACCCCCTCCCCCCGCCTTTGGGAAGCAGCTAACTCGGGGTTCCCGGGACCGCGAGCTCCGGGGCTGCAAGGCCAAGCAGAGCCCTGCAGGAGCCCCCCTGGCTCCCCCACAGGGAGGGTTTCCTTCCGGCTGCTCCGCGGAAAGTGCATGAAGGGCTCGCGCGCCCCTGCGCGGAGGGACTGGCCCGTCCCTGGACGCTCGTCCCCGCTGCTTCGGCGTCTCCGAGCCCTGACGCACGCCGAGAGCCGCGGCTTCGTGGCGTTGACCGATCGCTGTCATGCGCAGGGCGCAGGCGAGCCCCCTGCCTCCCCCGGTCCTAATTGGAAGCAGAGGCCCAGGTGCTTTCTCTTAGACCCAGCGCCGGGACGGGGCCGGCACGACGGAGCACGACCGTGAAGTTTATCATCCAAGCGGGAACGCTTCTCGGAGCGGAAGGGAGTGATGACCCCGCGGCGCGGGCTGGCCGAGTGTTTATTTGTCGGCTGACAGTTTGGTTTAATTTTATGGGTAAAACCTGTGAGAGCGTCCCACGCGAGCCTGTTCTAGAACCGAGCGTTCTGGGAAACGTGTAAATAGCGCGGGTCTGCGTCCGCTCGGCCAGGCTGCCTGAACTCACTCTCCTGTTCACTACGTACACATCGGGCAAGCGAGCGCGCCGTGATTACATTCTTGGGACGCGTCCACGATGCAATCAGTTTCGCAGGCGTGTCTGTCTCTGCGTATTATCCTGAAGCGTCGAAAAGCCCTCATTTCCCTGAGATTTTCGTAGAAGCGCTTTGAAAGAGCATAAACCCCGAGAGCCGAGAGCTCACAAGTCCTGCTCCACGAGGACCTGCATCCGACTGCTTTCCACGGAGATGTTTACACGTTTCGGTCTCTCTTTTCTCAAATGCTGTGTTTCCTCTTGTTTTCGGGGGGAAGCCCTCAGAAATGTGAGAAAGTATGATAATCACGGCACGACACGTATAACAATGTACAATCAGACTCCGAGATACCCGGGAGCCGTTTTCTGGAGGTTTCCCCAAATCCAGGCGACCCGGGCGTGTTCGACGCCGTCCCTCGCGTTCAGAATAGACGAGGTTTTGTTTGGTGACAGCAGGTCCGCCGCAAGGGGCTAATTTTAAATTTACAAATTCCAAGCATTCCGCCTAATCTCCAAATTACACCTGAGATGGTCTCTGAGTTCTTGGCATTTGGGGGCTCAGTGTCTACCTTGATCTGTGGTGACTTTGTCTTTCCCTTTGCAAGGTTTACACCAGGAAACTCGGGGGAGTCGTGAGCAGGACTTGGTTCTGTCGTAGGGCACCGGGCACCGTCCCCCACGAGGCCTTCGGTGCTGGCGCCGCCGCAGGGTCCGGCCGGCGGTGGGTAGCGGAGACGTCGCCGGCCGCCGTGCTGACCCGCGCCGCGGCCCGCGTCCGTGTCTGCGCCGGGCTCCGCCCGCCCGTTCCTCTGTGTGAGCTAAGACAGCGGCGCGTCCCGGGGCCAAGCCCGTCAGCTGGTGGAGAGCCGCGCAGCGCGCGCCCCGAGACCCGGTGAAGCCTCAGAGGCTTCCGAGGCGGCAAAGACGCCGTCCGCCTGCTTTCCCGCTCGCCCCGTCCTGGCAGTCACCACGGCTCCCCTCTCCCCGCCCCGGAAATGAGGAGTGACCCGCCGTCGCCCGCCCGCACCGAAGCCGGGAGCGGCGTCTGCAGTCGGAGGCGTCGCACTCACTCTCGTGCCTCCGGGGTCCCTGCCCGTTCCCGCCGGCCTCGCCGACGGGCCTGGGAGCCCAGCGCCTCGCGGGGGCGGCGCCCGCCTGGGCGGACAGACGCGTCCAGCCTGAACTTCCTCCTGGAGCTTGGATTAGCTGTCGTCACCCCCGGCACTGTGCGCCGGCCCCGCTGTCGCGTCTACACTGACTGGGCTCGCGTCTACACTGACGACTGGGCTCGCGTCTACACTGACGACTGGGCTCGCGTCTACACTGACTGGGCTCGCGCACACCGCCACGCCTCGGGAGAGGCTGCTTCCTTTTTATTCCCCCTAAACGCAGTGAGGCCATTGGAAAGCCACCTCCGAATTCCGTGCTCATCGATGAATATTTCGTTATTTGGTGGGAAACCCCGTAGCAAATCGTTTTTAAAATGCGGCGCTGGAAATCCCATCTCGAAAGGCCGCTGTTCCTGTCGGGATTTCTTCAGAAACGGATGGATATATACCGGGCACTGCTGAGAGCCCGTGTTTAAGACGTTTTCGTAAAAAATTAAAGTGAAGACACTTGTGAATCCGAAACTACCCCTTTTAACTCAGCGTTTTTTTCACTGTCCCAACTGTCAGACCCTTTGTCGGGTTTTGTGCTTCACGTGCAGCCGAAGCAGCGATTCGCAGCAACGGAAAAGCGGTCCCGATGAGGCCGCGTCGGACACGGCGGCGCAGGGATGGACTGACGGGTGACAGATGCGTGACCTGATCAACGGGCCTCTCGCCGGCACAGACGATATTCACGGTTCCTGTTTCTAAGCGCAGCAGCTTGGATTCACCGTTCTGCCATCTTCCTGATGGGATGACCGTGGAGACTGACACCTCTCCTGAGGGCTACCCCGAAAGGGAGGAGCAGGGGCCGGAGTGGAAGAAGCTGCACTCGCTGGAGGAAACAACGCTCTTCCCCTCTCGCCGTCGGATAAAAAGGTGCTTCCTGCCCTTGGGCTGCTGATCCTCCCACGACAAACCTCACCTCGTTGACCCGAAGACAGAGGCATCCCGTGGCGGTGCAGGGAGACGCGCCATTCGCGGGGACAGCCCCGAGGCCCCCTCCCCGCCGACTGAGGGGGCAGGGCGGGGTGCGGGAGGGAGAGGTGGAGGGAGACCACCGCCCGCCACGGGGTCGCGGCTGATGGAGAGCCGGCACCAGCAGCAGGTGACGCAGACCGTGGCACATTCACGAACGTGGGACAGAGCCACGGGCGCGGGGCAGGGGCCCGCCTGAGGTACGCTGCGTGAAGGGCGCCCTCGACTCCCCCGTGCGCCTTCCCAAACGCATTTCCTTCTCCGGGTTCCCCCCTTGCGGACAAGCGCGGGCTGCGTGTCATTAGAGAACCCCTCCCAGCGGACACACGTGGGGACGCACGGGGACCGCGCCCGCGCGCGTTTCCTTCAGGTCGGCGCCGGTCCCCGGGATGTGCCGTCTTCTCCACCCCGGCTGTGGACGCGGGGTGGGAGGTGCGGGGTGCCATCCTGGGACCGGAACCCACACGCCCCCCCCACACTGCACGCAGAGCTCCCGCAGGTCGGGCGGGGCGGTGGACCTAAGCCACGCGGGGGCTCGGAGTCCCCAGCCGCTCACAGCGCCGCGGTCTCCGCCCTCTAAGGTCAGGACGTCCCGTCGACACAGGCTTGACCCTGCCTTCGCCGTGAGTCCCGACTTCTGGAGGTTTTCTGGAAGCCAGAAGAGGAGGGTCACCTTCACGTCCCCGTGCGCCAGGCCTGCTGCTTACGGTGGTCGTCGCACACACGGAGTCCCCTGAAACATTTGGCATCGAAAATGGGGCAAACAACTCCATTCCGTCTCCACGGAAGGCGCTTTCCCACTGTTCCGTGTACCCGGTCTGGAAGCCCCGGCGAGGCGTCGGGCGGGCCATTGTCGCCTTCTCCCCCAGTCTACGCGGTCCCTCCCGGAGCCAGCGCCCAGGCAGCAGGTCTGTCGCATCACAAGCCAGGGACACGCAGCGCCGGCAGGAAAACCAGCTCTGACTGAGAACATCCCGGAGCGGGAAGAGACGCACCTGCCAGACGGGTCCGGAGCGCACAGCAGAGACGCGGACACGCACGGAGCGTGAGTTCTGGCCTGTGCCAGGTGGCAGGGACCGCCCACGCCTGCGGGTGGCATCCCGGCGCTTGCTCGCGGCCGCGGAGCGAGGGAAACCAGGGAGCTGACTTGGGGTTCGCCCTTGGGGGATGGAGGGGGTGCCACCCGCCCCGCTGTGCCGACCGCTGACGCGGCGGGGACGCCAGCGAGAGGCCTTTGCACCTCCTTCGCCAGGGCCGCGGCTGTGCCTCAGCGCTCCCTCAGGGCGACCTGTGCCCGCACTCACCGCTCGCGGAGATTGTTTCTGCCGAGCGGCCTGCACGGTTTCTGTCCTGGGCCAGTCTGCGGCTGGCCCATCGCCTGGCGCTGTAACTGGCTCACAGAACCCTCCGGAGATGACGGGTCCGGGTGGTTCGCCCGGTGCCTCCGCCAAAGCAGGTCTTGCCCGAAGAGGCCTGCTCCGCGGCGTCCTTGGTGGGTGGGCGACTGGGGACGCGGCCTTGTCAAAGGGCTTCCTCTTGGGGACTGTTTCCTTCTTTGCTACGAGAGGGTGTGGTTAAGGTGGGGGAGCCGTGCCCGCCTGGGCGTGGGAACCGAGGCGCAGAACTCGGAATCCGCGGGCAGGGCACTCTCTGCCACACGGTGGGCTCCGGGGAGCCTCCTAGGCTGATGGATCCACGTCTGCACCCAGCGAACCGCCCCACATCCTCCATCCGGGGCGACACGTCCCGGTGGGGCCCGTCCTGCCGCTCGCCCGGCCCAGGCGAGTCCCCTTGCCAGTCTGCGCCCCTGGGACAGGGGAGACGCCCCCGGCTCCCCAGACGCGCCCCCTGGGGCGGGGACCAGGGCGTGGGGGGCCCCGGGGAGGGTCCTGGCGCAGGCTCGCGGGGCCCGGGAGGAAGGATCTGGGGGCAGAAACCCCCGATACTGCGGCCCGTCCGCGGGGAGCTGCGGGGCGCGGAACAAGCGCGCTCGGCCGTGTCCCGGGTCCGACGCGAGGCCACGCGCGCGTGCGGCGCCCGGCCCGGCCCGGCCGGTACGAGGGATGCCCGCGGGGTACCTGGCCGGTACCCGCGGCTTGAACACCGGCTCCCGGTCCCTGCGGGGAGGGGGGTCACGAACAAGGTGGGGGGAGGCGGGGGCCTTTCCCGGCGCAGGCGCAGACCCCCCCCCCCGCACCTGCGCACCTGCGCACCTGCCCGCCCGCGCGGCCACCGGGTCCCGCCCACTCGCAGCCCCGCCCCCTCCCCCCCCCCCCCCGCCGCCGCACTGCCCTTCCCCGGTCACCGACGACCTCCCAGGTTGGGGACCCGTCGTCCCCTTCCCCCGGCCCCGGGGCCTCCAGGGCCCCCCACGCCGCCCGCGCCCCGGGGCACCTGGCTCGATCCGGGGCCGCGCGCCCGCCCACCCGTCGCACGTCCGCGTCGTGGCACCTGCGGGCGGCGGACCCGCCCGTCCCCGTCACTGTCCGGCTCGACCCCCGAGCCAAAGCGGGGTCCGCCCCGGACGCTGGCCTCGGGCGCCTGCTGTCGCCGTTTCCCCATTTATGTCTCCCCGGGATTCTGCGCGATGCCGGGGAGCCCGCGCCCGCCGGGGTGGCCGGCCCTTCCTGCCCCGCTTGCCCCGTGTGCCCCGCGGGCCCCCCGTCCCCACACCTGTCCCCGTCGCGGCGGCTCGTCCCGGCTCCGGAGGGGGTGGCGGCGGCGGCGAGCCACGCGCCGTCCACACACCGCGGCCCCGTCCCCGAGGATGTCGTCGTCCCCCCGAGACACCCCCCGAGGCCGGTTAACGCCTCCATCCGCACTGGGCGCCCCGCGGGCACCGAGCGGACGCCCGCGCGTGGCCCCGGGGACTCGCAGCGTCGGGGACCCCGTCTCAGTGTCGCGGGAGGGTTCTGTGCAGCCCTCACCGCCCTGCGGCTCCCCCCCCCCTGACCAGCCACCCAGGCCCGGCTGGTCGGACACCTGCCGCCTCCCCGACCCGCACACCCCTCAGAGTCCGCGGGGACGCGGGGGCCGAGCCGCTGTGGCTCCCGACACCGGCCCATCCGCCCGGACAGCGGCCGCAGCCTCCCGGCCTCCTCTCCCGCAGCCTCGTCCGGCCAGACACGGCGGGGAGAAGGGCCCTGGGAGAGAGTCTGAGGCGCGGCGAGGCAGGCGGGGCGAAGCCAGGCCAGGCGGCCGCCGTGGGCGCCGCGCCTGCCAACGTGCCATATGGGAGTCGTGGCTGGGACTTCTCTTCTCCTGGAATAATTAAATGTTGATGGCAGAGTTCAAATGGATCATTAAAATTCAAAAGTGTAAGAAACAGATTTTTTCCGATGTCGCTGAACGCTCCAGAGGGCCGCGCAGCGAGCAGAAGTGCGGCAGGCTGCCGGCCCGCGATCAGCGTGCGCGCCGCGGTGCTAATTTGATCATAATATAGTCATCTCTGAAGATTACAGCTATTCAATTAAATATTCTAATTAACCTGAAGTATTAGGCAAATGATACTAATTACAAATATTCTCCTGAGATTCGCAGCAATGAAAACCCCACTTGCGACTGATACTTCTAGCCAATGTCTCGTAACGCAATGTCCTATATCATAGGCTTTCCGAATATTAAAATGCAGTTAATTTGCCTAAACCTCATTTGTTTAATGGCATTAGCATTTTGTTTGAAATTGTAATAAACGTACATCCCGCTTTCAAGTAAAATTTAAAATGAGTGTCCTCTTGGGGTAACTTAAGGCCCCTGTTTACAGACCCCGCGCTCCACTCAGCCGGCGGAACAGTTTGAGCTTCACTTTCCGCCATTAAACATATTGAAATTGTTTAAAAATGCTAATAATTTGTCTTTTCAAATAAGAAAAAACAGATATTTTGCAGTAAAATTTCATGACGTGGCGCACGTGACCAGGCTCCTACCGCGAAGCCTCGGAGCTTGAACCTCGGGTGGGGGACGAGGGGGGGGCGGCTCCGCGGGGCCCCCCAGGGCGGACTGTGCGCCCTGGGGCGCCCCGCCTCCTCCTCCTCGGTTGCGCTTACCGCCCCGGGGGTGGGGTGGGGTGGGGGGCAGGACTCCCGTGGCCGCCCTGGGGCGGTGCAGGACTGTTGTCATCCCCTGCCAAGTCCCCCCAGTCCCCGGGCAGGGGCTGCCTTCCTGCTTGGCCCCCACCGACCCCGCCTCACCCTGCAGAGCACGCGCCTCTGTGCTTCAGGCACAAACGACACCTCCCGGTGCCCCAGGCCTCTTTCCCAGCCGCGCGGGAGCCCCTCCAGTGCACCCCGGGGTCGCAGGGTGCGTGGAGTGAGTGGACCAGGGACGCGGGACTCGGTTTTGCAGCCGCACGCCGTGGGGCTGTCCCTGCGTTTGCCCCCGCATCTGCCCCCGGACCTCCATCGGGGACCTGCGAGCGGGATCTGTCTCAGGGCGGGTCACCCTGGTGGCTGGACCTCGTGCGCCCAGGACGTGCCCATCCCCCGGGACTCGTGCGCCACCCACCTGCACTGAGGCCTCATGCGTGATGTTCACGGCTACTGGAGCGAGAGGACGTGCGAGGCTTCGGGAAGGATCCCGCTATCCCTGCGAGACTCGTGTGATGGGCCACAGTGTCTCCCGATGTGTGTGACGCGGCAGGAACACACACTGGAAGGTTCCTGGGAGGGAGGGACCTTCTCAGCCCCTCAGTGAAGCCCTGGGTCCCGAGGTGGCTGTGGTGTGGCTCGCGCGTCCCCTCTTCCGCTGGCCTCTGTCACAGACCTGCCCCGCCTACCGCTTGTTGCCCTCTGTAGTGGCTACAGCGCAGTCCCCGCGACCAAAAAATAACGAAAAAATGAAAAACTGGGCTAGAGTGACACCCAGGGACAGAGCGAAGCGCAGTGGAAGGGACTGCGGGCCTCGTGGCGGAGGGGAGGAGGCAGGACCCGCGTCTGAGGCTGCGACCAGCTCTTCAGAGGGACCGGGCTGGGCCCTGGGAGGTGGCCTGTCGGGTCCCCCTCCTCGGGCGGCACTGCGCGCCGGAACGTGGGGCTCACCCCTTTCCGTGACACACACGGTGGGTCTCCCTCGGCCGCGGGGCTGTCACAGAACCGCGAGTGCCCTTGTACGGGGCCGAGGGAAGGCGGACACACGGGCCACCCGGTCGTGGTCGGCCACAGCCAGCCGGGGAGGCCGGGAGGCAGGCGAGCGGCAAGGGCTGCGGAGCGAGCTCCTCCGTGACACGCGTCTATGACATGGTCACACCGACCTGGAAGACGGTCACCCAGAACCGCAGCCTGCACCCCGAGACGCACGGGGCCCGCGTCACCTTTTCAGCCGCCTGGGACTCACGGCCTCGCTGACGGTCTCCGAGCGTGTCGTGCGGGTGGCACGGACGCGAGTGTCACCCACCGCACCCACCGCCCGCAGCACCCGGAACCAGACCCGAGGTGACATCTTACGCGTGCGCCCGGAGGACGAAGTCCACTTTATTAAGGGAAAATGGGACTTCGGGGGGCTCGAGGAGCGGGGTGCGCGCGGTGGGGGTGGCTGTGAGCCGCCTCTGAGTCAAGCCTGCGGGACGCGGGGGGTGGGGTGGGGGTGGGGGGAGCGGGCGGCTCCCGCCCCCTTCCGGAGCCGGAGATGACTTTCCTCCTGCCACACTTTGGGGGTCACCGATTTCTCTGGGCGAAGGGAGGAAAGAGCACATTCTTTGACCTTCCTAAATCAAAGTCAGCATGGAAATTTGAAATAAATACCGAAAATAGTGTCAGATTTTAAAATACCAGCTGCGCTGGGACGCGCGCCGTCCCTAAATCACCTGCTCGGAGCGCGCGCGGCGTCTTTACGGCCCTCCCAGGGCCCCCGGCAGCTGATGACTGTTCCCCCGGTTTCTGCCTCAAAATGGTCCCGACACGCCCCGTTTTAGCTCCTCAGAGCAGCTCGGATGCCTGGAGTTAACCCCTCGCTAGCGAGCGTGTCTGTGCGAGGAGGCGGCCTTGGCCTCGGAGCGCCCCGAGGCGGGCAGGCGGGGCCCGCGCTGCCCTGACTCCCCCAGGTAAGCGCACCCCGAAGGGAGGCCACGCGGCGGTTTTTATTGTTCCTTAGAGAGAAGGCAGGCGGATCCGGGAGAAGAGGTAGAAAATCACTAAAAATAAGGTCGAGCCGAGCGAATCCTTGGCCAACGCGTCGCGAGCGGGTGCCGCTCCGGGACGCGGCCCTGAGCAGTGCCAGCCCTGGCCGACCGCAGGGAGTCGCGGTGAAGCCGGCCGGGCCGGCGCCGCCTGCTTCCGCGGCAGAGCAAGGCGACGCGCGTGCGGGGGGCGGCCTGGCCTTGTCACGGTCGCACGAGCCTCACGTCCTGCGCTCGGTCGCGTGGGGTGAGCCGGGCCACTGAGCCACCCCGCGGAAGGGAGGCCCTGCCGGGTGGACGCTTCACGTCCTGGGGGACGGCTGGCTCGTTCCCGCGGGGTCAGGCGGGGCGGGGGTGCGCGGAGGGTCCTGGGGGAGGCGGCAGAGCCAGCCCCGCGGCCCACGGGTCTCGGGAGGCCCCAGCAGGAGCGTGATCCTGGCGCCGGGCCACCTGCCACGGTCCCGCGGGCTCGGCCGTCAGGCGCGTTTGGGGACAGACGCCATCTCCCATGTGGCTTCATTGGACACACGGTGACGCGGAGGCTGGACTGGGGGAGAGGGTCCCTCGTGTCGCTTCCCGCCTGCGCCCCCGAGCGCCTTTCCCGCAGCCCGGCAGGCGCGTGGGCCCTGCGCGCTCACCTGCCGTCAGGGCGGGGCTGAGTGACAGCGACAGCACAGCCCCAGGGTCCTGTGGGAGTCGCGGGGACGGGCCGGGGCCAGAGAGAGGGAGGAGGACGGGGAGGGAGGGGAGGGGGAGAGCCTTGCTGGGCAGGACGAGGGGCTCCGGCCTCTCGAGCCGGTTGAAGCAGGTTCCCCGCCCCCCGCGGGCCTCCTTCCCGCCTTTATTCACGCGCTGACCGGGCTCCGCTCGCCGGGCAGGCGCCCTCTGCCCCGTGCCCTGTCCAGCTCTGCTGCCCTCGCCGCTCGTCCTGCCCGTGCCCGCGGGACGCGTGGCCGTGAGCGAGCTCGCGCGTGCGAACACGGCCCGGAGCGGCTTCGCCTTGTCCTCCCGCGGCGTGTGAGACGCGGCAGGCGAAGACGTCAGGAGGAGGAAGGTCCCGACCGTAGAGGAGGACAACGTCCGGGACGGTGACGTCACGTGTGCGTTCGCTGGAGAAGGTGCCAATCGCGGACCACGGGGTCACCGGACGTCGCTGCGGATGGTCCGGAGCGCCAGCGACTAAGCGATGCCGAGGGTGACGCCGGCGGCGCGAGGGCGCGTTCCACAGGCCCCGGACCTGCGCCCGTCGTCGCCCGGGAAACCGCGCCGCGGCCGTGGCGTCGGGCTCGATGGCGTGTCGTGTCGCTCTCGAGCTTTAAAGCAATGCCGTCAGAGGCAAATCGTCCCTTCTCCTCCCGCCTGTAGCAGTCGAGGCCGCGTGGGGACGGGACGCCACGGATCAGAGTCAGGCCCCCTTGGGTGCCCCCGACGCGGCAGGCCGGCCTCCCCCACGTTCCCCCGCTTCGCGCCCTAAAACGAGGCGGCCGAGGAGGTGCCCCGAGTCCCTGCCAGCGTGCCCCCCGCGGGTCAGACAGGCTTCGAAGGCGGGGCCTCGGCCGGGTTCCGGAATGTTCTCCCGGCGCCCGAACACCACGCTCCTTGCTTTGCGCTGTGACACGGGAGAGACCCTGTGGGGTGGGCGCCTGGCGGGGCAGCCGGCCGCTTCCTGCCCATCCGCGAGCAGCGCCAGCGAGCGACGGGCCTGTGACACGCGCAGTGTGAGGTCCTTGGTCACCGCGGAACGTTGTATTTCCCTGAATGACCTGTTGGTCCTTTTCAGACGCGAGGACGAGGGATGTGGACTGACGGGGGGGCTGGGGCTGGGCGCAGACGCCGTCCCGCGGCACGGCCGCGCCCGGGCGCCGTGTGAGCCAGGCGGGTGACAGCCAGCCTCCCCCTCTCACGTCCCCGCTGCCCCTCCGGCCGTCGGTGTCTCATCTCCGGGTCCAAACCCGGGGCGGAGCCGGGGACGCGTTTCCCACGAGCTCCGGCCCCGTCCCCTCGGCTCGGCCAGGTCCCCGGTGTCCCCGGGGCCCAGCGTCTGGGCCCGGGGGGCGTTTTGGGAGAGTGGAAATGCGCTGCCTTCGGCGGCCCGTCCGCCCCGGGAACGACCCTCCCCACCACGACCACCGCGTTGGCAGCACCACGCACTGCCCGGCCGGCTGCCGCCCTCCCGCCCGCGCCCAGCAGTCCTGTGGGGGTTTGGACCTTTCGGCCTCGGAGGCTCCGAGGTCTGACACACACGGACGAAACGCGGGCTGAGAACCGAGGCCCGTGGCTGACGGCGCGGCCCGAGGCGCGAGGGGGCGGGCGGGGACCCTGAGCCACGGGCCATCGAGCCTGGCGCTTTGGCCCCGGGTGGGGGCAGAGACGGGCGTCAGGGACCTGTGGTGGGTCTCGGGCTGGAAAGTCACGAACGTGGCAGGACTGTCCTGTGGGCCATGAACCCAGAGGCGCCGTGGTCCCCTCGATCCCCGTGTCCTTTCCGTGGGGCCGGGGGCTTCGGCGCCTTCATCGTCGGCTCCCACACGACGCGCCCCGCTCGCTGCCAGGCCGCCCGGATGCGCCGGCCGCGGCTGCGGGCCAGATGTGCGCGGCCTGGGGCTCCCCTGTGAGTCTGTGTGGGTCTCGCTCGGGGCATGAAATTCATCCTCGTTCCCGTCCGGCGAGGCTGTTTCCAATCACAGCCGTGTCTGCGCCGCACACACTTCGGACGAGCAACGACGCATCCGCTTGTGGGTTCACCTCGCGACGGAGCGGTGCTCGCCCCGCTCTCCTGTGAGGCGTATGTGAACGTGCCCGGACGACAGCCCCGTCACATCAAAGTCCCGCGATCGGCCTCTCCCCCCTCCCCGGAGGCCACGCGGAGCCTGCCAAGCGCTCGGGGAAGCCCATGTGCTCCGCACCTGGGGGCTGGCCCGCCGCACGCCGCACGCCGGACGCCGGACCCGGCACGCCACGCAGCGGCCTGCAGAGCCGAGCCCCTCGCGGCCGGCGGCCCCGGTGCCCAGGGGCACACAGGACGCACCGCCTGTCTCGGCGAGTGCGCGCGGGAGAGGGGGAGCCACTCCCGACAGACACCCCAGCGTCCCGCGCGAAGCCCGGGCCACAGCGACGTTGCGCTCCAGGGCGGTGACACGCGGGGGAGCAGCCGCACCGCCCCCGTCCTCCGTGGCTCCGGGGACCCGCCAGGCGTCTCCCGACGAAGCAGGCCTGGAGGCGCACCCCAGACGGCCCCGCCGGGCGGAAGGACGAAGCAGCCGCGCCTGTCGCCGTCCGGGGTGCCGGGCTGGGGGCTCAGGGCGCGGCGCTGCGGTCTGGGGACCGGCGACGCCCCACACGCCCGCTCCAGTGGTCCCGGGTGCCCGCGGCTTCCTCGCCTGCGGCCCGGACCCCGGCTCCGCGTCCCTGGTGATTCCGCTCCCGCCGTCGGCGCCGCTTCAGGGGCTCTCGCTAGGGAAACCCCCAGCTCGGGTGAGCCCAGCAGATGGGAAAGGACGACAGACCCGCGTCGGCCCGCGACCCCGAGTAGGCCGGCCCGGCCCTCCCCTCCGAGCGGCCGTCCCCGGGCGCGCCGGGTTTCGGGTCCCGCCTCGGGCCGACAGCGCCGAGGGAGACGAGGCCCCGGAGTCAGGGAGCCAGGGCCCGTGGGCGGAACAGCCGTCGCGTTGCATCTGCTTCCCGAGGTCGGCGCCGGCGCTGCGGCGGGGCGGGAGGAGGGAGGCGACCGGAACCGGAGAAGACGGGCCTGCGGGGCCCGAGCGCGTCCGGGACCTCGTCCTCACGCAGACAGGTGCGCCGAGGGGCGCGTCCGCCTCCACCGCCAGGGCGGGCTGCGGGCGGCTGGTCCTGCGCGTCCGCTCCACGTGGACGCTGCCCCCCACCCCGCAGCCTCGGCTCGGCCCCTCCCCACCTGGGCCCCCACGAGGAAGATCCTCGTCTCCGGGCAGGGACGCGCTGACATCGGGGTCTCGCTTCTCGTGCGGAATCACGTCGGTCCCAGCGGTGAGCTCCAGGGGCCACAGAGCTGGTTGTGCAAAGATGAACTTGACTCACTCAGTGGCAAGAGGTTAAAGGTCAGAGGTCGGGGTCGGGGAAGGGGCGCCCCGGCCCAGTCACCCCCCAGCCGCCTTCGGTAAACGAAACCTCTGCCCCCTCAGGATGGGGCAGGTGACGTCCTGCCGACCGGGGACACCCGGTCCCCACGGGGTCGCGGAGCTCGCGGGACGCCAGGGGCACCTGCCTCGGCCGGGCCGTGGGACGGGGCAGAGGCAGCTGGAGCCACCGTCCTGAGTGGGCCCGGGTGGGAGCAGGACGGGGCCGGGCCAGGGAGAGGCACCCCCGTCCCCCGAGCCGATGGGGAAGTCCCCGGAACAGCCCCCCATGCCCTGCCCCCGTGAGGCAGACGGGGCGCAGGCGGGGGTCCCCTCGGAGGCCCCAGCCAGCTCCGTGTTCACGTCTCGCAGGTCGCCCGAGCGACCCGCGTCGGGCCAGCTGCCTGCCCAGGAGTTTCGACCACCCCCTCCCTCGGGTGTCCCTGGCGTGACACGACGGAGTGTTCCGGGCCCCGCAGCCTGTCACCCTGGGGCCTGACAGCCCTCGGCCTTGGCGCGTGACCCCTGAGAGCCCGGTGGCGCCGCCGTGACCCCGTTCTGGAAGGCGGGTCCTCGCCTGACCGTGCGGGGCGGCGCCAGGCCTCGTGGGGCGGCTTTTCCGCGACGCGGCCGCGGCCCTGGGCTTCGCGCGGGCGCCGAGGCCACGTCCGCCGAGAAGCCGAGGCGACCTGTTTGCCATCGGCGAGGCCTTGGGGGGGGCAGAGCCGGAGGGACTCGCGCCGTCTTCCTTGCACTCGTAGTTTTATCCTTTACCCCCAAAGGATTCTTCATTTTCTTTCCTCCTTTGGTTTTAAAAACAGAACCGAGACCATTAAACGCGGGCGAGTCGGCCTCCCGGAGCGGCTCGCTGACGCGGGCGAAGCAGCGGCAGGGGCGGCGTTGGGGCCCCCTCCGGGACGGAAGGGCGAGCCCCGGGCTCGGCGAGGGGCCGCTCGCTTTCTGCGGGAAATAAAGTTCGTGTGGGAACCGCGCAGCCAGAGGCGGCTCCGTCTCCTTTAACTGTTTGCACTGACCCCGGGCGGGGGACGAGCCATGCGTGCGGGGGACGCGGAGCCCGCGCTCGGCGAAGGCGTCTGCCCTGCGCTCTGGGTTGCGGGGCTCCGCACGCTGCGGTGAGGGCGTCCCGCACGCCGCCGCCCTCCCTCCCCCCTTCCCCTCCCTCCCTCCGCCGCCGCCGCGCGAATTGCCATCAGCAGCCGCTCCCGGTCCGAGGTCAAAGGAAAGACACAACCAGCGGGAGATTGATCCGGGCTCCCACGGAACCCCGTAATCAGGCCGCGCTGCAGGCACCGGCCGGCGGCAAATCGCCTCTGAAATGTAAAAATTTAATTTGTCGCCCCGCTTCCATCATACCTTCCATCACTGTCGCCGCGGCGGCCGGGCGCGGGGCGCGGGCCGCGGCGCAACGCGCTGCGACGAGCCGGCGCGGGCTGATTGGCGCGCGGCCGGCGCGGAATTGTCTGGGACAGCTCGGCGGCCGGATTATTAACTGTGATGCCGCGGACGGGCGTCGGCGGGATTAGCGTGGAAGTTTTGATACGGATCGATAAGCAATCTCTCCTTGATAAAGCGTCCGGGCAAGCTCCATTAATCTGCGCGTATGTTTACGTCAGGGAATGAAGACATCGCGCGGCCCCGCCGCGCCCGCCCGAGGGCTCGGGCAGAAAACTCCGAGTAAATTTACCGAATGAGCGGCCGGGCTGCCCACCTGCAGGGCCGTCGCCCCCTTCCCCCCTCCCCCCCTCCCGGCCCCTGGGCGGGGTCACGTTGGACGGGGCGGCCGGAGGGAGGGGCGGCTTTGGGGGGGGCGTGACGATCCCGCTAGAAAAGCTCCTTGGACTGTGATTTTTGGAAAAAAAACAAACCATTTTGGCCAGAGGCGAACGTCCCAGGGAAGACGGGTCCCAGCCAGGTCCCGCCGCGGGGTCCGCGAGTGCGGCCTTGACCTGGGCAGCACGGGGCACGCCCGCTGAGACCCCCGGCCAGGCAGCCGGCTCTCGCGCTCGGGGCCACCCGGGCGGGCGTCGTGGGAGGTCGCGTCCCTCGGCCTCGGCTTTCCTCGCTGGGCGGGCTCCGTGAAGGCAGAGCGAGGTCTGCGGGGGCACGAGGCGGCGGCCACCGGACGGGCGTCGGCCTCACGTCCGGACTCGCCCCTCCGAGATGGCCCTGAGGACGCCGCGGCCACGCGGGACCCGGGCCGTCGTGGAGGGGCTGCACTCGGCGGGGGGAGCGGCACCGGGCGCGGGTGTCCGGGCGGCCGGCGGCCCCGGTTCAGCCTCTGCCCGGCGCGGACGCGCGTCGGGGTGTCCTGCCCCGCGGGACTGCCTTCGGCCACCCGGGCTGGGGCTCACGGCGAATGCGAAACCCGAACAGCACAGCAGAGGCGCGTGCGAACCGCCGGGGTGGGGGGCATTTAAGCTCACACCCGGCGGGTGGTACGTGGGCGGCGTCAGGGCGCCCGTGCGCCGCGCGGAGTCGCCGTGTGGCCGTCTTCAGGACCCGCCGGGGTGGCGGGGGCCACGCAGGACGCACCGCTGCTGCGAGGCCGCCCGGGTCCGCCCGCTGGGATCGCGTGAGTGTCACGCGGGGCCGGGGCAGAGCAGCGCGCGGCCCGGTTTCCTCGGCCCCCGCTCGCGCGGGTCCGAATCTCAGAGCGTCCCCCTCCCTGCCCAGAACGCAGAAGCAGAAGCGTCCGGGGCGGCCAGCAGGGGCTGCAGACACGAGGGCGTCGTCGGGGACACGGTGACCTTCACGACGCTTGGAGAGCAAACCCCAGGCGCCCGGCGCGGGGGTGAGGCCCGCCGCCCCGGGGCGTGAGCGCGTCACGGTCTACCCGAGCGACGCCCGCGTGCGCGTCCACGCCGAGGAGGACACGGCGGCGCCACCCGTGCTTTTATGGGGAGGAGCCACGTGCGGCTGACGACGCGGGAGCCGGCGCAGGGCTGTGCCGGGGAATTTCCTAAGAAACGCCGACGCGAGCGCGAACGCTGGGTTCAGGCACCCGCCGAGCCGGAAACCGCGGATCTGCCGAGGCCGCGCGTCGGGGGACGAACGGGGGGATCCGGGGCCGTGCTCCGGTGGACGGTCTCATCGTTATTTCTTTTCGCGGCCGTAGTCGGGCCGAAAGAGAGCGGCGCCGGCGCCCCCGACGCGGTGCCACGGCCCCTTCCCTCGTGCGTGCGCAGCCCCCGCGTGACTGGTGTAGCAGACGCCGCGGTTTTGACTCCCCGCCCCGCGGTGAGGGTCAGAGAAAACGCCACGGTCGCGCCCCGCCTGTGGCCGCGGAGGTCGCGCCTGCTCGCCCGCGGCAGAGGCGGAGCGCCACGTTTGCGTTCGCGGCGTTTCCCTGAAAGGGAAAGAGTTTGCGGGCGTTGGCGTTGGCTCGGTTCGCGCACACAGGACCGTGCCGGTCATTAGTGGCGCGTGCTCCGTGCTGTGACGCGCGCGTGGACGCCGCGGGGCGGTGTGGGGTGCGCGCCGTCGCCCAGGGGGCCGCGCTCGCGCCGGGGCGAGGAGCCCACGGTCTCCAGGGGAAAGGGGTGCGCCGAGCCGGTGTCCGCGGTCGGCTCGCCAGGCAGCTGCACTAGCTGCGCAGGCTTCGCACCCCGAGAAGGATGCGCCCGTCACCCGTGCGCGCTGATGCGGCCAGAACCTGCCGCGGGCCGGAACTGCCGGAACCGCGATGCGTTTGAAACTCTGCCGGCGCGTGAGCTCGTTTCGCGGAGACAAGGAAGACGCGGGACCCCCGGGCCAGGGGGGAAGCACGGTTCAGCGCACGCCACGCGGCAGGTGCCTGGGTGGAGCGCCCCGCCCCGGCCCCATCCCGATCCCGAGGGCCTGGCGGGAGCCGCCTGGGAAGCGCTGCTCCTGGGCGACGCGGGGGCTGCCGGGGCCGCGCTCCGCCTCGCCGTCCCCGTCCCCTCCGTCCCGCGGACTCCCACGTCCCTGCGGACGTGAGTGCGTCTCTGATCCGCACGTGAGGTGCAGTCGCGCCCGGAGCACAGGCTTCAACCCGGTGCCTGGCCGTGGGGGGACGACGAAGGGGACGGTCGCCGAGGCGGCGGCACCGAGCTCTCCCTCCGCGCGCTCAGGGGGATGCAAACGCCCCCGCTCTCCGGGAGCTTGGCGTGGAGGGGGAGGCGGCGCGGGGCGGTGACCGGGGTGGGCGCGGGCAGCAGGCCGGGGCGAGGCCGAAGGCCTGGGGGCCGCGCAGCCGTCGGGGAAGCGGGGACAATGGGCCACCCCGAGGTCCCGGGGACGGCGCCGAACTCCGCTGCGTCCCCTGAAAACACGTTCCACCAGCTCGCAGGGCGGCGCAGCAAGACGCGTCTGCTGGGGGCCGCGGGGGCTTCAGCGCTGCCAGCGTCGCGCACAGCGGCTGCGCCTCGCCAAGCGGGACGCGCACCCCACAGCGGAGAGAATCACCGTGGCCGGGCACGGCCCGGGCGCAGACACCGGCCGCAGGCGGGGGCCGCCGGCCACCCCAGGCCCCACGGGGCAGACCCCCGGGCCCCCACGGGCCCCACGCCGCCGACTGGGAGCGGGACGCGAGCTTCCACGCGGCCGGGACTCCTGTCCCTAATAAAGCATCCTTTTTAGCGAAACTGGAAATCAATCGCGGGAGAAGCCTCCACGCTGACACCCGCCTCTCCAGGCGCTGGGCATAGATCTTCCTGTCAGAGGCGAAGGCGGCCGCCCCCGTCCGGCCGGCCGGGCCCCGACTCATCCGCTTTTCATTTCCTCCGTTTCGCTGCGCGCGGTCACCGCGCGAGGATCGATCCGTCCGCCGCGGCGAGACGCAGAAGAGCACTTCACCCCGGCGGGGTCAGATGGCTGGGGGTGTCTAATTATACGTCGCGAGAGCGGATAAATCTTCCCCGGTCACCGCCCCGGCGGCGTGCGGGCGGCGTGCGCGTCCCTGGGAGGCGCCGCCGCTCGCCCCGGTTTATGGGAGGGCACGGATCGGGGGTTAATATCATCACGCTCCGCGGACTCTCAAATTCGTATCGGAAATAAGATTTGCTGCATGAGAGGGCCGGCGTGCTCCGCCGTTTGCACAGGCCGGTCCGCAGCGATGCGTCTCGGCCGCCGCGCCCGCCGCCGCGCCGGGCCTCGCGCCCTCCCCGCCCCAGCGCAGAAAGCGCGCGCGTCCTGGGCCCACGTCGGTGTCTTCCGGGGGCGTCAATCCGCGACGCGGGTTTCGTGTCGCACCAGGAAGGCGGGCGGCCCGCGGGGAGACCCTCCACCTCCGCGGACGCCGTCGGGGTCAGCGCCGGGGCCCTAATCACGCGGCAGCGCCGCGTCTGCTTCAGGTCGGAGCGCGTCCCTCCCCGCGCCCGCTCGGGCGGAGCACACGGCTCGCCGCACCGCGCTCACGCTGTTAAACGCTGTATTAAGTAGCGCGTTTTCGGGAACGAGGGGAGAGCAGGAGCTGGCGCCCACGCAGGGAAACACGGGACACGCTCGTCTCCGCACCCCGGGGTTTGGCGTCGAGCCCGGGGAGGGGATCCCGCACCTGCTCACGGGAGGAACCCGCCCGGACACGGAGCCCCGGCCCGGCAGGTGGCGAGGCCCCCGCGGCGCGGGCGCGTGTCCGGTTCCTCCCCCCGTGGCACACGCCTCGCCGGCCGCCCCACCCGGGCTCCGCCCGCGCGCGGACGCCTCCCTGAGCCAGCGCCCACGGTCCTCATCGTTCTTCGTAATGGCGGGGGCGGGCGTCCGCTCGGCGTTCAGCGATCCCCTCCGATGCACACCGGGGTCGATTCCAATTTCCTCCGATGTAAACAATGTCGTAATGAACACAGTCGGGCCCACACCTCTCTTGTTTGTGACGGATCCGTTCGTCCCGCCCAGGGTCGTCCATCAGGGTGCGGCCCGGGGGGCGCCGAGGTGGACCGCGTCGTCCTGGCACGGCCGGCCCGGTCAGCGGCGCTGCGGGCCGCCCCTCCACCCCGGGGCCGGCCACCCACTTTTTATTGTTTTTGGCTTTTTTTCCAGGTTGAGGTAGAGCGCACGACACGCCAGGGCCGTCGGTCCGTGGCCGTCCGGCGGCCGGAGCGGTAGAGCGGTTTCTGGCCGTTGATGTTTCTTCCTGAGCGAATCCCCGCCAGCGTGCGCGGCCTCGTCTGCAGGTGCGGGGCGGGCGTCTGTCTGTGCCCGGGCGAGCCTCCCGCACGTCTGATTCCCACAGCGACACCGCGTTTAGGAAACGCAAGGGAAGACGCGGCCAGGTCCTGCCACGCACTCGTTATCACACGGAATGTTCTAGAACAACGGAGACCACGCGTGGCCACACGAGGCCCGGCCGGGTCTCGCCGTCCCCCACGCAGGGGGTCCTGCGGGGCAGGTGAGTGGGGGCCACACCCGGCGGCCCCGGTCGCCGCGGGGACCGCTGTGATTTAAACCGCGGGACCCTGCACAGGGCAGCCGTGTGCGGCGGGAGGGGCGCGGGGTTGGGGCGCCGCGGGGGCAGAGAAAGGCGGCCGTCGAGGTGCCGGGGAGAGGGAGGAAGCTCAGAAGGTCGTGGCGCACGCGAGAGGCCCGAGGACGTGCTGCCCGACTCCATTCCCGTGACCTCGTGGAGAAAGCGCGTGGACGGGGCCGGGGACGGGTCGCAGGGGGCTCGGCTGCAAGCGGGGCGCAGGGGAAGGTGCTTCCGGGGGAGACGCCCAGTCCGTGTCCGGGCTGTGCCGGGGGTGCCGTGAGGCCGCGCGTGCGTCAGAACTCGGACCTGCTCACGCTCACGCACACACGCATGCTCACACGTGTACACGCTCACGCACACGTGCTCACACGCACACACGTGCACACACGGTCACACGCGCTCACACACGCACGCAGGCACGCGCACGCGCACGGTGCACCTCGCGGTCGCTAACTTAAGGAAAGAGCAGGGATTCCTGCTCCGTCCTCCTAACCGGCCACGCCGGGAGGGAAGCGAAGGCTTTGCAGGAAGGAGCTGCTGTTCCACGGCCCAGGGCCAGCGGCTCTGGCGCAGGCGTCTGCCGCGCCACCCGACCCCTGTCCTTGTCCTCCCGGGGCCTCCGTGTCTCTGGCCCGGCCCCCCCCTCCTCTCGCAAGGACACCAGCCCCGGGGCAGGGCCCGTCCACGCCGCGGGGAGCCCATCCTGACGGGGCGACCCTGTGCAGGGCCCGCCTCCCAGCGGGGCCTTGTTCGTGGGCTTGGGACTCCGACCCGCCTGTCTGGGGGGACACGATTCGCCCCAAACACGCATTCACGCGCTGACACAAGCCGGAGTGCCTCTCTGGCCCTAAACGGCTTCTGTCCCTTCCGCCGTCTCAGCGAAACGCCCTCCGCACGTCGTCGCCCTCCTGCAGCCTGGAAGCCCGGAGCGGCCGGCCGGACGGGCGTCCTGCTCGAAAGGCCCCTGGGGAGGCCGGTGGCCCCCGGCGCCACGGCCACGGGCTGCGGTCCTGCCGCGGAGCTGCCGGGCGCCTCTTCCCGACCCAGTGACACCCCGCGTCATCCCCTCGACACGCGGGGCCCGCGCCTCTGGCCGCTGGGAGGGTCAACGCCCCCTGGGAGGCGTCCGGCCCGCGCCACGGTGGGGTCACGCCCTTCCCAGGCGCAGGACGGCGCGCGCGTCCCCGGCAGCCCGAGCACCGGGGAGCCCCAGCCCCAGCGGCCCTTCCTGGCCCGGACTAACGGGGGACGCGTCCGTTCACCGCGGAGGAGGGAGCACGCGGCGCTGCACGCGCCGGACGATGCGGGGTGTTCCCTGAAGGCGAACCTGGCACCGCAGGCCGGCGAGGGCCCGGAGCAGCCTCCGAGGGCAGAAGGGCCGGGGGCAGCGACCGGCCGAGCGAGCTGCGGAGTTTCCAAAGCGGAGGCGGGTCTGGGGGGGCGCAGAGCGAGCGGGCGTCGCCGGGCTCCGGGCAGACGCCTCCCCCCGCCCGCAGGGCAGGATGGTGCGGGGGGGGGGGGGCTCGGGCCGGCAGCCTCCGGCCGCCCCTCTCCGGACCTGCCCGCTGGGGCGGTTCCCGCACGACGGCCGCTTCTGTCTCCGTTTTCCTCCAGAACCCGGCGCGTCACGGCGGGCGGCGGCGCAGGCTGGCGCGGCACCTGCCCCCACGCTCGCCTTTAATATTTCATCATTAAATAGCAAAATAACCTGATATGATCCTAATTTAGTGCCAATTACACGGCATTGATCAGGGTGACCTTTTCATACTGCGGCGCGAAAATCAATCCCGCCGCACAACAAATGTCAGGGGAGGGGGCGGCCGTCATCTGTGACCGTCAGACGTGGCTTACAAATGGGGCCCCGGCGGCCCGCGCCCGGCGCTGTCCTGGGCGGGGCTGGTCCCCGCCCCCGGCCCCGGCCTGCCCCTGCCGCCGCGTGCTGTCCATCTGCTCCGCTCACGGGGCTGCGAGGGGCCCAGGCCAGGGGCCGCCTGGAAGGAGAAGCCCAGGGCGCGCCGGCGGTTCCGGAAACCCGGCGGCAGGACCCCCCGCAGGCCCTGCCCGGCCACGGCCACAGGCGTCCGTGGGGACCTGAATGGGGTCCCCGGGCAGGCCCTGAGGAGGGGCCGGGCGTTCGGGAAGCGGGGTGCTCCGTGATGCCCGCTGTGGGGTCTGGCGGCCCCTGCAGACGGGTCTGGGCACCGAGGTCCGTCCACTTCGAGCTCCGGCCGCGAGCGGTCCCTGCGCCCTAACGGGACCGTCTTTGTCTCCCGGGACGTGCCCCTGGCTCCGTGTGACACGGACTCTGTAAGGGACACCCGGGGCTCCGGGGAGTGGCCTCCCCGAACTCGGGTCCTGGAGTGGCGTGCCTCACGGGACAGCGCAGGCGCTGGGAGGCCGCGTGTCCACCCGTTAGGACGCTGGGCGGGCCCCCTACTCCCCGGTTCCTGCTCCCCTTTATCAGAGGCAGGGGGAGCGGGCGTCTGGGCGCGGGGGGGGGAGTGAGTTCCCCCCGCCGGGCACTGGACACGGGGCCTGGCGCGCGTGAGACCCCAGTCCACGTGCGCGCTCGCTCCAGCGAGTGAAACTCAAGGCGCACGAGCGCCCCGCGCCCGCGCACGGGGAACGCGGCGCCGCCAGGTTGGCCTCCCACCGGGACGTGCATCTTCGCCTCGACCTGTAGGGCCCGTCGGGCTGGAGCGCGGTCTCCGAAGGCGCCCAGCTCCGGCCGTCCCCGGCCGCAGCCTGCTGACCCGCGGGCTTCGGGGGCGCTTTACTCCTGCACCGATGGGGCCGGTTCCGGTCCTCGGGTGGAGGACGCCCCGGGTGACCCGTGGCCGAGACGCCCCGCGTGAGCCCCGCATGAGCCCCGCGTCTGTGGCGTCCGAGCCCCGGAGGGAGCCAGAGCCCATCCGCGTCCCGTTCGACGTCCCCGCGCCGTGGGGGAGGACGGCCGAGGGGCCCCGGGGCTTCCAGACGTGTTTCCCGGGGCGACGCGGTTGGGTTTACACGTCTGCGCGCCTGCCTGGAGTGTTTCCCCAAACGCGGCTCGTCTGTGCGCGGTCTCGGACGTCGGGAACCGATCCCCTGCGGCGCGTCGCCCTTCCGAGGGGAAGCTCGCTTTCCCCTTTTAAGAACGTCAGGGCCCCAGTGCAAACAGAAAAGCCCAGAAAACACCCCGCGGGCCTAAGCGCGAGCTTCGTCAGAACTGGTTTTCGCCGTCGCGGGAAACGGGAGTATCGGGGGAAAGTCCGCTTCAGGGAAGTGTCCCCCCTCGTCGGCCGCTGCCTGGCGGTCGATGGCGCTCGCATCCATCCCCGGCGGGCGCGCGCACGGGTCGCCGGGGGCCAGGACCTGGTGTCGGGACGCTCGCCGCACACGCCTCCCGTGTTCTGCTACGATTAAATAAAAAAATCCCGATGCCACACCCCGACCGAGCACCGATGCGCCCACCGTCGCTGACCGTTCCCGACGCCGGCGACAACGAACGGCGAGAGACGCGGGGACGCGGCACGTCTGCCCGGCCTTTCTCGGTCGAGCCAGGTGGCTGGGCCTCGGGGTCCCGATCCTGCCGGATGCGGGTCTGCACCTTCTGTTCCATCCCGAGGCTTCCGGGCCTGTAGCTCGCCGTGATCGTCACAGGTCGGCGGCGCTGAGCGCGGCCGACGTCGCGCGTCCTCGCGTTCGGCCACGGCCGGCGCGCACAGTGGGGTTCCGCGTGCTCGAGCGTGGGCGGAGGATACGCGGGGGTCAGAGGGCGGAAATGCCGCCCTCGTGAGGGCGCGTCCCGGCAAGGCAGCGGCCGCGGAGCTACCTTTAGAAGAAAAGAGGGAGGATGGGGGGGGGGAGCAGATAACGGAGGTGAAAGCCGCACCCGGCAGTGAAAGCGGATCGGGCTGTCGCGAGGCGGAGATGCTGCTCGCAGCCCGGGTTCTCAGAACTCCGCGTTTCTCCACACGCACGTGAACGCGGCCCCGAGCGGGCTCTTCTGGGGGGGACGGCGCCCGGCCCGGCGTGGCCGTTTGTGTCTTCAGCGGGAGCGTCCGGGTGTTTTCAGCCGGCCAGCTCAGACGGTTCTAGAAGACGGCCCGATGAGGAGCGGGGCCTCTGTCGCGTCGCACCGCGCCCTCCCGCCTCGGGTGGCGGAATGCGCTGCTGGGGACCCCTTCGGGGTCGCGCCCACCCTCCGAGGCTTTGTAACCGATGTTTCCCCTAAAGTTGGCTGGCGGCTGTCCCCCTCCGACCGCATTCATTTTATATGAAAAGAGGAATAAGGCGGCCCCGGGGAGCGCCTCCCTCCGATGCCGCTCGCCCTGCCTGGGCCCGCGCGTCCTCGGGGCCGGACGACCTCCCTAAAGTGAATCCAGTCCCCGCGCACGCTGAGCGCCTAGTCGCTGCGCCAGCAATAAATCATCCCTTATTACAGAGACCGAATTTTCTGGATTTGCGATTGGAAAATTATTAACCTAATTCCTTACAAATTGCACGGAAGATAATATCTGATAATCCATTAAGCGCGACTTAATCAGAGCCCTCCATCATAATGCGCGGCCCCGATAAGAGGCCGGCCGGGGAGGGCGGCTAATGGACTGAGCCGGCAAATTAGATTTCCTCCCCCTTCCGAGTGTTTCAAGGCGACGGCCAAACAGCGCGCGGGGGACTCCCAGCCCGAGGGGCCGCACGGAGCGGACGGGCCTCCTCCCTGGCCCCGCAGGCCGCCGTCCTGTGGCCGCAGCGATGGCCGGCCCCGCCCCGCCCCCGCGGCCGGCCTGGGGAAGGCGCGAGCCGCGGGTGCGCGTGGGGTGACGCGGGGACCTCCCGCCGCGCGGCCCCGGGACCCTGAGCGGCGGACGGGCGGGGCGCAGGCCTTGGCTGTGGCTGCGTGACCCTGTCTCCGGGGCTGGGGCCGGCCCGCACGGTTAGGAATCCCGCGTCGCCGCGTGCAGTCGCGCGTGGAAGCAACAGCGAGAGCCTTGGGGACCCGTGTGTGTCTCCTCCGTGTGCGTGGAGTCGAGGCGACCGCGGCTTGACATCGAGGTGCGACACCACGAGGCGGACGGGGACGCGGGCCTCGCCGCGCCGGAATCGCGCGCGTCGGCCCACCCCGCCGGACCAAAGTCCCCGCCGCACCACGGCGGCCCCTCACGCGTTTTTGAGGGGAGGGGTGGGCGTCTGCAATTCTGCTTCTGGTTCCCTTTAAATTAATGAGTTTTATCCGGATTTTTTCTGGAAAACACGCAGACAACAGTTCACAACGGGACAAACTCGCGGGAACCGCGTGCCGACCGTGACTCCTGTAGGTTCCGTCCCCGGCGACAGGGACCGCTTCCCCCGCGCCGGGCTCGGCGTCCCCTCGGAGGAGGCGGGGCGTGGCGGGTCTGAGAGGCCCGAGGCCCTGACGGGCCGGAAGGACTCGGGGCGACGCAGCCACCCCGCCGGGCACGTGGGGCGCGCCGTGCGGGGAGGTGTCCCGTCGGCGTTCTCACCCCTGGGAGGGTGGGGCTCGGAGGGGCTGGGTGACGCCCGGCGGCCAGGACGCGAAGGGACCCTTCCGGCCACGGGCCCGGCCTCCCGCTCCGTCCCGGCGCCGAGTCCACGCCCACGAGTCCCAGGTGTGCGCTGCGTTTCCACGCACGATCGTCGCCGCGCCCGGAGCCAGAATCTCGTCTGCGCAGAAACCGTAAGACGCGGCGTCCGTCAGTCCCACGGGGCAGAGAAAGCAGGTGCCGCAGACGAAACAGAACAAAACAGAACAAACGGACAAAAACGTTCAACGGTGTCGTCGCTGGAGCTCCCGTGAGGTCACCCCCGGGGGCAGGAGCGGGTGCCGGGTCCGCCGGGGCCGGAGGCCGGGCAGAGCGGGCTCCTGCCCTCCCCCCACCGGGGACCCCGTCCGGGAGCTGGAGGCGGCCGCGGGGGCCCTCGGAGCGGCGTCCGGCCGCCATTAAGCAGCGGTCAGGGCCAGAGCCCTCGGACCGCGCTGAGGCTCGGCCACGTCCAGGACCTCTGCCCGCGGCCTCCCCCGCCGCGGGCCGGGCCTCGGGCCTGGGCCTGACCCCACAGACATGCTTTATGGCTTCATCTGCTGCTCGTCTCCACGAAGGACCCTGCCTGGCCTTCGCGTCGGGCCGTCGGGCAGGCCCGCTCCAGTGCCGCGGCCTGTTTTTACGGCTTTATCTTTGTCTTTTATGGGGTCATCTTTCCCGGCGTATTTTACCTTGTTGTTCGTTTCTCTCTCACCCATAACTTCTCCGCGGGGAGCGAGCGTGACAGCTCAGGACTCGGAGGCCGGCGCTGGGCAAGGCCGAGCGGCTGCGTGTCGCCGGCCCTGCGCTGGCACGGGCCGGTCCCTCCCCGTCCGGAGAAGCTGCCGGCTGGCACGGAGGCGCACCGGGAGCGCTCCTGCCCGCGCGTGACCCCGCGCCCTTGACCCCGGGCTTCTCCTGCGTCCGGTGTCGGAGTCCGGCCCCGTGGGCACGGCTCACCCCTGCACCCCGCCCCCGCCCCAGGCTCCCGGCGCCCCGGGCCTGCGAGCCGTGGCCGGTGTTGCCGCCGCCTCCGCACCGGTCGGAACCCCGTTCGCCGTCCATTCCCCCTGCGGGATGTCCCTGTCCCACTGTCACCCGTCACGGGTGCAGGGAGAGGACCTGGAAGGGCAGGTGTGGCCGTGAGCACCGCAGCCGTAGGCTCAGCCGGGGGCGGCAGCGCAGCCCCCACGAAGGACCCACGTCCCTTCAGCGTCTCCCGTGATGCGAGGGAAACGATAACCCCGAGCCTGGGGAAGGGGTCCCCACCCCTGAGCAGCTTCGGTCCCCAAGCCCTGCGGCTCCCCCGCCCCCACCGCGCACATGCTGGAAGGTTCTGTGCCCCGCTGTCGGGGTCACGCTCGCCCCTCCCAGCAGCGGCGAGAGCGGCAGGGCGCAGCCGCACCCACGGGGGCCGCCAGGACCCCCCCCAGTCCCCGGGTCCTGCCCACCCCAAGCCCGTCAGGGGGGCCGGTCGTGAGGGATCAGGCCGACCCGCCCCTCGCGGAGCCGCATCTGCTCGGGGCAGGGGTCCCACACGGGGCGGGAGTGGAAGCATCTGGAAGCCGTTTGCGCCGCGGGTGGGGAGCCCAGCTGCACAGACAGCGCCTCCGGCCTCGCCGCCCGCCCCGCGCTGGCTTATCCGCTCTGCTTCCCCCACGTTCCGCTCCCCGCCCCCCGCGGGCGGGGACGCGCGGGACCTGCAGGTGCGGGGCGGGGCCGGGCCCACACGCGTCCACATCTTCTTCCTATTTGGCGTGTTTAGCAAAAAGGAAGGAAAAAACCAAGAAACGGTTCGGTCTCTGTACTGAAGTCGGGCCAAAGCGCGCGGGAGGGAGAAGCGGACGTTCCAGACGCAGCGGCCTGCACGCTCGCACGCACACACTCGGGCACACACGCGGGCGGGCACACTCACACGCGGGCACGCTCGCACGCGGGCACACACGCGGGCACACTCGCACGCGGGCACACTCGCATGCACACACACGGGCACACACGCGGGCACACTCACACACGGGCACACACGCGGGCACACTCGCACGCGGGCACACTCGCATGCACACACACGGGCACACACGCGGGCACACTCACACGCGGGCACACTCGCACGCACGCGGGCGGGCACACTGGCTGGCACGCACGCACACACGCGGGCTCACACCTGCGCGCGCGCCTCCTCACGCTCATCCCGGCCCTGGCCGCCCCTCTGTCCCCGGGACGCGCGAGGCGCTGCTTCGGGCCGGCCCGCTCCACATCTGGAAGGCGTTCTCGGGCCTTCCCTGCCAGGTCCAGAGTCTGCCCAGCGCGGCCGTTCCGCGCCAGCGCGCGTCTCCGTCTCTTCCCCCAGAAACGGTTGTCGGGCCTGAGAGCGGCCGCCCCGTTAGGGGGGAGCAGGCCCCGCTCCCCGAGCAAAAATCACCCGGGTTCGCCCTCGGTTCCCTGATCAGACTCACAGACAAGACGCGGGGGCCGGGAGGGGACGCTGCTGAAGGCGGCGGCCGCGCGGCCAAGGGCGGAGCAGACCGCCTGGTGCTCCTCTGCGAACGCGTGCGCGGCGCGTGGAGCCTCGCGGGTGCGGGGGGAAAGCTGCGGGGTGGGGGGCGGCTCCCTCAGGGCGAGCCCGAGCGCCTTGGTGGGAAAGCACCCCCGCCCCGCGCATCCAACTGCGTCATGGTGGGGGGGGACAGGCTGCATGTCACTAAAACCCTAAAACCGTCACCTCAGTCGGCTCGAGGTTTCCGGCGGAAGCAAGCACAGCCGAAAGGGAAGAAGGTAAACCCCAAACAAAGGCGAACCCGTCCTCGCTGCCGCCCCGCCCGCAGCCGCGCCCCCCGCCCCCCGCGTCCGCGTCCGCGCGGGCCGGCCCACCCCCACCGCGTGGCCCGTTCAGGCTCCGTGGGGGCCTGTGGCCTCGCGTCGGTGGCGCGTGGGACGGCGTCTCACCGGTCACGGAGGGGGCAGCTGGGTGGGGGAAGGTGCCCGCAGGAGTGGGGAGGGGGGCAGTGGACGACACCCGTGGTGACCGCCAGGCCGGTTGGACGCGCGGCTTCACCCCGCTGCGCCTACCAGTGGCCGCGCAGGGAACAGAGGCAGGGAACAGAGGCGCCCTGTCTCGGGGCCGCCGGAAGGGGCGCCCTGGAGCTCGGAGGGGCCGAAAGGGAGGCGCGACAGACAGGGGGATGCGAGGTGCCAGGGGTCGGCGCGCGCCCGGGCACGCTTCCGCCTCCACGCCGGCCGCAGCTCCGGCTCTGAGCCCCGGGGCGCCGCCGCGGGCCGCCGTGGCCACGTGGGGGTGACGCGTGGGGGTGGCTGCGCTGGGGGCGCGCTCCGTCGAGGCCCACGTCAGAGCCGCAGGAGTTTCCGGCGCCTTCCCCGACGCCGGCACTTCTGAGGTAGGGCAGGGGGCCCGCTGCGGCCGGCCCTCGCGTGTGCGACGTCCAGGGACACCCGCAAGGCCTCCGGAGATGATGGGGGAACAGAAACCCGAGCCTCGGGCCGCCCTCCGTCGCCTGCGCTTCCGGAGGCTTCCAACACGGCCCGGCCGCACCTCCTGGCGTTTGTGCTGGCGTCTGCGCCCTCTAAGGGCCGCGAGTTTGCGGTGACGGCAGCCGGGCCGGGGGGCACCGGGAACCGCAGGGACCCGACCCGGCGAACACAACGCACGACCTGCGGCCCACGCGGACGCCCGGAGGGGACCGACGCGGCTGCCGATGCAGCCGGCGGCCTGAATCGTCCCCAGAATCCCTCCCCGGACTCCACGGGTGAGCACGGGTTTCCGGGCCTTCCACGCCGCGTGCGTGTCACGTCGGACTTCAGCCCCCGCCGTCGCGTCCCGGCCGGCGGCTACAGACGCGTGAGCTCCCTGGTTCGCCCTAAACACACGCACGCGCGGGGCCCCTGCGGACGCGTCCCCTGGGTGTGTCTGCCTCGGCGCCCCTTGGCCCCGGGGCCGTCAGGGTCTGGGGAGACGCGGTGGACGCAGTCGTTCGTGGGTGCGGACAGGGGTCGCCGCTTGGGCCGATGGAGGGGGACGGGCCGGGGTTCGCCTTCCTGTCAGGACAAGGGGAAACCGGGCGGAGTGTACGACGGGACTGCGCAGGCGCCGGAGGACACGGGTCTCCCGCACGAGGTCGGGAACCGGGCGAGTAAATTTTGTATGTATGTGTGCGTGCATGTACACACACGCACGCACACACACGCACACGCGGACGCGCACGCACACGCGGACGCGCACGCACACACACGCACACGCGGACGCGCACGCACACACGCACGCGCACGCACACAGACACGCACGCACACACACGCACACACACACACATGCACACGCACACACGCACACACACACACACGCGCACACGCACGCATGCACACGCGGACGCGCACGCACACGCGGACGCGCACGCACACACACGCACACGCGGATGCGCACGCACACACGCACGCGCACGCACACAGACACGCACGCACACACACGCACACGCACACACATGCACACGCACACACGCACATGCACACACGCACACACACACACACGCGCACACGCACGCATGCACACGCACGCACACACGCACACAGACACGCACGCACACGCTCACGCACGCGGACGCGCACGCACACGCGGACGCGCGCGCACACACGCGCGCACACACGCGCGCACGCACACACATGTACACACGCACACGCGGACGCGCACGCACACACATGTACACACGCACACGCGGACGCGCACGCACACGCACGCACACGCACACACGCACACACGCACACACATGTACACACGCACACGCGGACGCGCACGCACACACACACGCGGACGCGCACGCACACACACGCACACGCACACGCGCACGCACACACGCACACACGCACACGCGGACGCGCACGCACACACGCGGACGCGCACGCACACACGCACACGCGGACGCGCACGCACACACATGCACACAGACACGCACGCGCACACGCACGCACACGCACGCACACGCACGCACACGTGGACGCGCACGCACACGCTCACGCACACAGACACGCACGCACACGCACACGCACACGCGCGTTTGTCGGGGACGGTGCGAGAGGGAAAACCGCTCCAAACCTAGTGATTTCTTTTTTCAAAAATGAAGGCGAAACACGTTCACACGTGGACACGTGGGCGAGGTTCGTCCCGGAGGAGCTGTGGTCCGAGGAGCGGTGACACGTGAGTTCCCGAAGGAAAGTGGGTTCGGACGAGGCACGGGTCTCCACCGAGCACCGGAGACGCGGGCGCGGCGGCCGCGCGGCGGGGGACGGGGCGTCGTCGTTCCCGCAGGAATCTCCGTGGCCGTGGAAGCGAAGGGGACTGCGCGTGAAGCCGGGCCCACGGCGCACGCCCCTGCGCGCAGGACGGTGGCGCGAACGGCGCGCGGGCTCGGAGGAGGGAAGCGGAGGGGTCGCGGGGCCTGGGCGGAGTCACGGCAGCGGACGGGGGGGGGGGCACACGGGCGAGCGCAGGACCTGTCCGTCGCCGCTGGGACGCGTGACAAAAGGAGACGTCAACGCAGAAGGGAGAGACGCGGGACGTGGGGGAGGGGCGAGGTCAGGGGTCGCCTCGGCCAGGAAAACAGTCCCGGGAGACGCGGGACGAGGCCGCGGAGACCTCGGGTGCGATTCGACGCGGACAGCCCTCCGAAGGGCCGTGGGTCCGATTCGCAGCCCGCGGGGAAAGGAGGCGCGCCGGACGCCTCCGGGACGAGCGAGGCGCCGCAGGGTCCGGGCGCCGCAGGGTCCCGGCGCCGCAGGGTCCCGGGCGCGGGCGCGGCGTCGAGGGCGGGCGTCCGGGCAGTGGGTGCTCTCGGCTCGGCGACCGCAGCTTCTGCCTGAGGAGACGAAGGGCGAGGAGCAGGTTAGGCTCAGGGCGCGCGGCCGGCGGGGGCACCCAACCCCGGGGCAGACGCCGACGCAGCGGAGCACGGGGACGAAGCGGGAAAGCGGAGCAAGCGCGCTGTGTTCGCGGTCGCCGGCGTCGCCGAAGCCCCGGCCGAGCGGCCGCGGGGGAGCAGGGCGGGCGTCACCCGATTCCTGCGCAGACGGGAGGAATTATTACAAATGTGGCGATTTCAGTCGGTTTTTAAACCGAGAAGGCGGCCAGGACAACGGCGTGGAGGACGCGCTCACCCGAACTCGCCCACGGAGGGGGGGACCCCGAGCAGCGCGGCGCGATTCAGGTGACCGAGTTTCTTAAGAAAAGAAACTTTTCCGCGAAGAAAACCCCGGCGGCAGGCGCCCCCCCGGGGAGCCCCGGGAAGCTCAGGGCTGCTTCCACCCTCACGTTCCCGAAAGCGGGAGACAGAGGACGCCCCCGAGGGGTCTGTGGAGCCGGCGTCACGCTGACCCCAGGACCGGAGGACGGCAGCCCCGAGGTCCGGTCCCGGCCCGCGCGGTTCCCAGGCGGCGGCTCGGGCACCCGTGTCGGCCCCGGCGAGGCGGGCTCGGCGGCACCCGGGCCCCGGGAGGCGCGCACCGGGCGACAGCACGCCAGAGTGTCCCGCGTGGGGAGCCGACGGGCGGCTCACACAGGCGTCCACCGGGAAACGCGCCGTCCCTCCCGGCCGGGACCGTCAGGCGCGGTCTAAAGCGTGAAGCCTCCGCGGGCAGGGTCCCCGCCTCCGCCCCCTGCGTCCTCCCGCGCCCAGACGCCCGCGCCCGCAGACCCGCTTCCGAGCCGCTCCGACCCGTGACCGCGCGGCCCGGTCTGCCGGCGGGACGGACGGCCACCCGCCCGCGGGGACGGCGCGCGGTGACAGCGCCGTGTCACCGGGCGCCTGACGGCCGATCCTCCGCAGCCGGCGCTGTCAGAGCGCCCAGACGTCCGCTCGCGCGGGCGAAATTAACTTCTGTCCGCCTGACATTTCCCGCGATCGATCCCCACGGGGTCCTTGTCTCCGGGATCAAAATTCATAAATCAAAGGCAGGAAGCATGAAATAAGGTGCTTGAGAAGTCCATTACCCCAGGTGGCAGCGCTCCTGCGCGCGGGCCCTGCCCGGCGCCGCCCAGCCCGGGGCCGTCCTCGCCGTCCAGCGGCGCGGTCCGCGCCCTCGCCCGCGCCTGGTCCCGCTCTCGGGACAGACACCTGGGCTCCCGCAGGGGCCCGTCCGCGGCTCCTCAGGGTGGGGCCCCGAGGACACGCTGCCCCCCGGCCCCGCCGGCGACGTGGCTGAGCCCCCCACGTCGCTCCCTGACACACGTGCGCCCACACGCGTGTGCACGAGGCTGCACGCGGACGTACACGCGCGTTTGGGACGAACGCAACCTTTCCTGTGCCCGCCTGGCAGGCGGCCCCGTTTAGGCGGTAACGGTGCACCCACGGGCTCGGGGAGTGGTGTCCGGGAAAGGGGGGGGACGCAGCCGCGCCTCCCCCCGTGTCGTACGGGCACCGGCTCAGTCACGGCTGCGCGCGGGCGCCGCCACGTCCCTCCCCGGGCCTGAAGGCCACGGTCACTCGCACGTCCTGGCGCCTGCGTCCTGCGCTCGGCCGGAGCCTGGCGCGCGCCGTCCAGTGGGAGAGCGTCCTCCCTCCCTCCCTCCCCCACAGCGGCCCGGGCCAGGCGGGCTGACCCGGCCTGAGCGACGCGTGCTCCCTGCGCACGTGCTCCCTGCGCAAACGTCCCCCGCGGGGGCCGGTCCCCGCCCGGCTGGGGTGCCTGGCTCGCCGTGTCCCGCTGCGCACATCGGGGACGGCGCGCCCGCGGCTTCAGACGTGGCCGTGGTCACCCGAGTTCCCCTCACCGCAGCGTGAACCCTCAACGCGCAGCCCACGCCGCGGGGGGGGGGAGGGTGAGCTTCGGGGCGAAGTCCCTCTTCGGGAGCAGCCCCCGCGCCTCCCGCCCAGCGCCCGCCCCACCCAACCCCGCACCTGCGGGCGTCACCTGAGGCCGAGGAGCAGAGCAGAGCGCTGAGAGGCCGCCGCGTGGCCCGCAGCCTGTCGCCCCGGGACGCCCCACTCAGGCGTATTCTTCAGAAGCTCATTCAGACGACAACAGGAAGGGGAACCCCCCCAAGTCCCGTGAAGCCGCTCGGAAACCCAGCTTCACGTGGGCGTCCAAGGGCGTCTGCACTCCCCCCCCACGGGGCCTGCGCAGATTCCGTGTTTCTCTTTTCTCTTTTTAATTGTGTAAAAGGCAGGAAAAGCCCCGCCTGCGCCTGCGTTTCTAGGTTAGATTTTTCCCGTTTTCCTGGAGTATTTCCGGACCGGGGGACCTCCCCGCTCGCCCGCGACTTCCACGCGGTGGAGCTGCGCCTTGAGGGACGGCGGCAGCGCTCCCGGTCGGGGCTCGAGAGTTAATTCCTAACTCACAGCGACGTCTGCGGGATTGCGTTTGACGGGAAGATTCGTAGGAACGAACATTTAATACGATTAATCGCGTGATCGCGAGCACCGGAGGGCCTAAGGGGGGCGGCGCTGATCTCCTGGCGCCGCCCGCAAATGCTCGCGCTTCCGCCGACACCCCTGGACCCGCCGACACCCCCGGACCCGCCGACACCCCCGGACCCGCCGACACCCCCGGACCCGCCGACACCCCTGGACCCGCCGACACCCCCGGACCCGCCGACACTCCCGGACCCGCCGACACCCCCGAGACCCTCTGAGAACCCCCGGACCCACCGACACCCCCGGACCCGCCGACACCCCCCGGTGGGGGGCTCTGACCCCGGACCGCACTCCGAAGGAGCCGGAGCCGGATCACCTGCTGCCCAAAGGCCGCGCTGGCACCGGCGGTCCCAGGCCCGCGGGGACGGCCCTCGTCTCCAGGTCCCGGCTGCACTGGGTGGCTCTGCGCTCGCGCCCCCGGTCCCTTCCCCTGCGGTGACCACATCGGTGCCTCACCGACCGACTGCAGCCCCGTCCGCCTCCCCTCGGCGAGGACGGCTCCTCTCGGTACCCGCGGGGCAGACAGCGGGGACGCCGCGCACCGGGTGCGGGTGGGCGCGGCGACGCCCTTGTTAAGACACTCGCCTTTGGTGGGCGCAGAGATCCCTGCACGTGCCCCCCCTCACCCCATCGGCCGCCATCGGAATTCGTTCCTTCCATTTTGGGGATCGGGAATCGGGAATCATCGGGAATCGGGAATCATCGGGAATCGGGAATCATCGGGATCGCGTCTGTTAGAACACGAAGCCCCGAGGGGCCGACCCGCCAGGCACCTGTTGGTGCCTCGGGCCTCAGCCTCATCGGGAATGAGATTTCAGACCCGCGTCCTCGGCGCGGGGGGGAGGGGCTGGCTGGGAGGCAGAGACAGACTCGGATGAACGAACGAACGAACGGGTGAAGGGCGGAGGAACGCATGGCGGGCGCTAAGCGGCGGGGCGGAAAGACCCGGGTTTGCGCGGACCCTGCGGAAGGCAGCAAGGCTGGCGCACCGTCCTGCGGGCCTCGTGGCCCAGGGGGCGCTGGGCGCCCGCTCGTCTCACCTGTCAGGAGGGCGAGGCGGCGGGGGCGGGGGTCGGCGCGGCTCGCTGCCCCCTGAACTGCACCTCTCGCCTCGGGGGCAGGGAGGAGGCAGAGCCCCCGACGCTGGATGCCGCCGCAGCACCGCTCGCTCGCAGCCCCGAGGTGGACCCACGCACAGCCAGGCCCCCCCTCCAAGCCGGCCCCCCGCGGCGGGAAAGGGAAGGGAATTCCCAGGGAGCGGCGGGGGCCGGTGTCTGGAGCAGGGGTCGGGGCCGGCGGAGGCCCTGGGGGCGGCGGGCACGGCCGGAGCCGGGAGCACGCGAGGGTCCCCCGTGGGCAGCGCCGGGAGGCGGGTGAAGGGACCAGGGGACAGGACGAGCGCCCGCTGGCTGGAGGGTCCCCCACCTCCCGTGAGCCAGGGCGGCGTCGGTGGGCGCGCGGGGAGGGGCGCAGGGGAGCGCCTGGCGCGTGGACCTCGGCGGCGGGCCAGGGGTGGGGGCCATCACCGACTATGCCGCCCGCAGTGCGGTGCCCATCTGCGCGCTGATCGGAAACGGGGCGCGGCCCTGGGCACGGGCCAAGCCTTGGGCGCCCGCGGCCTGCAGGCGACTCACGGTTCTCGCTGTCGTCCGCGTTCCGGGTGCTTTTTTGGGTGGGACGAGGACCCCGACTAAGTACGAGAGCAAGCGAGATCGCTGCTCCGCCCGCCTCGGTGGAAACCCGCGCGCAGCGAAGACGTGCGGCGCCGGGCGCGAGGATCCGTGCTCACGGCGGGCCGGCTGGAGCCTCCGGCAGCGGATGCGGGAGACGCGCTGCAAATCCCGAATTCTACCCCGGATGGGGTGGGGGGGGACGCGCCACCCGGGAAGCGGCCTCGGGGCTGGCCCTCCTGCGCGTGGGCAGGGACGCTCCGCCGCTCCCTGTTCCCGGGCGGAGCGGGCACCGGTGCCCCCGGAGCGTCCCTGAAGGGCCCGGCTGGCGCCTGTGACCCCCCGCCTGCCCCGTGCGTGTCTCCCTTCTCTGCGTCTGGGTGGGACGCGGCACTAACGCCACCCGCCGCGGGGAGCCTGACTGAGACTCCGGAATCGGGTGCTGCGGGGTGGGGCGGCTCGTGGGTCGCGCGTCCGCACACGTCCCCCCCGGATGGCATCGCCTCGTGGCAGGATCAGAGACAGATCAGGCCATGACCTTTCCGCCGGGGAAGAAGGCTTCGCCCCCGAGGCAAACGCGGACCGCCAGGCCCTCCACCCCACCCCATAACATGCGGGTCCAGCTGGGCCGGCCGCCCCGGTGAACGGAGGGTGAATTATCCCCGAAAGGGTATTCGGCGCGGACGAGCCCCACGTCGCGCTGGCCCCCACACGGGAGCAGCTCGTGCACGTGAGAAGCCCCCCGAGCTCACGGCACACGGCGTGCCGCTGCGCCTCTGCGCGGCGAGGCCTGCGCGCGGGCAGGGGGACCCGAGTTTCCAGGAGGAGCAGATGAAAACGGCGAACGCGAGAGGCTCCGGAACCGCGGCGTTCCCGGTGACAGCGGCTCGCCCCGCACAGCCTCGAGTGCTGCACATATTGGAGCAGTTCATCTTCCTCGCGCTTTAATAAGTCTGCCAGGTGCGGAGCTGCGCCCCATGCTTCTTCATGTTGTCCCTTCCCCGCGCACATCCATCCCGCCCCCGCCCGGCGCCGCGCGGCCTGCGCGGGGCCCGCGGCCCGGTTATTGCCGTCATCAATAACGGGGCCGGGCGCGTCATCCCTCAGCCTCGGCGGGACCAGCAGCATCTAATCAGGGCCGGGCGCCGGGGCGGCCGATCGATGCGCGGGCACCTGTTCCCCGGGCGCGCCCGCCCCGCCGCCGTGACGCGGGGACAAATATGAATCTGAGCGGATCGCGTCGCGTCGCAAGACGCGGACCCGGGACATTTCCCTTCGGGGCCCATCTGTACGGAAAACCCGTTTTTCCACTGGGATGAGCCCTCTCCCCGCGCGCCGGCCTCGACCCTGGGAAACGAGCGCGAACCGGGTCGGGTCGCGGGCCGGCCGAGTCCGTTTGAGACGCCGTGCTTTTCCGCGGGGGCGTCCCGATTCCGCCGCGTCCGTCGGGAGGAACCTGCCCGCACGACGCTCTTCCCCAGCGGACGCACGGGCACACGTTTTCCCCCGATCCTGAATGTGGGGTTTAAAACCTCCACGAGTAGCTGCTCGGCTGAGGAAGATGACGACCGGCCGTTCCTCGGTGCCCCCGAAGCGTGCCCCTGGGACGGCGTGCTCCCGCCCCCGCACGGGGCCACCGGAGACCTCCACCCTCGCACTCGCAGGCGTGGCGACGCCGGCCGCGGACGCGTTGGCCCGGAGCTCGACGCCTTTAAAGGAGGCCGCGCGGTCGGGCGGAGCGGGGCGGGCTCCCCTGTCAGACGCGGACGGGAGAGCGGGGCCAGGCCCGACGCCGTCCTGGGGCCTGCAGCGCGGGGCCGACCGGCTCGGGGGTGCAGCCGCCCCGAGGCGAGGACACAGCCCCACGCTCCGCAGCCACGGCCCCGGGACCCCGGCCGAGACGCTCTGGCTGCGTGGGCGCGGGGCACGCAGCGACGTGTGCGACGCGACCGTTGCGTCGCGAAATCCCGCGTCGGCCCCATCCGCGCTAATAGGTGTGATGTCAGCGCCTTTTCCGCCGAGTTTTCCATCGTGTGGGGCCTTCAGCCTCCTCGAGGCCTCGGGTTTGTGAAGTCAAATCCCGTCGTTAAACTCAGGGCTCCTTCCCGCGGCTGCCACTCGCTCTGGTGTCTCCCGCGCACACGGAGGGACGAAGGCCACGGGGGGGTCCGGAGGGACAAAGGCCACGGGGGTCCGGAGGGACGAAGACCACGGGGGGGTCCGGAGGGACGAAGGCCACGGGGGGTCCGGAGGGACGAAGGCCACGGGGGGTCCGGAGGGACGAAGGCCACCGGGGGGGGGTCCGGAGGGACGAAGGCCACTCGGGGGGGGGATCCGGAGGGACGAAGGCCACGGGGGGGTCCGGAGGGACGAAGGCCGGGGGGGTCCGGAGGGACGAAGGCCACGGGGGGGGGCCCGGAGGGACGAAGGCCACGGGGGGTCTGGAGGGACGAAGGCCATGGGGGTCCGGAGGGACGAAGACCACGGGGGGGTCCGGAGGGACGAAGGCCACAGGGGGGTCCGGAGGGACGAAGGCCACGGGGGGGTCCGGAGGGACGAAGGCCACTGGGGGGGGGGGTCCGGAGGGACGAAGGCCATGGAGGGAGGGGTCCGGGAGGCGTTCAGTGGCCCCGAGACCCTGGACGACGGTGAAGGAAGCGGGTGGGCCTCGCGGTCTCGTTCTGTTGATACCCGTCGGGCCTCGTACGGCCCTTTTAGTGTTTTTGGAGCAAGTTATTGAGGAAAAGAAATCACTTTCCAGGAATGAGGGAAACACTCGGAACGACACGGAGACTCTGGGGCGACACACGTTCCAGGGCTGATGCGGACGATAATGGGATCCGGAAGGCCACTCCGAACCCCCGTCTCCACTCAGGCCGGCCTGGCTGACCGCTCGAATCGCCGCGCGGGGACGAAACCCTCCCCCGCGCTCGCCGTGCTCGCCCACGATCCTTCCTCGCCGAGGCCTGGCGACCTTCTCGGGCCGTGAGCGGATGAGGAGACGGTCGCCGCGGGTCCCACGGTGTGGGCCGGGGCTGCGTGTACCCCGAGGCCACAGCTGTGGCCGGCGCGGCGCACAGCAGCGCCCAGCAAAGGCCCGGGGGGAGTCCTGGCTTCGGGGTGCAGGCGTCCATTGGCGGCACAGTCCGTGGGATCGCCGCTCGGGCAGGTGTGGGCGCGCCCCTCAGCTGGGAAGCGAGGCTGTTTCTGGAAGGTTCCCCCCGCCCCCAGCCCCCCGCACCACGCGCCACATTCGGGGCGCGCTCGCTGCCGCTGTCGCAAACGCGCTTTACTCAGGCGCCGGCCCGGACGCACCGTGTCGTGGGGGCGTTTGCGGTCAGACGCCCGCGGGAGCCGCCCCTGCGGGTGCTGCTCCTCCCGGGGTTGGGGCGGCCCTGTGAGCCCCTCTTCACGACCTCCCAGCAGCTCCCGGACTCCGGCCCTGTCCTCCGTGGTCCGCGTTAATGAATCCAATAAATAAAGGGTTGACTCGCCCGTCCGGGCTGCACATTCGTTTCAGAACCAAACGTGAATCAATTTAAATTTATGGACTGACGCAGGCGCAATCAATCGCGGCTTCTTATGACAATTAGCAGAGCTTCCGCCCCGTCCCTAAAACACGCGGCCCATCAATTACGGGGCGCGCCAAGGCGGGGCCGCCGCCGCCGCCGCCTGCCTCCCGGGCGCCGGCGCCGCCCCCCCGGCCCGCACGAGCGCGGCGCGTCGATCCGCGTGAATTATGCATGCACGGCGGGACGGTTCATATCATAAGTTAACGTAATTAATTGTGTTTGATTAAACGCGCCTTCATTAGCCTGCGTAGCCAGCGCCCGCGTATACATCATCGCGCTCCCTCCCGAGCCCCGTGGCCGCAGACTCGGCGCTGACATCAGAGCCAGCGCCGCCGCGCCACCCGCCCTCATAATTAACGGCTGAGGAGCCGCAGGGCGCTCACCTCCACCTCGCCCGACCGACTGGAAACTGGGAGGGGCCGGGAGAGCGGGGGAGGCCCGGGCTCCCGGCCGCGGGACCGTCAGGGCGTGCGGCCCTCGTGGGCCCGCGTCTGGGCCTGCTCAGCACGGAGCGTCTGCGGGATGGGGGGCCGCGGGGCGGGGAGCCGGGCGCGGGCTCAGCGCCGGGCGACTCCGTCGGGAGCAGATGCAGTCGTGGCGCGGAGCTCGCCGCGGCCGCCGTTGTGCTCACCCCGTGATGGAGGGAGGCGCGCGGCGCCCGCCCGTCCGCCCCGTGGGCGCCTGCACACCCGCCACGTCCTCGGCGGCGGCCCAGCGCCCGGTGTCTGTCCGGGCCCCCCCGCCGCGCAGGCCGGTGTTCGTTAAATGGATTTTCCTGCCGACGGCGCGGCGGAGCCTTGACATAAAATATAGGCGCGTCGGGTGGAAGTTACTCATCCCCCGGTTCGATGCGCCGCCGAGCAGGCCCGGCCTTCATTCTCCCGGATGGGCAGGGCACGTCGTCGCGTGGCCGGGCGCGGCAGGGGCGGGCTCCGCAGGGCCGGGGCGACGAGGCCGCAGGGGTCAGCCGAAAGGCAGCCCCGGGCAACCCCGCGGAGGGGCAAAGTGTGGCAGGAAAGGGGCCCGGCGGCCGCGGCCAGAGCAGGTCTGCGAGCCGGGTGCTTAGACACAGCGTTCGCAGCGAACGCGGGAGCCCTGGCTCGGGGACGAGTCCGCGCCGTCGCCCACAGCCCTGACGGTGCGTCAGACCCACGCGTCGCCGTCCCAGGGGGACAGGCGCCCGGGCACAGCGGCCCGCGCCGACCCGACGTCCCGGAAGCACAGCCGGGGCTGCGGAGGGGGACAGAGTGGGCTCGGCCCGGGCCGGTCTGGGCAGGAGGAAGTGACCTGCCCCTTCCCGCGCCCCCCAGGGCTGCGTGTCCCTCGGAGACACGCGGCCGCGGACGCGGCGTCGCGCACGACGCACACGCGCACACATCACATACGACGCACACGCGGTGCACGCGCGCCCTCCGCCGGCCGAGCCCCTCTGCGGGAAGGAGACGACACAGCGGGGGTGTGCGGGGCGCGGGGGCCAAAGCCGCGAGGGGCTCTCCCGGCCACTGGGCCGCAGGGAGGCACCGGAAGCGGGAGAGGCCGCCGGCCCCGCGCGGGCTCCGCGGCAGGTGCGCCAGGTGCGCCGGGATTCACCTGCTCCCGCTTCCGTCCGGAGCTCACCTGACTGTCAACCCGGCCGCCCCGGCCGCCGGGAAAACTCGTGAAGCGAGCGACGCCGGGCCTCGGAGCGGGGCCGGCAGGGAACCTGCCCCCGTGCGGGGCAGGCTGGCGCTCCGCGGGGCAGGGCGGGCGGCCCCGGGGTCCCCACGCACAGCGACAGCGCGCACCTGCCGAGGACCCCACCCGCGGCGGACACCGCTGGAGGAGGAGGACGGGCGCGAGGGTGCGCGACGCGTTGACCGGGACGCCGGGGCGGCCGCCGTGGGTCGGGGTCTCGGCGCCTCCTCCGCGGCCCGCCGCCCTCCTCGAGCGTGCGCGTGGGTTCAGTCCTCTCGGGAAATCTGTTCTTTTCGCTTTAAACGCGGGGAAACGGGTATTTGAGAGAATTGGTGACCACGGCCCGGATTAGAGCCCGTAATGGATTGAAGTCCCGCGCGCCGGGACCGGGCCCCCCAGTTCCTCACTGCGGGGGCGCCCCCGCCCGTGCGCAGCTCGCGGTGTCTGCGCGCCGCGGCCCGGATACGCGCGCCAGCCCCGAGGTCGCAGGCCGTGGGCCCCCTGCCTCGGAGGGTCCCTTCCGATCGGCCAACCAGGGTGGCGAGGCTCCCCCGGGGTCCGCGGGCCGGCGCCTTCTCTAATCTGGGGACGCGTTCGGCCGTTGTTCCTTCAAGGACCTTTCCGACCCCCCCGCACCCGCCCTCCGGGCCTCGTGACAGGACTCAGTCTGGAGGGACGGTCCCCAGGCTCCCGCGGGGTGGCCCCCGCCCCCCGCTTATTCCCTCCCTGTCGCTCACATCTGGGAATCTCTCCCGTTTATCTCCCGCCCGCCCAGCCTCTCCTCTTCGGCTGCGCTTGCCCGTGGGGCGCTCACGCCGTTTTCTGTTCTAAATGCTGTTTTTCCGGGCATCGTGGGTCAGGTGCTAGCGGCTCTGGACCTCCCTGAATCGCGCTGTTCTGAAGCCCCCCCCCTCCCCCAGCGCTGACCCAGAGGGCGGCCCGGTGACTGCCCACCCCGGCCGGGCACGGTCCGGTCCGCGCTCCCGCAGGCCTCTGCGAGGGGCGGGGGGTGTGCGCCCGTCGCCCTGGTCAGTGCTCAGGAGCCCGACCCTCCCCTGGCGGCCGGACAGCAGCCCAGGGGCCCGGGGGGCGCTCATCACGGCGGTGACAGGGGCAGAGCCACCACTGACCAAAAGCCGTCCGTCCCGCCAGGCCACCTCGCTCCGGGTCCTTGGGCCGGAGACCTCTGACCCCTCTTGGGGCCGTGCTCCCGCCAGCACGCGTCGCCGGCCTCTTCGGCTCCGTGTCCGGGATCGGGGAGGCAGGAGGAAAAGCCAGGGCCCCCCACGCCGGCCTCCCCGGCCTCAGAGCCCCGGACGGCCTGTCCCCTTCTCGCCCCCCTTCGGAGCCCCGCAGGCGCTGCACACGCGGTCCCGGGTGACCGGCCGCACGACGCCCGCGCCGTCGCCGGAAGCGGGGAGCTTCGCCCTTAGAGTCGCAGACGGAAAAGCCATCTCCACGTCCAGAAGCGCGACGGGACGCCTCCCCCCGACGGGCGTCGTGTTCTGGGGGAGGGGCCGGCTGCAGTCTGCGTCGGCGTCTGTGCCCGCCCCGTTTCCGTCGTGTCCACCTCTACGACCCCGTTTACACCCGTGTCGACGCCCGACCCCGTTTACACCCGTGTCCACGTCTACGACCCCGTTTACACCCGTGTCGATGCCGACCCCGTTTACACCCGTGTCGACGCCGACCCCGTTTACACCCGTGTCCACGTCTACGACCCCGTTTACACCCGTGTCGATGCCGACCCCGTTTACACCCGTGTCGACGCCGACCCCGTTTACACCCGTGTCCACGTCTATGACCCCGTTTACACCCGTGTCCACGTCTATGACCCCGTTTACACCCGTGTCGACGCCGACCCCGTTTACACCCGTGTCCACGTCTACGACCCCGTTTACACCCGTGGCGACGCCGACCCCGTTTACACCCGTGTCGACGCCGACCCTGTTTACACCCGTGTCGATGCCGACCCCGTTTACACCCGTGTCCACGTCTATGACCCCGTTTACACCCGTGTCGACGCCGACCCCGTTTACACCCGTGTCGATGCCGACCCCGTTTACACCCGTGTCCACGTCTACGACCCCGTTTACACCCGTGTCCACGTCTACGACCCCGTTTACACCCGCGTCGACGCCGACCCCGTTTACACCCGTGGCGACGCCGACGCCCTTGTTTCCACCCGCAGCCGCTCGCAGACGCGGTGTGCACGTGCGTCCACGCTCGCGTGCACCAGGCACGCAGCACCTTCTGCTTCTTGCCGACGCGGACGGCGTCCGCCCCGCGCGCTCACCCCGCTCTGTCCTGAGTGGCCTTGGCTCCTGCTCTGCCTCGGGGCCTCTTCTGAACGAAGGGCCTGGCAGCGGCGCTGGGGCGGACTCGCCGCAGAGCGTGTCCACACCGCGGCTTCGTGGTGGGCCCCGAGCCTCTCGCTCCTGCCCCCGTGGGGTTTGACACGCGACAGGCGGGGGCGGCCCCCGGGCGGACGGCGTCGCGGGAGGAGCGCCTGCGGCGGCGTCCGCGTTCTCGCGGGAACACGCCAACGCGAACATTTCCGCTGAGTGGAATTCGAGAAGTGGCCCCGGGCACCTTTCGGGGTTCCCGTGGCACCTTCGGAGCAAAGAAGGGCCTGGTCTCCCCACCCGGGACACGGGGGCCGGTGCGAGGAGCAGAGAGGGAGGGGAGAGCCGCGGCCGCCGCGGCGACATCCGTCTCCATTTGGCAGATAAACGGCCGCGGCCATCCCGACGACACACGTCTCAGTGGCGCCGGCCCGCCGCCGCGTGGAGTTCGGGGGGCGGGCCCCGCCTCGGCGTCCGCGGGATCACCCGCTGCGTTTAATGTTTCAGTTTTTCTTAGTGACGAACCCCGGGTCGGAAGCGAAAAGGCGAGTGACCGCCGACGCGCGCGGCCAGGGTCCCGCGATGCACGTGGGCCCGCGTGCGCGTTCCCCGCCACGTCCCCTTCACCTCGGGGCCGCCGCGCCACGCACGCACGGACCTGGCTGGGATCGTTTCCCCGAATCGCAGCCCGTGTACCTGGAGGCCGATGCAGTGACGCCCCCTCGATGGCCGTGCGGGGGGAGAGGGGGAAACGCACAAAGCACAACGTCGTGTATCGGGCAGTAAAGCCCGGAAAAGCGCCCGTGACGCGCGCGCAGACAGCGCGGCCTCCCGGGAAGTGGACGGAATAAAAGTCGACAGTTTCTATTAACAGTAACAAGGCAAAGTGCAGAGGCCCTTTATCTCTTAAAATGTAAATTTATACACGGAGCGCGCGGCCCGCGGTGGGCGCCCCCCACCCCGAAGGCCGCCGAACGAGGTGGATTGATTTTCCTCGGGGCCACCGCCATCTGCGGGGCCCGCCGCCTGGCGCCCGTCAGCGCCGAATTAAAAGCCCCGCGCTCCGCAGCCATACGGGAGGCTGGCGCGGCTCAAGCTGTTGATTCTCTAAATTATATGATTGATTTTCCATGTTCATATCTGCTCCGCCCGCGTCATTTTTCAAGTTTATTCAATTGATTTCCCGGCGTGGAGCGCGGCCGCCTCATCAGCGCGGCGGGCGCGGAGCAGCCTCTGCCGTGCTCATTTGCATGTCCGGCCGCGCCGCGGCGCCGATTGATTTCCGCGAGCGCTGCGGCGCGGTCCCCGGCTGCTTGTGATGCATGCGCTTGCTCATCTACGGCGCGCGAGTCTCCGGGAGCAGCCCTAACTCGATTTGCATCCATCTGGGTCATCTGCCCTTCAGAGACGCGGGCGGCGAGGCCGGCGCCGACGCACGGCGGAACCGGGCGGGCGGGGGCCCCGGCCGGCGAGCGGCCCCCGCGCCCCGTCTCACGGGCTCAGTAGCCGCGGCGCGCCCGTCAGCGCGTCTCCGTCGCCGGGCGCGTCCCCGCGGCGGCGGCTGCGGCTGTCGCCGCGCTCAGGACCGTGCGGCGTGGCGCTCGGGTCGCCGGGCAGCGCTCGCGGCGCCTGCTGTGCCACTCGCGACGACACGCTCCGGGTCGTTCCTCCCGACCGACACGTCGGGCAAAGCCTCGGGGTTACCGTCCGTGGGCGGGGAGGGGGATGAGGAAGAGGAGGAACGCGCGCCGCGGGGCCGGACACGGGCTCTGCGGGCCGAACGGTCCGACGCGGAGGCCGTGCGTCCGCCTGGCCGGTCCCGGTGGACGAGCTGAGGTCTGAGCGCACACGGAGCGTCAGCCTCGCAAAGGCCCCGGCCGCCGCGTGTGCGTGTGGCCCCGGCGGCCCCGGCGGGCGTCCCGCGGAGCCAGAGGCCGAGGGGCCGGGGCTCGGTCCCCACCACGCCCGACCGGTCGAGGCGCGCTCTGGGGCCCCGTGAGCGACAGCCACGTGCGACCCTCGTCCATCTCCGCGGAAGGGGCCGATGTCGTGGGAACCGGACACCAAAACCGACCGTCCGTGCGAGGTGCGAGCGCGGCCCCTCTCCCCGGGAGTCACGTCTCCCTCCGTTTCACTCAAACGGCCACCCTCCCGGCGAGGGCCCTGGGCTGTCGCCGTCCACGGACACGGCCCCCGGCGTTGAGGGGCCGCGCCTGTTCTCGCGGCCGTCCCCCCCCCCCGCCTGCCGGACGGACACCGCGACGCCCCGAGCTCCACTCCAGTGTGGGGGGGCGTCGCGCTCCGGGGGGAGGGCCGGCTCTGCTGCGCGGGGCGGGACGCGGGGCGGGACGCGGGGCGGGACGCGGGGCGGGACGCGGGGCGGGACGCGGGGCGGGACGGGGCGGGACGCGGGGCCTTCCTCGAAACTCGGTTTGCCCGACGACCTTGGCCCCCCAGAGAAGGCTCAGATCCTCGAGTGCAAAGTCAGCCACTGCGGCGGACACGACGAGCACAGAAAGCGGGGGCAGCGGGGTGAGGCGCAGTGCGGTCCTCGAACACGTTACCGGGAGGGGAAGCCGCCCCCTCGGCTGCCTCAAAGGGGGCTCCCGGCCACTGGCTCCCGGCGTCAGCACGGACAGTGCTGGCCGCAGGGGCCCCGCGGGCCGAGCGGCAGAGGGACAGGCCCCCGCGGCGTGTGGGGTCACCGGCTGGTCGGGCCCCGGTCTCAGTCCGCAGCTCGGGCTCAGGCTCGGCGGGCGGGGCCGAGGGGTCCCCGGGGCACTGAGACCGGGGGGTGGGTGGGGCGGCGGCTGCACTTGCCGGATCGGTCCAGGTGCCCCGCGGCCAAGGGCCCAAGCGGTCAGCCTCCGGCGCGCTCTCCCCCCTGGGACGGGTCGCCTGGCTGTCACGGCTTCGGGGCCGGCGTTTCCCGGTGCCGGGCGCAGGCGGTCCCTCTGAGCGTCGCGCGCAGCGCCCCGTCCGGCGTGGTGGCCCGCGAAGTCGTCGTGGGGAGGACACGGTCCCCTGCACAGCTCCGTCGGGTGTGCCCCGGCCTGAGCGGCCGCAGTCGCCTGCTGGGGACCCCCCCGTCAGACACGGGAAGCGCCGCGTGCGCGGCCGGCGCACACATGAGCCACATGAGCCACGTGAGCCTGCTGGGTCCCGCCGCTCGTCGCTGGCCACGGGAGGCCCACCCGGGGCTCACAGCCGGCCCGGCCGCTGCTCTGGGGGGGGCTGAGCCCGACGCCCCCGTCACCGTCCAGCCGGGGGTCTGTGTGGTTCCCACGGGGCTGGCAGCCGCCCGGCCCTCCCTGCACCGAGGGCCTAGCAGCAGCGGGGCCTCCCGGGCCCTCCCGGGCCCTCCCGGCAGGCGCCGTCCACGCCCGTCCCCACCGACTCGGTCAAGCCCCCTCGCCCCGTGCGCGGGGACGCGATGAGCAGACAAGCCAGCCCTGCCCGCCTGCGCTTTTCCGCTGCGACAGTCAGGGTCGAGCACTTCTCAGGCGTCCCCTCTACGAGCGGCGACACGGTCCCCGACGCGGGCGGCGCGGGGAGCCCCTCTCCACCGACGCGGCCAATGACGGGGGAAAGGGAGACGCCGCGGGTCCCCGTGCAGACGGCTAAGGCCGGGTCGACGCCCTGGACACTGCTGTGTCCCCCTGGGCGAGCTGACGCGGGCCTGCGCGGTCCAGGGGGTAGAAGGACGAGCTCGCGAGGCGCAGGAGTACGGGATTACACGGAGAACATTCTAGAAGCCTCTGTGATGGAAGCAAGTCGGCTTCTCTGAGAGAGAGGACGCTGGCTTTTCCCACGACCTCTCCTATGCGTGCGGCGCGACCTTCGTTTACACGAACGAGGAGCGCGAAGCTCACGGGACCCCGCCCGCGGCCCACAGGAGGGACAGACGCGCGGCCGTGCGACCTCGGGCCGCGGCAGGTCTCTCTGTCCCGGCCTCGGGAGCCCGGGGTCGCGCTGGGGGGATTCCGCTCTGCTCCCCGCCCGTGACCACAGCCCAGGGGCGGCCCCGGGCGTGGGCCGGGCCGGACCGGACGCCCCCACGAGCCCGGATCCCAGAGCGGCCGTCCCGCAGCGGCCGCCCCGGGTCCTGCTCCGGATCCTAATGCGGCTTTTAGATAATGCGAATAGATCACAGGCCAGCCCGATCTGACAAGATAATGGAGCTTTCATTGCTGCCTGATTAACTTGGCTGTGGGGCCACACCTCCGCCCTTTCGGCGTGATGGTCCTAATTAATAATGATTACTCCCAAAATGTGCAAATGGAACGATAAACGAAGAACCGACTAATTAACTGCAACCATTTCTACTAATCATTAGTTAACATCCCATTTTGTCATCATTACGGGACGCGCACGCAAGGACAGAGAGAACAGGGTCAGCCTTTTTGCCCCCATAAACCTGACAGCCATATTTTCTTTCCCAATAAAAGACAAACAAGTAATTAAAGTGAGGGCTGAAGTAAGGGCCACGGGATTCGATTACTTCAATATTCCACTGGTGGGTGAAGCACAGCCATTTTTCAAAATAAGTGCTGAAGCCACCCCGTCCCCGGGCGCCAAGGGTGAGGCTGTCCTCTGGGCCTTCCGAGCGGCGCCAGGCCGCCCGCCCGGCCCCGGGGACCCCAGCCAGCACCCAGGGACCCTGCCCGGCCCCTGGGGACCGCGCCCGGCCCCCAGGGACACCACCCGGCACCCAGGGACCCCGCCCAGCACCCAGGGACCCTGCCCGGCCCCTGGGGACCGCGCTCGGCCCCTGGGGACACCACCCAGCCCCGGGGACCCCACCCAGCACCGAGGGACCCCGCCTGGCCCCCGGGGACAGCCGGCCGGGCCACATGCCGCGCCACAGGACGACGCCCAGGACACGGTCCTGCTCCGAGGTGGCGTGGACACCGCCAGGTCACGAGGCCTCCGCGGACGAGGGGTCACAGCCGGGTGACGGGGACCCGGGGGCTCTGCCCGAGGCCTCGGCCGCAGACGGCGGGCCCTGGGGCTGTTCACGGCGCCCGCACGCAGACCCGGTCCCCGCCGCGCCTGGGAGTCGCAGGGACACAGGTGCCTCCGCGCCGAGGGGGCTGTGTCCACCCTCCACACGAGCGGCCCGGCCCCCGTGCCCCCTCCCCGCCGTGTCTGAGCCGTCCTGGGGCCGACCCTCTCGGGCCGGAGACCAGCGCGTCACACGGAAGGCGCGAGCGACCGGGGCGCGTAGGCCGAGGACGGGCGAGGAGGATGGAACGGGGGGGAGTGTGTGCGCCTCACGCTCGCGCGCACGCGGGGGCCAGCGACCCCGAGAAACAGCGTCCACGAAGGAGCAGGTAAAACTCCAGGAATCCTCAGGTCTGGGCTCCACGTGGGGCCTCACCCCCTACCAGGCAAGCGGGCGTCAGGAGACGGCGCCGTCGGAGGCCGCGGTGCCGAGAGGACTGGGCCTTCCCTTACGGCTCCGGCGCTGTCGGTGGTTTCCCGTGTGGGCCGCGCCGCCCGCCCGCGTCGGAAAGGCCCCCGCGTCCCGCCCGCCGGAGGATCTTCCAGGACAGACCCGGGGCTGGAGACGCCTGGCGCGCCGGAGTTCACCGCGGCGCCGTGTTTGCACGCGCGGCGGCCTCACGCCCCGGAACGCTGGGGCGGCGTGCCCACGCAGGGCGCCGCCGCGCTGGTTTCTCGGGGCGCCGGGGCGAAGCGCCCCAAACGGGCGGCCCGAGTGGCAGGAACATGGCGAGCCGGCGGCATCCAGCAGCCCGGGGACGTCTGCGCATCGGGGGGCGGGGTGTGCCCTCGGAGGCTGGGCGAAGGGACCGGTCGGGCCTCGGTCCTTGGCCCCGTCCTGCTCGCTGGCGGAGGGCCCGTGTCTGTCGGGGCCGGATCTCTCCTGCTGAGGAGGCCCAGGCTCCCGGCCTCGCGCCGACCCGCCCCCGTCCTCAGGGGCCCTCCCTCAGAAGGAGGTCGCGTCCGTCCAGGTGGCTGGGGGCTGGGAGCGCGACATCCGAATGTGCAGGGGGACTCGGCCCGCCCGGCGTGGTGACACGGGGCGGGCGTTGCGCCCGAGAAGAGCAGCCACCGCCGACCGGCAGGCCCGTCGCGGGCCACACTGAGTCGTCTCGGTTTATTTCTCTCTGTCTCCCCCGTTCTCCCAGGCCGGGGCGTCTTCAGGGCCGTTTTCAGGGCCGGTTCCCGGGCGTAGCCACGCCGAGACCCCGCCGAGACCCCGCCGAGACCCCGCCGAGACGCCGCCAGGGGGAACCGAACCGCCGGGGGGCGGCCGGCACGAGCGCGCCCCCGAGGACGGGCTCCCGCGGACGGCCGTTCGCGAAGGGGGGCACCTGCGGCGCGGAGCCCCCGGCCGCGGCCCTCGTCGGAGGAGGAGGAGGAGGGCAGCGGCCGTGGCTGCCGGGGACGCGCTCCGTCTGGACCCCAGGAAGCTCCCCGGCCTGAGGAGTGACGCGAGGTGGACTGATCCGCCGCCCAGGGGGGTCGCGTCCCAGCGACCCCGGAGCCGAAACGTCGCGGCGGGAGCGGAGACGCCGAGCACGAGGGCGCGCGGCGCGGCGACCGAGCGGAACGTCTCTCCGAGCCGCAGACCTTCGCTCCCGTTTCTTCGAAGTCTCGTCACAGAATCCCAGACGCACCCTCCAGGCCGGCGAGAACAGGCCGGGGCTCACGACGGCGCCGACCGTTCGGGGCCCCGAGCGGGCGACACGGGAGCCGCTCCCGCTGCGGAGGCGGCTCCCGTCCTGCCCCCCGCAGCTGACACGGCCCAGACCCGCCTTCTGCGCCCCTGAGGGGAGCCCCGTCCCACAGCCGTGGTCCCACCCGCGAGCATGAGGTCCGACGCGCCGGCGGGCGGGTGTGCGCAGCGCCGCCTCGGATTTGCGAGGGACGACGCGCGGGCTGTGCTGCTGCCGAGGACGCTGCGCGGCGACGCGTCTGCCCGAAGCGGGTCCCGCCAGCGTGCCTCCCGGCCCCACCGACTCCCGGGGCCAAACCGGACGCGACCTTAAGGGGGGACTGGCGGCAGCTCCTGGCGCGGCGCCCGCAGGGCGGCCCAGACAGCGACAGCTCATTCTGCCCGCGGATATTTACGACCCGCGCGTCCGGGTGAAATGTCGCCTTCCACTCGCGGCGGGTGAGCCGGCTCCGTCCCTCCGTGTCGGTGATTGTGCAGGAAGCGCCATTCCTCACGGCGCCACCGACGCCCGCCACATAATTCCTGGACGCAGAGGACGGCGCCCGAAAACGGACGGCGCCGCGCGGCCCGGCCAGCGCGACCTTGGCGGGAGGCGGCTCCTCAGGCCCGGCCGGCCCGAGCCGCAGAAGCTTTGGGGTTTGGTTTGGTTTTGTTTTCGCGGAAATTAGCCGGTCTGGCCACTCAGTCACTGGCATCGGAGTCCTGAAGGCGCGAGCCTAAAACATGAGCCCGCGGACAAGACCGCGCCGCGGGCCGCGGGCCCGGCTCCTCTCTCCGACGACGGGGCATGAATTCGGCGGCGAGTCGCCGCCTGGAATGACAGACGCCTGCGACCCCAAAAAGGGATTACAGACGAGCGCTGGTGGAGGGCGGCAAGGAGCGGGCGGCGCGGGAGGCCGCGGAAACCGAGGTTTGCTGTCGAGGGTGCGCGCTGCTGCTTTCCTGCGGGGAGAGCCCGCGCGAATCCCCACCGCGGGGCCGCGGCCGGCTCGCTGCCCCGTCTCGGCCGCGGCGAAGTGGAGGAATTCATTGAAATGCCCCAGAAGTAATCATCCACGGAGAGTACATTATTTCTCTTTTATGAATTTTCGGCCCGAATACTGACGGCTGGCAGGCAATTAAGCCTGATCAATATGTAATCTAGGAGGGCTGACACGTTTTCGAATCCGCGGGGGGCAGATCCCCTCAGCGCCGCGGAGGCCGGTCCGCACGGCGCCCGGACGCGAACGTGACAGCCGCTCGGGCGGCGGCGCGGTCGCCGCGCCCGGAGTCCCTTCTGCGTGCAGACACCGCCACGGGGACGAGGGCCGCGCCGTCCGCCCTGCCTTCCGAGCAGGGACCCGGGACGGCCCGGTCGGGGTGTCCTGCCGCGCCGGCCGGTCATCTCCACGCCCGAGGCCGCCGTGGGCGTTTGTGCATTCGCGCGGCCGTGTCCGCCCCCCCCGGATCTGACCGGGACGGTCCCCACCCCGCCCCACCCCCCGCCACACCAGGGAGGCGAAGCCCAGGGCAGCAGCGGCCGGAACGACCCTTTGTGTGCGGCTCGTAAACAAAGGCCGCGCGGCCGGTGACCTCGGAGGCGGAGGGCGCCTGCCCCGCACGCTAATTAGCCGGCTGTCACCGCGCGGTAAGAATTACGCCGTCCCCGCGGCCTGACGGGGTCCAGTTTCCAGCTCCGTGCCTGAGGTCCTGCGTGCTCGCTCGCCCGGCCGGCCTGCCCGGGCCTTCGGGGCCACCCGGCCCTTCCTCCCCCCGTGGCGCGGCGGGGTCCTCTGCCCTCTGACCCGTCCGCACTGCGGTCGCTGCTCGCTGAGCCCGTCGCTCTTGCTGGGTGTCCCCAGCCGGGGGGACGGTCCCGTCTCCGTTTCCAGCTTCGGGGAACTGTCCACTCCCCCGGCCCTTCCCTCGCTCCCTCTGCCGCCCGGGCGGGGCCACGGCCACGTGGCGGGCAGGGGGCGTTCGTGCCTTCATCGGGGGGCCTGGCTCTCACCGCTTCCCGGGGCCGCGTGGCCCCGGGCCGGCCTGGGGCGGGGTGCATGAGGCCCGTCCCTAGGGCGCGGCTGGACGCGGGCCGGGAGACGGGCAGGGAGGGCGGCCGTGCCCGCGGCGCCAGCAAAGGACGCAGGCCCCTCGCGGGGTGGGGGGGGCGACAGGACGCGCAGGGACTCCGCGTGCCGAGGCGGCGTGTGGGAGCCCCGTGGCCGCCCCGCGTGGACCGGGGCGCTTCGGCGCCTCTGAAAGACGCCGTGGACATCTTCGCGTCCCCTTTTGAGGTGTAAAAGCCTGTTTTTACTGTTTTTCCTATCGGACACCCCCGTCGGCCTCAGGCCAGGCCTGGACGCTCCGCCGTCGGTCGTCCGCGGCGTGTTCTCGGCCCCCGGGTCAGCACGGGGCGGCTCCGGCGGGGCGGGCGAGCCGAGGCTGGTCCTGGCCGCCTCTCTCTCCGCGACGCTGCCCGGTCCCTTTCGTCCCGGACTCGCGCAGTGAATGGGGTGGTGGGCGTGGCCGTGCGGGTGCCGGGCGGGACAGCGGGCGCGGCGCGGGCCACTCAGAGGCAATCGGCGGGTCAGGGCGGGTCCGGGGGAGCAGGGGGCCCCGCGGGAAGAGCGAGTGGCCGGTGCCAGCCTCGGCCCGCTGACCCTGGGGTTCGCGTGAATGTTCCAGGTCGGGCACGCGGGGGCCCCGCCCCCGGCCCCGGCTTCGTGCGCACCGGGCGCCCACGCCGGCGAGCGCGCGTGGGGGGTGGGCCGCGCCTCGCCTGGGAGCGGAGGGACCGTCAGATCTGAACGCAGCAGAAATGGCCGCGCGTCACCCTCCCGGGCGGCTCCCGGGCCCCTGGTCGTCCCTGAGCCGTCGGGCTCAGCGCCCTGGACACGGCGGGGAGGACGCGCCGGCGGCCTCAGGCTCGCGTCTGCAGGAGGCGTCCGCGCGAGCTCGGCCGGCGTGGGGACAGCGAGTCCCCCCCAGGTCCCCCGCGTGGGCTTCCCCGGACGCCCTCCTGGGCTGACCTGAGCGGGCGCAGCGGCCTGCGCTGTCACCGGACCCAGCAGCGCCCTCGAGGCTGCGTCATGCGCGTGAGAACGAGCGCCGCGACTTCCACGTCTCACAGGAGGACACAAAGGAGGGAGAAGCGGAGACAGTTCCTCACCCTCGGCCGAGGGCGGGTCCTTTCTCGGGGACTCGGGGGGCGCGCGGGCGCGAGGCCGTCGGCCCTTCGGGGCGGGTGCGCGTGGAGCCGGCCGCTTCCGCCGACGCGTCGTCCCGCCCTCCCGGGATGCGCCGCGGCCGGGTGGTCCTGGGTCCGAGCTTCCCCGGGTCCCGGCACCGCGCCTGCGTCGCTGGGTGCCCCCGGCACGCGCTCAGAGGGCTGCCCCGGGGAAGCCCATCTGCAACGGGAGAGGAGCGGCCCCGGGCGGGGTCCCCCAGGCCCTTCCGGCCCCACCTCCTGGGCGCCTCCCGGGTTAGTCTCGGGCCGGACGGTTCCGTGAAGCGACGGCACAGACCGGGATGGCCCCTCTCCCCGCCTTCCCTCCCCCCGACGAAAAGACAAAGGACATGACCCCCCCCCGCCCCTTCACAACAGACGGGACCCGGGCGGGCGGCTGTAGCACCCGTGGCCCCCGCGCCGCCCCCGCGGTCCCCTCGACCGCGCTTTCCTGGAGCGAGCGCGGTCGGCCCGGAGCCGCGTTTTATTGGATTTCTCATTTTCTGCGAGAGCCCGGCCGGCGCGGCGCAGCCTTGAGCAAGCTGTCACCGGCGAGACCAATGAGCACATCCTGACTTCGCGCACGGCCAGGGTTGCCTAGGATACGCCGCCGAGGGACCGGGGTCAGGAGTCAAACTGACCAATATTGAGTAAATTGCATCGGTTTGAATGATTCCCCGTGAGCTGGGAGCGACGCGGCGCGCGCCCCGTCAGGCCTGCGGACAGCTGGGCCGGCCGGCGAGGGGCGCGCCCGTGCGGCTGGTGGGGTGTGTGTGCGCGTGTGCGTGTGCGCGTGTGCGTGCGTGTGTGCGTGCGTGTGCGCGTGTGCATGTGCATGTGTGTGCGTGCGTGCGTGTGCGCGTGTGCATGTGCATGTGTGTGCGTGCGTGCGTGTGTGCGTGTGCGCGTGCGTACGCGTGTGCATGCGCGTGTGCGCGTGTGTGTCTGTGTGTGCGCGTGTGTGCGTGCGTGTGTGCGTGTGCGTGCGCGTGTGCGTGTGCATGTGTGTGCGTGTGTGCGTGCGTGTGTGCGTGTGTGCGTGTGTGCGCATGCGCGTGCGCGTGTGTACGCGTGTGCGTGTGCGTGTGCATGTGTGCGTGCGTGTGCGCGTGTGCGTGTGCATGTGCGTGCGTGTGTGCGCGTGTGCGTGTGCATGTGTGTGCGTGCGCGTGTGCGTGTGCGCGCGTGTGTGCGTGCGTGTGCGCGTGTGCATGTGCATGTGTGTGCGTGCGTGTGTGCGTGTGCGCGTGCGTACGCGTGTGCATGCGCGTGTGCGCGTGTGTGTCTGTGTGTGCGCGTGTGTGCGTGCGTGTGTGCGTGTGCGTGCGCGTGTGCGTGTGCATGTGTGTGCGTGTGTGCGTGCGTGCGTGCGTGTGTGCGTGTGTGCGCATGCGCGTGCGCGTGTGTACGCGTGTGCGTGTGTGTGCGTGTGTGCACGTGCACGTGCGTGTGCGTGTGTGCGTGTGCATGTGTGCGTGCGTGTGCGCGTGTGCGTGTGCGTGTGGGTGCGTGTGTGCATGTGTGCGTGTGCATGCGTGTGTGTGCACGTGTGCATGTGTGCGTGCGTGTGCGTGTGCGTGTGCATGCGTGTGCGTGAACATACAAACACACGCGCCACGGCCATCGCACACGCGAGCGAGGGGCACGGCGCGGCTGCGAGACGACGACCCGGGCGCGTCCCCGTTGCCGCGTGGTTCCGGCTGGAAGGACACCGGCCCCGCTGGGCAGACGCGACGATTTTCCACGAATCCCCCGAACACCCGCTGTGTTTCCCGTCTTCGATGCTCGCAGCCCATGTTGGTGTGAGACGCGCCGTGGGGTCTCAGCGCGGCGCAGGGAAGTGGGGTCGGAGGGTCCTCACGCTTCGGATCCGCCCCCACAGCCTGTCCCGCCGGCAGGACGCAGCGGCGCACCCGGGTCCCAGGGGCGGCGTGAGGCTCAGGGAGGCTCGGTCGAGCTCCTCTTGACAAACGCGCGTCCCGCCGTGGAAATTAATGCTTCTCCCGTGAGGGGTCAATGCGTCGACCCCGGGGCAGCCTCCCCGCGGTGAAACTGGCTCATTCCGCGCCCCGGACGGTGTCCGGCTTCGCTCGCCCCCCTGGGCTCCGTCCCCGGATCTGGCCGCGCCGTTCGCCGTCGCGCTCCCGTCCGCCCTAACTCAGAGGTCAGAGGTCGCGCGTGGGACTCGCGGTGGAGCCTGGGACGGGGCTGGGGGGGTGGCGAGCGCGCGAGCCCGGCGTGCGGCAGGCGTGGGCGCCCCACGGCGTCCGAGCCCGGGGCACCCACCTTCCTGCGGCCAGATTCCGGCGGGAACGGGGGGTTTCCCGGCCACCGATGCGGCCCTCCTGTTGCTCACGGCGATGTCGGGTTCACAGTCGAAGACCCTACACGGTTCCCGGGAAGCTGAGCAGACGGCGGGGGCCGGAGGGCGGCGCTGGCCCCCGGCCCACGCGCGGGTTGAGGCCGCGTGAAGGCCCGGACGACCGGGGTTTACGATCCGAGAAAGAGAAGGAAAAGCGCTTCCTCCCTGTTACCCCCCTTGCTCCCGAGCGTGTGTTTCCCCAAAACGGCCGGAATCGCGCTTTCTGAGCCCGAACGGGCCCGGCCCCGGCGGGGAGCGCGCGCTCCCGCCCGCGCAGCGCGAAGAGGCCCAGCCGCGCCGCAGGGCGCCCTGCGGGTCCTGACGGGGCCGGGCGAGCTGCCTGGACGACGTGGTCGATTCCCCTGAAACGAGTCTGTCCCACGTTTTAATTGGGAAAGAAGCCAGATTTGGCTGCTCTGGTGGGGGGGGCAGATATTTCTAGCTCGGGAAGGCGCCTGCGGCTCTTTCCAAATCTGCAGAAACGGGGGACCGGCCGCGCGGCCGAGCTGTGGCTGGGGGAGCGTCGCGCTGAGTCCGGGGCGGGGCATCTATGGCAACGCGGGGTCGGTCTCCGCGACTGGACTCGCCCGCCGCACAATTGCGTTTCCTTGGCTAATCGAGTTCTTCGCGGCGTCTCCCAGCGATCTGCCCTACGCGGCTCCGCCCGGGCCTGTCGCCTGCTGTGCTGACTGTCCCCCGGGGGGTGGGCGGCCCGGAACCCGCCGGAAGGGCGCCGCCGGGGTCCCTGGCGGGCTCGCTCCGCGCCCCGCGCCCCCGCCCGCGCGGTTTCAGGCTGGGCTGCGGTGCGGATGTGGCTTAGGAGGACGGTGCTGGAGGGAGGCTACGGCGGATAATCGAGAGGGAAACGAATACACCCCGGGGCGGGGAGACGCTGCTTTGCGAGGGGGACCACCTGAAACGCGGGCGGCCCCCGCGCGTCCTGGCGGGAACCCGCGCCCCACCGAGATCTCAGCTGACCGGTGGCGGGCGCGTCGTCTCTGCGCCCCGCTCCCGCGCTTGGCGAGACGCCCGCGCCGTTCCCGGGCCCTGCCCTGGGCGCT